>JAMXBD010000105.1:0-1200000 GCA_024138025.1 Combretum micranthum
CGCATACAACGTCTGTATATTAATAAAATTTTAATATATTTTGGGCATATAAATTATAGTGCTAATTGTTCTTGAAAAAAATACTCATTTTATCACATCATGTATTAAATTTTATTGGTACTTGGTGCTTTATATCTACATGTGACGAATAATAATCAATTTTTTCTAGAGTTCAATCATTTTGGAAACTAATTAACCGACGTTTTTTTTTTCTTTTTTAATTAAATGTCGAATTATTTCACAAAAGTAATGTTTCCACCAAGAATACTTGTGGAAAATGAAAACAATAATAATAAACAAAAGAATTATCCAGATCGTAGACAATTAAATCAACTAGTAATTTTTGAAACCAATCATAACATAAAACATACACTAAAACTGATATATTAATTCGACACTAATTAAGATTATAAACAACTATTCCATATATTATATTGCCTAATATTATGAAACATTACATGACGAATGACCCTGATAACCAGTAATAATTTCCAAACCCAAGGGAACTTAAATATTCTATACAAAATATATCATAAAATCCACATGTACGAATATATAATCATATAATGTTACGAAGGTATAACCAGTTACAACTTACAATAATGCCACCTTTTACTGTACGTACTGCCAAACCATCTCCTTCGGGATGGAATTTACATGAAAGCTTGGACTGACGCAGCATCCTTCGAAACAATGGAAGTCAGATACATTTAGGTAAATCGCAAAAAACACTAAGTGAATAATTATAATTTGATGAGATATATGTTGGATCAATTTATTTAATTATTTGATCCATTATATGATAAGTCAATTTTCATCTTATTTTAAAGATGTAGTTACATGGCTAGTGTAGGCCACATATAGGTATGATTTGATTTCAAACTAAAAACCGAATTAAAACCATCACTGGCCGTTCTAATGCTGGTACTGGATAGGTTGACCGGTTTTAAAACCGGCTAATAAATCGTTGATTTTCTGATTTCTAGTCGGTTCTACGATCTAGAACTTAGTGGGATCATTTGTTCCAACAAATTCCATTAAAAAAGAAAAATAAATAGATAAAAAAATTAGAAATTGTATTAGATATATAATTATTAATATTTATACTATTTCATATGAACAGTAAAATTTATTACATATTCATAATATTTGATCTTTTATTATCAATAATACAAATAAACATAACTTAAAATAATATATAATTTATTTTATATAAACTTCTTCTAAAAGCAAAATTCATTCCTTACTAACGAGAGACTAGTTTTTGTATTTTAATTTTCATGTTATCCTCAGAGTATTTTTCAATCTCATATTACTAACTATAATTGATCTAAGCTGTATTTATATATAAATAAATGTGCATTTTAAACAAATTTTAAAAAATTTTGGCTAAATAATTTTACACTTTTTAGATCCAATAATTAATTATTTTGAGTTTAAAATCTATTTTACTAGAATATAAAATTCATTTTTCTACTTAAAGAAAAATGAGGGTCCTTGGTTCCAAAACCACAACCGGGAATCATCAGTTTTATAGAAACGGATTGGAACCATGTGAGACGGTTCCTATTTTGATTCCTCATTTTCAAGACCCAAAGCCGTGCTCATGTCTAGTGTAGGCCTTGAGCCTAATAGTGAGCCCATAATGGGAGGGCTCTATTGGATTACTATAAGTAGGCTATGTCCCCTCTCCACTCCTTAACAAAAGAGCAACAACAATAAAAGGAAAAAAACAAAAAAAGGCCTAGTTGGCTAGTCCCATTAGAAGCCATTGATTGAGCGGGAAAAGGAGATGAAGACTTGGTGATACACACACAAAATAGTTAATACAGGTACGTTGCAATAATAATTGATAATATGGTATTCTAAATTCATATATTTGAATTGTAGAAAATTTAGAAACAATGGAAAACGACAATTTATGTTCGTGAATGTTGGTACAAAATTCCACAGCATTTAAGGAACTGAATTAATGATCACCATGAGTTGAAAAGATGTGAGGCTAACTAGTATGTTAGGATTGTTCATCAAACTATACTTAATCAAACGAAGACACAAATTGAATTAGATCAAACTGTGCAATGTGGTTGTTTCATATTTCAATTTCGTTCACCATTCGGTATGGAGAAATTCTAAAAAGTATATGATTTATCTTAAGGGCCAAACCGAATCGAAACACACCACTTGCACCTTAGCCAAACCATATGAACTAAATTGAATCACTTCCAATTACAAGTTGAAAATAATATGACAACTTTTTATTTTAAGTGTCTATTTGTTTTTATCATATTTTAATCATTTTAACATTATATTTTTATTGCTTTTAAACATATATTTGTTAAGAAATAGATGCTAGTGAAAAACTGCCAATTTCGCTCATAAACTGACCAAATAATATGATACAGATATAATATAAATAAGTTATAGATGTAAATTAGCTACATATAAAATACAGATAAAAATCCACAATCCAAATAGAATCCCAATGATATTTCATCCTACTTTATTTATTTATTTATTGATTTTTGAAAGCTTTTATAATTGGGTATAAATCGACGCCATTAAATAACCGATGTGACTAGTATTATTGAAAAACAAGTTGGGATCATAAAATTTTCCATTCTTTTTGCTCTCTCTCTCTCTCACACACACACACACACATACCACACAACTTCCAAAGTCTACTCCTTTTCCTATGTCTTCATCTCTCTTTTCTCAAACATATTTGAGTGCTTTAACTATCATTTGAGATGCAATGTTACCAAAATATTATGCTATATGACCTTACATATCATTCCTCATTTTTTTATGTATATTATTTTTTAATTTAAACATCAATCTTTAGTTGAAAGTTTTTATGATTATTATATTTTCAAAATTTTTAGGCTAGTGAGCATGAATTTCATTTAACAAGGAAAAATACATTAATTGAATAAACTAACACAAAAATACTAAAAAAAAAAAGGTTAGCGTGTTGCTCGGGGAGAGAGGGGCATCGCGGGGGTGGATGAGGTATGAAAATGCAATTGGATAAACTAGTACATCCTTTTAGAACTCAATAAAAACCTCACATAGGAGATAACAATATGTTGTACAAACAAATCCTACCCAGAAAGAGTATAATAAATTTCATAGTATGGATGACAAAATCCCACATAAGAGTATGACAATTAAGAAAGAAAAATAATGAATAAATTAAATAAAATCCACTGTTAAAAAAAGATATATGACATATTCCACACATTTGCAAGTAGACTTATGATAATGGATTTCGACAAATGACAATGATAGAAATGGTAGAAAGTGAATTTAAGAAAATTGTGAAAAGAAAAGAGGTCAATGTCATATTTGCTAATTGAACTTCTCTTAAATGCACAATTAATTACTTGAATTTCAAAGTAATCAATTTTATATCTAAACAAGCTCAACTAATAAAGTTAACTTCATTTACTTAGATGACACACATGATAAATGGGGAAGTGAAATTGTTAAGCCCACTATAAGCCCAGTCCACGAACAGAACTAGCACTCTATGCTAGGGTTTCGATTCCAGAAAACGCACCTCTAAATTCAGATAAAATTCTATACCACTTTTGTATGTTTATGTCTCTCTGATAGGGTTCTTAATCTGCATGCTCTACTAATCTCTCTCTCTCTCTCTCTCTCGTGTTTTGATTACTATAACTTATTGTATTTTGTTCTGATGCGAGGAAGAAGATGAAAGTGAGGTTTATGGATTCGAGTTCCAGATGACTCCTAAAGCTTCATGCTTTGTTTTGGGGTAAAAAGATACTCCGCTTTCTGTTATTCCTTGTATTTATACTATCACTTGTACATCTGATTGTTCTGTTACAAGTATTTCAGTTGTAATTACCTATTTGTTACGCCTACTAAATCTAGTTACAGATATTAAAGTCTATTGTAATCTACCACATGCATTTTATTGTGGTATTTATGTAATGTAATCCTTCAAGTAAGTAGGCTTTTTATGTGTCTTAGAACTTCGATTCATAACACGTTCCTCCTCGGTAGGGAAAATCACCTTATCCTCAAGGTGATGATTTGGAAAATCTCGTTTAAAATGCCAATCGACCCAAGTAGCTTCCTCTGTTGGTAAAGTTTCCCACTGAACTAAAAGTTGTAAGAACTCTCTGCCTTATCGTATCACCCTTCTTGAGTCAAAAATAGCTAAAGGTTGAACAATAGGAAAATTATCCCATAAGTATAAGGGAAGAGGCACCTTACTACTGGTTCGCCCCTCAGCTTTTTTAAGAACTGAAATATGAAAGACAGGATGTATACGAGAAGTACTAGGAAGATCCAATTTGTATGCTACTGTTCCTATCTTCTGTAGTACTTTATAAGGGCTAAAGTAACGTCTGGAAAGCTTATAAGATAACCTATTGGCAAGAGATGTTTGCCTATATGGTTGGAGCTTGACATACACCCAATCACCTACTTCGAAGGCTTTATCAATCCTCTGCTTATCAGCTCGAGACTTCATTTTCTGCTGAGCTTTCAATAAATGAGATCTAAGCTAGCGTAAAATCTCATCTCTAGTCTTCATTTCATGATCCACAACTTCATTAGAACTTGTCCCTAGAATATAGGAAGGCATAGTTGGAGGTCCTCTGCCATACAAGGCCTGAAATGGTGTCATCTGAGCACTTGTATGAAAACTTGTATGAAAACTTGTATTAAAAGAAAATTCTGCCCATGGTAAAAACTTGGGCCATTGCTTTGGGGAATCCATAACAAATGATCAAAGGTATTGTTCAAGACATCTATTAAATACCTCCATTTGACCATATGTTTGGTGATATGCTGAGCTCATCTTCAAAGTGGTACCACTGAGCTTGAATAACTCTTCCCAAAATCTGCTGATAAAAACTTTGTCTCAGTCATATACAATTGTTTTAAGAATGCCATGCAATTTGACTACCATATCCACAAATAGTCTGGCCACTGTAAATGCTATGAACTAAGCTGAAAGACATCCAAAATGACAGTACATGGTTAAACGATCAACCACCACTAGTACAACCGAATAGCCATTGGAAATTGGCAGCTCAATTATGAAGTCCATAGAAATGTCTTCACATACATTATGTGGAATAGGCAATGGTTGAAGCAACCCCGTAGGGCATGTGGTCAAATATTTAACTTGTTGACACATATGACAAAGCTTCACAAATTTCTCCATATCCTTCTTCATTCCTTTCTAATAAAAAGATGAACTTAGTCGCTTAATTGTCTTCATAATTCCTAAATGTCCCCCAATCAGTGATGAATGGAATTCCATTATTAAAGAATTAATAATGGAAGAATGAGAAGGAATATAAATCCTAGTGCCATAATATAATAGACCCTCCCTATGAGAAAGGGGTACATGTCCCACTGTCCCTTGTTGAACATCAGATAGCAATTTATTCGATTCTTTATTCTCTTGATACTTTGTTTTAAGTAGTGTAACAAAGTCTAATGAGAGTAAAGATATAGAAAAACAATGAGAATCATTGAAAAACTCCTAGAAAGTGCATCAGCCACCACATTCCGAGCTCCTAGCTTATAGATGATCTCATAATCATATCCCAGTCATTTAACCAAGTACTGTTGTTGTTCTGGAGTCTGTATGACTTGATTCAAGGCTTCTCGAAGGCTCTTCTGATCAGTCCGAATAATAAAATGACTTTCCAACAAGTACTGATGCCATTTTTTAACAACCTCCACAATAGCCACCAATTCTCTAACATAGGCACTCTATTTTTGCATGCGTAAAGAAAACTTCTTACTAAAGAATGCAATTGGCTGTTTGTCCTATTGCAAAACTGACCCCAATCCTAACCCAATTGCTGGGAAAAGTTTGGCAAAGCCCAAACTAAAGTTTGAGTCATAGCTTGTTTCAACTATGTAAATGCTTCAGTAGCTGAGTCATTCCAGTCAAAAGCGTGCTTCTTTAACAGATTTGTTAAAAGAGCAGCTATAGTAGCATACCCTCTTATGAACCTTCTATAATAACCTATGAATCCCAAGAATCCTCACATTTGTTTAAGATTTACTGGTGTTGGCTAATCCAATATTGCCTGAATTTTAGAAGGATCAGGATTTACCCCAGTAACATCCACAAAATGTCCTAGATATTCCACTCTATTTTGAACAAATGAACATTTCGATTGCTTAAGATAGAATTGGTTATCTTGTAAGCGCTACAAAGCTATTTCTAAATGCTGCCAATGGTCTTCTAAAGTCTTGCTATATATCAGTATATCATCAAAGAACACAATGATAAATTTTCGCAAATAAGGGCGAAAAAGAGTGTTCATGATAGCCTGAAATGTAGCCGGGCATTGGACAGACAAAAAGGCATAACCACAAACTCGTAGTGGCCCTCATGAGTTCTAAATGTTGTTTTATGAATATCCTCAAGTAGCATTCTAATCTGATGGTACCCGGCTCATAAATCTAACTTAGAAAATACTGTAGCTCTATAGAGTTCATCCAATAATTCATCCACAGTTGGAATAGGAAATTTATCCAACACTGTAGATTGATTCAATGCTTTGTAATCCACATAAAATCGCCACGAACCATCTTTCTTTTTAACCAATAATATTGGTGAAGAGAAAGGACTAGAACTTGGCCTTATCACTCCAAACTACAGCATTTCTTCCACCAATTTCTCTGTTTCTGCCTTCTGATAATGGGGATATCTGTATGGCCGAACATTCACTGGTTCAGACTCATTTTTAAGGTGTATTCGATGTTAGACATTTCTCAATGGAGGCAATGATGAAGGAGCTTCAAAAACACCTTGAAATCGCCCAATAATGACTTTAAATCATTATTGCTGGTGGAATCAATAGGTGAATTTGGCTTCTGAGCCATCAAATTGAACATACAAGCCACATTATTAGATTGCACCAACTTATGTAATTGGTGATGTTGAATTTGTTGTGCAGCCACACTAGATTCCCCTGTTAACTTCAATCTTTTACCCTGGTAACCAAATTCCATTGTCAAAGCAGTATAATCCACTCCCAAAGTAGTCAACCATTGAATACCCAAGACTAAGTCAGCCCCTTGTATAGGAAGAACATAGAAATCTACTGAAAACAGTCATTATTCAACTTTAACCGAACCTTTTGACACACAACAATATAAGTCAAACGTTCACCATTTCCAATCATAACCGGAAATGAAGAAACAACAACCATAGATAAATTCAACTATTTAGCCACTTTCTTTTGCATGAAATTATGTGTACTTTCAGAATCCACAAGAATAGAAACAACTTTGCCCTTAATGATGCTATTTAAACGAAGAGTTTTGGGTGCAAAAGCACTAGATAATGCATGAAAACTGATTTCCACATTAGAATCCTGTACTGTTTCTATAACCTTAGTTATAAGATCGTCATCTACCATATCTACATTATCAGCATGTGTATCAGGGTGAATCAACATGAAAAATTTAGCTTTGCAAATGTGATCTTTGTTAAACTTTTCATCACAATTATAACAAAGTCCTTGTTCACGTCTAATGGCCATTTCAGATTGAGACAAATGCTTAAAGGGTAATGTCTTTTTAGAAGGTTGAATGGTGGAAGAAGACAATGGATCGGAATTGTTATTATGAAAATGTTTGGTAGGTTTAGAAGGAATAAAGGTTGATTGGAGTGATTGTTTGTATGAATTTGATGAATGTGTTGGAATAACAGTAGATGATTTCGCTGTTAAAGAAAGTAAACTAGTAAGTTTAGACTCATGCAATTTTGCTAAATTCATTGCATCTAGTAGACTTGTAGGTTTGGATGCCTGAACTTCTTGCTTTATTAAGGGTTTAAGACCCGAAATAAAACAAATTTGTAAAAATGGTTCTGAAAGGCCAGTAACTCTATTAGAAAGAGTTTCAAATTCATGCTAATATTGAGAAACATATCCTGTTTGCGTTAATTTGCTCAATTGCCCTTGAAAGTCCTCAAAAAGAGAAGGTCCAAAGAGCAATTCTAAGGCCTTAACAAAAGCAGGCCAAGAGGTAAGCAAATTATTTCTACACAACCATTCATACCATTCGTCAGCTTCACCCTCCAACACAAATACAACCAATTCTAACCTCTCATTTTCATGTATCTTATGAAAATTAAAGAAACGATTGGCTTTAAATCCAAGGTAATGGATTCTAACCTGAGAACTTTGGAAGCTCCAATTTTATGTTGGCAAGGAAGTTAATACGAGACTCCTGTGAATTCAGGTTTGAAGATGATGATTCAATCCCTCCTGAAGCAGGCTAAGGATTGGACTTATTCAGCATTTGTGCCTTCACCAATTTTAATACTTAATCCATATCTGCCATTAATTTCTCTTGCTGTTTTTGCAAATCAGCAATCTTGTTGTCCCGAGATTGTAGTTCTTCCAACATGCGAGCATTGCAAGTACCTTCTGCCATGATCACACAAATCAATGAGAACACCAATTGTTAAGCCCACTATAGGTCCGATCCACGAACAGAACTAGCACTATATGCTAGGGTTCGATTCTAGAAAACGCACCTCTCAATTCAAGTAAAATTCTATACCACTTTCGTATGTTTATGTTTCTCTGAAAGGGTTCCTAATCTACATGCTCTACTAATCTCTCACTTTTGTGTTTTGATTACTCTAACTTGTGGTATTTTGTTCTGATGTGAGGAAGAAGATGAAAGTGAAGTTTTTGGATTCGAGTTCCAGATAACTCTTAAAGCTTCATGCTTTGTTTTGGGGTAAAAAGATACTCCTCTTTCTGTTATTCCTTGCATTTATACTATTACTTGTACATTTGATTGTTCTGTTACAAGTATTTCAGTTGTAACTACCTATCTGTTACGCCTACTAAATCTAGTTACAGATATTAAAATCTGTTGTAATCTACTACATGCATTTTATTGTGGTCTTTAAGTAATGTAATTCTTCAAGTATGTAGGCTTTTTATGTATCCTGGAACTTCGATTCATAACAGAAATGTGTTAAGAAGACAAAAAAAAAAAAAAACTATAATTGTTCAACTTTCTAGTTTTTTGTTGGTTACCGGACATATGTCATTTCACCATTCATAGAGTCTCATGGTGTAACAATTAATCTTCTTATAATTGTTCCAATAGGAAAAAGAAAATTAGTTTTATATATAATCAACACATTTTCCTCAATTCACAAAGCAGATCCTCTCAATTTTCCTCTTCCTTTTTTTCCCCCAAATTGACTAATCAATAGTTAAGATTACTTAGATTTTTGAAATGTCATATACAACATTATTACAAGCTACCTTTTTTTCCCTTTGTGTTATCGATTAATGATAATATTTGGTAGTATTTTTAAGAAAATAAAATCATAAAAATTGATAAATGGTAAATAAAGAGCATTTATTTCCAATGAGCAGATGGATTTTCATTTATCGGTGGTAGAAGTCAATCCGGTAAGAATTTTCTGTTTATTTATTTATTTTTTTCTCTCTTTCACATTTCTGATTTCTCGAGCATCATGTGCCAAGAAGGATGCCCCAATGTCTCATCTAAGACCAAAATATTACATACTTGTATTTGTTTTTTGGATGGAATTACATATTCGTGATTTGATTTACGGATGTCGCAACTTTCCTGTATTTCCATTTATATACACACACACACCATATATATATATATATCATAGCTTCAATATATATATTTTAATTTTACTAAACATAGGATTCTATATATCTTTTAAATGTGTAAATTTTATTATGGGTTGTTTGATTTACCGTTCTTATGTTATTTTGATATTTTATTTTTATCGTTTTCAAACAGATTATTGATACATATGACAAATAAATATTTTTACTTATAAATAGATCAAATAGAACAAATTTAAATAAAATATAAATAAAATACAAATACAGATAAGAACCGGATAATTTAAACATTCATATCTTATGGCGGTGTGACGCATGCCACAATTCGTCAAATCTTAACAACTCAAATTAATCAACATGTGTTCATGGTATTATAATGGGACAAGATTAAACGAAGCGAGACGAAAGCCGTCAATTTTTAGGGCTGATCTCAGTAATAGGCTAATAGCCGCATAGAAGCAATAAGAAATTGTTTCCGTAGAAAAAAAGACGTCCAAATAAAGGAGACGACGACAAACCACGAAGGTGAAAACTACGTTCAGAAGGAGGTGGACTTGAAGGGCATTTAAGTGTTATGTGGCGCTGCTTCAGCGTTGGTCGGCTACTAACTAAATACACGCTGAATGATCTATATATATATATTGAGTGAACGTAATGCTCAAACCCGTCGCAATTTAAAACTTTCGTGTGTTTCAAACAATCGAAAACAAAGAAAAAGTGATAAATATAGTCAACGGCCATACCAAAAATAATCATAAAATACACAAATAAGGAAAAGAAATAAAAGTAATTTAGTTTATTTGAAAGATTTACCCAAAATTTAATATTAAAAAAAGAGTACGAATTGACATCGTGGATGTTTCAGTACCTGTTTTAAACATGTGGTTTCATTCACATTTATCAGTGGTTTTTACATGGCTCGAAACTATTCTAACAAATGAAAGCTTTTTGCGTCTATAAAATTCAATAAAACATTTCGTTAACATTCTAATAATTACATAATGTTCAATAGCCTATACCATCAACGAAAAGGAACATAAATCTTTTTAGTGATTTTCCAACTTTATTCATTAAGTTAATAGTGTCGAAACTATTAGAAGAAAGAAAACACAGGACAACTTATTTGTATGAGTATTGTCGATGAGATTGTTCAATATTCAAATGAACCAAAAGTTCAAAATCCATGAAACTTTGTAATCTTTTTAATTTCTTTTCAAATTAACAATCTTGCTAGCAGGTGTTCTTTGAAGCATATGGTGTTTTTTTTTTTTTTGGCCGATAGAAGCATATGGTTAACTTGTTAAAGAAGTTTGTAAATTTTAAATAAAAGAATGTCTTGGGCTTTGTAATTTTCACAAATCATGTAAAATTGATGCTTGGAGTAAAAATGGACTATTATGAGATAGGAAGTATATGAAATTTCTATCTAATTATCTAACTTATAGGTACGACTTTAAAGAAAATAGTATAGAATTTTACTTTCATATTTCATTTTAATATATGAATTTTTATGAAGTGAATCTCTGAATTTCCTCTGATTATTCTAATTCCTTAAGATATTGTCATGTATAATCAATGGTCAAAATTATAAAAAAGATAAACACCGTAATAATCTTGTAAGATATTTAAAAAATTTAAGCTATCTCAACTATTTATTTGTAAATATTTAAAAAAAAGGAGAGAAAATGAAAGATCCAAACACGAATTTTAACTTCATGTCTAGATACAATAGCTATTTATGCGTAAAGTTAGAATATCCAAATTACAAGTCTATTTCCCTTGTAACGATTAAAAAAAAGACCTAAGCAAAAATAAGGAATTAATGTATAATCAATACAAATAAGAGCAAATATAACAAATTTGAAACCACGGTACTAACATAAATTTGAGATGATCATGTCCAGCAAGTTAGCCATCTTATCGAATGAACGGCTAAAATAATGCGTTTTATATCAAGTACAAATTATATTTACACATTTTGAGAAGGTACGTAATTTTAAGTGTTTTAGAATTTATTTGATCATAATCACTATTGTCAGATTCAAATTGATTACTCTAGTTCAATTTAGTTAAATTTGATTCTTTTTTCGGAGCAAGAGGTTTAACGCTTGACTCTCTAATATGATTGGCTTAAGGTTCGGATTGGATTCGATAAATATTGATTTTGTTAGGTTAAAGGATGCAACTAATGTTTCAATATTGAATGCTTCCAAGCAAAATTGTTTTTTTTTTTTTTTAATCTATTTTCTTTTCTATTGCATTTAGAGCATTGGTGCATTAAATACTAATTATTAAGGTAATAATAAAGGAATCATTGATTATGACTGAGGCAGCTTCAAAGGAGACGAACGAAAATTGACCTTTTCATTTGTGCAAACTCCAAAGTCGTGATTTTCTGTTGTGCCCTCCTACCAACTGCTCACTGTTCTTATCACTAAATATTAATCCGATAAGTGTCACGTAACTAGACGTTTACTAATTCATTACTTTTAATATGATTCGTACAAGATGTAGACTGCATTTACTCGGTCACGACATAGGAACTCTACGTATTTTGACTTTGTTATTTATTATTATTTTAATGAATTCTGAATGGACAAGCTTTCTACATTTATCACTAATCATAATATAAACGCGAGGATGGATATTGGTATCCTTGTCCTACACATCAATTTACTAGTAAATTTGATTGATTTTCATTTTTTTTTTTTTTTTCGAAATAGTAAAAATTTGATTGTTACTTTCAGTTTTCAATATCCAATTACATGGTAGATATCCTTCCTTTTAAATATTTCGAAGGTGCAATTCTTGAAACTATTTTTGAAAGAATAATACTGCAATGGATTATTGTTTATTTCATTTGTACCGTACATGCTACCATCACTCATTATTTATTTATCCAAATTAGGAAAAAGTCATATAAAACCTTAAACCTAATTTTTTTTTAATATTTAAGTCTTAAACATTTTTAAAGTGGTTTTCATTGTTGCAAAACATTCTTGAATTTATAAATCTCTCTTACGCATCTCATATCTGTTTCTTGCTAATATCTAAGATTAGTTAAAGTTTGTTGGTCCTATCATAAGTGCCAGAAAATGTGATCAATGAAAGTGGAGGGGTTGAGTCTTCATTAAGCATTCGCGATGTTGGGGGAATAAGCAAATGGTATCAAATTTTTATAAAGGATCTAGAATCGCAAAAAAGATTTGAATTCATGTGACAAAACTGAAAAATTCAAAAAATACTTAGAGGCTATTTTCTTTGTTGCATAAATAGCATGGCGTTTAGTCGTAAAAACTGGATAGGATATGTCAAATTGGACAATATAATACAAGGAATATTAGACGGTGTAACTCATTTGTACTGCGTTTAGTATTTATGGTATTAAGCAAGAATTGTTATACTATTCATTATTGTTGGTATATACAAATACAGTACGAGAACATAATAAAAAGTTTGATTTATCTAGTGAATTTGAATTCTTGAGTGAAAAAATGATTTAACTAATCCTTCTAAGGTAATAGTTTTTTTCAAATTTATCCAATACTCTTAAAGTCCGACATCTAGTATCAAAGCTTATGATAATAACCAAACAAAGGATTAAGATTTTCATCTAGTTCGGTTTATAAATTTATACTAACCAAACACTTGTTAGATTTTATTTATTAGGAGTGACAAAATACCACATTTTGCCACATCAACGGCTGATGGAGTCAAGGAAAAGTTACTAATGTAGTCACATTTTGCTTTCTAAAAGCACTTGCGCTTAAATGTAATCTCAAAAAGGTTTAATACTAAGATTCCCAGATATAAAAATGTCGACGATTTTGGAGTTTCGTGAAGAATTGAAGATTTGACCGAAGGGACAACAATATGAAGGCAATTCATTACAATTTACGAAGAGACCACGGCACACAAGAGAAGAAAAAGGTAATCCTTATTCTTCATCCCTCCGAAATAAGAGTGGCCCAATCTTCCTTTCCTTTGAGCTTCCTTGTTTAACTGTGGTTTCCTCAATAATTGTCGTACGGAGTTCTTTTGCTGTGTGTGAAGGCAAAGAAGAAAATGTCGTCCCTCACATCATATCATATGATTCCATACTAAACACAAACGCGTAAGGGAAAAAAATTGATGGTGAGCTAGCCAACCCTATCTAAAAGGCTGCCTAGTACGAGTATATGACGATGATGGAGATTGTGTGGCTCCAAAAACTAAAGGACAACCTAAGGCACAAAGATGACGACAAGAATGCACTTTTTGGCTCTCCAAATTCAAAGCCATTACTCCCTTCGTAGCCACTAATTACCATAAGGCCAGTTATCATAGGCCGATTATATAAGGAGATAAATAACTTAAAAAGTGTCCATATTTTTAAATTTGGATAGTTTAATATTTTAAATTTTCCCTTTAGTACATTTAATAATGTTCGAGTTCTTAATTTAATTGCAATTAAGTAAAAATTTAAATGTTCAAATCGTGTTGGCACTAGCACTATTTAATTTTACAACTTCTGGATAAGTCTTGCCAAGTTCAAGTTTGTCGCATTCACAAAAAGGGGAATCGTTCTATATAGTGGATGGCAAATCAAGCTCGTATGTATTTTCTGAGTTTTCATTATACATAATAGTTGCTTGCCGGTTTGAATCCAGTACTTATATTGAGGATTGTGATTTAATTCTAGATTTCTTTGCCCCTTTTGAATTAAAAAGAAAAAATCATATTGAATGCATGTACGGTAAATTATTAAGATCAAAATTTTAAATAATAAAGTATGAAATAAAAAATTTTAGATATTAAATCATTAAAATTTAAAAGTATACACACTTATACCACTGCTAGCGTATTCATCCCATGATTATATGACACTTAATTAATTATGAGCATTTTATTCACCAATATGATAGTCCCATCCCCGTAGGGAAGATGAAATCCATGGCTTTTTAATAGGCTATGACTTTTGGTGTGTCCGTATCAACAGAGCGAGCATGTGGTGGCAGCGGGTGATGTGCGAAAGAGAGAAAATGAGACCCAAAGAAAAGATTAAAAAGTTTGTATATGAAGACAAAGACGTTCAATGCAACATATGCTGTGATCCACATCCACTGGCTAAATTACATTGTCTTGTCTTAATAGTGTTTCAAATAATCATGATTAAATATATAGTATTTTAAATACTAATTTTTGATTGTTTGGATTTCTTCAATATTAAATTACATTAGGATTGATGAAGATACAAATAAAGGTTATAATATTAATGGGTTTTGCTTAAGGGCGCATAGTAAATTTGTGTAAAATCCGATAGAGAAAAAGACTGCTTTGGAATCGTATGCATTTCCTTATGATTATGCAAAGGCAATAATACATGTCTATTCAATGAAGCTCATCCAAATATAAAAGCTAACAATATGATTCGTGTGCTTTTAGTCTCAGCTTCGTGACAATCTTTATAATCTTAATTTATTTGAATTTCCCAAAACAACCATGGATTTGCTCCATCCATGTTATTTTATTTGTTTGATATCATTTTGGTGTTCGCTTAAGTAGCATATTTGTTAAGAAATAAATGCTAAAAAGATGAAATAATATATCCCTCTTTTAAAATTAATACCTAATAAATTCATTTATCTCACCTTTGGTAGGTGGGAATTGTTGAAAAAATCAATGGGTTTATACATACACATAATTCCAAGATCTCATGTGTTGAAGAAAATTAAACAAATATTGAAAAGAATGAAACAGTCTTTTGCTAAAACTGAAACGTTTCTAATGCATCCGACCCGATTATTCGGTGTTTCAATTTAATCTATTTTTTATTTCTTTTCAAGGTGTATGAAGTAGCTGGCTAGTAGGTATTGGACTGTGTCGGAGTATCTTTATTTTATTTTTATTTGTAAATGCGGACTAAATTTCAGCAACAGCCCCTTCGATACTATTATAATTTGAAAAAGATTTCAGATCTTCAAACTGCAGTATTTAGACGCTGTTGAATCTGCCCAATTCCGTCCTTTATATTAGTAAAGTCATGAGAATATTACATGTATAATATATTTTTTAAAAAAATTATACAAAATAAAATTATAGAAAAAATATAATATGAATAGTGTTGCTATATTGTATAAAAAAGATAGATATAGCTTTTTATGCCTATCGCACCTTCAAAATGTGATATAAATAGTACTGTTGATTTCCACATTTAACAGTTAAATGGGACATTTATATTCAATGGATGGATTCCGTCTTTTTTGGTTAAGATGGAAAGGAGTTCTTTTAGGTATTCTGATAGAATAGAGACAACAAAAACGATGGCCTGATGATATTCAACGAATGGGCGCGGTCTTTTTTGGTGAAGAAGTAAAAGAGTTCTTCTGGGCATTCTGATGAAAGAGAGATAGCAAAAAATGATGGCACAAGAGGTAAAAAGGAAAGAAATGATATTGTGTTCATCCAAAATTGTATATGTTGATGGTTTAAAGAACTTCGCTTTGGTTTTCTCTAAGAGAGGAGAAAAGGGAGTGAACCAGGATTGCTGCATCATATGGGAGGTACATAACACATCTCGAAAACTAAACCATATAAAACTTTGCATATTGTGATGTTGGCTCATATCGCTTGCAGTACATGCAATACACATGTACCGCATATAGAAGGAGCGATACACTGACTCCTAAATCTTTCATGGGTAGGTCACTATATCGCTTCTTGCTCATGCAACACAAATAAAAATTTTAGTATTTCTACTCCAACATCCACTTTAACATGCAATATAGTAATGCTGATTTAGTAGTTTTTTTTTGTACAATTTATATTTATGTCATTTTTGTTAAATAACAATAGGCACACATGTTTCACATGTACAGTCATTAATATTACCATATATAGTATTATGATAATCTTCTAAAGTTAATTTATTGTGTAATTCAATGGTATTATTGACTAACGCACTGTTTCTTTCATTTTTTTTTCTGATCTCTTTGGCATCTTATTTGCATCGTTTTTAAACAAGTCTTCTTCAAGAAACATATACAAATGAAAAATAGACATTTACTCATAAATAAAATAAATACAAATAAGATAAAGATGTATCAAATACAAATAAGATACATATGAATTTATAAAAAGTGTTTGTATGGAAGATTTTATATGATTACCAACCCGCCTAAATAAAAATTATATAAAAATAATTACAAAATTACAGACGCTAAATCACGTTTACTAGACAAATTTATCAATTTACACATGAATCGCATGTGATAGATGCAACTTACACATGAATTTACAGAAAATATACATGAATTGCACTTATAAGATACGATTTAACACAATAGCACTTTTGCTAAATCGCATTACGTACAAACAATTTATTAAGAAAAATGTAAATTGTATTTCTTATACAAATTTAGATCATATATAAATAAGATACATGTAAATTTATAAAGAAGTGTTTGTATGAAAGATTTTGTGTGGTTATCGAAGTGTCCAAATAAAAATTAGACAAATACAAATTATATAAAAATAACTACAGAATTATGGACTCTAAATCACCTGTATTAGACGGATTTATCAATTTACACATGAATCGCATATGTTAAATACAATTCACATGAAATATACATGAATCATAATTATAAGATACGATTTAAGATTAGCACTTTTATTAAATCACATCGTGTACAAGCGATTCATTAAGAAAAATATAAATCGCATTTGTTACATGTGATTTTGCATCAATATTTTGGTCATTCTTTTTGTGTAATCTAAATTTTGTAAAGTTAGTAGACACAGATTTCAGCTATTATAATTTTAAATTTTAAAATTTTTTTCTTTTAATTTTGATAATTTTTTTCCCAGGATATACTTTAATTTTCCTTTTATTTAATTTTTTAGATATCTTATACATATCAGTATCGCGAGTTATATTTAACTGGACCAAAACAGACCTGCTCCGGCGAGCTATATCATGAATACTTGCCGGTTAGGATAATCGTACGCACTTTTTTGCTAGTAAAATTATATACTTTCAGGTGTAGGAGTAGGATTAAAAGACAACTAGTAGTATTATTTTCACATTCAAGATGGTACATAAGATACAAAGAATTTCGTATATACCAACATCAAGCCAAACCCCGCGCCCCCCCAAACAAGAGGCAAAGACAGTGAAAGCCAAAGAAAAAAAAAAAACCAAAGCCAATACATAAATGTATAGTATACTTCATCCTGATTTCTTTTTTTGCGTTGTAAAAGTTTACATGAAATCATCAAGGTCCAAACTCTCAGGAATATGAAACTGGAACAGGTTGCTGCAATAACTATCCCTCTCATCTTCCGTGCTGCTGTTGATAAACGTGGATGATGAATTCAACGGATGGTTTGGGCTAGACAAGGGTGTCGATAAAACAGATTCGAATCCTCCCATGTTCTGGTCGGTACTTGAGTTGTTGTTGTTGTTCATCAACTGATAATTCAAACTTTCCAAGAGACCATTTACTGAACAAGCCATTGGGTTGCTAGTATTATTGCATTCGACATAGTTTGGCTGTTGTGAAACAAGATTGTGATCGTCCAACCCAGATGAGGTTGTTGGGAAGTTTTCTTGTGGAATAGGGCAGGCAAGATTTGTCATGTTGGATGAAACAACATTGTCTACATGCACATCAGCTTGTGTTTGGTTTATGGCCGAGGCAGATGGGACTTGTTGTTGTTGAGTCTGTGATTGCAGTTGATTGATCAATAATTGGGCATTGTTAATGTTTTGAAGATTGGGGTTTGTGTGAGTAGATTATCTGGATTGATTCACTGTTTTTTAGGGACAGAATAGTGGAGGCCAGCCTTAGAATGTCTGGATTGATTAGGGCTTGAGTTCTTAACAAGTTTGAAACGTTTAAGAGTGAAGGATTGCACAGAGATGAAGTGAGAAGAGATGACAGGTCTAGAGGTCGAGCCTTGGTGCATGAGTCACCGGGTCGATTCCACTCCGAAGAAGCCTCTTACGAATATGGGTGTTCCAGTAATTCTTAATTTCATTATCCGTCCTTCCAGGCAACCGAGCAGCTATGGCGGACCATCTAACATTGAAAAAGCAACTTAAAAGAGTCAAACATATGACATCGACAATGGAAAAATAAATGGAATCAAATATGAAAAGAAGTAAAAGTTAAGTAGTTGATATAAGACCTAAGGTTTCTTTCAAAAGGAACAATTATTCCATTAGTCAGATGTTTCATTCAACTGGGATTCTAATTCCGTATGATAGTGGCTTGGAAAATGTCATGAACAAGAAATTTATACCCAATTTATATAGAGAATTTACACAAGCAACACTTGTTTTAAATTAATAAATATTTATCCACTAATTACTACTATAAGTATTACTTTAAAGGAAATCCAATTATTACACTCCCAACAATAATTTAAAAAAAATCACCATCTAATATTATTTGTTCACCAAATGCATATCCAAAAGACAAGTTTCCCAATGCTACAGTATATATTTTGAAAACAGACTATTTTCACCGGCCAAAGAAAAAGAAACAAAGATAAGAATTGCAAGGTTCTCATAGAAAAAACATACAAGAGAAATAGATGGGAACTTACTTGTTGCCTAAGATACTATGCAATTGAATTATGGTCTCTTCTTCCTCGAACGAAAATCTTCCTCTCTTAATGTCTGGCCTCAAGTAGTTTGTCCACCGAAGACGGCAACTCTTTCCACATCTTTGTAGCCCTAAGAAATGAAACCATGGAGCATGCATTATTAATACATTAACACAGTTTCTGAAAGGTATTTTGGATAGCTCGCCATGATCATCCACATACCTGCATTCTTAGGAAGTGTTCTCCAATTTCCAGGTCCATGAGTTTGAATGTAGCTGATGAGCCTAGCATCTTCTTCCGGGGTCCAAGGACCTTTTTTCAATCCATTTTTATCACAACATGGCGCTCTTCCCATTTTTTTGCCCCCCTCAAAATAAAAAAGGTACTACGGAAAATGGCACTTTTTCTTTCCTGTTTTTATGGAAATTTGAGAAAGTTTGCTTTGTTTGCTAGTCGAAGATAAAGAGTTGTGATTGACTTTCGGAGAGAAAAGTGCAAGTTCTGAGTCGTTGTGGGGAAGAGAAAGAGATCTCCATATATTTATATATAGGCGAAGGAAGAGAAAGATGAATAAGTTGGGCTTCAAGTCAATATGATTTGGTGCCGGCCTTCATGCCACGTGTCCTTAATTCTACGTACAATTGTGAGGGTATAGCATGAAATTTTTATTAATGAATAGCCAAGAAAAGGGGTCGTATATACGCATGTGTGGATGAGAAGTTTCTGCTGATTGGAGAGACCTTTTTTTTTCTTTTTTCTTTTTTTCCCCTTTGTGTATACATAAGCATTACGTGTGTTCGTGGCCTGTTTTTAGACAACTTTAACATTTCGAAAAATTTTATTTAGTTAGCAGGATTGTGATGAGGTGGGGGTGAGGCACTGAGATTTGACCTTTATGTTTTTGCTTTCAGATTTATTTTATATATGTAAAAAGATTTAGTAGGTATTTGGCGATAGCTTCTCATATGGAAGCTTTTTTAGTTACATAATGTTAATTTTTTTTTATCGTTTTCCTTTCCTGCACCTTGTTAATAAAAAAGAAAATAAAGGAAAAGAAAACTCCCATTTAAAATTATTGAAATAATATGTAGTTGCAAAAGTATATCATTCATGTCAAGTATGTGCTATGGCTATCCAGCACATGATAAAGATGAGTTTTTAGCTTTGTATTGAGAGAGTTGGGTAGAATTATAGGATTGAGGATCCAATTAGTTCTTTTAATAAAGATAGAAAATTATACATTTTTTTATTTTAAGTATATTATAATAATAATTTTTTTTTCAAGTTTGAGGGTAGGGTTTTTATCGGCCCCACTCAGTCCATCCTTGTTTGTGTCTACAATAATCTTTCACATGCGGAAATGGTATAAAAATTATTTAAAGAGAAGGATAGCACAAACTTTGGACTTTGATGTGTTGTGCAATCGTTATGGTGATTGCTAAAATTGGTTTCCTTACAACAGAAATAGTATGTGCAATAAAACCACTCTTAGACTTGCAACTTATGCTCTTGGAAAATATGGGCTGTTAAAGTAGTTAAATAAATAAATAAATAAATAACTAAATCATGCTGAATTAAAGTTTGGACCTCAAGATCCATGAGGCATCCTAGTTAATATGAACCTTTTTCAGAAAAGTGTGGATGTTAGATCAAATCCTAATAAACCCTATTATGAGTTAATTAATCTAAAACTCTTTAGTACATTTTAAAATTGGCTCTTAATAAATCTCGTCACTAATTATATAATAAGTGCATCCATAATAGCAATATTATTTGGCTCAGCACCATTAAGTATTAACTCAACCGTCTTGTTTTAGACGAACAAAAAGTTTACGCCTAGAAGACTATCCTACTACTTTCATTATGTTTAGCCCCTTTGAAATTTACTTTTTCCACTCATATGCGAAAGTATACATTTATAAAATGCTCAAATCTTTTTAAGAAAGATGTACGTTTAATTATCTATTTAAATCCTTTACGTTTTATTTCTTTATTTTTATTTGAATAATCTTCTACAGTTTTAAACAGTTGCACCAATCAACTTTGCCGACCGTCTTTATTATTTGAGTTTAGAAATCATAGAATTTAGCACTGAAGACATAATATTACTTTAAATCTTCACAAGCCTTATTTGATCAACTTCATGGAAGGAAGCATTCAAGAGTTACAAATTAATTAGAAAGAGAATGGAATTCAAAGATCTTTTACATAAAAGCACCATAAGGCAGAATATACCGCTCCCTTAGAAGGCCGTGCGGATGAAATGTATTGTTTTGAACTATATAAAATATCCTATTTTTACGCATTTGTAATTCTTACTAAACAGATATCTTAAATTTCCATAATTGGATTCTAGTTACAAGGAAAAATGAATATGTCATTATCATCAAGTTTTTATTATTTGAAACTCCAGCTCCCAGAACATGAGGAAGGGCATTTATAAATTGTATAGATATGTATTTTAACTAGAATATTTTTATTAATAATTATTTATAAGCTCGGCAAGTTCATTATTGGATAGACAATTTTATACGGAATACCATCTTTATACTTGAAAAGTTGAATTAAACACCGAAATTGGAAATTTCAAAATCTATGTAGCTAATTGAGAAATTAAACAGAAATTCTTCAACTTACACAATAATTCATCTGAATTGGCAGTGAGAGATATGAGCCGGGTTTGATCTGTGCCCAGCGCGCTGCTTTTGGAGATTTTTAGGACCTAATAGGCCGAAAGAGAAAAGAAAAAAAAAAGAATAATTCAATATAATAAAATATAAATAAAAAGACCAAAGCACTTGGCGTATCGGCTTTAGACCCATCATTGGTTCGTAAGGACCCGACGAATCCGGTACCATTTTGGGGCAGAAGGGCGATTATTTGTTCTTAATTTCCCAGGCCGAGATGCAGTGGGTCCACGTGGGTGGGGTCTAACGAGGGACTCATGCCTCACTCTACATTACAATCGGAAATATTATACGGAAACTTCAATCGGGGTTATTGCAGCCAAATTGAATAATTTTGAACATAATTATAATGATCCAAAATTTTTTGAAATCATGCAATTAAGTTCTAAACGATCATAAGGCACATATTTAGATAATTTTTATATTTTACAGAACAAGTGAAATATTACGTCAACAATTATTTCAAAATTTATTCAATATGATCATAACATAATGAGGGAACGAAAAAAAAAAAAAATTTAGAAAGGAAATGTAAAAAGTCAAAAGTATAAATATGAAAGGTATTAGGGAGGAGTCTTGTGATAACTATTAGTCATTTGGCCATATAAGAGGTGCACGGTCCTTGACACCGCGTAGGGAGGGTCCATGATCCTTCATCAGTGGTTTCAAACAAATAATTGAGCTGCTAACATAAGTTTGGGATCATTATTTATAGTTTTGTATGAATCGTGTTTCGTGTATTAAGTTGTAAGTAATTAGCCATCTCTAAAAAAATAACTAAAAGCAAGATTTTTGCAATAAAAGAAATGGACCAATTACAACTTGAGTATCCTCTATTTCATTATGTTCGATGTATTTTGAGGGTAATCACAACCATCGAGTGTGATATCAGCATACAAAGAACCGTTGTTAAAAGTTTATCTAACTCTTAAATCAATCAAAATTGCTTTCTATATATAGATTTTTTTAGCAATGATACTCTAAAGTGATGTGCTGGTAAAAAAATATGAGGAAAAAAGTTATTAAGGAATTAAAAGAAGAATAATTATTTTCATATTTCTTTATAAACTTATTTAAATATTAATTGACTAGTTAGTCATCCACGGAAAGTTGTTAACAAAGATACTTGAAAAACAAGAAAAACATGGTGCCTTGTAAAGCACCATCACCACATGACAATTATTATGGCCAATTTGCAACTTACATATTTTTCATTAATTCAAAAACATATAAACCATTGCCTAGGGCTAATAATCGTATCCATATACACACTCTCTCTCTCTCTCTCTTTCCCCTTCCCTTTCTCTCTCCCTCCCCATCTTCTCCTATCATTAAAAAACACGATGATACATCCATAGATGTCACCAAACGAAGGCGTGTTCCATTGAAAGCAAACAGCAACTTTCCAAGCTGGATCAACTGATTTAAACTAAACCACTAAAACATAGACACGTGGATCAAGTGACAAGTGTGTTAACTCCTTTCCAACAGTAAAGTCAACTCCTCCTTTTTTCCACAGCTCATGCTATTAGCTTTAAGACAGTTGTCCATGCTCTGGCATCAAATCACAAGGGCAAATGTGCTGCTTTATTATTATGCGAAGAAAAAGTTCACACAAAAGAGAGTTATTTTGAGTAATGTTCCATCTATAGAAGGAAGCCCTTATTCAAACTCATTGAAAAATCAGGTGTTAATTTCATCAACCCTCTATCTAACTGCACACATGTTGGTCAAATATTATTATATTCCTCTTCTACTGTGCCCTTAAAAGCATTTAAATTATTGCCCTTTTTGCTTGCTCCACTTTTTTTCTTATATATACCTTTATATTCTGGATATAAAACACTCTAGAAGCTCCGTAAAAAGGAAAAAAATGAGCTACAAATGCATGTTGTCCTCATCCATATCCTTAATAAAATGATGTTGCTTAGGAGACTCAATTTACCTTGGTAAACATCGTTATCAACTAATTAATAATTATTATATAATAATACATATCATCAATATATAATATATTTAATGTTTTCCTGACTCATTTATCACAATTTACAGCTACTAGAATTTTACAGTTTTTATTGCATTCTACTTTTAAGAAATTTATATATAACCTTTACAAATTTAAAATGATATTATAAATCACCAAATCTAGATAAAAACATACGCGGGTTCTTTAATGTAATATTTCCACACATAATAGTCAAGATTAATTTTAGCAATCGAAATTTGTTATGCTAAGGCTGTCTTAAATTTTGTCTGGGAAAAGTACGTACGGCTTTGGTCTTCTATAGATTCAGTTTTCAAAATTTGAACTCCATTAAAACGATGTTTCGGGCTTGGAATTTGGAATTTCGGTTGTTCCCTATAGGTTAGTTTCAAGCGTGTGATAATTCTTTTGTTTTTGCAATAGTATATTGCCAATGAATGTCATTTGGCATTGTTAACCGTGTTGGCTTCATATAATATGGTAAATTATATCGAAAGATATCAATATTTTGAAGATAAGTTCATTTAAGTATCAAATTCATTTAAAATATCAACGTTTAAGGACATATGGTCATTTGAAGTATTAATGTTTCAAGTAATTAAAAAAAAAATATTTTGCAAAATGAGTCAAATAAGGTATTAATAATTTACCATTAATAAAAATAAAAGAAATTTAATTGAAAACCAATCCAAATATTGATACCTTAAATGAACTTTACAAAATGTTAATATTTTATTTATTTCACTTTGCAAAATATTGATTTCTCTTTTTAATCACTCGAAAAGTTGATATTTTAAATGATCTTATCTTCAATCGTTAATTCATTCTCATATAATTCACCCTATATGAATATAATCATGTTGAGCCAAGACATCATAGTTTTAAGTTATTGAGTTTATCCGACAAATATCCTAAAAGTGAAAATGGTCCACAAAATAATTTCAATAACTCAAGTTTATGGGTCTGTTTGTTTAGTTTTTCTGAACAAATACTGAAACTTTATAAAAACTTTTTCTTATAACAATTTATTTATTAAGAAATAGATATAGATAAAAAAAAAGTTAACAGTTCTCATAAAAAGATCAAATAGACTAAATATAGATAAAATATAAATACAAATTGAATATATTTACACATATCGTTTCGAAACAGATATATATACAAATGAAAAATAGATCATCCGAACAGACCCTATATCGAACTCCATATCCAATTCCCCATACTTAGTTCATTTGGACCCGTTGTTTGAAAACAGTGTAAGATTAATCCAAAGGAAACTCCTGATCAAATCACATGAAATCTTGACGAGAGGAAAAAAAAGAAAATATATATAATATTATGTTTAAAACATTAATGTTGTCCAATCCAAAGTTATACTTGCCCCATTTCATAATAATTAAGTTGCCAAGACAATCCAGTAATAATTGGATCTTGATGTTTGCACAAATTTGATCCAATTTAGAATTTTAAATTTCAGTTTGATTTTAAGTGATACTTGAAAAACTCAAAATCAAATCAGTTAACGCTGGAAGGCCATAATGTTGTTGTTCTAAGATGTTGCAATCAATTGGTATAATAATTAAGTTGACAAGACAATTTAGTAATAGTTGGATCTTGATCCTTTGCACAAGTTTGATCCAATTTAGAATCTTAAATTTCAGTTTGACTTGAAGTGATACTTGAAACACTTCAAATTAAATCATAATGCAGGGAGGTTGTAATGTTATTGTTTTAAGATGTGAATATATTTTTATTCGCATCATACAATCATTCATATTAATTGTGTGTGTTCATGGGGGTGGTTGGCGTTTATTTACATCGCTTCTATCTAGTGCCACTGTTCTATGAGTAAGATAGTCCTTTGATGCCCCTACTAAGATGCAGCCTCAAGGGCACATCGTTGGGGAAGGTCCAGCGACCACAGGGGAGGCAATTGTGAGGGTCAAAGCAAAGGAGACGTGACGTACAAATAGCTTAGAGGAGGTTGATATATAGGTCCTAGCCAAACGTCGAGGTCAGTTTAAAGGATAGATAGTTGAGGAGGAGTTCCAAAGGATTGACCATAAGCCAAAGATTAGCATCCCAAATGAATACTTAAGTGTCATGTGCGATGACTTTCCAAGGGTGATTAAGTTAGAGTTTCTATTACACCATTGAGCATCGACTAAGTTTTCTATGGAGGACATAAGAGGGAAGATGTAGTAAGCCTTTCCAGAGATGTATCACTATGGTATTATTAGAAGAGTGATAGTCGATATACATTGAATCTTATATTATTTTTAATATTTCATTCAACTATAGGACTTAACTAATGATACTATTCTGTATTAACGTAGAACAAAAGTTTAAGCTACCTACTAACTGAGGTAGTATAAGGATGTGGTGGATTATTATAAGACTTACAACTAGGTATGTTATAAATTGCATAACTATTACAAGTAGAAGGGCAGAGAAGAAAACAACTATAAACCAACCCTAACAAGGATTAGATCATGGGACCAATGAATAAAGGGGGTTATGTCACTTGTTTGACTCTAATATGAAATTTAAGGTAGTGTCTTATAAACTATTAGTCGAAACACGACCTATAACATGATAAGTACTAAACAATTTCTTTGTTTTTCTTTTGCAATATTGCTCTAGGGTAAATGATGAGAATAAGACGAAATAAAAGATTATCGACATAGTTATGATGAAGCCCTACATCTATAATGGGATTTCAAGGTAAGTAATAATGCTTATTCCTTCATTCATGCATGAAATACATATTGTATATGTACATTGTATCTACATTTTTTCTTCCTAAGGGTCACATGCCTATCAAAAACTATCAATGGACTCATATTATGAAGGGAGATAACTAGCCTACTAACCAGTAGGGGTTAGGGGAGGCCAAGCTGAATTATATAAGGAGATGTAGGAATACTAGTTTTATTTATTTTACACGTGTCACTTAGTGATTGGTGCTTGTTTGTTATATATATATTCTTTTGTAACTGTTTCTGTTCAAGTTGATTTCAATACATAACAAGTTCTTCTTTTTTCTATTTTCTCTCTACTCTGTTTTTCCGGTTGGTTATCTTCACCAATGAGCTTCCTGGTTGCAATTACAAAGACGATTTCTATAATTCGAAATCTCACATGGTATCAGAGCAACCTCAGGTTCTGATTCTAGGTTTTCTTCTGGTCTGTTCGTGCTTATACTGTTCATTTGTTAATTGCAAATTATTGTTCGTTTTTCCGATTATTTTGCATGATGAATGCTGGAGATTGTATTGCATTTGATCCTTTGCATATATTTTCCTCTGATAATCCTGGAGTGAACATAGGTGGTTTAGTGTTCAATGGTAATAACTTCCTTTCGTGGAGTAAATCAATTAAATTGGCATTAGGTGCTAAGCTGAAATTAGGTTTTATTGATGGATCTATTCTTAAACCGGAGGAAGATTCATCAGATTATGTGAAATGGATGAGGTGTGATTACATGGTGCGATGTTGGTTGTTGAACTCGATGACAAGTGATTTGGCACAAAATTTCCTTTTTGTCAAATCTGCTAGAGAGCTTTGGTTAGAAATCGTTGAGCAATATGGTGTGGCTAGTGGTCGATGATTTATCATTTGGAACATGAGATTAGTAGTCTTAAACAGGAAAACAGTTCTGTCAATGCTTATTACAGCAGGCTTAAGCGATGTTGGGAAGAGTTGAGTGATTTGAATGCATATCCTAAATGTGATTGTTGACATAAGGATCTTTGTATTTGTAGATGCGAGAAAGAATTCAAGAATATGAATCAAGAAGTCGGCTGATTCAATTTCTGATGGACTCAATGAAGCTTATGATGGAGTTCGAAATCAGATCTTGTCCATGGAACCAATGCCTAATGTGAATAGGGCTTTTTATCTTGTACAACAAGTTGAGAAACAGAGACAAGTAGTTGGTCTTATGCAATCTGATTTAGAAGTTACAACTTTTAATGCAAATAAGTTTAGTAATGGAGGTAAATCGTTTAATGATAAACGAAAGAATAAAAACTTATTTGCAAACATTGTCATGTGTGAAGGACATGGAATTGAGAATTGCTTTCAACTTGTTAGATATCCTATTGGTTTAAAGGCAAGAGGATACTTAAGGTAAACAAGTTAATATGGTGTCCACGCCTTCAGCTAGTTTGATGCCAGCAGCTTCTTCTGTGGATACACCATTTGATCATCTTGATTCTGATGAGAAAGGATCAATGGTTTCTCCTGCTGCTGGTTTGATGGATAAACGATTGCTTTCCAGTATGTGTGAAGAAATGATGAGAATGATAAAAGAACGAGGTGGTATGGATGGTTTTACTGGTGCATCTTCTGTGAATCATGTTTCATATGCAGGTATTACATCTCATGTTTCTTTTGCTTCCTTCCATTCTTCTTGTTTTAATTCTATGAATAATAGAAATGCTTTTTGGATTGTGGATTCCGATGCAACTGATCACATGACTCCATTTGAGGAGATTATGGTAGATATTATTCCTTTAAAAATGCCTATACACGTTAAACTACCTGATGGACGTTTCATTGAGGTTAACAGAGTTGGATCTGTTCCTCTTACTGACAAACTTGTTTTGTCTCAAGTTCTCTTGCTACCACAGTTTACTCATAACTTGTTGTCTGTTTCTAAAGTTGTCTTAAACACTCGAATGAGGATTAATTTTACTCATGATGAATGTGTTTTTCAGGACTGAAGCTTAATAATCTCTTGGCTAAGGCTCGGATTTATAATGGACTATACATTCTTCAATCCGAAATGATGGCTGTTTACCTCCTTTAGTTGATTCTGTTACTCATATATCAGCTTGTAATAAATCTTCTTGTATGGATATACTCGTGCAAGTCTTTTACATGCACGGCTAGGACATACATCTTTTTCAAAGCTTCAACATTTGGAAGAATGTAAACACTTTTCTTTTGATAAGTTTGTTTGTGATACTTGTCAAAGAGCAAAATTTCATAGACTTCCTTTTTCACGGTCTGATCATGTATCTGAATTTCCTTTTGATTTGTTACATCTTGATGTTTGGGGTCCTTATAGTGTGTCTTCTCTTACTGGTGCTAAATATTTCCTCACAATTGTTGATGATAATACTAGTTCTACTTGGACTTATCTTCTTCATCATAAGTCACAAGTTTATTCTGTTCTTGTTGTTTTCTTCAAGTATGTTAAAAATCATTTTAATTCTTGTCCAAAGTTCATTCGAACTGATAATGGTGGAGAGTTTCTATCTTTTACTTGTAAGTCTTTGTTTCAATCCTTGGGAATTATTCACCAACGTACTATGCCTTATACACCACAACAAAATGGAAAAGTTGAGAGAAAACATAGACACTTGATTGAAACCTCTAGAGCTTTGCTTTTACATGCTAATTTGCCAAAGAATTTTTGGGGAGAGTGTGTGCTCACTGCTACATACTTGATTAATCGGTTGCCCACATCTCTTTTACAATGGAAAACACCTCATGAGAAACTTTTTGGAACTCAGCCATCCTTTGATCATTTAAGGGTAATGGGATGTCTTTGCTATATTGGGAAACATTTACCTAAACATGATAAATTTGAACCGCGTGGTGCTAAATGTGTTTTCCTTGGATATGAACAAGGGCGAAAAGGATATAAGGTCTATGATCTTCTTTCTAAAGCTATTGTTGTCAGTCGTGATGTAGTGTTCTATGAACATATTTTTCCTTTTAAAGATCCTAAATGGTTAGACCTTGGTTCTAAAACTTCTATTCCTTTTCTGTCTGATCATGCCTTTGCTGAGGCTGATCTTCCTACACAATCTGAGTTCATGTCTGATAGTTCTTTTGTTCCTGCTGATCAGATTTCTTCAAATCATGATCATGTTTCTTCAAGTGATACTATTGCTCCTGTTCATTCTGATCATACTTTTGATTCTGCTTCTTGTCCTAGTTCTTCCCCTGCTGATATATGTTTGAGACGATCCACTAGAGTTCGTAACACACCTACTTGGCTTCAAGATTTTGTTCATTCTTTGGGATCTGTTGTTACATCCACACACTTGTCTCAATATCCTTTGTTTCATCCTAAAGACTTTGTTCATTATCCTCATGATTATGTTGCATCTTTAGCTAATGTGTTAGCTTTAAAAGAGCCTTCTAATTACTCAGAAGCTATTAAACATACTGAATGGATAGAAGCAATGAACAATGAATTACAAGCTTTAGAGCTTAATAATACATGGGATTTGACTACTCTTCCTTTGGGCAAGAAACCTATTGGTTCTAAATGGGTTTTCAAAACTAAATTTCGCCCTGATGGAAGTGTGAGAGGTATAAGGCTCGTTTAGTAGCCAAGGGATTTACCCAAGTGGAAGGGGAAGATTACAATGAGACGTTTTCGCCCGTAGCCAAGTTAAGCACTGTTAAAGTTCTTCTAGCAGTAGCTACTACTTGTAATTGGCCTCTTCACCAAGTTGACATCAATAATGCCTTTCTACATGGGCATTTGGATGAGGAAATCTATATGTTACCTCCTCAAGGTTATGTCAAAGCTTTGCCTCATCAAGTTTGTCGGTTAAATAGATCTTTGTATGGCCTTAAACAAGCTCTAGGCAATGGAACATTGAGTTAACAAATTTTTTGCTTGGTCAAGGTTTTGTCCAATCTCCACATGACCACTCTTTATTCACTCAACATTCTACAGCTGGTTCTATTATTGTCTTGTTATATGTGGATGATATGCTTCTTACGGGTACTAATGATTCTGGTATTATTCTCTAAAGTCTGCTTTGGATGCTAAGTTCACTATAAAAGATCTCGGTCCTGCTAGATTTTTTCTTGGATTGGAGCTTTGTCGAACATCAGATGGTCTTTATATCAATCAGCGGAAATATATTCTTGATCTTTTGCTTGATGCTGGTTTGACAGCTGCAAAGCCAGCCGTGACTCCTCTTCCTAGTGGTTTTAAGTCGATACATGCTGGTGACTTACTTGATGATTCAACATTTTATCGTCGTTTGATTGGTCGCTTACTGTATGTTTCCTTGACACGTCCTGATATTAGCTATGGAGTACATTGTCTCAGTCAGTTTGTGTCACAACCTCGAGTTCCACATCTGCGTGCTTTGTTCCATCTGCTTCGCTACTTAAAGGGGACTGCTTCTCTTGGTTTGTTTTATGCCTCAGTCAATGATTTTTCTTTATGTGGTTACAGTGATGCTGACTGGGTATCTTGTATTTTGGATCGGAAATCTGTTTCTGGGTATTGTGTTTTGTTGGGTTTTTGCTTGGTTTCTTGGAAAACCAAGAAACAATCTACGGTAGCAACATCTAGCACGGAGGCTGAATATCGAAGTTTAGCCTTTGCTTCAAAAGAATTGTTGTGGGTTTCTTTTATCTTGAGGGATCTTGGATTTGCTGTTCCACTTCCAGTTTCTTTATATTGTGATAATCGTTCTACTTTGTTGATTGCTTCCAATCCATGCTTACATGGGCGCACTAAGCATATTGATATAGATATCCACTTTGTGCGAGATCATATCAAATCTGGATTTCTTCATGTTCAGTATGTATCATCCCATCTTCAACTTGCAGATCTTCTCACCAAATCACTAGCTGGTTCTCGGGTATCTTTTCTTGCTCACAAGTTGTTTCTCCGAGGAGCTCCAACTTGAGGGGGGGCTGTAGGAATACTAGTTTTATTTATTTTACACGTGTCACTTAGTGATTGGTGCTTGTTTGTTATATATATTCTTTTGTAACTGTTTCTGTTTAAGTTGATTTCAATACATAACAAATTCTTCTTTTCTATTTTCTCTCTACTCTGTTTTTCCGGTTGGTTATCTTCACCAATGAGCTTCCTGGTTGCAATTACAAAGACGATTTCTATAATTCGAAATCTCACAGGAGATTCAACAAACAAGCATACAGTTATTTAGCATGTATGTATTTATTAACTTTAGGAATAACCATTTCATTATTAGAATTGATAATGCCTTACTAAGTGACATCAATATCATGGAGGAGGTGTTAGGCCATAGATTTTGATATGGATGAGGCTTAGGATATTGTTGTCTGGTTGTTGCGAGAGACATGACTATTACAAGTAACTATGCAACAAGTCTAGTGTTAGCTTTAATGGTGCTGATGAATTAGATAGATCAAATAGACTTATGGCTCCTGAATGACAAATAAGGGAGCTAACTACACGACCCCTTGGCCCCCCAAACAATGCTAGATTATCCATGGCTACATTATCTCTAGCTACCACCAACCATGGATACCTCAGCTAGCAATACAAATATGAGTTAACTGTAGCCCACTCTTGTAGTGCATACACCTACAACTCTTTCTCTACTGTTGTACCATTAAAAATATTATAGCTAGCCGAGCTAACTGTATTCATATGTTGAGGCATCGTCACAGCTACCAACGGGATCCCCTGATAGCTCCTCTCAACCTTATGACCAACATTCTAGCACCAACTTATTTTCCTTCACCCCATGTTGCACCATAGGTTAAACCATCACCCAATCTACCCTCCCAACACCAATTGTCTACTGACTCCTACCGATTTCCATCCGCAAAACCACCATCGAGATTGTCTCATTATCCCATTCCATAGACATGGTCATCTTCTTAGCGATAGCACACTTATTACGCTCTTGTAGCTCCCTCTACTTACAGTTAATACCCATCTACTCCATTTACTTTAGTCACTGCGTCATAGACAGTTGTCGGTACTTCATCAACCTAGGTTCAATAGCATCAAGTTCGTAGGCACTAAGTTGGCTATATCTTTGTTCTTTGAATTAACAGATCTCATGTTTCAATTTAAAAATAAAATTATTACATATAATTATGTTTCATTAATAATAAAAAATTATATTCATTATGTATTTAATATATTATAAGGTTAAAAGAAAAAAAAAACTCAATTTAAGGCAAGACTCGCCTCTAACTATGCCTATATGTTGGGAAAATATGAAAGACAAGTCCTTGAAGGGAGAGGACTCGCATCTTTAAGCCTATTGAGGTGATTTTTAGCCTTTTGTAGATGAAAAAAAGGATAATAATAATAATACATATCTTTTATAACGTTATTTACATATCAAAATTTTTATTGATACTTATATACTACTAATCTAATCGATTGGTATTATATATTAGCATAGCACTAATGAATCCTTTTCACCTCCTTACAAAATCAAAACATAATGACTATCACAATCAATCAATCTCCTTGATGGTTGATTCAGGATGTATAAAACATCTTAAAGCGTTTGAATTACATGCACCATATGCTTACATCATCTTTTTATATCATTGTCACAGCTATGAAATAAACTATACCAATCTGTGTGCTGCCATGTTCGATGTCTGGACATCTTATGTCAACCGTTACAGGAGTTCACACTAACAGCGTTACAAATAATAACAACAATTAAAAACACCAAGGGTTTCCGTTTTGAACCAAACATGTCGTCGGAAAAATAATTAAACAGTGGATCGTGATCTTTCGTTTCCACTTCCGTGGTTCTGATGGTGCCCTGTAGATCCATCGTCGAAAAAAATATTACATAGTGGTTCGTCAACATAATGATTTTTAATTTATCTACTACATCAAATCTAATTAAATTGAATAACCTGCTTATATATTAATCTGGTTGCTGACCCAATCTTTTTGTTGCAGATCCAGGAGAGATTTATTTGCTTTGTGTGCATGGCTTGTTTTTACTTTATTATATAGTCCTTTACGTCTTTACATATAGTTGACCTTGCTAATTTTATAAAAGGAAAAAAAAAAAAAATAAGGTTGTTATATAAATGTAGTTATATTCTGGTTGTGAGGTGTCCAAAAATCCAACAACCTTTGAATATTATGACACCCTGAGGGGATCATACTGATCTCGAAGAAGCTAGCAGCTGTGAGTTAACTTAAATACACATAGGAATATTATGAGTATTAATATTAAATCAAACCACGTACTTAAGTACGTGTGTGGTGTCTGCGAGATCTACATGGTACGTAATTAATGTATATATTATACCCCCTCTTCATGCAGATTAATTATAACATGTTTTTATTAAATATAAGCATGGATTTATGCTTATATGTACGTAAAAATATATAATTTATGCGCTGGGATGACATAATGAGTCTTTGTGTGCAGACATTTATACGTAACGTAACGCGTGTTATAGTGTTTTCTAGATAATGCATCGTATATGAAATGCATGAAAGGATTATTATAATATCAGACTTAGCTTCAACGTGTAGATGTCCTGGCGTAATACGAATCTGACTTATGATATCGTCATATATGTATGGCAAGATAAAAATGATTTCTATCTCTTCATTTTGGGGAAGGAAAAAAAAGATGTATTAGAATTACATGTTAATATGTACTATAGACATGTCCATGGTTCTAGAACAGAAGCAAACTGAAACCAAAACCTTTATCCACAATTCTGATTCAATTTTATGGAATCAGCGTTTTTTGGTTCCGGTTTGGAATCACAAAATCGTCTTTTTCTTTAAATAAAAAAATAAATTTTATATTTTAATAAAATATTTTTAAACTCTAAATAATTAATTATTAGTCTAAAAGTTTTAAATTATTTAGCTAATATTTTTAAAAATTTGTTTAGAATGCATACTTATTTATATATAAATATAACTTCTATTAATTATAGTTAGTAATATGAAATTGTAAAATACTCTAGAGATAACATAAAAATTACAATATAAAAAATAGTCTCTTATTATTAAGGAATGGATTTTGCTTTTAAAAGAAGTTTATATAAACTAAATTACATGTAATTTTAAGTTACATTTTTTGTATTATTGATAATAAAATATTAAATACTGTGAATAGGCAATAAATTTTACTATTCATATGAAATAGTGAAACATTAATAATTATATATTTAATATTATTTTTTACATTTTTTTATCTAATTATTTTCTTTTTTCTTTTAATGGAACAGATTGGAATAGCTGATTCTACTCAATTCTAGGACGTAAACCACCTAAGAATCGAAAAACTATCTGTTTCTTAACCCATTCTAGAGCTAACCAGTAGTGGTTCCGGTTTGGTTCTCAGTTCGGAACTGAACTATAGGTGAATAAGTTATTCAATGAGAATGATATACTATTTGCTTGGGTATTGTTAGTGTATATTATATTTATATATTGCTTATTTAGAGTCTAGGGAAAAAAATAATATTGTTCAATAGGAATAGCATACTTTATAAAAAATAAATATGCAGAAATGATATCATTTTCGACGCGTGCTCATATAACACATGCATTATTGTTGTCGACGTAAAAATTGCCAAAATAGTTAGAAACGATTTCGACGTCTTCAATTGATCATTTGACAGGTGGAGACCGGTGATTTATGGCCACAAAAATGGTTTCCGCCGTCCGATACGATCATTTAAAGCTTGACACCTCTTAGTTTTGTTTAGTTATTTAACAACACGACACCAAGAAAGCACCAGCGGTCAGCAGGAATTTTATCCTTCTTTCTCACCCTGACTGAAAACGCTGGCGTGGTGAAAATAATGCATGCATGAAATTTTATAACTGGAACATAGAGTAGGGTGGATTTCATCAATAGTTGCGTAAGTGTGCCAAATGTCGCCCTCGAGCAAGGTTTCCCTGAATACCGTGTCTCATCATATCTCTATTAATATCTATGAGGCTAACATTCAATTTAACACATATTCTACAGAAAATAAAAATATATTTAACATATAATAGAATCGTAATTAGTTCTCCAATAAGTAAATTACATTAAAAAGTATAAGTAGTGCAAGTAAATTCATTTGAGATATCAAAATTTTAAATTGTTAAAAAAGAAATCAAAATTTAAAAAAGTAAATCAAATGAGGTATTAACACTTTGTACAGTTCATTTAAAATATCAACATTTTTAGATAACTTTTGATTAATTTTCTTCAATGTTTCTCAATGGATACTTCTTTTAACTCATTTTAACAAATGTTGACTGGTTTGTTTAAGTGTGATTTGTGTGTGAAATTTAAAGTTCAATTTTTACTAATCATTGACTAAGTTTTTCAAATTTGTAAATATTTTCTAAATCAACAACTATGGTCTCACAGGGCAAGCGCACCCATCAAATATAGCATAGATAATGATTTAGGTCAGTTCTAAGAGAATGGTTGGCAGTTAATATACTCTCAATCCCATTAATTATCTAGCCAAAGAAATGTTTTAGAAAAACATAAAGAAGAATAAAACTATACTAAGTTATAAATATTCACAAATGTTTAATGGGTAAAATGAGAAATAAGTCTGTCACTTCTATGAAATAGTAGCTGAGGGTTACTTCATTAATTCTTTATTAGAATGACTTCTTAAGAACAACAACTTCTTAAAACCTGTTTGAAATGGTGTGTTCATACCGGCAGATTCTCTAATTTAAACTAAAGTAGCTCTAGATCTAGTTAAAACCAGTAATATGAAGTTTCAATTAAGCCCGCATAAAGAGTAAGAATCCATTGTTTTGAAAAGACAACTCAATGAATTTTTAAAACAAGTGACATAAAGTCTTCACCCATTCCTCGACAAGAGGTAGTTAGGATCGACTCCATTAGCAACCACAGATCTATTCAATTAAAATCAATCGTGGATCTAAAAGAATGCACCATTTCTTTAAAAACCACAAGTTAAGTTGAAGTTATTAATTACAAACACCCAGTCAAATTTGCTTGAAAGCGCATTTGAAATCAGACTGAATCATGAATTGGATTCGTAATCCCTAAGATGTAGGAGTTTATTTCTCAATGGATTTATCAAATAAGCACAAATAAGAAGAAATAAAAAAATTCGAAAGATGAATCAATTAATTGCTCAGAAATTCATAGAAATTACAAACATTGGATTAAATTGATTTTACCTAGAAAACAGAAGAAATTTTCATGTAAAAAGAAATGGAAATTCTTTTACCCAAAAATCCTTTAGAAATCTACTCTATGTTAATATTGATTTACACTATTGGTACATACTCTACAATGCACGCTTGCACGTTTATTTATAAACTACTAGGCGTAAAAAGCAGGGCCATCTTTATTTGACAAGTGACAGATTTGGCAGATCCTTTCTAATAAAATTTGATAACTTTTCATGCTCGCATATAGTATGTGAAAACACTCGTCGAGGGTCACGTGCTCTATTGGTCAAGGCTCATATTAAACAAGATCAGGTTCGACTTCAGGAAGTTCCTAAGTAAACTGTTTGTTTTTGTCAATGGCTCTACCGAGGGTAAAATTGAAAGAGTCGAGGGTCGTATGGTTGAGGCTCAAGTTAATTTTGCTAAAGAATTGGTTTATCAACACAATTGTTGAGGGACGAGACTCGATGCTTGACTTTGAGGCTCAATAATGTATTTTCTTCAGAATGATGCTCGATCGCTTCGATTGAAGTTGAGAGTCATGTCGAGGGCTCGCATTTGAGGCTCGATAGACAAATTTTTGCTGTCTTCTTTCTCTGTTTGGCCTCGGCTGTGTCTTTTAAGGGCTCGACTTCTGCATTTTTTACTTTAATTGTTGTTTTTGCTCCAAATCTGAATTAAAACACTTGATTACTCCTTATTTGCTTCTAAGAGCTTTAAAACAACATTATTCATCAAAATCATAATTTTTGTAGGATTTTATCAGAAATTCTTAGCAAATTAAGCTCAAAATCCTATGAAAAATGTAGAGTGAAAATAACTTATCATTGACTCATCTTTTTAACTACTTAAAACTTTGACACCTTATATGAATTTACCTCAAACATTGATATATTTTAATGTAACTTACTCATTCTCCAAACATATAGATTGAAAAGTTAATGTCACATTTAACATCTAACAATTGCTAATGTCTATCCTAATCCTTACCAAAGGCTAGTCAATTAGATTAAGTTTATTCTCCTTGAATTAAACTGTAGCTAAACTCATGTACAAATCGATATGAATATTAGACCTTGTTTAGGGTCCCTAGATGTCACGTTAGCTCATTAAAAGGCTCCTTAAGAATCTTTTTACTTTATCTAAAGTCCTTCGTTTCAAGATTTCTATTTGCTAGTTGATTCCTTAAATATTATCCTATTCATTTTTCTTTTAGCGTATTTCAACATTTATTAAAAATTTCAATTAACTTTTGTGGTCCTTCATGAAGAATCCTTGAGACTTCACTATAATGCTGGAAAATCTAAAATATATATATATATATATATAAGGGATTTTAGTGTATAGAATTATAACAAAGACTTTCATTATGCATGATTTTATCATGTGAAATGATAAATCCCACTAAGGTGAGCAACAAAACTCATTATGTTACTTTTGCATTATATACATAAGCCACACAACCTAGAGGCTTATGAATATTAAAAGCAACAAGGGAAATTCATTAAGTCTTTTACTATTTTGAGTAAACCAACAATTTTAGCATTTGAAAATTTGGAGTAACTCTTGACTCCAATCACACATGGCTAAACCTAACAACAATTAATTATTAATGGGACAGTGTCATAAATGGTACCTTAACTTTAATAAAATATGTAATTTGGTGCTTAAAATTTAAAATTGATCAATTTAATACCTAAAAGAACTTGGCGGAGGTACTATTAGAGTAAACAAAAAAATTTTTTTAGTACTAAATTAATCAATTTACGCTTCTTGATTTAGTTTGAAATTACACTTTTTATGTGTTAAATAAGCTAACCACTATTGAAAAATATGAAGAAAATGATTATGAAAACCTAATCAACAAAGGCTATGGATATGTTGTAGGGGAAGAATAGGTCAATGCTGTAATTGAGGAAAAATGTGGGTCAATGTGTAACTCCTATAGTCAATAGCTAGGATGGGTATAACATCAATTCAACATTAACTTGTTTTAAGAATTAGATCACACAAAAAGAGTGTTTGGGTAGCTTGGGTGGTGCAAGGTCCATGAAGTGTTGTAATATGTGTGGAACTAGTTATTTTATTTATTTATGTGACTATTTAGCCTAGCTTGTGTCCTTCTAAGTTGTGATTTTTTTCTAGATTATTTGAAGTATTTCAATTTAGGTAAATTTAGAAATGGTTCAACAAAGATCCATCTCCTTAACTACCAATGCATATGTATTGGTTCAAGTAACGATCAAAACTCTTCCATTTGGATTCTTACATTTTCAATTAATAAAGTGATATGATTCAAATTTTGTCAAGACAAAACACTTCTAGCTTTAACTAAGACAAGAGAAATTCAATTCCGCTCAAATCCTAGTGATTGGTAACTTGAAGAGAAACAAGTCACATTGTTTCAATCCAAATGGTGATCATTCATGAAATGAAGAGTTGTTGCATATCATTATTTGTTATGTTTGAATCATTTGTTGTAACATTTGCATCATTTGAGTCCTTGAGAGAAATGTATCCCAGGAAAGTCATGCCACTTCCAATTGCTATAATTTTTTGAACAAATATAATGTGTAAACACAATAGACATATCATATGAATGAAACTCCAACATTGGTGACTTACACAATTTAGCCTTATAAACTTTAATAAGATGTATCGACTTTTAATTATTGTATGTGTCATATCAATATGACTATAAATATTTTAATGGATTTAGAAGTGTAATACCTTAAATACCTTGCACATATCTCTACTACTAATAAAAAAGTACAAAAACAAACATTCACATAAACCCAACTATGTATATGGTTAGAGTGTACCATAATGCATGGCATATTCCATATTTTCCATTTTTTTCAAGAGTTCTTTAACTTTACTCATATCATACAACTACCAGTGATTATAGACCAAACTTAAAACCTAAGAACTTCCTATTGAAATATGATCTCTTATTATTTAGTATTAATTTAACTTGATTTGGATGAAGTTTTTCCAAGGTAATGTTAGGACAATGAGATAAGCTAGAAAGAGAATTTTTGTGGAAAGGCACAATGTCGCCTTATTGCACTTGTTTGACCCTAATAAGATAATGGAAAAGGAGAAAAGTGTTGTTAGAAGCGAAATTATAAGAAGAAGAAGAAGAAGAAGAAGAAGAAGAAGAAAGGAAAAAATTATATTATTAGTAGGGAGTTTTCAAACCTAAGGCAAAATGATGAAAATGTCCTTATTAAGTGAATGAATTGGTAAAAGTAATAAAACAAAATAATTTTTTAAAAATCTATTTTTAATATATTCAAGCCCATACCTAAATATTGAATCCTTTATGGCATAAAACTTGTTAACTTCACATGAATAAGGTAGTATCCTTAAACTCACAATAATTAGCACCACATTAAATGCAAAACCATGTAACTAAATGCAATCTATCTAATCTACTACATAACTGTGATGTAACCAATGAAATGACATAACCTAGTCTACTAACTTCTAACATTTAATACGTATATGGGTAGATTCATAATCCTTGGCTACATAAAACAACCTCATTTCAGTAGTCCACGCAATGGTCCACAAAGCTACCATGCATCTTCCTTACATCTAACATAAAGGTCATAATGAACATATTACAATAGGTAACACCATCCATTGTACTTGATTACATAAAAACACGGATTCAACACATGCAAATGTCAGGCATTCAATCACATACATGTATCTTAACAATGATACAAAATGTACTACTGGTTATTGTCATCATTTTAGTGGCTCAATACAACACGGTCTTAACATTATCTTAGAACTTAGAGCAACACATGAACATGAATGGTACACACATGCTTATACACGTGTACATAAATATATTTGATGTCAAAGTAGAGATGTACAAGTGGATTAAACAGGCTAAGCCAAGTTAAATGGGCCACAATTTCTTGACCTTAACGTAGCCCACTTTAGCTCATGAGTTAAATGGTCCAGCCCATCTCCTAACTCATTTAACCCACTTGTATATCTTTGTAATCCATTTATGCTCATTGAAACAAGACATATGAAATAAAAAAAATTAAGTTTTATAGGGTTTTATGCATATTAATGATTAACCTAATTATTTTATTAATTACTCAAATATAAGAATAAAATTTTTAAAATAATTTATTAGATAGCATATTTTGTTTAAAGATATTAAAAGAATGTTATGATGTATATGCATCAATTTATCATTCCCTATTACCATTAACACATAAGTTTAAGCTCAAGTATAAAAGTTTCAAGAATAATACTACATTAATAATTATTTTCTCTACATTTCTTTTTATGTGCATGGGCTAGTGAGCCAATTCACTTAATCTACATGCTAGCCCACTTTGGCCCACAAGTTAGATAGACTGTGGGTAAAATTGAATTGCATTTAAATAGGGATATAAAAGTTGGTCCTAACTCGTTTTTATAACAAGTTAAATTGGTCGATCGACAAGCTAAAGCCCATTTGCACATCTCTTTTTCAAGTACCCTTTAAATACCCATAGCCTAGAATTAGTCATGTCATCCTAAGATTAACATAGGACCACATTAACATATACAAGTCTATTGGAAAAAGTTTTACTATCACAACCATTATGTCCCAATCCTACCCTAAGCAATAATAATGTTATATGTGTGCATGGAGTGATAATAACTAGTTGCTTTATTTTAATGATATTTTTATTTTTAAAATTTATTTAACACGTGTCAAGTGTCTATTGATTAGAACAGGGTGGAGACAGGGTAGGGACATCATTTTTGGGACCGCAAATATTTTTCTCAAGTTTACTATAGTTGTCCATAAAAGTATCCACATTGCTAGTATGACTCAACTACAGTCTCATTCACGCAAACCAATTTATTACCATGACAGCTTCTTTAATTAGCAATCTATTAACATTGTTAACGCCGAACCATTGCATCATTTTATTAACATACTCTATTCAAGATATCATAGTATACTAATGAGTAAATTATATGAAAAGATATCAATATTTGAAAATAAATTAATTTAAGGTATCAATATTTCAAGTAATTAAAAAAATGAATAAATATTTTACAAAGTGAGTCAAATAAGATATCCGTTGAGAAAAAAAAAGAAAAAAAATTAATAAAAAACCTATTTAATTTTTGATATCTTAAATAAACTTTGCAAATGTTGATGCATAATTCAACTTATATTGCTAACCATTTATTCATTTATTTAATCATTCAAAATATAAATATCTTAAATAAACTTAACTCAACTGTTAATATCTTTTAACGTAATTTACTCGTCTATTAATTGTAAGCACCAAATTAATTATCAATAACCTTAATCTTTTGGTGTTATCCAAACATAAAAAATACATATAACTAGCATTCAATTTATATTTCGGCATTCCATAAATCTTTTTAACCTCACAACATAAATGTCAAAAGTAATGCTAGACCTCATCATGGGTCGAGTCGAACCCGTGACTTAGCATTGGCAAACCTTACAGGTAACTAGATCATTAGCGGTTCAACATTGCCAACCTAGTGGCCCATCAACCCATCGTTCAGGTGGGTCATAGATTAAAAAAAAAAAAGAATTCCTTAATCTTTTGTAAATCAATGTCTTGTTATAGCAATGGGGAGTTAGTCAAATTCAAAATAATGGCTTCTTGAAAATGAAATATGTGCACAGTATGTGACTATGGGGTGTGTGTGTGTGTGTCAGACTAAGACATGAGACATGGATTCAAATTCAAAACAATAGGCTTCTTAGACATCCATTCGAAGTTCAATAAATTATCATCACACATGGGATGATGATGAAGAATACATATTCCTATTAAGTTAAACTATAGTGGTATATATCATATTACCATTTACAACATTTAGGTTAAAAAAATCATATGATTCGTTTCACAACAAACAAAATCATGCTACTTTTGAACATGAGCCTCATAGGCCCATAGCCTTGTATTATCATTTTCAAAGTTGTTGTAGGTTGCAGAAGTTTTTTTTTTTTTTTTTTTTGCGCGGGGGGGGGGGGGGGGGGGGGGGGGGGGGTGGGGGGGGGGGAGAGAGCAATGGGGAAAAAAGATAGATGAAATGCACAAAAGAAAATGAAGAATCGGTATCAAGGTAGAAATTAATTCAAAAAACAATGGGTTTCTCAAATATGGATTCGAAGTCAAAAGTGCTGCATTCAAGTTTGACAACAATGCTTATACAATATGATTTTGATATCATTGACTGGTAGTGGGGTCAATGCAAGACATTTCCTATTCTCCTCGAATGACAAAACAAGTTTTGGAGTTCCCACTTCAAATGTAGCAGTTGAATATGCATTTAGCACCATCGGCTTAATCTTGGACAACAATAATCAAGTTTGTTCACAATCGCACTAGAGTCTCTTGCTTCAATGATGACTGGAATAGAGTGGAGCAATGCCTGCAAGAAATGCTCAACACCATAAGCGAAGAGGACAATTACTTTAGTGACTCCAACGCAAGAAGATCCACCTGTGGCTCCACATAGGAACGTGTGTGGGATGAGTAGCATGTTTTTTTTTTTCTAACAAAAATGTTTTTTCTACAAAAAAAAAAAAAAAAAAACCCTAACCGGTAGTCCTTTACAAAGAATCTTAAGGCAATCTAGCGTTTTCAAAAATAATTGGTCGACCATATAAATCATACTTTTTTTCATAAATCTAATTAATTGGATAAAAAGACGTAAACTCGGCTATGTTTTCTAAAATAAAATTTACTCACCCACTAAAAATTAAAAAAAAAAAAGAAAAACAAAATACATGAACTACGGAAGTTTGATTTGAACCAATAGTTACGATCTTAGAAGATAGAAAAACACATGCATATATAAATTATGTGCAGTGTCCAAAAATAGCATTGTATTGTGAACGTATTTGTTTTTTCCAAAATACGACTTTTCTTTTTGATAGGTAATTCTTTTCTCATTATTTCACGTCATTCAAAAGTTATCATTTTCCAATGAAGTTTGCGATGTAAAAATTTGCATCCATCTCTTGTATAACGTAAAATGTTTGAATTTTAATTTACAAATGATGATATTCCATTTATCTCTATAGTTTATCCTTTATGCCTATCTTCACTTAGAAATTGAAAGATACTCTTCGTTCCCTTATTATTTGATATCTTTTTCATTAAAAATGAATTTCATCCAATTAAAAAAAATTATATTAATTGAATTAATTTATATAAAAACAACTCACATATGATATAAAGTTACAGTGTCCCTTCATCTAAATCAATTAATTACCAACGCATGGCATGGGTTCATGTTCATCTTCATGTATCAAGAACTAAATTAAGCGTTTTTTCATAAGCTAATTCCATGTTCCAACAAATATGCCCGATCGATATCCCAACAATTTGTGTACAAGACCCCATCCATCATATTAATATATATATATATATATATATATATATATTACATAGGTCAGCAGATTGAAACCCAACCCATAACCCGCCGGGTTAACCCGGCTCGTGTTCATCGAAGTGGGTTTCAGGCCAATTCTAGATCAGATTGGCCCCAATGATGACGTCTAAGTAATGCCTGCATAACTAGATTAAGCTTCTTAACAAGTAATTAATAAACCCTCAATTTTGAATTCTGCAAAAACAATATAGTACGTAGATTAAAATAGGGTTATTCTTCGTCACCAATTAGTAGCATAGCTTGTCCTCTTTTGTGTTTCTTTCAATTTTAAGGTACTAAATGTCTATGTCTTACCACATGTTTGGAGCATTCTAGAGTCCTCCAAACCATCAGAGAGGCAATTAAATTTATATTGGGACGAATGGGAGAGGAAGACAACGGAGAGGGTTTCTTTCATAGGTATTTTCTACATTTTCATTGTTTTTAATGTATATGTCTTGATGAATTTGAGCGTTTTTATTTTAAGATATTGGATTTAATGTATTTGCGAGATTAAAGTATTGAGTTTGATGGATTATTATATCGTGACTCACTTTGATGTGGATTTTGAGCATGCAAATTTTACTTTCATTATCTATTTACTTGTTACTTAATCATCTTGTAAGTAGATTCAATACCTTTGATACTTAATCACGAGTTCTTCCAAAGTTGGACCGTGATTTGCAATTTGCATTATGGACAGGGGCTTATGTGCTTTGGACATGGGATTTTATTGGGCCATCTTTCTTGTCATTCATGCACTTGATAATACTTTGTTTTGTGTATATTTTCGAATTCCGTGTATTTTTCCTATAAAAATATAAATATATACATATAAGTATAGTATAAAAGAGAGAAAAAATTTTGCAAATTTATATCCCATCAGTGCCCAATATGTTAATATGTTTTTTTTTTCTTTTTTTCACTTCAATAGTAAAGAGACACGAATATATGAAAACTAAGTTACCAAAACAAATTAAGTATCTACATATTGTGTTGATACAACTAATAGCGTGCCTTAAATTGCCAAGCTGAAATGGCAAGTAAATTTAAAAGTTAACTGAAATTTCTGCCTTCTATGGGTATGTTTGTTTTATTGTATTTTAGCCATTTTTGTATTATATATTTGTTTTTCTCAAATATATGTTTGTCAAGAACTAGTTATCAATATTTGACCTAAAAAAATTATTTATAAATAGACCAATAAGATATGATATATATAGGTTACAGATGTAGATCTAAAATAGATATGATACAGATAAAATTAGGTACTCCAAATAGACCTTGATCATGTGTGATTCAACATTTAGTGATTTTGATCGGTGAAAAATTAAAACCAAAGAGCCATAAACAGAGTACAGAAAAATAAAAGAAGAGCGTTTAAATTTGATCGTAAGAGAAAATAATATTCATTTGGGAATTAAAAATTGATTCTATGTAATGCGTACATCAAAGAAATGGGTGAAAGCATACTATTTGTAATCGGAGTCTATTGTTTATATCCTTTAAGATTTGTATTTTTGTTTTTAATTGTCCTAATGTAGAATCTGCAATTCGATGGTTACTGTTATATAAGACCATCAAGATATTATAAATTATTGTGTGTTTTCTAATCATTTATAATTACATAATATTAACAAGAGTCGAGAATCATCCATATTCTTTCCTTTTGTCTTTTTTTTTTTTTTTTTAGATCTCAACCATTGTATAGAAATTGACATACAAAATTAAAAGAAAAAAAAGAGAGACTAGAGAGGATTTGTTTCCCAATCATTAATGCACTTCCTTTTTTTTTTATCTTTTTTTTTTCTCCTCAATACTCTCGATTTGCTAGCCTCATCAACAATAACATAGGTCCTTTTAGGCGGTTGAATTTCTCACCATCTAAAGCTCATAACCGATTAGAATAGGGTTATCCTGAACATAGGTACCCAGGTAAAATTGAGGAGGAGACTTTGGGAGTCCGTAGGCGATGAAGAAGCCGTTGGATCCCTTGATAAATGCCACAAAGCCGGTGATCAATAAGCTTCGATGGTACATGGATGCTCAATGAACTAGAGTGTATTAGACATTTTAGTTGCCGAATTGGTGTGCAACGGTGTGGATTTAAGTTGGAAGCACCAAAAGATATTTGTGATGTTGATATGAACCTTATTGATACAATGTGACTTGCAATTAGTAAAATCAATGGATAGATGCGTTCTCAATCATCCGCCCAAAATTTTCACTTGTTGAAGTTATTAGTATATGAATAAACATGATCACGATGGAGCCCAATTACTTACCATGTTTCACTTCTATTTAAGCTGAAACACATAAACTTTCTCTATCCTATTAGTAAAATGATAAAATTAAACACTAGTTGACCCTTAATTACAAGTGTTAATTGGTGCTTTATTAGGTTTTTTCCATACTTATTCCATGAAAATAGCACTTATAATACATCTAATTTGGTTTCAGGCCTTTTAAAGTGAATGGAAGGAAAAGAAAATCTCTAACAAGTTTCGTGCATTTTGAAAATAAATTGAGCAAGAATGGAAGGATTACAAATTGGACATGAGTGAGACACGAACATGTCTTAGGTTGTGCCAAAAGTAAAAAGAATTTCAAAGTAATTTATAGGATTTAAGAAGACGAGATCAATATGGTTATGACACGACTATGTTTACCTCGTGTCACACCCAAGTTTCCTAGTGTTCAAGGAAATTATAACCGAGATCGATACAATAGATGACATAGTTGTGTCTAGGCCATGTCACGATAGGGGAAAAATAAGAAGAATGTTGATTTCAGCATGACCAATTAGACATGGTCATGTCTGAAACCATGTTTCAATAAAAGTCATCAGTTGAAAGTTTGTTTTAAAAGTAGAAATATACCTATATTAAAGCATTGAGAAGTTTTATTGTTGCAACATAAGGAAATTTTCAAATCTACACTTTCCTATTCATGAAGAAGTTCAACTTTTCTTTTTTAAAGGTTCCTTCCAAGTTTGAGAAATTACACTTTTCAATATTTGAAGATGTGTTTTGCATTTTTTAGAGAATCAACTTTTATCTTTAAGAAATTGATGACTTCAAATTTCAACAAAAGCAAGACATTTTATAAGGAGATATTCGAATTTCTCATAAATTCAATCTATCAATCCACTCATACTTGGATGTACATAAAGGTTTAAGCAAGTCAAGATCTTTTGCAATAATTTTTTTTTTTTTTTTTTGTAATAGGTAATTTTAATGTTATATTTGATGTTTTACATGATTGTGTTGTGATTGTTGAAATGAGGAGCTTATGTCTAAAGGCTATGTGAGAGAGAACCTAAGTCCATATGCAGTACCAGGATTGCTAGTACCAAAGAAGGATGGAACTTGGAGAATATGCATCAATTGTCGAGTCATCAATAAAATCATTGTAAAGTATAGACATCCAATTCCTAGATTAGATGATATGCTTGATGAATTTTATGGTTCTTATGTTTTCTCTAAGATTGATTTAAAAAGTGGATACCATCAAATAAGATTGAAAATTGGTGATGAATGGAAAACACCTTTTGAAACAAAATATGGTTTGTATGAGTGGTTAGTTATGCCTTTTGGTATAACTAATGTACCTAGCACTTTCATGAGACTTATGAATCATGTTTTGAAGGCATTTATTGGAAAGTTTGCCATAGTCTATTTTGACGACATTTTGGTGTATAGCAAGAACATTGATGATCATACTCAACATCTGCGTTTGGTTTTTGATGTCTTGAGGAGTGAAAAGTTGTTTGCTAACCTTCAAAAGTATTCTTCTTGCACTGATCAGGTTATGTTTTTGGGATATGCAGTTAGTGCTAAAGGAATACAGGTTGATGAAGAAAAGGTTAAAGCTATTAAGAAATTGCCTAGGCCTAGTACTGCTAGTAAGGTTAGAAGCTTTCATGGTTTGGCTAGTTTTTATAGGAGATCTTTCTCTTTGAATTCTTGAGTGAATTCATTTTGAACTTATCGGGAGTTTCTTGTGGCCTTCACCCCTCTTAACTTATCAATTAGTTTCTCATCACCGGTTGTGACGTCTATAACTATACTAAGGTTCTTGCCTCCATATAGGCAACGAGTTGTGGTTTTGATTAACCCTATGTTTTAAATGTGATTTGTTTGTTTTCACTTAATTGATTGATTTCTTGAATCCAATGCATTTCCATTTTTTTTTTTAATTATAATTCGTTTGAGAAATCTTTCCTATGATATATTTTTAGTTACTTATCTATAGGTGATTACTACTATTCACAAAGCCTTGTGAGAAAGATATTTGCGCTTTAACTTCTACATGTGAGTATCAATAAGTTCATATACCTTTGTGATAGTAGTCTAGAATTAGGTTTTGGAAGTTTTTAAATTGTATTGATTATTATTGCATATGATTGTCATACCATTATGTATGGACAAATCTTTAAAACTTCTAGAAAATGACTATACCTCTCTTTAACTTTTAAATTATATATTCACACAAATATATAACTCTCAAATAAGTACTAAATTCCTATAACTTTTGGGATTTTTCTATCGATGTTTGAAGTTATTTATGTAATTTTAAAATTATGGGAAAATAAAATCGTGCTTTGAAATTTTAAATGTGTCCATGCACATGTAATTGCAATTATCCCTTTTAAAGGTAGAAATAGGGATGTAACTAGGTTTTCCCTTATAAAATTCTCGAACTGCCCAATCCATTAAAAACTCTATAGGGTTTTAGGGTTGTATTTGGATATATAGTAAAAACTCTATAGAGTTAGAAGGTTGGGTTTGGATCATATAATAAACTTGATAGATATTCAACAACTCAAACTATGACTAAAAATAAATAAATAAATAAAAACATTACTAAAGAAGAAATGAGACATGTAGAAACTACCATCTTCTCTACCTTCTAGAGATTTTTTTTTTTATTATTTTATGTTTACTAAACTAGTTAAGGATGTCACGTCCAAAGGGTATTCTAAACGTGACAGTTCGCTATACTTAATATTAAAGCTTACGAATGACTGCCTTAATCACGCAAAAAAGTTTTGATATTAAGTGTAAGGCATACTTACACGACAATAGAAGACTTACCATTGGAACTAAGTAGTTTAAGGAGATAACCATGTATAGCATTCAAGAATAATAAACATAGCTTCATAACTTGAAGTTCAAATCTTACATCTCATAGGGCCATACCCCCAACAAAGCATAAGGTTATACAATCCAAATAGTCTTCACAAGATTCAAAGTTCTAAATTCTATAGAAGAAGATTTTTATAGAAGTCTACGCCAAAACTATCTCATCAACATCTTCTAAAAGCTCCTTAATATCCAAGGCCATTACTTGAGTAAAGATCCCTTTTGGATAAAGCCACAGGTATTCATGTTGCAACAAAAATCTATAAGGGCATATCTAGCTTAGTGAGATATTCTTCCTTAGCATACCCATAAATCAAACAAGTTTTTAATACGAGTATGAGATACATCATTTAAGTGAGCAAACAAATACACATGATTAACCGAAATCATGTGTAGAATGGACTTGCGCCATCCATATCAAGGGTTGGGGTTTGTTACATGCTCATAAGACCATCATATTAATTTGTAGATTTTCTAGCTCCTACTTGCTATCACTAATAATCTCCATTTCCACACGAAGGAATAGTAGTGAAAAAGATGAAACTTGATTCATGTCATGCATGATTAATTTATAAATCAATTCCAAATAGAGTTATTTTCAATTCAAGGGTGACTGTCCAAGTTCACACCAATATATCAACAAAATATTGAAACAAGATATTAATCAATAATTCAAGTTTCAATATGCTTACTTTTAGTTTATCAAACACCACGAAACATATTCATAACCCATGATAGTCCCACATGCAATGTCCATTATCTTTTCCTATATTCTTGTACTTCTATTCGACAAATACAACCAAGACTACGAAAGAGCTGAGAATAACTCACTCAGCCATATCACTAGCTCCTAATCAAAATAGTCATTAGGAAAAGGTACATCGATCTTCTCGTCACCTGAATCAAAGAAATACTCAAAATGAGTATTTCATATTAGGTCTTATTCAAATTTCTAACTCCATTAATTCTATTCATGCTATTTTTTCCAGTTATGAAAGTTCTAGCTTAAAACGGTCATAACTAGCTCATTTTAAATCTAAATTTTGCATATGAGTAGTCGATTTCTACCTACTTCAAATGTTATATCCATTTCTAAGGTTATTTCAAACATTCAACATCATTCAGGTCTCAGAATACATAGTACAAATTGCATCTAGACTTTCTAGATTTGGTTTCTAACACTTTTTATAATTTTTATCTCATGTAGACCTTCTAGGACAAGCTTATAATTATTCCTAAACTCCAAACACATTAGAGACTTAAAGATGGTTCATAATACAAGTACAACCCTAGTGATGTTGCTCAAAATAATTTTTTCTTTAATAGGTTCATGAAAATAGAAATTTCTTGAGTTTACAAAGATTCAATTTTGAAAACTTAGTAACTTTTATTTCTTAATGCTTTAAAAATAAATGAATCAATCGAGTTTGGAAGTAAAATGCCATTTTTTATTTAATACCTTAGAATTCTTGTTTAATATTTTTATTAAATGCTGGATTAGCAAAACATTGGTTTTGATGTGTATTTGAGAAAAGAATGCTAAGTTGTAAAATTTCTCCTAGTGTCACATAAGTTCATGGTTATTTTAAAAATAATAGATTGATTTTAGTTTTCAAATTTTGCTTTTGTTCAAATGGTTCTCAATGCTTTGAAGATAAGTTTTAGAAAATTATTTGCATAACAAAGAATTATCAACGTTAAAATTATAAGAATTCACTTTATCATTATGACAACATCACTATGAGATCTATGTACATGAACTTAACTACACTTATTAATTTTAGCAAAATTGACTCAAAATAAGGAATAAAGAAGATCATAAATAAAAATACAAGAAAATCAAAATAGAAATATGGAAGTCTTAGATTACGATCAAGGCTTTTCGGGACTTGAATTAATTCCAATAACAATATATAATATAAAATCAAAGCGTAAATAAGTAAAAATGAAAGTCTTAGATTTTTATCAAGGTTTTCCCATGACTCGCAATATTCCAGACTCATAACTAAAATCAATATATATAAATAGAAAAGGCATAGGGGTCTTAGATTTCTGTCAAGGCTTCCTAAGACTTGAATTATTCCAGTCTCTTTCAGACTTGATTTATTAATCAGTCCAAGACTATAAATTAACTAGTTTTATATAACATGAAATAAATAGAGTACATGAAATAAAGAGCATGAAATAAAAGAATTAAATTAGTGAGCATTAGGCTCTAAATATTATAAATACATTCATTTACATATTTATATATAGAAGTTAAATTAGTAACCAAATGAATATCACATAAACATGAACATAAATATAACATTGTGACATGAACAATATGTTATCTTGCATTTCCTTTCCCTAGCATCATGTATCATGGGGATTTTATGGAAAAATATCTAAAGACATACATATTTTACATATCACATAATGTAATACTAGCTGACAAAGCACCCGCGTTGCATTACAAAACTAAAATGTAATTTATAAAATCAAATAGACAAAATATTGAAGAGATGAAAACACAAAAGATAAATAGTGATTCAGATAGATTGATCTTTTAGTGTGTGTGTATATATTGCAAGTGTTCCTTCGATTAAGATAACAAAACTAATTATATATAGTCAAAATAACAAGGGTTGTAGGCTTATTTGGTAAATTTAATAGATTTATAGAAATGAATAGGTAAAATGTACACAATTCCAATAATGATCCAACAAACATACAGAGTGTCGCGAATCCTGATATAAATAAATGAAATTAGAAAGTATATATATATATGAAAAACACATTAAATAATCAATAAAAAATTATTTTTACAATTAAAATGGAAAAAAAAAAAGATAAAGATCGTTCTAGAAAAGGCTAATCGCAGAGGATTTGTTTCATCTCATATGCGTACAATTTTTCTTTCTTTTTTGCCAACATTTGCCTGCAATTTTGATAAAACATATTAATAATTTAGAACTTCTGCACGTTGGAAAAATAGCAATAATATATTTAAAATGATACTTCTTGGCAATTATATTGCTGAGCTACTTTACACTGCAATTCAAGTGTGAAATTCTTAATCCAAGAAAATTGCACGATTATATGGAATTAGAAGAGTCGTTACCTTGATAGACTTCGACAAAAAAAAAAAAAAAATTAAATCTTTTAATTAAACTATGATGGTGAAGTAAAAAGTAAGCATTAATTAAACTATATTTCATCCTATAATAGTAATTGTGTTTTGCGATTATGATTGTATTCATCCACTTCAATTCTAAGTCAAGTGGGAATATTGAAAAATTTAAATACCATTCAAGTCTGTTTTCCTCTAAATCAATAATTTACCTAAATAAAAAACTCACATAATGATAAATTCGAATTTTCATTCCAATAAATTTAAAAGTCTACAAATATTTAACTCCTAATTCCATATGGAAAAGAACTTACATTATCCAAAAAACATAATCTCTTTTATTTTACATTTTAACACAAAGCAACATCTTTTTTTTTTTTTTTAAACAAAGCGCTATTCTCTAAAACTATTATTGAACAAACTAAACAAACACATTCATAAGATTGATTATACAATCTGATGCTTGATTTCCGATGGACTTAAAAATCAAAGAAAACCGATGAATTCACACATTTAACTTTACAAAGAAAAACTCAAAGACTGGGAGGATAAAACTACATGATAAAATAAAAAGACCTAATGTGACATTAGTACCAGAGCAGCAACAAACGGCATTGACAATGAGGCGGGTGAGGTATCGTCATTTTATAATGGATTGAAATCCCACACAATGACACATCTTATAAAAACCCTTTACTTTGATTGAGTCTTATAAAAGCTTTAGTGATAACGATCCCTTACTCTTTCTTTGGAAAGAAATATCATAATGTAAGTAACCTTATCTCCTTGTTGAAGTAATTTTGAACTTCATATAGAGTAAAAGACAACAAAGCCATGAGAACTTCAATTAAAAAGAGATGTTAGAAGATCATATTATGTGTTTCATTAGTAAATAATTGCAAAAAATAGTTTAAGTACTTCTAGCCACCTTCTTCTTCCAATTGCAAATCTGAAGCATCATGTCATGTTTCTACATTAAAATAAATAAAAAGAAAAAAAAAGTCATCCAAATCATTGTAAAAGTCTTAATGAAAACTTTCATCAATTAATTAAGCAATAGAATGGACAGTTGTTGTTGATAAAATGGAGAATAATGCTTTAGAGGAATCCTCCAATTCATTGAGGGTAAGCACATCATTCGTTGTTGTAGTGGATGTTAATATGAAGTGTAAAAGGGATGGAAGAGAGACCATCCTTGGAAGGGAAAAATGAAGGAGAGCGAGCAATGTTATTTGGCAGTTATTGGAATATAGGGAGAAGAGAGAGAGAGAGAGAAATGCATGAGGAAACCAAATATGTGAATGTGGGACAGAGAAATAGCAAACACATAGGTGAGAAGGAAAAGAAGCTGAAAAAATTAAAACTTTATTATTACAAGATGTTTGACAATGTAGAGAACGTAATTTCCAATAGTAGGAAAAGTGAAAAAAGATTGGGAAAATGGAGAAATTACTATAAAGGGCTTCCATGTTTTTTGTTTAATAAAAAACGAAAAAAAATTACTGGTTTAGTAAGATTAAATTAAGATTGTTATCGTAAAAAGTTGGTGAAGACATCAAACCTCTTGTTGTACTTTAAATAATATAGATAAAGAGAGGGTCTAGTGTTTATTTAAAATAAGAGATGCAAAAAATTTAGATGAAGGAAAATAGGGGTATGTGTGTGGTGGCAATCTTAAAGGAGGAAGAGAGGAAAAATTTTAAAAGAGTTTTGTTATCGTAAAGAAATGAGTGTGTGAAAATGAGTGAGAAGTGATGGGTATTTATGGATGAAAAGTGGAGAGAATTAAAAAAAAAGGTAAAATAAATAAAAATGAAAAACAAAATAGAGGATGAGAGAGAAAGGGAGGCATCGCCGCATCGGTTCTAGAAGGGGGAGAGAGGGAGGGGGAGAGGAGAGAGAGAGAGAGAAATAAAAGAGAAGTTAAGTAATAAAGTCTAGTAAAAGTTTTATAGGCAAAGAAAATTGTAAGGTATATGCATATAAAAATATAAGAATAGATGTAAGAGTTGTAAGAAAAAGTAGAGTACAATGAATAGTAGTGAATAGTAAATGGATAGTAACGACTAATACAAGACAATTAAATTACCGATAGAGATAAAAATAAGCATATAAAAGCTATAATTGTGGTTTTTAAACTTAATATGATATTTTATGTGTATCTTAATATGTTTCTAGTATAAATTGTTTGTTGTAATATTTTACCTAATTTTGCATGTCAGTGTTCGAATATGGAAATTGATCTCAAAAAGGCTTGAAACAATTGAAATTTTAACAAATTTGATCATCTTAAGTGATGTGCGTAGATTCTCTAGAATCCTTGAATCACAAAGTGGAACAAACTTGTATTTTTGGATTTTTTTTATATGATGAAAGAAAATTATATGAATAGCATTGGCAAGAATATTACACACCAAATCAACCTAAACTATGCTAACCCTATATCAATATGGCTCACGATATAGGGATAAAGGTTTGTTTGCCATAATCCTATTTAAGATTGATAAGAACGGACACTTGCCACAATCAATAAGATGATTAATAATAGCAAAATTGAGGAAACTCTTAAATATCAAATGTCAATATCTCAAAATTTAATTAGGTCTCATTACAATAGGGTATATATAGCATTACCCAACAAGCAAAGAAAAGAAAAGCGAAATAATTAAAAATCTGCATTTTTGAATGAAAGCTAGTTAGGTACACCACCGGCTTAGGGTTCGACGTTGCCAGTCTTAAGTCGATGTTCATGGAAAGTAGATCAATCAAGGTTACCACGTTATCTTATACGCTCATAAAGAGTTGAGCATGCCGCCGGCTTTGAAAAGAAAGCCGTCGGCCTTGGACTCTACACAGCCAGCCTTATGTCTGCTGCTTGTGTCGCTTCGCCCATTGCAGCTCCCTAATTCTTCATAGCTTAATCCCTATCATTCACCTTAAGTTGAGGAAGATTTGCCCTCAAATTTGGAAGCTTAAAGAGGATAAACTTCAAATTAATAACATACCCCATCTCCTTGAGTAGCAAATAATGAGGAATTACCTGCATTAAAGTGTTAGGAAAGCATAACATATAACCGTCCTCACTAGTGTTGAGTCCCCTCAAGTGCTTAAACTCCACTCTCTCACTAACTTTGTATGGTGACAAGGAAAGTATCACTAACCCAGAATGCTCTACTATATTTCCATACCAGATGAATACACTCTTCCAATAGATAAAACCATCCCTAGTAGCCCAATGAATAGATGTGAGGAGTTTATATGGATATATCACGAAAAGAATCAAAGGCTCATCACCATATTCTCGCACTATATTTAACTTATTCATAAACATAGTCCTTTGCTCTTGTATAATGCGCACCCGACTCTAAGAACTTTGAATTTCTCCAAGCTTCATAGGATATAAAACAATATTCTTACCATTTTTCTAGAAAACATAGTTGTTTAAATATCTATTATGAAGAACTTGATTATCAAATAACCGAGGCCTCCCAATAGCGATTGTTACCTTAACCTGAAAATCAACAAGTAAGTAACCCTAATCATTTAGCCACTGAAGTTTATGAGGACTAGGACGTAGAACTATAGGAAATTGCAACTTTTCTACCATGGAAGCCACTGCCACGTTTGTGTAACTCCGACTATCAATAAAGAGGACACAAAGATTGCACGCAATCCTGCAACCAATATAGAATAGATTTTCTCTCTGATCATCACTAACTAAACATAGAGAAGGTGAATTCTGCCCCAACACTAAACTCATGAACTGTTCCTTCCCTGGGGTTTTAGATGTATTGGTCTCCTAATCCTTATAATAAGAATTGATAGTAGCAAGCAACTCATCAGGACCCTACTCAGTTTCATCCTCTTCTTCTCTAACCAGTCCCCTATCAGTGATAGTCATCACTCATGTGTTAAGGCATTCAGAAACAATATGCCCATAACCTTGACATTTAAAACTTTTCACCTCTCTACTTTTCTTCCTAGAACTACCAAAAGCATCCCTTCTCAACTCAGTATTCACTATAGCCTTACCATAATTATTAGTAGATTTCTATACTCGCTTATCAGTCATCAGTTCCATCCTAGAATTAGATCACCATCAAGACTCTTACTTACTTCTCTACCATCAGATAATGGAGAGTTGGAATAACTTCCAAATATGTTAGAAGAATACTTGCTAGATGCCGCCCTACAAAGATTAGAGCGTCTCTACCTTTTAACTTTCATGACCAACTATATGGCCTCTTCAAGTGTGTTGTATTGCTGCAATTCAATAATACAGGCTATCTCATACTTGAGGTCGGAAACAAATCTTGCCATAGTATTGCTCAGGAGGCTCAATAGCTCCATAATGAATCATCAATGTCTCAAATTCTTAGACATATCCTTCTATAGTCTTACCTCCTTAATGTTCGGGAACAAATCTATGCCTCATAACTCACTTCATCTCATGCCATGTTCTAGTCTCTACCTCTCCATCTCTTCTTCGATTAGTAACCAGGTTTTTCCACCATAGAGTAACATATCCTATAAACTCGACAGCTGCAAACCATACCCGAGTGTGGTCTTCAATGTCATAACACTTAAACAGCCCTTCCACTTTATCCTCCTAGTCAAGATTATCGTCTGCAGATCCCCCTCTAGCAAATCAAGGCATTTGCAACTTTACATTTTCCAACCCCCTAGGTGGTTAGAACTCACGGTTATAATCATACTCATCTTCAAATTTATCTCCTCTTCCCTCATGATAGGCATAATCATTATACCCATATCATCTTCCCTTATTACCTCCTCCTACTGCTTCTACTTTGGCTTCATTAACCAAACCTGGAGGTGCTGCCTGTTAGTTAATCACTGGCAGTGATGCTTAGGGTTTAACCACTAGTGGTGGTGCTGCTACTTGGGGATTAAATGTTGGGTGATAGGCTAAAGCCATCTAATCCATGTGTACTGCCATATTGGTGACAATGGTGGTCAAATCCTATAACTATTCCTCTAAAGTTCTTCTACCACCTAGAACACAACTTCCTTTAATCTGGCTATTACCATCATTTTCGGCATTCACATTCATACTATCGTTCGCATGATTTTCCATCTCTAAATTCCTCCAAATCATAGATAATACACAAAAACCCTAATTCTCTATCTTAGCAGCAACCAGTAATAATCAAACTAATTCAACTAATATCACAATCACCACAAACCCTAATGTAGACTTTTGCACAATACACAATAACATGATAACAAAAAAAATCAAAACGTGTGCCTATTAGATATCTCATTGTCCTAACTGAGCTCTGATACCAAAATATGATGATGCGCCTAAATTCTATAGAAGTCTTGAATCACAAAGTGGAAAAAGCTTGTATTTTTTGGATTTTTTGTTTATGGTAAAAGAAAATGATATGAACGCCGTTGATAAGGATATTACGCACCAAATCAACCGAAACTACACTAACCCTATATCGATATGACTCAAGAAATAGGGATAATGGTTTATTCGCCACAATCCTGTTTAAGATTGATAAGAACAGACAATCACTTCAATTAACAAGATGATTGATAAGAGCAAAATTGAGAAAATTCTCAAATATAAAATGTTAATATCTCAAAAATTGATTAGGTCTTATTACAATAGGGTATATATAGCATCACACAACAAGCAAATAAAAGAAAATCAAAATAATTAAAAATCTATGTTTTGAACGAAAGCCGACTAGGTACACTGATGGCCTTAAGAATTAACACCATCGGTCTTGAGCTGATGTTCATGGAAAGTTGATCACCCAAGGCTACCACGCTATCTTCTACACTCGTGAGGAGTTGAGTACACTAAGGAACGTCGTCGGCTTTGAAAAGAAAGCCATTGGCGTTGGACTCTACACAGCCAGCCTTGCGTTTGCTGCTTCTTTCGCTTCACCCACTACAGCTTCCTAATTCTTCATAGCTTGATTCCTATCATTATGGCATATACTATATCAATTCAATTCATTCAAGTTCATACTATTTTTCTAAATTCCTCAATATTTTAGGGTTTTAGAAACTATCTAATCAATTCTAGGGTTTAAGGTTGACTTGGTTTGACCTTAGGGTTCTAGTTCTACTCCTGAGTCTAGGTTCTACTTATAGAACTACTGAAAAATTTAGGAGTTTACAAATGATTTTAGAACTTTTCATTAAAATTTATTCAAGTCATGTTTACTCTAATTGGTTCGATGTGTGTTATATTTTAGTCCCGCCTAGAGATTTAATTTAACCATTTTTAAAATTTTATGTCATTATCTATATCCAATAAGTAATATATTTATGTATTTAGATGTTGAATCAAGAATTAGGTCTGACACATATTTCATCTATTCCATATGTATCTTTTTATTTTTGAATGTATAGAAAGCATATGTAAAAAGCATCGGCTTCTCTTAAATTTATTATTAAAATTTGAAAATAGGTTAGAAAAAAAATAGGGTTATATGATCAGGTTCCAAGTTCTAAATCAAATCCTATAGGACAAGTTTTTGTATAGTACGAAAACCCTATTAGGTTATAAGGTTGGATTTGGTAGATTCTATAGCATAATGTGTTAGATTTTGGGTTCATATGATCTGTTTGAAATCCGATTCAATTATTAGGAAAAATTCGTCTCTACCATTGGATGCTCGGTATATTGTAAATCCCTAACAGTAGTTACCCACATTTTTAAATGGCTTCCCACTTTCAAGTGTCCACGCCATTTGTTCCTATGCGGAGCAACAATTTTGCTCGATACTATAGATATCTTGGATATGGTGCTTGGGGCGTAGTCGATGTTATTAGACTGTTCAACGCAATAAATTATGGCACAAGATATGGCAAAGGCCATCCGGATGCTTGATTCAACCGCAAGCAAATGTAGGCACTAAGGTGATTAAATCCTGTTATCTCAGTTTATTTGAGTTAATTTCACCCTTAATGCTTGGTATTGAAGTTGATAATAGTGTTATCCACTATTTGTACAAAGAGTTCGTCAATTATTGCCTTGCCTTCGGTGCAAAACGTTGGACTGCTACTTTGCTGATTCACTGCCTTCATCTTGCAAGATTCATGATGTCGAATATCAATAGTACTGAAAATTTCCCTAAATCATAATTGGGGATAAGTATATTTGAAGTTATTTTTGTATTTATGCAAAAAGTTAATTGAGTTCATTATATTTTTAGTAGACCATATCAACGTTTTACCCACTATATCTATGGCAAAATATATAAATATATATATGTATATATTATTTGGGTCATTTGAACTCTCTTTGTGTCGTAAAAAATATAGGTACTGACTTAGTGTAGAAACACAAGCATAAAAGATTTAAATTATTCATTTAATACACATAAAGGAAGGGGAAAGGAAATTAATAATATTAATTTTTAAAAAAATTATAAAAATGTCAAAGAAAAATAATATAAATTCTAACAATTGAATTCGTCTCTTAAATAGATGATGTCATGAGTAATTGCAAGAGACGAGGTTAATTTTTTGCAAATCCCATCTATTAAATTGACGGGTTTGATTGCCAAAAAAAAAACAAAAACAAAAAAAAGTGACTCTCTCTCTCTTTGTTGTCTCTCTCTTTTGCTATCTTCAAAGAATATAGTCAAAAAAAGAAAAAATAAATAAACATACAAAGACAAGACACCATTTTTAAGGTTGTTTCAAGCTTTCTTCCTGCAAAAACGAGCATGAGCTCATAAGCATGAGCCAAAATTCAACATTTGCGTACTTGCGAAAATTAAAAGTAGGCCCAGAGTGATTAAAATTGGAAAGAAGAAATGGATTATTGAAAATAATTGAAAAAGGAGATGGCAAAGGTGGAATAAATAGAAATTAAGAGGATACTCATGGAAAAGAAACTTCCGATCTCCTCAGGCCCAGTCCCCAAATACAAGGAAGAAGGAGACAAATAGAAGACAAAAGCTGAATCCCAAATAATATGAAAAAAAAAAATTTACGGCATCTAAAGAACACATGTTTATATATATATATATAAAATATGCATGCATGCATGTATGTAACCTACGAAGCTTTGCAATAATCAGCATCCAGTTCCTCTTCATCTTCCTTTATATGTATTTTTAAAAATGGTGCCCGGTGTAACCAAAAGAGAGACGAGGGGGAGAGAGAGTTTTTTGTTTTGTTTTGGCAACTAAGAAATAGACGAGTTTACAAATATATATATATATATATTAATCTCGTCTCTCAAACAGACAAGGTGACCTTATATACTCAAGAAACGAGTTTAACTTAGCTAAACTTGGGATTATTTTCATCCAATCATTTTTGTAATTTTTTTAAAATTAATAACATTAATTTCCTTTCCCCATATAAGACTTCGATTTTGATAGATATATAGAGAATTAAATTATTCATTTAAAATTTAAATTTTTAAAATAGAAAATATTTAATTGAATTTTGTTTTTAAAGAGGAAAAGTGAGTTAACTTCATTGATGGTACCTAAACTTTCTTGATATAATAGTTTTATACCTAAAAAAAATTTCGACCCATAAAAATACCTAAACTTTTTAAACTTTGCATTGATAGTCATGTTAGCTGGAATCCGATAAAAAATCCAGTGCCTTACTGACATGGCAGTGTATCTATATTAAAAAATAATTTTTAATTTCCAAGTCATCATATTTATTTTTTTCATTTTTTTATTTTCCTATCTCTCTTCCTTCTCTCTCTACTGCTCCTCTTCTCTCTCTCTCTTCTTCTTCGTCTTCTTCTTCCATTAAAAAAAAAATCAAACAAGTCCGACACTTACAATGTTTTTCAAGTGAATTAGCAACAATCTAGATGTTAATTTGCACAAGAAAATGTCTTTAGAGTTTATAAAGGGTATCATAAATTTATTTATTTATTTACTTTTATGAAGAAGAAGATTCTTGTAGGATAGCAAAGGGTTTGCGTAGGGGTACCTAGTATCGCAATGAGCTGATAGTACTAATATGCAGGGGTTAATAATGCAAGGCCGAACAGATTTGATGACAGATTGGTTGTCAAAATCGGATAATGGTAGTTGTCAATCATGGAGGACAATGGGGTATTTGTAGGGTTATGATGAAAGCTCACACTTTTGGACTAAAGGAGGCTCTTTTTGACTAGATAGTTGAGTTAATTATTAATCTACCGATGGTTCGATTAGGTTGGTGTTGATCTATCATGGGGTTTCAATAAACAAAGATCAATGAGATAGAAATAGAAATAGAGGCAATGGAAAAGAAAAAAAAAATGCAAAGAACAACATTTCTTAAGATATCATTTCTCTCTCCTCCTGTAGTTCTGTTGCTCAATTACTTTAATTTTGTTGAATATAGAAAATTCAATTGCCTAGGGTTTCTATGAGATCGAATTAATTGATGATGCTTTCTAGAAAATAAAGTTTTGTTTGAATATTAGTGTTTAATGTTTTAGTTGTCGAATGGTAGTTGGCTTAGTGCATTATATTCAAATTTTAGAGCTTTTGAAATTAGGAAAAAAGATGCTTTTCGTGATAAGCTTAAAAATTTGTTACTCCGATTGCAAATGAGGAATATAATAGAATATGTTTACTGTACTTGTCCTGTTTTAATCTGTCAATGCACAAGCTCTTGGACTTAAAATTCGGAGTCTTTAAGAATGCCTATTTTAAAAGTATATAACAAAACTATTAAGGACCAACTTCAAAATGTTTAGTGATTTTAATTGTTTTGATTTTTTTTTTTTTTATGAAAGAATAAGAGGAAGAAGAAGAAGAAGAAGAAGAAGAAGAGAGAAGAGGCGTAGAAGAAAGAGGTGGGAAGAGAGAGGGATAGGAGAGAGAAGAGAGAGGAAAATTAAAAAAATGAAAAAAAATTAAATATGCTGAAATAAAATTTAAAATTATTCTTTTAATATAGATACATTGCCATGTTAGCAAGGCACCAGATTTTTTTATCGGATTTTGACCAAAATGACCATGGGTACAAAGTTTAAAAAGTTTACGTATTTTATGGGCTGAAATTTTTTTTAGGTACAAAACTATTATATCGAGAATATTTTTGTACCATCAATGAAAATAGCCCGAGGAAAAATTGAGATAATTTATTTTAAATATTATTTTGACATATATGTTAGAGGCCTATTAGAAAAATTAAGGGTCAATATAATTTATATATCGTTTCATTTATCATTTGCATTGAGTTCATAATGTTTTGCATATTTTATAATATTAATATCATGAATTGTACCTGTACTTTGACAAAATATACAATCGAGTACTTGAACTTTGAAATTAATCAATTTAGTACCTGAACTTTGAAATTGATCAATTTACGACTTAAAATAACTTTTTGTGCACACCAATAGTACCTCCGTCAAGTTCTTTTAAGTACTAAATTAGGCAATTTTAAAATTTTTCAGGTACTAAATTGATCAACTTCAAAGTTCAGGTACATAATTGCATATTCTTTCAAAGTTCAAGTAAAATTCATAATATCTCTTATTTTATACTATACTAATTGGTTTAATATTACTTGTTACTTTCTCTCCTTACTATCAAAGTGACAATTACATACTGTCCTTTCCATATAGTTGTCCCATTTTCAAATATTTGTGTATATATATTTATTCTTTCAATTATCTATTTTTTATTTTCCAAAATCCTTTTAAATATGTTATCAATTATCAAATCACAATTTACACTAACTATAATAACTTTTTCTCAGTATTATTTGTATTGTCATCATTGTTATTATTATCAGTATTATATTTCTAGTTTATAATTATATAGGTATATAATCGTAATTGATAGTACTTTTTACCTACTCTAATGGAAGGGCCTTAATTCGTATATGAAATACTGCTATTACTACTATTATATATATGTGTGTGTGTATGTGTGTGTGTGTGTGTTTATTTATGGATTATAACATTAGTTATAAAATAGGCTATGAGTGTAACGACATAGATTATTTTATGGTTCTTAATAAATTTAGAGTTTTAATTTATTCATAATTTTTTCCCATTGGTGTGGTTTGCTTCTAAGCCATGTCAATCATATAATTCTAATTATATCTGCTTACACATTCAAAAAAATTATCTAGTATCAAAATTATGTTTTAGTCTTTTTGAACACCTTTCCTATTACCTATATTAGTAGTTGTTTAAATCTAATATTTGTAAAAAAAATTTGAGAGATTTTTTCAACTTTTCTAAAATGTTTTCTCAAGATTATATTAAATATTTCAATCATTGTTAGGAATCTTGTCCTTGTAAAATTTAAGGGATTACATGGTCAATTAACTTAGATAATTGTCTTAAAAAAATCAAAGCACATCTAGGGCCATCACCACACTTCTCAGGCTATCCATGAAGCTCGACATGATTTCCAATCCAAAAGAATTTGGTCATGGTCCCAATGAGCCAAACTGGATGCTTACTTTTTTTTGCTAACTTATTACCAATGAAACTATAGGAGCAAGTGTTGATAGGTTATTTTTGACAAGGGCTCTCAAGGCCTAAACCGATTTGCTTAGGTTCTAGGCAAGCTCTTTGGACTCTGCCTAACTTGTTTTTCGAACTTAGAACAACTGTGCAAAGCCAGATCGAGCTACCTAGTTAGTAACACTCCTTACACATTGCCAAAGTTCCCTAGAGTGTCCTTGGAAAACCTTCAACTTGATTGGTTGGTTTGGCATTAGTTAAGCAATCCACATGCATGTTTAGTTGTATTCAGAGCACCACTTGAAGATCTCATAAACTACCATAGTGGAAAGATGTGTTTTCCTAAAATATTGAGATACTCTTTTCTAATATATGTGAATATACTTACCCACTATATTGATCACTTTCTAAATCAAACACAACCTCAACTCCTATTAATAAGCCTCGTGATCCTCTTGTAAGAACCATCTAGACACCTCTACACTTTCCTTGTCATTACTTTGTTAAACCACTTCCATAGATGATTGACATAAGCATCAAAGAAGTTATGTTGGACAAACCCCCAGTGCCCTTAATTATTCTTTATTTTGCAAGCCTTTATTGTCTTTAAAGAGCTCAAGAATCTCAATATCTCTACCTATAGGATTTGAGCATCAACAACATGTATGTGGTTTATGATCATGGTATAAGAGTTTTCACTAAGAAGGTGATTATTTTTTTTTTTACTAAAAAATTTAAGAGATGAGATTGGAAACCAAATGGCCTACAATATTCTAACATTCTTTTAGGAACTAAGGATGAAGCCAATTTTTACTAAGTGCTTTAAGAGGACTAAGATTATTAAGAGCTCTTAAATCCTTTCTATAAGACTAGATAGGAGAATGTGGCTCATTTAATCCTTCATGTATGTCAATTAACACTAGGTCTTTTATGGAACAAATTTTTTTCACAAAGATGAAAACGTTGATGATCGTGCTTGTTAGTGAAGCTCTTTAAAAATGAAAGGATACAATTTTCATCAATCTTAAAAAGTCAAGATTCTAATTTTTGTTATTCAAGCTAAGACTAACGTATGATAAAACTTTGCTTCCCCATCATTAATCCATTATGCTCTTAGCTTAGCTTCTTAAGGGAATATTCTTTCCGTGAAGTATTTAAATGGTCTTTTAGCTTCTTTTCAAAATATATAGGAAAATGACTTTTGTGATTACGAAAACATCTCTTATTATTGCTTTTTTTTTTTATAAGTGATGTGAATCAAAATAAAGATCTCTTTATTTTGTTCATACTTTCTCATATCTTAGAAATTATGAGCAGCTCTTAGAAAGAGATTGTTATTTTGATTCAGGAGTTTGATAGCCACATAGGTTAAGGTTTAACGAGCCTTCTAGTACTATCCTGACCTATGGATGAGACAGTGTAAGACAAGATTAAACAATGGTATGAAGGCCAATTTGATGTGCTTAATAAAAGAGGATGGAAACTAAGATTTTTAGTGGTTATATTGACCATGCCTTGTCTTTGTAGGTTTGATTTTAGGACGAGCTGTTTTGCCTATTGGACCAAGTGTCCTATAGATCCACATAGCCTAAATCCAACGTAACATGGTACATTGTTTGTATTCCTTCATTCTAAATGTACTAAAGTCGATACTCTTGATTTTTTGAACTTATGCACTATGTCACTGACATCACTTATCATGCACTAAGGCACATTTCCCATTTGTTTGGCATGTTGTCTTAGGTAGCATTTGGTTACAATAATTGAACAAAACAAGAGAAACTGGATAGTACAGTACAAGAGGAACTGGACAGAGCATTACCCTTGTACCTCGTATGAATTGTATGATATTGAGACAAGGATTTTTGTCCTGTCCAGTATTTAGTATACACAAGTATAAGACAGGACATTATCTTTTGACCATTATGCCATTATATTATAATATATTTATTTGGTCAATTTTATTATATTGTTTAATAATTATAATTTAAAAAGATTAATACATATATAATTAAATTAGTTACGTATTATATTAAATAAAAATCCATAATTAACTTATGTTTTTTTTATTTGCTACCGAATTAAACTATTAAATATTCATATAGTAAATAAACTAGCTTAATGTTTAATAATTATAAAATTAATTAAATTAAACTATCAATATTAAGTTAATTAATTACATAACAATTTAATTATATTTAGATCTTTATTAATAATTATATTAGTAGTGGATATTAATATTGAACAATATTAATTATTAAATTAATAGTAAATCATCACAAAATAATATACCTTTACTTTAACTATGCCTAAATCAATGTTCGATTGTTATTTAAGTTTTTCTAATTCATTGTCATTCAACAACCTTTCAATTAACCTATACTAATTATATCAAAATATAGGAATAAAAAGGATAATGGCACAACATAAATAATCATCATAATATTAATACATACATGCTTTAATTTCAAAGTCATATATTAAATTTTACAATAGCCAAAAAATACAAGTAATTGACCGCTCTCCGTTCATCGTACATTTCTTGTGCTAGATTATTTATCATTTAAGTCCATTCCGTACTAGACTAAACTATTTCAATTATATTAATCCCATCTTTTCCAATAGGAATTTTATCACTTTCTATTGACATGTCACTTGCCAGACATCTTAAGATTTATTTTCTAAGACATGGACATGGATCCTGATTCAATAAATGGAGTAGAAAACAAATAGTTGTATTAAAGGGTACATAGAAGGTACACCTAAGGAAATTGACATGGAAGTAAAGTGAAAGCAGAACCACCAATCAATATAAGATTAAAAGTAAAACCACCAGTCAATATATGATTAACTACCATTCTCAACAAAAGAAGCAAACAAGAAATACAAAAAAAAAAAAAAAGACAATGCACGATTATAAGAATTTCATTTATTATCTCTACCAAGTGATATCATTACTGATGTTTAGCATCTAAGATCACTTATTAATATATGTAAAAAAAAAAAAAGAAAAAAACTTCCTGCAAGTAGCAAGCATACCAAACTATCAGACTAGACAAACTAAATTAAAATCACGCAATAGTGTTAGTATTTTAAGACATTGTATATCCTAAACAGTCATGAATAGAAGAACAGACAACAAGCAATAATAAATAACATCCATTCCAATTGCCAAAAAATCCTATCTCAATACAAACATGAGGAAAAATGTGGACCCATTTACAAATAATGTAGATTTTTAAAGCAATATCTAATACCCATAACTACCTTACCAAAGCAACCTCGTCAATCTCACTGTCTAATTACCTAATAACATCAAAATACATATGCCACCATAAATTTCTTGGTTTTGGACATACTTTAGATAAAGTCCTGTATATCGTTGCATATAATGTAGTACACAACAACAATCTCCTTAAAAAATCTCAATACAAATGTGCCTACAAGGAATAAACCAGCTTCATACCTCAAACCCATTTACTAAAAACACAAAATAACACGACCAAGATGACAAATTCCATAAAAAAAAAAGAAGCTATTTCGGATTGATGGAGTTTAAACTCAAAAATTATTTGCAAAAACAATAATTATAGAGCAAAAATAGAACATGCTACCATCTACCTACCCAGGATCATGAAAAACACAAACTTACATGGCTATAGCCCCTTCGAATAGGAATGATCGCAAATAAATTATCAAAACTCTTGGGTTTAAGGTATAAATAAATATTCCAAAACCTCAAAAGTATACTTCCATTTTCCCTAAGCTTTAGAAGATATCTAAATGAAACAACCTCTATGTCATCACCATATATAACAATCCATTCAATTTCCTACATAATAGAATGTTAATCATTAACTTATTATAAATTAAAATTAAGGATGTAAACCCCTAGATTTTACAATAGTTTTAGAGCAAGTTTAGAACCAAAATCGAAATTGAAACCCTAAAAGTTAACTAAGTCAAACAATGAGTTATAGAAGCCTTAGATCCAGCAATACCACCCATAAAACCCTAAAACAATAAAAATAAGATAAACTCAAATTATGAATTATACATATAGTACAAACCCTAAAATGATATGATATTCAAAAAATTCGATCATTTTGAACCTTTATGTGATTAGTTTCCATATCCAACTACTGATATGCAAAACAAGGTAAAATTTTCTAATAATCAATTCTGGCTAGAAAAATATTTAGACATTCATAAAACATCAGACAGATATTTTATCTCTTTAGATAACTTATATATATTTTACTATTACTATTCATTACTATTTACTTTTATTTTCTATCATTACTTGCTATCATTTTATCCTTAAAATTTATACCTACTTCTTACACATAATAACCTATTAACTACATCTACAAGTTATTACATTACAAGTCAAATTTGTAACTTCTCATTTGATTTCTTTTTCCTTTCCTTCTCCTATAATCCACGCCTCCTAGTGCAACATGTACTTCTTTTCTTTTTCAATTTTTTTTAATTTTAATTCATTAAATCTCCTCCATAAATACCAACTACATCTCCTTATTTTTACACTTTACATCTTTTTACAAATTTCTCTCTTTTCTCTCTTTCTTTTCCTCGTGAAACTCACATCTTTGTTGCCTTATTTCTTTTTCAACTCAAGCATATTCCTTTGATTCATCTTTTTAAGGTAAACACACTTCTCATACCTCTATAATTAGTGTTAGTGTTGTTTCATGCATTATCCATAGATAAAATATCCCCATGATGCATAAAAGTTAGGGATGATAATGCCAAAAATGAAACTCATATCTCATCTATATTATGATAATGTTGACTTTGTGTTTATATTGATATGTTCTTGCCATCTAATCTAACTATCGATATGTATAAATATAGTTATATATATATATTAATATGAGCATATTGCCCACAACTTAACATTTATTTCATGCTTTTAATATATTTTAAGACTTGTCCTTAATCTAAGTCTCTGAATTGTTCTTAATCAAGTCAAAACAAAAAAGGAACTTATCCATAATCTAAGTCTTGGGAATTCCTTGTCTAAAAGTTTTAAGGCTTCTATTATATTTGTTTTGCTCTTATTTTGCTTTTATTTACATAGTGATGAAATAATTTGAGTCCTGGGAAGTCTTGTCCTAATTCTATGACTTCTATTTGTATTTTATTTTACTCTTAATTAATTTTCTATTTAAGAGGACTTCTCTAATTCTAAGTCCCGAGGAGCCTTGATCGTAAGCTAAGGCTTCCATGCATTAAATTTCCTATTTTTATAATCTTCATTATTTTTGTTTTTATCTCCATAAATTATGAGTTTAAAATATGATATTTATGTTCATGCACATGAATATTTTACAATGATGTTGTTATGCTTAATTAAAGTTTTAAACCATTTTAAATTGATAATTCTTCAAAATATTGATTTCAAACATATTATCAAAATGTGAATAAAATCTTGTTTCAAAGAAGAAAAAACTAAAACAAGATCATGATCTTAAATTTTCATAAACAACTAGTCATAAGCATAATATTGGAAGGTTCATGACTTAAAAATCATTTTTCTTAAAATCACATACTTATAAAGATTTATGAAATATAAATTTCCATTAGCATTCAAGCCAATGTTTTCATAAACTTAGAATTTTCGGTTTTTCATAAAGATGTTTTAATTGAAATTTTACTTGGACAACATCATAAATGTATTTTGAACTATTAATATTATTTAAAGGATATCTTTTGAGTATAAGGACGATATATATTAATTTAGGTGGTCTGAATGAAGTAAAAATGGCAAAATATAACAAAAATCAAAACTAGAACAATCTGTGTAATAGTAGTCCAATCCCCAAATGACCTTAAATATTAAAAAATAATATTAAAAATGGATAGGTCATTCGAAATAGGTAAAATCGACTACTTAAACGCAAAATTCCTAGTTAAAACAAGCAAGTTATGATCGTTTTAAGTTGAAAGTTCCACAACCGAAAAAGTAACGCGAATTTAATTTGATGGAGTTAGAATCTTACGTAGAACCTTTATGAAATGCTCATTCCATATATTTCTTTTGTCTAGATAATGAGGTTTACAATGCTCCATTCCCAGAAGATTATTTTGATTAGAAGATTGCAAACGGCAGAGTAAGTTTCTTTATACTTTTCGTATTCTTGTATGTGCTTATAAGTAGTGCACTAGAACTTAGGAAAATACATAAATGAAAACATGTGGGTTTATATTGGGATTATGATGTATTTGTCATGCTTGATCAATAAACATTAAGTATATCGAAATATTAATTGTTCGATTTAAGTGATTGTTATGATATTATCTAGGCTTGTTTGTGAAAATTGTGTTGATCACCCTTAATTAGAAATTTACTTGCTGGGAAATATTTAACAAATGGATCATGCATGGCATAAGGACTAGTTGCATTCCATTTTCACTACCTCTCCTACACGTGGGATCGAAAAGGTAAGGTACCTAGCTCCAACATGAGGAATTACTATGTTTGGGAAATATGGCCTAATGGTGAAGCCATGCCAGATCAATTGCTTTGGGCAAGAAACGTGGGGACTAAGTAGTGGTGGTTAATCGGGACCCAACAGAGTGTAATGGTTGGAAGGACCCCAATATTTTCAAAGTATTCCCTAACCCTTGATATAAAGGACATAAAATCCATTCTATGTACAATTTCCGATAGGTTGTACATGCGTGTAAGTGTAAAACAATGGTTGATGCATTACATATGATTAAATGATCAACTTACTTGTTATGGATACAGTATTGCAAGGATTTCTCACTAAGCATGTTGTTGTTTACCCCTTAATAGACTTTTGATGCATGGCTACTTTTTGGGTTGCTCCTAGAGATCTGCTAGCCGAAGTAGGCAAGGATGGGAAATTTAGAGCTTTTTATAGGAAATTTATCTGAAGATTGTTAGAATAGATTTTCTTTGACAATCTCTATGTTTATGATGTAATTGGAAACTTTTGGAGATTACAAGACAATTTATATTTTGATGGCGAAATACCCCTTAGATATGTAAGATTTTAAAAATCTTATCTATTTATTTTAGTAAATTATTGTATCTTCTTTTATTATCAACTTAAAATGCATAACTCTACCGTGTCCTTTTTTGTGAACGTACGCTTGTACTAATATAAAAGCTTCCGAGTGACTAAGATAGTCATTCTCAAGTTTTAATATTTTGTACGGTAGACTGTCACATTTTAGGTACCCTTTGGAGTATGACAAAGGAGATTAAAAAAAAAAAAAGAAGAAGAAAGAAATTCTACTCAACATCAATAGATGCATTAGACTTATAGAAAAGGTCAATAATTACTTAATATTTAGGGAAAAGTACGTTTTTAGTCCTTAATGTTTTACTGTTTTTCTATTTGAGTCCTAAACCAAAAATATTTTTCTATAGGAGTCCTTAACCTTCCAAAAGCATGCAAACAAGGACCTTTTTAACCTTGTTAGTTTTACTATTAAATTTTTTCTAGGAGTTATTAATTTTTTACATTTGTTTGCTAGGAAAGCAACATAAGACAGTTTTTTATGAATGATCAAATAGAATCCAAACACCACCAATTCAATTTTTAATAGTAATGCCAAACAATTGCTCACTACAACTTAATAACAACTACTTTGATTAGATCAAAGGCAAAGCAAAACATCAACAGTCAATCAATAGATGCAAATATTTCTGCAAACTAAATTTGACTTTAACAAGATTGTCCTATTGTTCTGGTGCCTATTAGAAATCAGGTTCCTCTACTCCCATTTTGTAGAGGTTATCAATTGTCATTTTAATGATATAATCTGCCATATTATTAAAATCTCTCCTCATTCTAATTGTAGGAACCCACATTTTCCATGATGGTCATCATAGCAAACCAAACAAGAATGCAAATTCTAATTAATGACCAAACAGGAAAATTATATTGGTTTAAAAAGCAACTTAAAAACTCAAAACTATTGTCCATAGCTAATAATTGATACGATACACAATTAATTTAAATATTAGGGATACAATACTTACTGATCTAGAAATGTAGGTCTCCTTAGCCTTTTCAAGAACTCTAACCACTATCCTCTTGGGGTCGGACTCAATAAATGGTAATATGTCCCCAGTTGCTGCAATTAAACAACGAATAATGACACACAATGGATCAGCCTTCAATCTTCCAAAAATGAAAATCAGAAACTCAAATATTAGACTAAAAATCTAACAATTTTCATTTCACATCACTAGCATACTATACTAACAAGTATCAACAAATCATGCTTTCAACATCTAGTAAAAATTAAAATCTTCAATAGAAGGTTTTTCATGCTTTTATTAATCACATATTCAATGAAGCAAAAGAGTAAGATTCCTATAGACCATAATCGACATGAGGTATAAAAAGTAGTAGATATATATGATTCATGGAATTGCCATCAAAGACGTTAAATTTGAAACAATAAATGTCTATCCATTAAAATGCTTTCGAATGATTGGATATGAACATGTAGGCACATAGTTGAGGTGCCTATTACTAATTGGCTAGCATCCTGTGGTGCTTTAAAGTTCTTAGTAGTTGCTTGGCACATAATATTTAAAACAGGACACAACATGTCTTAAGAAACAAAGCAAGATAAAAGGAGAAAAAATTCTCAATTTAGTCAGCTTTGGCTGTCAACAGTCATCCACCACTGAAAGAAGGTCTACTGAAAAGGACAATAAGTCGAACTTGCAAGTCAAATAGCGCAGAAATTGAGAAGATAAGATTCCATTTTATCAAAATGTGATCATGTTCCCTTCCATCACATGAAGGGTTGCCAATTCAATATGAAAAGATTACATAGACACCCTTAATTCAAAAAATGTGACAATATACCCCTTTTAGAGCTACGACATCACGTTGATAATCATGCTATGGCATTTCAACCTTGATATGTGATTCTTGAAATTAACAAATATCCAAGAACTTAGTTTTGTGACCTAAATAAAATAGGTCTAATCCCAGTCTATTAGTTGAGCTTAGTTTTGTTAAATTACACTCTCTTTCACTAGCAAACTACTTGATTCCAAATTAAGCTTCAAGCACACTAACTTAACACAATTAGCGAGCTCAAATTTTAAGATATTTCATCAACAAATGACATGTACAGAAATTGAAGGCATTATCCAATGTTTCAAACAACCCCATCTTCATTCAATCTAAAACTAGGTTTTCCCCTCAAAAAATCAATCCATTATTAATCTGTATACACAAACAAGAAAACCAACATAATAGAAACGTGTAACATAAACAAAACGCCTGAGGACATAAAAATCCTAATTTTTTTGTTTCTTCAAAAAGAAAGAAAACCCTAATTTGATCAGTTATGGGGATAAAAGAGATAATATCAAAATCAACCACATGCATGTGATATAATGGATTGAAACTTACTTGTTGCACTTATTGGAGAAAATTTTGCCTACAAAATCAAACAAAAGTAAATTCAATTACAATCCATTCCCATGGAAAACGAGAGAGAGAGAGAGTTATAAAGCTAGGGTTCAAGTAGAATGACTTACTAAGTTAAGGTTTAAGATTAGGCATTGAAGCAGAGAATTGAACAAAATCAAGGCCAGGGTTAGGGCTTGAATTTTGGGTTCAAGCGTTGTAGTAGAGGAGAGCAATGTTTAATATGGTTAATTTGACAAGGACAAAATTAGGCTTTTAAAGGAAAAGATTTAGTTATCCAGTACTGCAATGTCTTGTTCCATTATCCACATAGGATAAATTTTTTAGAAGTTGTTTGGTCCTTTAAGGACCACTTGTCCAGTCCAAAACCTTAAAAAAAAAAAAAATAGCCAAACAAAGGACTATGGATTTTGTCTAGTGCTGTCCTACAAAATAATGGAAACTAAACACTCTAGTTTATCCCACAAAATAAGCGTTTGACTAAGCAAACAATTTGCATAAATACCTGGGAACCTCTTAAAGTTCTTATTAACATGAACATAGGAGTTTAATCCCTTCGTATTGAATATGATACTTGCAATTTTCAATAATTATGTTATAAATAAGGGGTTAATTAAAATTCACATGTACATAAAGCTCTATGAATTTACATCTTTTTAACATCAGATGTGTACATATCAAAATAACTTCATTAATTCTTTACAAAGCAACTGGATAATAATATTTCAATTTGAGCTTAGCCCTTGTATTCTTATCCTCACTAATACATAATTGAAGTTTGAGTTGGCACTTTAATGTGTGACTCCCCTTTTTATATTAGTTAATCAAAAAAGAAAAAAGAGTTTAAAAAATTTTTGCAAATAACTGTCTTAAACTTTGAATTGGTACAAGTATATTCCAAAAACTTTAAAATGTTACAAAACAATCTCTCCTAAACTTTGATAATTTAACAAATAAATTCAAAAATTTAAACTCACTCCCATAAATTTTAACATTGGTGCAAAAACACCCCTCAGGCTTATCAAAGACTTTAATATCCCTAAACTTTGATGTTGGTGTCTCTTATAAAACTTATAAATCAAATATTCTTGATGTTTCTCGTTTATTAAAATTTTTATGGAGTTATTTGTCTCATTAAAAAATTTAGGAAGTATCAATACTGAAGTTAGAAGTTTCGAAGGTTATTCGCACCATCTTGAATTCGATCGAAGAAATGGTAAAAGGTGGTGATGTCGTATGAAAAATGAGAGGCAGATCGTTGATGGCCAATAATTTTCCTTGCATAATAATTGAATTACCACTCCATTTAGCAATAAATTACAACTATGACAATATAAAGAAGATTAAAATGCAAATTAGCAAGCCAATTAACAATCCGATCAGTATTATCTAACAGAATAAAAACATTATTACGATTTCATCTACATACCGGTTATAAATACGTAGTTTAACTGTATACAAAGGTCACATTAGCTTATGCTATTAAAAATTATGTAAAATTGACAAATAAATGGATATGCTTGGTTGTGTATTTTTTTTTTTTTTTTAATATCGATGTTGCTTCTCTTATAGGCATACAATTCAAGCATGTAAAGAGATCTAAAAAATATCAATTCATATGTACCCACGATATGCTGATATGTATTTTTTTCTTTTCCATTTTACTAAGGTGGGATGAATATATGCAAACTAAGTTACCATAACTGATTAGGAATCTAAATATTATGTTAATACAACTAATAACATGCGTTATGTTACCATGATAAAATGGCAAGTAAATCCAGATTTAAACTGACGTTTCTGCCTTTATATATGTGATTCAACATAGTGATTTTGATTGGTAAAAAACATAAAAAAAAAAGATGAACAGAAAACAAGAAATGCAAGAAGAGAGGTTGAAGCTGATTTCAGAAAAAATCAAATTTTTGTGGGAATTGAAACTGATTCGATGTAGTGCGTGCATCAAGGAAATGGGTGAAAGCATGGTAACCATTGATGATGTGTACTTTTTATCATCGGAGTATGCCCGTTTAAGAAATGAGGTTGTCTGCAGCTTTGCATCACTTCGATTCATGTTGTTGTTTTAAATTGTTCATGCTAATCTTTTGGTTTTTAATTTTCCAAATGCATTAATCTGCGATTCTTTGCTATCTGTCCATGAAAGGAATTTATGGATGAAGTATGTATAACTTCTCTCATTTTCTCAATTATCATTATACGAGAGTACTACCTAGAAATTATAAAGCAAGGTTTGTTTCCTAACGAAATAAAAAGAACAGACGATGAGATCTCAATTCTTTATTTTCTCAATTGTTGGTTAAGTTAATAATACTTTAAGAGAGCAAATTGATGAAAACTAAAAGAAGATAAACAGAGAGATTCATTTCGGAATGATTAACACAGTTCCTGTTACTCTATTTTTCAGTATTCTCAACTTGCCAGCTTCGTCAACAATAACATGGGATCTTTGGAGCGGTTGAATCCCTCTTGGTCTACACCTCAGAATCCATTAGAATCAATTGAAGTCAGTCGATCGATGGCCAGGCCATTGAATCCCTCAGTAAATGCCAACAAGCCGTTGATCACTGGGCTCGCAGAGGTTAGCATGGATGAGCTTGTTATATTAGCTCGATCCGATGAACCGTTCTGGAAATTGAGCTCTGGTGGTAAAAGGATTCTCAATCAACCAGAGTATAAACATTTTGGTCCCCTGATAGGAGTTGAACAGTATGGATTCAAATTGGAAGCATCAAAAGATATTTGCGATGTTGATATGAACCCCATTGACCTTGTTAGAACATTCATAAATCCGGTAAATTATGTTATAAATTTTGGCTTTTGGTGACATCTTTAATATTATTTACTATTCGCTTAAAAAACTTAGTTTTTTTTTTAATTTTTATTTTTAATTTCCCTTACGTGAGGAATTTATATGCAGAATCAATGGATAGATACGTTCTCAACTATTTGCCGAAATGTTTCACTTGTTGAAGTGATATGTTCTGGCAATAAACAAGACCACGATGGAGCCCTGCTAGTGGTACGTGCAACTACGTCGCTTATAGCCAATTGTTGCAAAGATGTTAACTTCATTTAAAATATCAACTTTTTAAATGAATAAAAAAGAAATAATATTTAAAAATAAATTCATTTAAAATATCATGGTTAAAAGAAGAAATCAATCTTTTTTTGTGGTGAGTCAATTAAAAAGTATTAATAATTGATGATTAATAAAAATTTAAAATATTTAATTAATACAAACATTCATTTCTTAATTAAACTTTGCACCCATTGTTTGAATGTCTTGAGGCTCCTCACGGTAGTTAATTTTCACTCTCAGATGACTGCTGACTTTCAAGTGCCGACACCTTTCGTCCCGAGGCGGAGCAATTATTTTGCTCGATATTGCAGAAATCTTGAACCTGGTACTTGGGTCGTGGTCGATGTTACCATAGACTGTATGCACTCATTAAACAATGGCGCGAGATACCGGCGAAGGCCGTCTGGATGCTTGATTCAGGCACAAGCAAATGGGGGCTCAAGGGTGATTAAATCCTATGACCTGGTTTCTTTTGGTGAATTATTTCACCCTTAGTACTTGATATTGTACTAAATCAATGTTGAATTTTTTATGATCCTAGGTTGTTTGGGTGGAACTTGTTGAAGTTGATCACAGCGATGTCCACTATTTCTACAAGGAGTTCGTTGATTCCAGTCTTGCCTTCGGTGCAAAACGTTGGACTGCTACTCTGCAGCTCCACTGCCTTCATCTTGCAAGAATCCTGGCATCAAATACCAATGGTACTAAAAAATTTCCCTAGACATAATTCCGGTTAAGAATACTAGACATAAAGTGATCTATAATATATGCAAAAGGTTAATGGGCTTCTTTTATTATTATTATTGATTTAAAACTTATACTGAATTTTGGCATAAACAAAGAGAGAATTCAAAAAAAAAAAAAAAAAAGGAGAACATCTAGTGTATCTATTTCAATATAATTGCTTATGGTTCGTGGGTTTTTATTTGCTTATATAATTGAATGTTGGATGTAAGGTACTAATCTTTTGTTGATGCAATTAGAGAGGACTGTGAGAGATGCAGAAAATGACTTGATGAGTTGGCCAATAGAATGGTTGCAAACTTTTGTGCGGAGGCTAGTGCAACCACCCCAATGGACCCGAGGAGGAAGGGTTTGAATCAGAGACGACTAGCAAGGCACATCTGGTATTAAGGAGGAATGTTGTGGAACCTGGAACACCTTATGGTGTTATTATAAACGCAGTAATTTCAATGGTGCTGCCATTTCCTCCCAAGACATTATTTGATTTTCTAAATAATGAAAATCATCGCCCTAAGGTATCAATCTTTAAAAAGGAAAATCATCCTTCTTTACTTACAATTATCCCACGTGTAACTAATAACGAGCGTAGATGAGTAATAATATATCTTGTGTAATTAATAGTTTGTGAAACCCGCCATGCACGTCATTCAGACAAAGGTTTGGATAATGTGTAAGTACTAATTATCTTTTATATGTAACTATACACATAAATCTCGAACAGTAGTTATTTTAAAAATACTCATTATTTTTTTCATGCATTATGATATATTTATTAGCGAGTGCTCGCCACCTAGTATTTAAATATAATCCATAGTTAACCATTAATAGGATTTCCGTCTTGTCTTTCTTTTTCGTTTTTTAAATAATTGATCAAATATTTTTCATCTTACAATGAATATTGCAGTGGGATGTGCTCTCGAAGAATGGGGAGGTTAGTATAGTGAAGCAACTTGCTTATGGAACCAACAACGACAACTCCACTACTCTGCTTGAATTAAAAGTAAGCCTTTTGCATTTTTCAATAACTATCAAAATTACGAAAAAAAAAAGTGAATATTGGAATACCATGTTTACAATGCTTTAAAAAAAAAAATAAAAGTCAACATTTACATTTTGGAAGTTTTTTCGAGTATCAATCAATCAAGTGATGAATTGATCTTAGAAAAATGCTTGATATTGCTATTGATATTCATAACACGAAAAAAGGAAAAGAAAACTGTGTTCATATTGTATTAGGATGATTTTTGATAAATCAACTTTTTAAGTGGTATAATACAATATTTTAGAAATCCGAGGTTTCTATATATTTTTTATAGTTTTCGTGGATGTCATTGTATTCATTAGCATGTATGATCCCAATTAACTTATGTATATATGACTCCGTCACAATATCTCATCCAGAATGAGTCAAATACGATTCCCATCAACATTTTCCTACTGCAAGAATCTAGCCATGACGGTACTAGATCTCTGGTTGTGTATATTCCATCGATGGTTCCACTTTGAACAACTTAATCCATGGAGGAAACCAGACCATATCCGCATCCTCCCTTCAGGATTTGCGATTCATCCGATGACTGGCCATGGAAGTGAAAATGGGTGTCCTGCTCTTTGCTAACCGTTTCATTCCAGTTCTTCGCTGATTCTTCTCCAACTGCTGAGGTTTCAAATGATTTCGTTGAAGATGCTAAGACCATGATCATTTCAACTGCAAAAAGATAAATGCTGCTTTATTGAGCTTGATCACATGGAGTAACATGTGGGTATGTCAAATAATTCTTGGAAGTTTTTTTCAGTGTTTATCATCACATTTCATTATGGTATATATTAAATTCATATGCTTGAACTTGACTTGTTACCTTCAAGCTGTAAATGCCAACTATTAGCCATAAGTATAAAATTAACTACTTTATGATCTATTAGGTTGGCATATATCTGCAATTTGCTTCCAATTTTTTATATAACTGAGTAGTTGTTTTGATTTATTTAAAAACTATCCTTCAATCAATATGTTTTTAGTTAAAAAAAAAATTTGTCAAAATTGTGTATAAGACGATGATTCAAAATCAAGAATTGGATATGCATAACCATTATATGAAGAGATAGTTTTGCAATACTCTAATAAGTATATTGGTTCTTAATTTGTTGCAGTTATACAAAGAATAGGTAGGGAATATGGAAGGAATGCAAGGAGGAGAACACGCAGTTGTTGGTCCGGATTAAACAATAAAAATAAAAGTCAGAGCTTTACATAGAAGACTTCATCATTGCTGAATCTTGGACCCTTGCTTCATTTTTATTTTGTATGCTCTTTTCTCAATTATTAATCATGCCAACAAGAGTCCTTATTATTATATGGACCATGTTAATGAGTGTCCAAATAACTTATTTAGAGTTTTAGTTTTTCAAGGTAAAATTCATATAAATGTGTGTGTGTATATATATATATATAATAAATGTTGAGAAGTGTAGGAAGTTTATTTTAAAACCTTAAAAATGCTTGCCAGTGCATTTATAATTCAGCCAAATTAATTCTAGTCTCTCCATGGATGCTTTAGCTTGATTTCCCTTGCACATTTGTTGTAATATGTAAGAAAGAGAAATTAACAATCCTTAAGGACAATATTAATAAAATCATCATCAAAATCTTTGTATTTTGTTCCAAATGGAGCTTTCAAAACAAATTTGGCTGATTTTATAAGGAAGCTACAGTTATTTCTCTCTTACAGACATTGGCAAAATAGACATTCCTCGAGATTAATATTACCACAAAAGGAGGAATTGTGTTTCCGTCAAACGACTAAATGAACAATTATTACTTTTTCTTCAACATATTTACATATCTGCCTTGAGAATCTTAGTTAAAGAAAGTAAAAACTATTAATTTTCAATACTTATCTTAATCCATAGGAAAATTTTATGGTCTCATCATTAATTTTTACAAAACCGATGGCTCATACCATACCTAACTATGATCGAATAATTAAAATAGTTAATATTCTAATTACTATATATATTTTAACGGTTACTAGATGGTACCGTCGGTAAGAATATGGAAACTCCCTCCCATTGTATATACTAAACATACTTTACTATGAAAACGCCTTCTATTAATCGAATTTGTTCATATTTGTCCCTCATATATAGTTCTAAAACTATTATTTAACATAATAAAGCAAAAACAATAAAATTATTCATATAGCCCATGGAATCTTCAAATTTGCATAAAATACTATGACATTTTATATAAAAAAAAAGTTAAATTCTTGAATATCATTTACATGGAACTTAGTAATGCCTAAATACTCTCAAGATCATGGAATTACTATGGTTGAAAATAAGTCGAGCTGCTCACAAACTATTCAAGCATAGCTCGCTTTAAGCTCGGCTTAATTTTGACTTAATTAGTAAATGAGCCGAACTCGAACTCAAACTCAAACTAAAACTTATTCATCTAAATAATTTTAACTCGAGTTTTATTTAGGCTCGCAAGCTAACTCTTGAACAAGCTCATTTAACCTCAAGTAGGCTCGTTAATATACTCGTAAAGAATGTTGTTAGCAAACTTGTGAGTTTTATATTTATGATATATTATATATAAACATATAATTAAAACAATAAAAACTAAAAATCTATTTAATATATATGTATACATATACATTGGCACATATATGTTATTTTTAAGTTTGAAAAAAAAATAAAGATATATAAATTTTAAATAAAAATGAGCTATCTAAACGAGCCAAACTTAAACTTGAATTTGAAAAAGTCTGACTTGGCTCTAGTATAATTTGTAAATGAGTTAAGTTTGAACTCGAAATTAAGCTCCTTTACAATCCTAAATTTCTAACTCAATAAAATGCTCAAATTGAGTTCATTCTCAGTAGTTTTTAAATGAGTCGAGCCCAACCCGAGCCTTTAAAAGCTTGGCTCGACTTAGCTTTTGTAACCCGGGGAATTAGTAATGGGAAATTAACTTTTTAAACTCCATCTCAGCTTTTACAGATTTATAGTTTTTCATACGATGGTATACATCAATAAGTTTGAAAAAAATCAACTAAAATAATCATATTCTAATACCTTAAAAGCTTAAAATAGCTTTTGCCTACGTTCTCTTTGTAGAGAAAAGGTGAGCTAACCTGATTGGTTTTGATTGCTCAATGATAAAGTCCTGGGAAAATAAAATCCTAAATTCTTTAAATTTATGCCAGTATTAATAATCACTACTTTCTTTCCTATTAATTTATTCCAGTGTCTTCTTATTAGTACTAAATTTATTTTAGAATAAGGTAGAACAGACATATACGAGTTATAAATATTAAATTTTATGATTCTACTTATAGAAAATTTAATAAAAGTCATCACATAGCTATACAGTGTCCATAAAGTATCAGTGTACTGTCCCATCTCTAAAGTAATAGTCTAAGTCAATATCAACTAAGAAACTTTTTCAACCACTTGGCCCAAGAATGAATCATGCAAAGCTTTTAATTGTATGAATAATCTTATAAATTAATACTAATTCTTTTCTACAACTACTGTAGGATTTTGCCCGTGTGTCTTTCACATTAAGACATATCATATACTTGACTTGTTGCATATTATTTGCAGACTCACTTCCATTCTAATAACATTAGTCCATTTACTATTACAGTCAACATACTCTATACAATATTACAAAAATACATTGTTGATAGAGAATATCTTATCACAGTTTAGTAGGCCTCGTCATCCTGCTTATAGGCTAATAGGCCTACAAAGGGTCTCATAAGCACTTTGGGCCCATAAACCCTCAAGGGCCCATGACCCACCAAATCTAGTCTATACGACACAGAAGCGTTATCAAGACCTCGGTCTAATGAGGACTATGGTTCCTCACTTGATATCGCTCTAGCCCTACACTCCAAGATCATATTTCCATGTCCCACTACAATCTCTTCGGGGGAACAACTCAAGGTTTGGCCATCTCCACTTTCTATGAGTACCAGCTCAAGTCCAAGGTCATCCGCCTCTTTATGGACGAAGTCCTCTTGAAGAAAAATCCCATCAGCCTAATTGGGATATTCATGTCATAGATGATGGGTGTCGAACTCTTATTTTAAGCCAAGGAGACCTCTTGCACCATGGATGGAATTTGCCCTACATAGGCGCAACAATTGAGCAAGAAGGCATATGTGATGATTCGCACAAGCATTATGATACTTAAATTAGGAAAACTTTGAAGAGCAGAGAGTGCAACACCAAACAAGAGGAAAAAGGTTATAAGAGAATGGAGTTATCTTAATTTCCTAAATCACGGGTTTAGTGAATAGTTTGCTAAAGAAGATAATAGTGTCATTGTGTCAATGCTAAAGAAAATCCTTCCCATTCCCACATGTCGAGGGGATATATATGATGATATTAAGTAATCAAATATGAGCACATTCCTTCACCTCTTTGTCCATTGTTAAGCAATGGCAGATATGTAGGAAAATTTTGTTATCCAATCCATTTTATTATGAAACTGATGACATAAGTTATTAAACGAATCAAATTTATATGCCCCAGTGACCAAACCATTAAAATACCTATTACATTAACTTATATAATCATTCAATGGTAGAATAATGGGTTAGATAATTCTACAAACAAGATCATAAAAGCTCCCTAACTCTTAATAAGATCATCAATCAAAAGACCACTTGATCTTAGCAGTATACATTGGTGTAAATTAATCTAAATGGAAAAAAAAAATCATAAAGACGGGATGAGGAAAGAAAGGAGGTTGGAAAGATTGTACCTTTAACACTATTTCTCTTCATTCAATTATTGGAGGGAACTTTTATGGAAAAATTGAAAACCAATATTAAAATCACTATAATATCCACTAGAATAATATTTAACAAAAATAAGAAAGAATTAAAGTTATTGGATATACTATCCATTTCTCTTTATTTCCCTTTTTAACACAAACCAAATAATTAAATGGTAACATTTCTTAGCATAAAAAAAAATGGTAACATTTTTACTTCTATCATCCTATTTATTTTTATCTATTTTCACTCATTCAACAGTATTCCTCTTCTCTTAAAATTTATAAAAAAAAAAAAAATTGGTTGCAAATAAGACAACCTACCCCATGTTAGAACCAATCTCTTCAAATTTAATATATTGGTGAGATAAAAAGACACTTAATTTTTTAGTTTAATAAAAGTACACTAATATCAAAATTTATGAGATATTAAAGCAGTTTTTGAGTCATTTAAGGTTATTTTTCACCAAGGTCAAAGTTTGGGGTTAAATACAAAAACATTCCCTAAACTTTAAGGGTGGTGTAGATTAACTTTGATAACTTTATTTTACTCTATTTTATTCATCGAAAATTAAGCTTAATCTAATACATTTTTGGATAAATTCCTATGAACCTTGTACTTTTATTATTTAAATATTATTTTTCAGCTCCTAGAATCAAAAAAAGAGGAAATAAAGTGATTTGAATCAGATTTGGAGCAAAACAATAACAACTAGAAGAAACAAAGTGATTTGAATTAGATTTTGAGCAAAATAATAACAACTATGCAAAGCAGAACTTGGGTGAGCCCTGCAAAAGACCCATCGAGGGCAAAAGAACAAGCCTAAACAAGGGCAAATCCCCAGTCGAGCCCTCAACACAAGCCACGACCAATCTAAGACATCAGCACTTCACACTTCAATGAGCAAGTCCTGTTGAGCCCAACATTCGAGCCATCAATGAATTCGATGAATCCTACAGTTGAATCAGGACAAGAATTTAAGCTTTTGAGCAAAAGGCCATGGCTTAGGTTGAGCCTTAACTCCCAAGCAACACTTAAGCCCTCAACCTTGAACCGTTAAAAGTGACCCTATAAGCTAGCATTCATGAAGCACACGTGAAGATGAAGACGAATTCTATTATAAAGAATTTGCCACATCAACAAATAAAATCCTCATGATTTTTTGTATTTTTAGCCTCTAAATAAACATCTACAAGCATGTGATATAAAGGAGTGTAGAATATAGAATTTTTGTAAAAAATTTCTAACATAGAATAGAGACAAAATTCCTGGGTAAAAAAAACTGTTTCTTCTTGCTTTAGAAATCTTGAAGTTTATTAGGTAAATTCATTATAAACCCAACGTTTGCTTTTGCAAAACTCTATGCTTAATTTATTATTTCATCTTTAATTCCATATTATTTCTTTAGATATTATGCTTAATGTTCTCATCCATGGCAAAATAATTATTTAACTTAGAGTTTGTAAATCCAAGACTTGATTTAAGTGATTTCAAAGTGTTTTAACGAATACTGACTAGGCATTGATAATTGGTAGCTAAAACATAATTTCGTGGGTCTAAATGAGTAGTGCACTTTTTAGATTCATGTATTATTTCAACTAAATAGATTGAGAGACTATTCTTTTAAATAGATCTGAGCTACTAATAGAGTTGTTCATAATTATCTTGAGACATAAATGGTGAAACTTCTATCACTTGTTTTTAAGATTCATTAGGTTGGTTTAAAAACAAAGGATTCTTAAGCTTTATGCGGATTTAGATTGCTGATAACTTGAGAAGAGATTTCTGTGGTCTAGCCTAGATCTAGAGTTACTAACCTTATGAGAGGCTTTAACTTGTCCAAGTGAACCCGATGATGCAAATATACTAATGAACAACTCTATGAGTTTGTTAATAAATCACATGATAATGGCTTGGTGAAGCAATCCCTAAGACTTTTTCTTGCATTAACAAGCTTATCTTACAATTTTCCTTGAAAACATGTATATATTCATTAACCCTACTATAACTTTTGTTTTTATTATATTCTGCTGAATTTTCTTTAGCTAAATAATAGATAAAATGTGGGTAAGGTAGATGCTAGCAATTTTTTGGAATACAACGTAATATTTTCTATGCTACTTCAATAGGTGCACTAGCTTAATATTGGTAGTTGCGACCGAAGTTGAACAGAATTTATTAGCTTTATCAATTTTTGAAAACTTCAACTTTGTACTCTTAAATGTTTTTAAGCAACGAACTGACCAGTCCTCCTGAACTTTGAAAGCATAGTTTTTAACCCTCTGAACTATAAATAATTTGTAAATGATGACATTTTGTACTTTTCTATAAAAAAATACAAATTTTCTATTGTTTTAGTGTACTTTTTCGTGCACATTCATACAAATTTGTATGATTTGTGCAAAAAAAAGGACAAAAAAAGATGAGATATCCTTAACTTGCAAATTATTTATAATCCAAGAGGTTAAAATCTATGCTTTCAAAGTTCAAAGAGTCAATTCACGCTACCTCTAAGGTTTAGAGGGTATTTTTTGCATTTTTCCTAAAGTTTATGAATCATATTGTCAATAGTTAGAAGGTTGTTTGTGAATTCGTTAAATTTTGAAGTGATTTGCAACATTTGAAGGTCTAAAGCATGCTAAACCAAAGTTTAAAGGAGTTATTTGCATTTAAGTGGGAAAAAAAGAAGAAGGAAAAGATACGATAAAATAATTATTTCTTTGACTTCTACAATGTTAGATTAGAGGAAACAAAGTTATTTGAAAACAAAAGAAATGGAAGGTGATGGATTTTGGAATGAATACTTTCCATCCACCAAAAACATTTCTTTTTATAGAAATTTAATAAAACTAGAATTGCACCCTTAAAATAAGTACTCATTATTACGATATGAAGACTCTTATATAAATTAATATATTAATAAAATAAAAAACTATATCACTAATTTCCTTTCATTTCCTTTCCTATTTTAGTCAAATAAAAAATTATATAGTTTTTTTTTTTCAAATTTATTCCTCCATTTTTTTTCCTTTCACTTCGCTTACCTTTTCATCTATTCTTTCTTTTTAAACATAGTGTGAAGATTGTGCCAAATAACAATTCTTTTTTCTAAATAATATTCAATAAATGTTATATTTGCTACCTAAGCTCTATCTATATGTGCAATTCACTACTTAAAAATTTAAAAGTTTGGATTAATAACCTACAAAATTTTTAATATTATTTACAGCCTGCTTGAAGGAAATAGCTATTCATTCCCTCATTATTGCAAAACTACCACTCCGTTGTTTAATTGAATGGAATGACAATTTATAATTAATTGCTATTACACAAAATAATGAATAGAAATTCAAATCTCCACACATATCATATGAATTATTATTCAATGCTTATTTTCAATTTTTGTCATAAATACTTGTGTATTGAAAATACCATCTTTCTCTAATAAAAACAAGGGGCAATACTATTATTTTACTTTTACTCTAATAATTTCTTATTATATTATTTCATATCAAGTGAACATTATAATAGTTACTACACCTATATTAGATTTCTATTCAATTGTCAAGGTGTTATAGTACCCAAGTAAGATACTTAATTGCAAAATTAAGTAAATTTCAAATATTTAGTTACACAATTTGACAAATCTTATGTAGTACCTTGAGAAAGTAAAATACTATTCGATTTGTTCTCAACACATAAAATACAAGTGACCCTGGGGAAGCTACCTATGGTTCATGGACCTTGCCTTTCAGAAGATAAAAAATCCCCCCTCGTGGTAGATGCCAAGCCTACTGACATCTGGAATGGCCTAAGACCCATTGTAAAGAAAGACCTCAGGCTATGATGGTTTTAATGCTGCCTTTTATCAAAATTGATGGGATATTGGAGGTTTTGATATCTGTTGGTTAATATAGGAATTTTAGAATAATGGAGAAATTGATCCTGATGTCAATAAAACTCTTATTGTCCTTATTCCAAAGAAAGTAGGTGCTTGTAAAATATAGGATTTTAAACCTTCTATTCTACGTACTACAATTTACAAAATCCTATCCAAAATTCTAATTATGCATCATAGACCTTTTTTAAGTGAGCTCATTTATGGCACCTAAGCTAGTTATATGCCTGGAAGGGTGACCGCAAGCAATGTTCTCTTGCTACAAGAAATCATGGTAAAAATGACCAAAACTCGTGGAAAAAAGGGATAGATGGTGTGGAAACTCGACCTAGAAAAAGCCTATGATAGATTGGAATGGGATTTCATTATTAAAGTGCTCCATGACTTAAGCTTCCCTTACTGTTGGATTAAGTTGATCACATCATGCCTTAGTTCTACTTCCAATCAACTTATCATTAATGGTGAAACGACCGATACTATCCATAGTTGCAGAGGTTTACGGTAAGGAGATCCTATCTCTCCTTATTTTTCTTTTACTCTGCAGTTGAATGGTTAAGTAAAGCTAGTTTCATTATGGTTGAGCAAAAATTGTGGAAACCAATGAAGTTTCGAAAATCAAAGCTATCATTCTCATGGGAGAGGCTACTTTAGAAATACTATGGAAATATGGGATTTCATGACATTTTTTAGTACTCTATCAAGGCAAAAAGTTAACCAAAACAAATCGAGAATTATCCCCTCGGATAACGTTGATGTGAATGTTAGAGATACAATTATCTTGAATATTGGACTTAAAGAGGATACCAAAATAGGTAAATATTTGGGCTTCAACATCACTGGTAAACAATCCATGAATTCAGTAGATGCTCATTACTTAGTTGAAAAGAATTAATCAAAGCTTACTAGGTAAAAGGCTAAACTTTTAAGTACAGCGGTCGAAAAGTTCTTATTGAATCAGTAGTCCATGGTATTTTGAACTATTTTCTCCAAGCCATTTGGATCACTTGGAAAACTACTAATCGTGTTAGGCAACTTATGCAACAATTTCTTTGGGGTTTTAGGGATGATCAGAGGGGCCATATTGGCATTAGCTGAGATAAAGTTAAAAGACTAAAACAGGATGGTGTTTTGGCTATTTGGGATGTTAAGAAAAGAAACGAGGCATGTTTTATGAAATTGGCATGGAGATTACAGAAGAAGGAATTACTTTGGGCTAAATAAATTGAATGCAAACATAGACGTTTTAATCAAACGCTTCTTAAAGGAGCCTGTCTCTATGTTCCTAGTAATTTCTTCCTTGAATCTTCTTGATTGTAAGTGTTTCTGGAGACCAAAAAATGGTAGAAGTATTAAGTTTTTGTTTGACAAATGGATTCATGAAGGTCCAATTGGAAATCTCCTTCATGGCTCCTTCTTGCTAGTTATGGATTATCTCACACTTTCTTAATTCTGGGATAAGAAAGGGGATGGAATGAGTATGTGATTTCTTATCCTACAGACTAAGATATCAGAGATAAACTAGGATCTCTTTTTCTAATACTGGATGGGGATGAGGATCAAATTGTCTAGGAGCTTAAACCAAATGGACATTTCTCTTCCAAGTTAACCTATCATTGGCTGCTAAGAGAGAATTCACATGCAAGTATTGATATGAAGTGGGTTTGGAAAATTAGTTCCTACCCAAAAGTGAAGATTCTCATCTGGCATGCCTTGTGGAATGGACTACCTACTAGCAATGATTTCATTAACAATAGCTTCCAAATTGAACCTAGTTGTGGCTTCTGTAGACAAAATGAGAGTGTCTGACATTTACTTCGTGAATGTGCATAAATGTGTAAAGCTTAGAACTTTCTACACTTAACACAACACTTGGATGATAGCTAATATTTAGATTTCTATAGTTGGATTAAATATAAACTTGAGTGGAAACATGCTCATTTTAAAGATACAATTTGCTCACTCGAGTGATAGCTATTTTCCTATTTTGGCAGATGTGGAATGAACAAAATAAATGAATTATGAAGGGTAAATTTAATCCTCAATGGTTTATCCAAGCTTATATCATTAGTCATGAATTATGGGCCCATACCAAAAAGCATAGAAATAAGGTGACAAAAGAGTGCAAATCAAATTGGGAACCCCCAACCAGGCTAGACTAAAATTAATAGTGATGCTTCTTTTAGATCTCCTTTGGTGGATTCTACCATCAGCGTTATTGGAAGAGATAGGATGGGAAAATGTTTAAGAGGAACTTGTAGACTTATTGGAGATGAATCACCTGTTATTACCAAAGTCTAGGCAATATTTTGGAGCCTAAAATGGATGACCTCTCATAATGAAACTCATGGGAAAATAGAGATAGATCTAAAGGAGATGTTGATTGGATCCATAACCATCAAAAGATGAATTTACTCCTAATGTTTCTTAATTGTAGGCGTATGATGCAACAACTATAGTAGCACCAATAGCTCAATAACTCTAAAGTGGATGATTAGAGATGCCAATTGGACCGCTCATGACCTTGTTGTTATAGGTGAACAACAAAAAATCCATGAAGATTTTGCTGATATTACCTCTGCGTTTTTTTTTTTTTTTAGTACTAGTTTAAATAGACTTAAAACTTTGTTTTCTTCTAATACTGTTACCGAAGACTAACAGTCAAAGGTCCCTTTTTCCTTGGTTGTTTCATGGGACCAGAATTTTGATACTCCGGTACTGTCGCTATCAAAGTTTTTGAGGGATGCTAGATAAGCATCCTCTTCTTGATCACTTTGTTTTTTTTCCTTACTTGTGTATGTTTAATGATTTTGTGTTTATCGGAAAAAAAAAGATATTAAATTAATTTAGATAATTAATTGTAAAAAAAATAAAGGTAAATTGAGGGAACCTCCCCTAAAAACCTTAGAAATTACATAGACTCTCTAGGTTTTTTAAAAGTCAGCACTTGCACCCCCCAAAAATAAGAAAATTATACTGACTTTCCTTTAAAACCTTGAAAATTACATGGACCCTTGGTTTTTTTAAACGTCAACACTTACATCCTTAAAAATGACATGATGATAATATGTAAATTTTACTTAGTTGGTGCTAACGTGTCATTATATATATAATATGTTTAATAAAATAAATAAATTTTTTAGTATGGTTTTTACATAATTAATTTTTTTAGGAAAAAAAAGAGTTAATTATCATTTTTGTTCTTCTAGAATTACACTTTAGTGTGAAACAATATATAAAAAGTTTTTTATTGTCTTAAACAAACCTCATGACACCATTTTTTTACTAAATAATTTTTTTTTATTAGAATTGCATTTTAGATGCTAAGTTCAAAGTGCAAAAAAATAATAATAATAATAAATAAAGAAAGGTTTTCATTCTTTAAATTTTAACTTTTAAATATTTTTTAAACATTTATTAATTAACATATTATATGATACATGCTAGAACCAAATAAATAAAATTTATAAATTATCATTAGTTTTTAGAAGTGTAAGTGTTGAAAAAAATGAAGGTCCATGTAATTTTCAAAATTTTCAAAGAATGTCTATGCAGTTTATTTGTTTTTCACAGGTATAAGTATTAATTTAAAAAATAAAAAAATAAAATTTTATGCCATCTTTTAAATTTTTAGAAAGGTGCACGCAATTTACCCAATAATTAAATGTTTGGTTATTAGATGTGACAATAACCGAATGATAATCCCCTTATAGAAATAAAACATGCAACACCAAAGGGTATCATAACGGATAGATGCAAGAAGATCCCAAGAAAAATAAAAACTAAAAACGTGATCGAATGAGAAAAGTACAAGATACAGCTAAGCACTAAGTCAATGTCTCCCCCTTAGTCCGACTTGTAATAACATGGAAAGGAACATGCCCATTTGCCAACGTCACCTACACCTAATGTTCCAATACCCGTGCGCGTGTATTCCACCTTCCCACCATAGCAAGTCTTCACCATGGAAAGACATTGACCGTTTGGGCTTCTTCCTGCGAAATATCACAAGCCTTTCAATAACACAACCTATCACCAACCTCTTCCAAGATTACCATAAACCAATCTCTTCCAAAGACAAACTCAAAAGTCTAGGCTACAGGTACGTAAACACACATTTTTATCATATGCATATATGTACATCACTGTATTATGATATATTTTTTCATGATCTGCTTTAATTTTATGATTGTCATTTTTGGTGTAACTGATATCAAACTGGTTTTGAATTTTAAGCAAAGGTTAGTTCTTCATGATGATTGTCTTTGTCTATATAAGATCGAAGTGGGTGTCCTTCAGTTGCATGCAAAAATTAATTTCCACCTTTGTCCACAGCAGTTTATTGAATTTTAAGGATAGATGGTGGTCACAGCATGATGTGTGTCTGGTTTAGTATTTTAGTCAAGTCTTTGGTCTTGGCATAGATGAAATTATTGTCATAATGATGATGAGAGAAATTCCTACTGTGACTCTACATGAAAAGTTTACTGTATGTATTTAGAATTCTTTTTTCTGTTTGTATGGATGAGTAATAAAGCTTTAAAATGTTTCAACATATGTTAACCCTTTTGGAGAGGAAAGATACTTGATTATTTCCACTTTGAAATTATACTTCCTTTCATAATCAAGAGGTTTCAATCTGCAATCATGTAAAAACTCAGTCCCTCGTGAAATTACTAGTTTCATCATTTAATTCTTTGGTGTGTTTTTATTTTTTTTTTAAATTCAACCAAGTTTAGCTTTTATCCATAAATTGACCATCAAGTGAATTTTATCTGCGTAAAACATCTTTGATTAGTTGTCTCTTGCTTTTCACACTTGATCAATCATTAATGTGCTCTACTGTTACTTGCAGCTGAAGGTGGCAATGGCGGATTGTAGCCATAATTCTATCTCTTTGAAGGATTTTCAAATTCCTAAATGCATATTTGCACCAGATTCCAATGTTGAGCATGATTTACATGTACCCACATGCCCATTATTGGTATTCATCAACTCAAAAAGTGGGGGGCAGCTGGGTGGAGACCTTCTTGTTACATACCGTGGTCTTCTAAACAAAGATCAGGTAAAATTGCTTCATAGCTTGTTGATATCTCATTGATCTAGGCATGTTTTGATTCTAATGCTTCTTTTTCTGAGCTTTTTCATGGACCTTTCAAGAAATTTAATTTCAGGTTTTCGATGTGGGCCAAGAGGCTCCTGATGTGTCTCTACGCCGAGTATATGCCAACCTAGAAAGGCTGAAGAGTGAAGGAAATAAGTTTGCAACTGAAATCGAAAAAAGACTTAAACTTATTGTAAGAATAACATTCTTTTCATTTCTTGTTTGATTGATGAACTTTTTCTGTGGCCTTACTTGTATTTGTATTAAAGGTTGCTGGTGGTGATGGCACTGCTGGTTGGCTTCTAGGAGTTGTCTGCGATCTCAAATTGCCTCACCCCCCACCTGTTGCTACTGTGCCATTAGGGACAGGAAACAACCTGCCTTTCGCATTTGGTTGGGTAAGAATTTCCTCAGAACCTTGTAACGCAGACCATGGAAGGAACAAAACTCCTGCAATGATTAGGCCCAATTATTTGAAGAGAGAAAGTGAGGAGGGTAGACATCTACAAAAAAGCAGGGCATAAAGCCGCAGAATTCTGATTAAAAGACATTATAAACATGTTTAACTTACCCCTTTTACGATATCTTTTTAGAAAGCCATGATGCATATTCTGGGTTGAAGATGTTATAAGCTAAAAAATACCTTTTCTCAGTTCTCTCTGCAGGGTCAGTTTTGCAGATTTTCATGTATATTGAAAAAAGATTTAGTTAGTTTCAGAATGTGTCTATTATTAGTTTTGATGAAGCACAATGTCGTGACATCTGTCCAGTACTAAGCTTAAGTTTTAACAGGGAAAGAAGAATCCAGGCACCGATCAACACGCTGTGAAATCATTTCTTGACCAAGTCATGAAAGCAAAAGAAATGAACATAGACAGGTTGTGCTTATGTTATATGATTTTTTTTTTTTTTTTTTTGATGCATGACATTTTATGAAATTCTTTTCTTAATATAATTAGAGATCGAGCAAACAAACATGAATAAGAAGGGAAAAGAGAAAGGACCTATCTATTAACCACAGAGAGGCGAATGATCGGGAGGATACCCATATGATATTTCTAAGTTACTTGAAAATCTCTCTCTTTTTTTTTTTTTTGGCTGTTGGAAAACTTTATGGCTATGGCTTCATAGGAAATTCCAGAGCTTCTTTCTTTTCTCCTTTTTTAGGTTTGTTCTCTGTTTGTTGCCCTCTTTACATTAGTTTACACTTTGCCCAGTTCTCTTTTTCTTATCCTTTATAAAAAGCCCTACATTAAATCCACCCCATGTAAAACAACTGCACTGCTGCTTTGATTATTTCATTCAGTTATTTGAAATTTTTTTTTGAATCTCAAAGCTTCTCCACCCTCTGTTCCACAAAGATTAATATAGTCACTTCAATTATTGTATAGGATACATTAGGAAATTGCATTTCTGCAATGTTGTGATTGCCATAAAGCTTTGCTTATGAATTTCTCTTCTAATGTTTCCAATCACTGACATATGTCACGCCAAGAAGCCTAACACAATTATCTATTCAATCAATGTTAACCTAGAATTTCTGATTATTGGGGATCGTTTTAAATTTCTATCCTCTTGAAGTGTGTATTGGCATAACAAAACATTGCACCTCCTTAAATCTTCCTATAAGCGAACCAGTGAGCAGTGAACCAATTTTACTGAAGCTGCAAAATCCTTGACTTTCTTGTTTTCCATCTATAATTACATCAAATCATGCTCCAAACTATTCCAAGTGGAAACCTGCAATGATGCCCAAGTGCAGCTGCCAGGTTGTCTTTTCCCCTTCATAGGGAACCCAAAGTGTAAGACTAAAAATTGATTCAAGAAATAGACTTTCTCTTTCTCTCTTTTTGAATGTGATTGAAGGGAAAAAGAACCGATTAGCTCACAATCGAGGACTATGCATTACATTAGTCTCTTAATAGGTGTCATCTTTATAAGTATGTCAGTTAGACGATTTTGTTGAGCTTCATGAATCTTTTCGTATCTTTCAATGAAAAGACTTTTTAATATAGAAAAGGTTGTGTGATAGTTTTAGGGTGAAAGAAATCCACCACCATTCTGGTCATATAATTTTCTTGCGGCAATATGAGGTAGAATGTGATCAGTTAATTTTACAAAGATTCTCAGAACGTGTTAGACATGATTTAGATATTTAGTGGTGTCTTTCTCTGTCATTGAATTCTATCAGGATCCTGCTCATTTACACTGGGATTCCTGGAGTAATATTTTAGGTTTATTAGGTTTCCAGATCCTCGAGCACAAGTGTAAAATCTTGCCTTCTACAAATCCTTTGCTTATAATGCTATTAGTAAACAATTGTTACAAATATCTTTAGTCTTCTACTCTTCAGTCCACCTTTTCTTGATCTTCAATAATTTAGTTATGAAGGTGCTCTTACAATGCAGTTGGCATATCCTTTTGAGGATGAAAGATCCAAAGGACAGTAGCTATGAACCGATTCCACCCCTTGAGCTTCCCCATTCTCTACACACTTTTGGCCGGCTATCTTCATCAGATGAACAAAACATGGTAAGGTGTCTTCTATGTTACCTCAACAATTTTTGACCTTTTTAATCATCATTCCTGTACCTATCTTAATGTCACGAGCCAGCAATACTGTGAAAAATATTGTATGTCTTACTGGCTTGCTTACTCATTGGCAAAGTCTTTTTAATTACAGGAAGGTTGCCACACATTCCGTGGAGGATTCTGGAACTACTTTAGCATGGGTATAAGATCTTTACCTGTGTTATTTATTTTTTTTTTTTGGGCTGAAAGATCTTTACATGTATGCTCTTCTCAAATTTCAGACTATAAATCGAACTGCAGAACATATTTTCTTTTTATTTTTACCTTCTTGTGTAAATGAAGATGTTTTCGGTGTTCTAGTGTTATTTAGCTTTATAAATTTCCATGGTCTTTTCAAGATGGGTTAATACATCCCCATCCATTTGGTGTTTGACAATTTCTGACTAGACATTGTCTTTCTTACAGGAATGGACGCCCAAGTATCTTATGCATTTCATTCAGAAAGAAAGAAGCATCCAGAAAAATTTAAAAATCAATTGGTCAATCAGGTATTGCGTTTCTTGTTGCATCTTCTGTAATGAATTGACTTCAAAGGTAGATATACTTGTATGATCATATGAAAGAACTATATTCCGGGGCATGATATGGAAACAGATTGTAATCTACTGATTAATTTAGAAATGGCCATGTAGAGCTTTAACCATCTCTGCAAGAACTTATTACAGATGTTTTTGATGGAAACAAGATATCCTAGAATCGGATTGTTATTATTTTGCTCCATGCATGAAAGCCTGCAAAAATTTCTTTTCTTAGCCTGCAAATGCTATATTAAAGGCTACTAGCCTCTTGATAAGCAGAAATACCTCTTATTTTCCTTTTATAGGGTACGTATTTTAAGCTTGGCTGCACACAAGGATGGCTTCATCGAGGTGTAAGGTAACTTAAAAGTTCTACCAAACAAGTTGGCACTCTAAAATCTCTCTGGTTTATATTTCGGCAAGACCGTACGTTTGTGTAATCAGTGTTCCTTTTCAAACTATCAATGTCTCCAAAATTCCCTTTCCATGGAACTCTGGATTAAATATTGAATCAGTATCGTGAAAGTTATGGATTGCATAATGACAAACTAATTTAATAAATTCTGCTTGTAACAAATACCCTCTAAAGCTTAAATGTTTTGGCACCATGCAAATCATATGTTGGGATAACAGTGCAAAAAGCGCCTATACTTTTAACTTTAGGCATTTTAATGAATAAACTTTTATTATTTGCCACTAGTGCAATTTTTTTTTTTTTTCTCATTTGATTCAATTTAGTATCTCCAATAACGAAAAATTAGTAAGTGTTACAATTTTTTTTTGCATTTTGGTTTCTATATCTTAGTTTTAGTCGTGTTTTAATATATGTAATTTAGTTTGAAAGTATTTTTACTATCTATTCATTGATTTTTTAAAATTTAATTCTTAATTTTTCTTAATTGATATAATTTTTAAAAATTACAAGAATATTATATGCCCAATAATCTTATCATTTAAAAATTTCACATGTGGTCTTAGAACTCATAGCAAATCTTATTTTCAATTAAGGTAAATGTTTAGAACTTTACACATCAATATAAGATTATTCTAAAATTACACATCAACTATAAAAGTTATACATGTTTGAAATTGTTGGACGTAAATAATTTTCTGTTAATTTTTAAAATAACATATCGATTAAAAATCTGAAGTTAATTTTTGATAAAATAATTAGTAAATAAAGACTAAAATGCATCAAAATTAAAGTGTAGACACCAATATGTTAGAAACAAATGTATGATGTTAATCTTCCATTAACTAAATTGTAACCAAGTTAAAGAAACAAGCATTAAATAAAAAAAAAAAAGTAAGAGTTTAGATACTAAAATATGAAAAATTAAAAGTACAGGCAGTTTTTGTACCTTTGTTCCTCATTAGTTAAGCTGAGAATTTGAGTTGTTGCTTAAAATACTGGTTAGTACAGGGGTGTTGTTTGTATGTCCCACAAATAGCTGTGTTACATTGAAGTTTACAGCCAGTGACCCGTTTTACTTTTTCAATACAGGAGCATAGCTGAGCTTGCAAGTGTGAAGATTATGAAGAAGCATGGTCCTTGGGAAGACCTCCATATACCTCATATGTAAGATGTTGGCTTTGTTTTTCTATTTGCACCTGCTCGGATGTCCATAAGTTAACTAGATAGCTCTACTTAGTATGCATTTACTTGGAAATGATTACCTTCCTCATCTAGACTGTGACAGCTCTGTTATTGGAATATTATTTATTTGTATAATCCAAGTCCGTAGGTTGTTCCCTACTGAAATATCAGCTGTCATTCTTGTATTTTGCAGCATTGTAAGTTGTAATAGTTTGACTGATCCTAGTAAGAAATGTTTTGTTCATCTTTTTTTATGTGCATATGTAATGTTATTCACTGTAACATGAAGAACAATAGATTTTCTTACTCATCTTACTTTCATTTCAACAGGATTAAGTCAATTATATGCCTCAATTTGCCGAGCTTCTCCGGTGGACTGAATCCTTGGGGAAACCCTACTGGCAAGCGACCAGATGAAGTTAGTTCTAGTAGCATAATATATTTTTTTTTTAAGTGAAATTATTGGGTTAAGAAACAAAACTGATGGATGATTTCTTGTGTCCTTATTCCTATTACAGAAGGGCTTTACTCCTCCGTATGTTGATGACGGCTTAATTGAGATTGTAGGATTCAAAGATGCTTGGCATGGACTAGTGTTGTTTGCTCCAGGTGGCAAGGGCCATGGAACTCGTTTGGCTCAGGTAAAAACTAAATCATGCATTTCAACAAAAGAAGGAAGGAAAAAAATATGAATCATGCATAATTAATTTACTATGAGTGGGATTTACAATAAATAAACTTAAAACAGTATAATAACTAAAAATGCCCTTGCTTTCGCATCCAGTGGAAATAGTCATTATAGAACTTCAGCTATGATTAATGTGGACCACCCGATTCAAGAAATTCTTTACAGTTTTCATCGCAGATAAAATCCAAATTTTCAACTCGTTTGTCTGCAATCTTATTTTAGGCCCATCGAGTTCGGTTTGAGTTCCACAAGGGTGCACCCGAGACATATATGAGAATAGATGGAGAGCCTTGGAAGCAACCATTGCCAGCGCATGATGACACAGTAGTAGTGGAAATTTCTCACCATGGCCAAGTGAAAATGCTCGCCACACATAACTGCAGGTCTAAAAGCATGCATGATCCCTCAGGAGCCAGCAGTCATGAGAATGAAGAAGAAGAAGAAGAAGACTCCAAACATGAAGGGGAGGAGTGGAGGAAGTTTGGGGCAGCTGATACTTTCAAAATGCCAGAGGAAGGGGAAGTTGAAGTTGATATTTCTCGACTCAGTTAAGCACTTGGAGCCACAGCATTATGTTATATGAACCATGAACCTTGTGTTATATAATTGCTTCGAATATTGATTTGAGTTTGCAGCTTATTAGTAGAACAGTGTAATTACTGCAAATGTATAGTTTTGCTCCTTGCCCTTGCGTAGGAGTTAGAAGAACATTTCACAGCATGAAAGGACATATATGATTGGAGAAAAAAAAAAAATAAGGTACGAGATTGCATCCTCTGTATAATTATGTGTTTTCCGTTTATTCATAATGGAATTTGATTTCTTTTACGTATAAGATTTTCACCTTAGATCCCGCTCATTACCTGTTTATGTTCGTCTCTAACGGGAATCAGACAGTGTAAACTTTGTGATTGAAAAATTTGATAGAATTTTGCATAAAAATTTAATTTGGTATCTAAATACTAAAATAATCAAATTGATATCCGATGTAACTTTTTACGGCTATTAAAATACCTTACTAGTACCATTTGCTCTATTTCTAACATGATAAAAATAATCTATCAGTGTTAGGCACTATTACAAGCAGTAATACTGTCTCATTTAAGTCGGTAAATAAAGTAAAGAGTTAGAAAACAGCTATATTAATTGAGTATTAAATTAAACACTTTAAAGTTTAGATGTTAATTGAACTTTTATGCAAAATTCAAGAACCTAATGTAAAATTTACCCATAGAATTGTCGGCTGCAGCAACATATGCTAGAAGAAACATTACAAAACAGGTGAGAATATGAAAAACAGGTAAGAATATAAAATGACTGATGGACACCCAGTAATGTATTTTTCCAGTTCTACAATGTCTAGCTTGGCTTCAAGTAGATAAAGATCCCATTGAATTAATGAATTGTTCTCAAAACTTTACAGGCAATGGTTGGGCCCGATAAATGAAATAATAAATAGTAAATTGTTTAAAGAGGCTTTGCGGTACCAGTTAAAAGGTAATTTTAAATACATTCCATCTTTCCATGTATTTTCTTATTTATAAGCCTGTAAATACATCGTTATCAACCCTACAGAGGAAAATTAATTAAATACAAATCACATTATTTTAATTACAAAAACACACATTACATTTATAACATGCCATTTTGCTTTTAACAAAAAAAAAAAATCACATCTTTAACATGCAAATTTAAAATTTTAGTACATTACAAAACCACATGCAATTTACTGTTAATGGTAAGTAAAATCACATTTTCAAGATGCGATTTAATGTAAATGAAAAGTTTTACTATTTTCGTAAAAATCACATATAAAACATTCAACATTCATAGAAAAAAAAATTATACATATAATTTTGTATCAATATTTAGTTAATTATTTTTATATAGTTACAATTTACGTAGATAATTTTTTAATGGTAAATCTATAATTTTCTCCGTAAGTATACAATCAATCTTAAAAATAGAACTCTTCCTTTTTTTTTTTTTTTTTTCTCTCTTTGTTTTTCATTTTCTTGATCTCTTAACTCACCTTCCACAAGCATCAATCAAGGAAACAACCTTACTATTTGTCCTATCACACCTTTTTTAAAAAATTTTATCTAGATGGATAAGTGAAATGCATTTTAGTACCTCGTTATCCTACCCGACCCTTTTAATGTGGTCTTAGTTCCAGAGCTTCATCCTTCTTCTCATCCCCACAGCTGCATTGTAGGGTTAATTTTATCGTTGCTGGCAATAATAAGTAAACATGTTCTTGTTCTTTTGTTAATTAAATTAAGAAAACAAATCCCAACTTGGTCGACCGATTTTTTTGTCAAATACTCAGCCTATCCATACAAGAGGGTAATTTGTATTACTCATCATATCTTCTTTGTGGTGATTTGTACTGCCAAATTATTAGTAAACCTCCAGTTTTATTGGCATTTGCAGTAGGCATGTCCTATCGATGCAATTACTGCTCCGACAGGCGACAAGTTTGCTTCATCAGCCTTTAAGGAAAAGGAGCAACTACTTGCCATGATTTGGGCGATGTACTGCAAAAGAAGGAGAATAAACCCAAAATATAAAATAATTGGACAATGTTAAGTTGTTAACTACTCTAACTAAAGAATTCCGAGACCATGCTTTTCATGTTTGTATCATTGAAGGGGAAAGTGTGTAGCAATAAAAAAATCTCTTTAAATAAGATATTTGAACAGGATACAGAAAAGGTTGGAAATTGTAAATGCAGAATTACACGGGATTAAATACATTTAAACAGGCGGTGCAAGATGGTGGGTAACAACTAACAACAGCCTGAACCAAGCATGCTCATAGTCTTTGTCGCTCGAAAATCGGCCGTAGCTTTTCTAGCAATTTGGGGAAGTATTACATACTAAATTACCGTCCCACTTGTTGCAGCCCCCCCAAAAAACTTTTAATTGCCTCATTGGCCTTCTGGGACTCCGCTCGTTCTTCTCTTTTCTTCTTCTCTCTGTAAAAGAGAAAGAGATAGGTTCATCAGCAGAATGAAGATGGATCATTGTGTGCACGTTAAGCAGAATTAAGCGAAGAGAAAGAGATGGGTTCATCAGCAGAATGAAGATGGTTCACTGTGTGCGCGTCAAGCAGAAGTAAGCTATATCAAGCCTAAAGAATCATGGCCAATCAAAAAGCTCATAATAAACGTGTTGAAATGTTCAAATTCAAGTATCATTAAGGCAAATGACCTGCACAGCAATTATCAAAGAAGCAGGGTCTAATTGCTTAAACCATACATCAATAGGCAAATTTTCAATCCTACACAGGTTTCCCAAAAAAATCTTACTGCCAGAAAATTTCATGCTTATCTTAATCAAAGCTCTACTGCTATATCATAAAAGTTCTGCTAGATAAGCATGCAGCAGGAATCAGAAAAAGTCCTTTACCTGTCCACATATTCCTTTAGCAACTCCTTAGCTTGTACCAACTTGGAGAGCAGGTTGCGATATACATCAAGGTCCCGATCAACACTTCTTTTGTTGATATTTAAGGCAGCACAAAGCTGGATATCCATTTTAGAGGGAACATGGTTAGACCATTTAAAGAACTCTTATAACTGATTTTAAAATTGTCATGGACATATGTAGCCGGGGATGGCTTTAGCAAACATAGAAATTACTGAAGCAAAACACAGAAGAACACCTGAATCCTCACAATGTGTCAAGTGACATAGGAAAGGACAAAACTACCAAATGGCATCACAAAAGCTAGAAAGTTAAGGACTAATGTTAGCTAGCTTGTGCTTAACCAAAGGAAAGACAGAATCCTTCCAACATTATGTGCACCTCTTGGAGTGCCTTTTTATTTTATTTTATTTTTTAAATTCTGTGTGTATGTGTGTGTGTAATTCAAGGGAGCAGAAATTGACAAAACAAACCCACGTGGGCTGTTGTCCGTATTAACTCAACCTATTAAGCTTGACACAGCAAATACTGTTCAGGCATGCAAAATTGATAGGAACAAATGCCAATTGGTGTGAGAAAAAAGAATTTTATCATCCCTTATTAGCTGAGAATGATTGTGCATCCTTAGAGATGTACAAAAAGTTTTCAATAGAAGTTCAAACGGCAGAAAAACCTAGATGTGAGAAACTTATTTGTGCAGAAATAAGATTTGAAATTTTTAAGGAGTAATGCATAGTTCAAACCTTCTCCAGAACAGTAGGTTCTGATGCATTCGACAACTCAAGAAGACGGAAGAGTCCAACAGCAAAGAAACGGCTATAGCTAAAGCCTCCTTTACCCCCAGCTCTTTCTGAAATGTCCTTCAACATTCCTTCAATCTCCCCTTCTTTAGTTGAAAATCCAACTAATGATTCAGCATTTTGTGTGCGAGCCCACTCTTCCAGCTTCTGTGCATCAACCCTGCATTACATGTATAGCTGTCAGACAATTTGTACAGATATAGGAAACCCCAAAAAGATCAACAGTGGTAAACTAAGAATCCATTGCTCAGTATGGTGATATTATCTTTGGAGACCTAGACTATACTTGTCTACCCATATTGCATATTGCACAGAACACTTAGCCATTCAATCAAATCATGATTTTCTGCTAAAAATATAGGCACCACCAATTCCTACTGTCAATTTGGGCACAAATGAAAGGCAATAGCAGCAACACCAGAACTAAGTATTAAACCTGTACTTATCAGGATCCTCATTCAAAGCATTAATATATGCCTTGAAAATAGCTTCTCTGTCTTCATCACTTGGGTAACCATCCATGAGTTGATCAAACACGGTGACAAAACCCAGTGCGAAGATTGGATCATATTGGTAGTCCCTCTTATATCGCATTAAATGTTGCTGCACTAGCAGCTCCTGTAGAACTGTGTTGTATACACTCGGAATGGGTCTTTTATATGCCTTAAGAAAATTCGACTTTGTCTCAGATACTGTGGGCAGATCTGAAAGAAAATGCAAAGGTTAGACATAACCAAAAGCATTCATCTGGACAAACCCTTAATCAATTTTTAACATGCTGCTTAAGATGAAGCTGAGATGCAAAACCCGGCTAACTAATTAAGTCAAGAAGATTCCCTCTATATAAGTCATCACATCTATATTACCACTTCATCCTAAAAACTCACTCAGCTTGTGAACATTTGAGTTCTCAAACAATTTGAAATTCAGAATTTCAGTATTCCCATCCAAATCCACTCTATTGAGTCCATATCTCTCATTGAACAGGATTTCAATTAAAACATTTCAAGGCAGAAAGCAAAAACCGAGAAATAGGAACAACCTCTCTCAAATTGAAAACTCACACTCCTTTCCACTATTCCTTTTCAGCACCATTCCTTATTAATTGAATATCCTTTCTAACAAAAAGCGTAATCAATGCCACGACTCAAAGTCGATTCACAGAACCAGCATCACAGAAACATCAATAGCCATATAACTCCTTAATTTTCCACCTCTTGAATATTTCTTTTACCTTGTCAGTGTATCGGATTTACTTAATAAGGAACCAAATATATAATTACTGCAGCGGAAATCCTAAATTTCAATTTATCAAAAGAAACATTCCTAATTTTTACTAGAAGCATCCTCGGACACTACTATCAAAACTGCTAATAAGTCCACTCTCACTTCCACTAAACCCAAAGTCAATTACAAATTCAAATACTCAATAATTAAATTAAAAATAGAAACTCAAGTGCTAAATATGTAATATGACTTTCAACTAACCCGTAGGAGCAGACATGCAGTGAATGGCCGCTCGATAATTCAAACTCGAATTTGAGAACTTAACAGACGCATGATCGAACAAAACGGTCGACCGGAATCGAAACCCTTCGAAACTCGAACCCAAACTCCGATGCGAAGTCACCGACACTCTTCGCTTGGCTGACTGTCCTATCGCCGAGAAAGATAGCGAAGTCACTGCAGCCATTTTTTGAAAAACACAAGATACTAAGGAAAGTGAATTTACTGAATACTACTTTGATTAGTCGCAAGAAAGTTTACGAGTTTTGCCGGAAAGCTGTCCACATGGTAAGAAAAGAAAAGAAAAAAGGAAAGAAAATACAATTTTTTCCCCCTTTAATTTCGCCTTTTTAGTTCGGGAAAAGAGAAGAAGAGAGGCCGCGGAGTGGAAGAGGCTTATCCAAGGTTGTGTAACTAGGATGGTTCTGATATTGAATGACAAGCCGGTAGATTCATGACACGTGGCGGTTTATGTTCTTATGGTTAAGGTTTTGCGACAAGGGAAGTTTGATCTAGACATTGCATGTTTTGTAGGTCGGACTCGGTTAGCTAGAATTCGTTTTGTTTTATGAAAAAAAAAAAATGTTGGAAAGTAAGCTCCAACAGCACTGGTTCGTTTCATGCTTCTATTTTCTTTGTTCATAAAACACATAATTAACATTATTCTAATAAAAATTCTATTGACATATGACAAACATGGCCCATTTTTGTGCTCTCAAATTGATTGCCTTGGATCACATTTATGTGTAAATACTTTTGTCGGAATTATATATTTGCAATTTGAAAACTTCTATAGCTTCATCATTAATTTTGATGGAATGGTTTATACCATATCCAATCATGATCAATCGGTTAGATTATCCATGGAATGATCCCGTTGATGGACTATAGAAGCTCCCTGTAGTTTAATAAACTCTTTTCTATATATAAATGATCAACTTGGATGATTATTATTATTTAAAGAGTAATAAATAGCATATTGTCATTAAAGTTAAGTATTGATTTTTAGACACCCAATTAAGAGCAGGGATTCCTAGAAATCTTTAAATTGATGCTTATAGAAGGATCCAATGTTATTTGCTGATTGCTAAATAAAGTTGTGCAAAAATTAAATTGTAAATATAAACAAATTGACATGAAATTATGAAAAATGTGAGGAAATTTACTGCAGAATCAATGTATTGAAATAACTTCAATTAAGGAATCTACTTTCTAAATGATTGAAATTAAAAAACAAGCACCATACAAAGTGGTACAAACAAAACAAAGTGATACAAATAAAAGTTTAATGTTGTGAGTAATTAGAAAAAGGAATTATTATTATATAATGTGATATAAATAGTGATAATTTTTTTATGTTCGTTTGTCACCATTTTTTATTCCTTTTTTTTTTTTTTGCTATTTAAAATATTACTCATTTATTTACACTACTTTATATGATATTGATTGTTTTTTATCTATCATTTAAAATGTAAAAAAAAGAAAACATATAAAAAGAATGGCATTATAAATTTAAAAAAAAAAACATATTTACAACAATTGTAAACTATTAATATAGTAAAATTTCTCCTCCGACAAGGTGTTAGATAATAGTGTGCAAAGTCAAAGTGACAAGTGCAATTGGAGGTCCGACAATAGCATATAAGGGTCTTTTGTTGTCAACAGATTATAAATACATATATTTTTTAAAATTTTTTAATAAATTATTTATCAAAAAATAAATATGGATAAAAAATAGTTTGTAGTTCTCATTAAAAGATTAAATAGATCAAATATAAATTAAATATAAATACAAATCAAACATATTTACACATATCGTTTCAGTATAGATACAGATACAAATAAAAAACAAATCATCCAAACTGATCCTAAATTAGCTTTTTTTTAATCACTTTGAAGCCCTTTTCTAGAATCTAGCCACCTTTTTTTTTTTTTTTTTTTTTTGTTAATTTCATTTTGCCCAATAAAATCCAGCCGCTTTAATGTTTTGTCTTAGATCACATTATTTTCTTCTTTTTAACCACCTTACACTATTTCTCATTTCAATAAAACTTTTTATCTTTAGTCCACCCACTCTAAACCTTGACCCTTCAATTCAACTAGATCCCGATCCGACTAGTTAGGGAGGGTCAAAGACCCACCTCAAGCTTTTAGTCGCAAGTCTAACCCATTGCCAGATTCATAAAGTGGACAAGCCATGGCTGAGTAGGGGATCACAACTTCTGGACTTGGCAATTCTAGTCAAGTCCATAACTATGATAATAAAAAAATAAGCAAATTTTTTAATATATTACACACACACACATTATATGAATAGCATTCAAAATTTAAATTATTTAGCAATCACCTTACAACCTAGTTACATTATTACTAATTTTTTTAAGCTAGATAAATTGATCTTAATAAAAATTAAACTATTTGCATGTAAAATGCTGAAAGTCATTTCCCATTCACCGTATATAATGTGTTGTATTAATAAAACAAGAAATATATGTACCTTTAAAGCATGTCAAGTTTAGTTTATATAGACTTATGTCAAAAGAAAAAAGAAATCCAATTTTAATAACATAGGACTAATTAAATTAAATAATAAAGAACGATAAATATTAAAAATAAAAGAGAATTAACTAAATGGAGATAAATCCCATTCCTACTGTGGGCGGCTGTCACTGGCAATAGAAACTTAGAATTCTAGTTCTTCCTGATTTTATATTTTTTATTACTTTCATTTAATATGTTCAGTCAATTTGTGTCAATCTGGAGATGTCATCGTCATATTTCAGACTTTGGCAAAATATTTATGGAGTTATTAAGGGGCTAATAAAAAATTATACAAAATATCGAGGATTATAAACATTTAAAAAAATGCTAAGGAATCAAACTTAGAATCAATCAAACTTTTAACGACTAAATTTATACGTTTTAGAATTTTCCCAACTTTCCCTACAAAGTTTATCGCCGGATTTAATTTACATTAATTAATAAAATCTCTTTGGCCTAAAAAAAATTTAAAATCCCTCAATTGAGGATAGGAATGCAAACGAGCCCAGATATTCACAAGTTGTTCGAGCTCTGCTGTCTTTAGGCTCAGCTCGGTTCAAGCTCGATTAGGAAACGAGTCAAGTCTTAGCCTAAAGTAAAACCCGTTTATCTAAAGGATCTGAGCTCAAGTTTTAATTTAATCTCGTGAGCCAACTTATAAACAAACTCCTTTAGGCTTGCAAATAAGCTTGCAATTAGTCTCGTTAACATATTTGTGAATTTTTTTATGTATTATATATTATCTATAACTATATAATAAAAACAATTAACATTAATTTTTATTTAATAATTATGTATATATATTATAACAACACTTATATATTATATTTTAGGTTAAAAAATAAAAAATTAGCTATCTAAATATCAAGCTCGAACTTAAATTTCATGCTCGATAAAAAGCTCTATTCGGTTCAAGCTCGTTTCATAAACAAGCTGAGCTCGAGCTTAAATTTAAGCTTATTTAACTAAACGAGCTAAGTTTGAACCTCAATTTTATGCTCGATAAAAAGCTCGGCTTGGGTTTGAACTCGCTAAATTTTAAATAAGTCAAGCTCAAGTTTTTAAAAATTCAGCTTGACTCAACTCGTTTTCAGCCCTAATTGAGAAGGGAGAAAAAACATGAATTATGAATCAGTTTCGAAAAAATTATAACAAGCATAAAATAGTATCAAAAGCCAATGATATTATAGCATAGTGGCATCTCACTGGTGTTTCAAGTGAGAGGTCACAAATTTGAATCCTCCCTCGTCGTTGTAATAGAAAAAAAAAATAATAATATCAAAAACTTGACAACCTACCAAAATTGGAGGTGACGGTTATTTTTCATTTAGAAATATGCGTCAAAGGTTTTGATAGATTTGTCCAAATTTTAATTTCAAAATAATTAAATTAACTATCATGACTGTTGATGCTAAGGCCATCCTTTGCTGTTTGCTCACCCTAATTGGAATTGGACATCTTTGTATGTCCCGTTTACTTACAAAGGCGTATTTTCTGGTTGCGGAAACATGGAAGTGAAAGCCCAAGCCATAGTAGTTGAGACTTGGGGACTTGGGAAAACAAAGGGTGCACGTTATTCGTTGGTGGGATTTGTTATCCATATATAATTCCGATATAGTTATCCCTCTATGCCATATTTCATGTGTCACCTTTCACCTTTCACCTTTCACCTTTCACCTTTCAGAAATTCATTCTCCAAAAGCATTTCTAAAGGGGTAAGAATAGCTTGTTTTCATGTTTTCGGATAATCTTAAATGTTGTGCTAAACTTCATAAAGTTAAAATAAAATAGAAAGTCTTTAAGTCCAGCATTACTAATTTGATAATGAGGCTATACCATGTGTATTATATAATACCAGTGAATGTTGCACCCCTTATGTAGGTGCTAAATTTAAAAAGATAATTAACTAAATAAAATAAATTGCTTAACTACTTGTTAATAAACACATCTTCTAAAAAGTTTAAATAATTTCCATGTATCAGTATCCTCAGCGTTTGAACCTGAAGTGCGCAACGTTCAAGTCTACACACGTTAACTCCACTTTATCACTTGTCATCAAAATGGCTCCATAGTAAAACTCTCTAGTGTCTTTGACTTCAATAATATAGATATTACACTATATCTTAATTTTTTTTCCCTTTTAAAGAACATTCACAAATCACAACCTCAATTTTTTTTTAATTTTGTTATTTAAGATGAGTAATTATCACATTTGGTCTATGATCTTTGTATATTTTTATGATTAATTACATAAAGTTTAAAAGTGCCAATTTGTTGGTTAAATTTTCTCAATTTTTGTAATCAACTACCTAAACTTCGAGCGAAACTCATGTTTACAAACTTTTTAAAAAAAATTACGTAAATACAAATTGAATAAAAATAATTATTAGAATCCCGATGCAAAATCGTGTGTAGTAGACTCAATTCATGTATTTGTACATGAATCGTATGTATTAAATGTGACTCATGTATAAGCATGAATCGCATCTAATACATGCAACTCACGTACAAATACCAAAATTGTGTCTATTTGTACATGAATCACATGTACTACATGGGATTCATATATAAGCATGAGTCACATGTACAACTGCAATCAGGTCAAGTTAAGACGGTACAGTCCTAGACCTAAACTCGAGCCCAACTCGAAATTTTAAAACTCGAGCTCAATCGAACTTAGGATTTTATGTTTGAATTCAGCTCAAAATAATGTTATATAAACTCGAGCTCGACTCAGTTAAGCTTGTTTAGGCTCAATTTATTAAAAATATATTTTTAATTCTAATTTTTACAGTATCAATACCTAGATTTGATTTAAATGTGAATGGTATTTACACTAGAATCAAGCTTGACAAAGCTTGATTAGGCTTGCAAGAAAATCAAGCTAAATATACCAAGTTCAAGTTAATTGTCTTCATAACGTTATATTAATAAACAATTATATATAATATTATATTAATACAAATAATTGTATATAGTAAAATAATATCATACAAAAAATGTTTATGGGCTTATTCACAAGTCTAACTCACAAACAAGCTTGCTCATGAGCTAGCTTAGGAGCTTAAGTAAAAGTTTAGGACTAGCCCATTTAACTAAATGAGCTTTATATTTTAGCTCAAGTTTAGCTCGTTTATTAAACCAGCTAGGGTCGAATTGAGCCTAAAACAACCTGATTGGAGTAGCTAGCGAGTTGCTCGACTCATTTGCAGCCACAATCAATTCAATACCCAATTGAACTATTCATGTACACTTATATTACTTGAACTAACTCGGTTTGGTTTGTTTGGTGATGTGGTAGTTCTAATAACTAAGAGAATGACCCATAGCTTTAACAAATAAAAGATGATTTTTTCTCTAAATAAAAAGAAATTACAACTAAGCAAATGAAAATGCATTTAAAACTAGGGCATGTGGAAAAATAAAAAAGAAGAAGAAGGAAGGGACAAACCAACATATAAACCTTGATTAAGTAGAGATAGGGGTAAAAACAAAGCCAACTGAAAATCAATCAATAAGTAAGTTGACATTGAGAGTAAGAGGAACACTAATTCACCAATGTGACAATTGAAACCGTAGTCCCCAAAATCACCATGTGAAACATTAAATCATGTAACCATGTTAGGTAAGAAAGAACACTCTAATGTAGTGATTCGATTATTGTTGAACCTAAAAGATTATATGTACTTTTGATGAGACAAATCTATAAATCTTTTTAAAACTAATTTTATATAAATAAATATGTTTGTTTTGTAACGAAATCATTATACAAAGGCATTAACAAAGTAAGAATTGTGAAAAGACCCAACAAATTGTCAAACATAAAGAAAAGCATGTTTTTCCTCAAGAAGTCCAAACCATTTCACAAAAGTTCTAAACCTGTGTGTTTTCATTTTGCAGTAGAAGTGAAACATCGCAACTGGTTTAGGCTATTTTGCAATGGTCTAGACCATTTAGACACTTCAAGGTCAAACTACACTAGAGGTCCAGACCATTGGCATAGGAGTCTAGACCACCTTTGAACAGAATGCTTCATTAACCTAGAAGTATGGATCATTATGCAAAGGCTAGACCTTTTGATGATCAAAAGACTTGGTTTCTACTATGATAAAAGGTGAGAACTTATTGTAACTTTTCAACTAGCCTTTGAACATTTAATACTCGACCTTTTGAGATGATTTTTGGGGTAATAGGTAGGCCTTTTAGGAAGCATATAAATACAATTGTTTAGATAGTTGGAGGAGGTTATCAGAGGTTATTAGTTGTTATTTAATCCTTGCAAACACTCTTTTAAAGTTTGTATTGCAATTGTTATTTAGTGAAGTAAGAGAAAAAGTATAGTGCATCTAGTTATAGTATTTGCAATCTTTTATAAAGGTACCTAATTGCGTGAGAGCTTGTTGTAAAGGCATAACTCAAGTGTGTTGTCGTGTTGGCGATTGTTGTGGTGTAGCTCCTCTTGAAGCATTAGTTGTTGATTTGAATGAAAGTGTGTAAAGTCTCTTTGAGTGGAGCATTGTTTGTAGACTGTGGAGACTAAAGAGTAAACCAAACTCTATGTTAAATCCCGATGCAAAATTCTTTAACCCTCACTCTTTATATATTGTTCTTTATTGCTATTATATATTTGTTATTGTGCATCATTTAGGCTTTAAGCTTGAAAAGACAATAATTAGTGCATAATCCACATTCCTTAGGTGTTACTTTTTTTCTACAATTATCAATTGGGATAGTGAGATAGTATAAAAGATCAAAACTTTAAGTTGATAAATAGAAAAACACCTTAAATCAAGCAATCTCAAATTTTAATTGCTAATATTATTTTGTGGAGCCCTTTCCCTTAGTCTCACGAACCCTAGTTTCATAATAACATAAACTTGTCGTATGAAGCTTTCACCAACAAATCATACAAATACCATTTTTAGAAATTCCCGAATCAATTATGTAAATCGATTTAAACTTAATTCACAATCCAAATTCATGATGAACATGGATTATTTTTTTAGAAAGTGCATAAAAATTCTTGAAAGAGCATCAAGACAGTGAAGTTAGGCAATCCCAAACTCTAGGGTTGTATAATTGTTTAGCCTATGAATGGAAAGGAATTAAGGTTGCATAAATGTGATTGGGGTTTTGGAGTGTAGGTTTGGACCATCTCGAAGGTTGTGATTTCACATGCAATAATTGGGATTAGAGTTCTAATTGTAAATTCTTGTGTTTAAGGTTCTTATTTTTCTCACAAAATTGATTTTAACCCCTAATCTCTCTTTCTTTTGATTTTAACTTGACTCAATTCAACGTTGTCTTAGTTAAACTCAGTTAAAAAATTACTAGCTTTTCTTCTTCTTTTTTCTATTTATTTCTTTTTCCTTTTCTTTGTTAGTTCTAAAAATTTCCATGTGATTATCACAATAAGAACTACAAAATGTTTTTTCCTCTCCATAAGTCTATGTGTCACTCTTCTACTTGTTGGTACTGTCACGTCAAAAACATGGTTTACCTAGCTCAAGTGATTTAGGTGTACCAAAAAAAATCAATTAGTTATTAAATTAATTGATCCAAATTTCAAGTACTTAATTACATATTTGGACACACTTCATGTAACAAATGGAACACTATCCCTTTAATAAATTATAATATTTAATATATTAAAGTATAAAATGATAAAAAAATATAATTAAACATTTTAATAATGTCGTGTAATAAAAAATTATAGAATATAAATGAAATAATTAAAAATAAGAAAAATGGTTAGAAAAAGTTATGCCTACCTTAACCACCTAAGCCTACCAATTCAAGATAAAATCAAAGTCAATCCCTACTTAAGATGGATAAAATATTTGATGGAAGAATTTTTATAAGATTTTCAAAAGGTTTAGGATCAAATGAAAGGGAGAAAAAACAGTTGAAGATTCAAAAGAAAAGTAGATAAACATTGAAGACTACAAATATACTTAAAAAAATTATTGAACTCAACGTATGTAATTCATTCTTGTGTTTTAATTTTTAGAGGGAGCACCACACCCTTTAATGGGTTGCAAATAGAGTGTGTAAGTAGGTGGGCCAAATGGATCAACTCATTTAACACGGAAAAAAAAGAAGAAGGGGTCGATTGAAATCTTCAATTCATTTAACATACGGACGATTTTGGGCCACTCTACTTAACTTGTTAAAGCAGACCAACTTGATGGAGGTTAGCTCACCATTTGCATTAAAATAAACAAAAAAGAAGAAGACGAGAAAAGAAGAAGAAGAAGAAGGAAAACCCACATTCTATCAACTTTAAATTGTTTCAAATCGATTTCTTCATTTATTAATTTCTCATGAAAAAATCGAATTTTGTTTTTGGTTCTATAGAATCGATGTGTTAGTTTTATTTAAATGGACTAATTACATAATTTCAAATTGATAGCTAATCGTACAAGATGAGATGTTAAAATTTTCAAATCTAGTTTTATTTTTAATTTATTATATCAAAGCATATTTTCGATCAAAAAAAATATACCAAAGCATATTTTATCAATTTATAAAATTGCACATTTGAAATCATTAGTTTGGTTTATATTGAATAAGGATCACTATGATATTAACACAATACAGGGGAATCACTTTATTAAAGAATTAGCAATAAGGAAACTAAAATATATTTTTCATTTAATAGTAGGGTGAGCATGGTTATTTTTACAAAATTGAACATATCTATATGGTTCGGTTTGCTAATTTTTCGAACCTAAAAAAATGGTTCAGTATGGTTCAATATACTGTTCGAACTATATATTGAAGGACATTTTCTTTTTTTTTTTCATTTCAATAAAAAAAAACTATGAATTATTTTCTTACATTTGAAACCTCAAGAACAAATTAACAAGTTGATTTATTAATTTATCAAAATCATTAACAAAACATTTGTCAATTTATGGAAATCAACATTCAACTATGGTGAGCCAAATTTTTTTCACATTATTAGTATACATTGTTAAAATCAGAATAATTAAACACAAAAACAAATTGGTAGTGTAGTCTTTTTTTTTTTTTTTTTAAGACTCAAAACTACTCAAGTGTCATTACAAATATATTGTGTGTGTGTGTGTGTGTGTGTAAAGGGGAGGAGTAAAATTAGATTTCCTTCACCAATGAAAGAGATAACTAATATAATGTTTCTACTTTCTAATACCCATTAAATTACAACTATTTTTAACCATTGAAATTCTAAAAGTACTAATTTAAAATAAAAATTTAAAATTTTACCCCAAAACACAATTAACTATAAAAATTAAAAATAACATTAAGAGGTTTTTTTTTAGGAAACGATCCGGTTCGGTTCATGACTCCAAACCAAACCATGAACTGAATTTCGTGAACTAAACCATTTAAAAAAATAACTGAAAATTCTGTTCGGTCGATTTTTTTTTTTTTTTTGCCCACCCCTATTCAATAAATAAGATATTAATATTTAACTATAGTAATAAAATTAGGATAAATTGCACATACGCCCTTAATTTAACAAAAAAAAAAAATTTACTGTGATTATATTAGGATATTTAACATTTACAAGAAAAAGTTTTAAGAGGATGGTGGGCTTACGTGTTAAATCCATCATTCTAGTGTTTGATCTCAAACAATTGTAGTGATGAATACAATTGGATATGGATCAAATTTGAGCGGTTATAAATTTAGTTTTAGTGGCACAAACTCTAATGATTTAGGGCCAATTTAGTGATTTACTTTAGTATCATGGACATTAGTGAGAGAATTTAAAGTTTTAGAGAATTGCCACAGAAAATTGGTCTCTTTGTTTTTTTTTTTTTTTTTTATTCGTTGAAATTGGAGTGGAAGAATGATGAGAGGGAAAGAAGAAAGTAGGTGTCATGGTACGATTTTCTTCAACTTATGTGCATGTAACTAGAGTTTTATCAATGACCGAAGCTCCATTTCAATAGGGGGGGAGGCTTGGGTTTAGGGTATAGGGTTTTAGGATTGTTTATGTCAATCTTCTATTTTTAATGGGCATGTGACCTCCACCTAATAAAATTAACCATTTTGTTATTTTTTTTTTACAGAGTAAAACATATTGTAACACAATTAGTCCTTTGTCAAAAAAATTAATACAACTCACCTAGTTATAAAGTGTGTATAATGCCCTAATCTTAATACATTATCATCTTGCCAAGTGCCATCATGAAATGGTAACACACAAAGACTCAGAAACCTGCTAATAATCTCAACATGCATTTAATAGCTCCAACTCTCAATAGTGATAATTTCATCAATATTTATAATTTCAAAATAAAATTGATAATAAACTATAGTCAGTTCATACTTGTTCTGAAAGAAACACAAACTTAGTCTATTTCTAAACTCATATCTAATACACACAAGCAACCAAACAAGGTGATGATGTACTGGATCAGCTCCTGAAATGGTTGACTCAAAACTACTTGAATCACCTAAACACGATACATGACAATGCCAACTCATTACTTGATAAAGAAAGGAAATGTACCCTTAAGGTTATATGGTTTTCCTAAGTTCTTAAAAACTAATACTAATCTAGGTTTAAGATACCTTCCTACCTAGATTTGGGGCACTTGATGTTAAGCTAAAAGTTTAGGTGTTTAAGAAAGTCAAAACAATGATAAAATAAGATTACATCATCCCTCTGTTAATCATACCCGTGTTATAAGGCATAATAAGCTCGGAAGGGAGAAAACACACTATTGAATTTGTATGTTTAATATGGATTTTGATGAGATAATTAGTTGCATAATTAATTATTCAATTGTTATACTGCACTTAATTAGTCAAACAATGTGATGAACAATATGCTAGAAAATATATGTGTTTTTGCTTATATTGTTCTTTGGAGATTGTGCATGATTTAGCAAGAAAAATTATTGATCACAGCCCTAGTGTATGTCATGTCGAGGGCTCAATGAGTCCATACCTTTGAGGCGCGACAAAGCTCAATTCTCAAGCTCGACGAGACCAAAGAGCATAGCTTTGATTGCAGGTCATATCAAGGGCTCGACAAGTTCATTTACTAGGGAGCAATAAAGCTCAAGTCTCAAGCTCGACAAGATCAAAGACGCACAAACGTAGTCGAGGGTAAATCTGAGTGCGACATTCTTCAGGGCATTACGAATTTGAATTCAAGCTCCAAGAAGCATGGACTTGGTCGAGGGTCAAATATAAGGCACGACATAGAGAGGCGCAACAAGTCTAAAAAGGCATGACAATTTAAAAATATGGAGTCAATGTAGTATAAAAGAGCCATTACACGCATTTAATGCTTGGCTATTTTAAGATACAATTATCTAATGGATAAAAAATTAACTTTTGAAGATTATATATACATATTCCTTGAGATCCAGTATCGACAATGTGAAAAAGGATTATTTATGTAAACAAGAATCATAAAATTCTCTCATTATTTTGTACTATTATTCATTAATTTGCGAAATCCGCAAAGAAGAGAAAAAAACATTTAAGTGAGCATCTTATGAGGAAAGAAAATATTTATTTCCTTTATGTTGTAAAAAAAATATACTGCTCACTTGAGCGTGTGTATTTGTGAAATTAATAAATGTGTGAAATCCTCGATTAGAGATATTTGGTGATCATTGAGAGTAATTAATTGGCCACCTCTTTTAAGTAGTAACTACCCATATTGGAAGTATATAATGAAAATATTTTAAAAGCTCAAAAATAGATTAATATGAAATGTTATAGAAAATGGACCTTTAACTAAGAAGGAAAAGAAGAAGAAGATTATAATGAAAAAGATTAGATCTAAATGATATAGCTATAAACATTTTGCATTGTGGACTAAATGAAAGCGATTTTAATTATACATGAAAATTAGCTAAAGAAATATGGGATGAATTATAAAAGACTTATGAAGAAACTTCAAAAGTAAGAGATACGAAAATAAGTCTTTGTGTGGACAATTCAAAATTTTCAAATTGCTTCTAAATGAGTCTATAAATGAGATGCATAATAATTCATTAATATTATAAATTCTTGGGTGTGCTGGGAAGAATTTTACTAAATTGGAAATAAATTCAGAATCACTCAGATTACTACCTAAGGATTGGAAAGCAAAGAAAATAGCTATTGAAGAAGCATGTATTTAAGTGCCACGAGCAAAGAGGAACTCCTTAGAGCATTCAAAACACATGAGCTCATTAAAAACAATGATAGGCATCGAGCAAAAGGCCATTTCCTTAAAAGCCACAATTCATGATTCCAATGAAGAAGAAGATGATAATGATAATAATCAGGGACTTGTCTTGATGGCCATGAAGCTTAAGAAGTTCATGAGGTCCAATAACAAGACAAAAAGAATGGATGATGATAGTAGTTCATCAAGATACAAAAAGAAGGATGTGATAACCTGCTTCGGATGTCGCATGCCAAGGCACATCTAACAGTACTATCCACTACTCAAGAAAGCATCCAAGGATCTAGAAATGAAGCTCTCATAGCCACTTAGAGTAATGAGACTCAAGTAACTTAGATGAGAACATGTGCTTCATAGTATTAGATGATGAGGTAAGTTTTCCATCTTCTCCTTCTTATTATGAGATGTGTGCTTTGTATGATAAAGTATGTAGTAAGTTAGTAAAAGTAGAGAAAAAGAATAGCATGCTTAAAACACTAATGATGGAAGTAGGAAAAGAACTAGATAATTTTAGAATTGAGCATAAGGAGATTAAAATAGAAAAGAAAAAGCTACATGAAGAAAAAAACTTCTTGAAATTAGAAAATGAAAAGATGAATAATAAGTATAGGAAACTGAATAGCATAAATGATGAGTTCAACTAGATCAATGAAAAATTAAAATTGAAAATGACTTGCTTGATCTTGAAATTAAAACTATAAATAATAATAATGTTGCATGTGCTAGTAGTATTTAAAAAAACTAAAAGAAATAAAAATATTCTATTAAAAGCTAGCTTAGATGATTCAAAAGCAACTATAGCCAAGTTTACCAATAGGAAAAAGAATTTGAACACACTTCTTGGAAATCAAAGGTGTGATTCAATTAAATATAAAATTGGCTATAATAGAGAAAGTAGTTACAAGTCCCATAAAACTCGTTTTGTAAAAGCTATTCATGAGATATGCAACTACTATGGCAAATTTGGTCATATAATATGTAATTGTGCAATAAGAACCATGCTTTTGAATCATAAAAGCAAGCTGGTTTGATTTCGTAAAAGAGAAATCCTTGTTACACCTAACCAAAAAGGAATCAAACTCAAATGTTTACCAAAGAAATAATCCTTTGATTTTTAGGGATCTTCAAGTGGAAAAAACAAATGGTACTAAGACAATGATTACTCTAGATACATGACTAAAACTGGTTCCAAGTTTACATCTTTGGACTTGAAAGATCAAGAGAATGTTACCTTTGGAGACAATCACAAGTCAATAGTTCTTAGTGAAGATAACATTCTTGTAAACAAAGATTTAATTATTAAGAATGTGTTATTGGTTGATGATTTGAAACATAATCTACTTAGTGTAAGTCAATTACATGATAATGGTTTTAAAGTAATGTTTCTTGTCAAGAAATGTTTGATTGAAAGAATTGACAATAATCAAGCTTTGAAGGGTATAGACAAAGAAATATTTACAAAATTAATCTAGATGATTTCAAATAATCAAATAAAACTTGTATATAATCTTAAAATGAAAATAGTTGGCTATGACATAGAAAATTGGGACATGCTAGCATGGATGTAATTTCAAAACTTATCAAAAGAATCTTGACAAAGGTTTATCAAAAGTAGATTTTCAAAAGAAAAAGATTTTTCAAGCACGTCAATAAGGAAAGCAAACTAAAACTTCTTTTAAGTCTAAGGATGCTATTTTCACTTCTAGGCCATTAAAGCTATTGCATATGGACTTATTTGGTATTACTCAAACTTTAAGTTTATAAGGTAAGAAATATACCTTGGTTATTGTTGATGACTTCATTAGATACATATGGAACTTCTTCCTTACATCTAAAGACGAAACAAACCATTTTTTTTAGATATTGCAAGAAAGTCCAAAATGAAAAAGGTCTTAATATTGTATCTATTCGAAGTGATCATAGAAGAGAATTTGAAAACTATGAAATGGATGGTTTTTGCAATAAATATGACATTGAACATACTTTTTCGAACTCCACAACAAAATAATATAGCTGAGAGGAAAAATAGAACTTTAATTGAAATGGCTAGAACCATATTGTGTGAAAACAATTTATCAAAATATTATTGGGCTGAAGCTATTAACACTGCATGTTATATATCAAATAGACTTTTCATAAGACTAACTCTTAAGAAACCCCCACCCCCTTCCCCCCAGTGATTTTTGGAAAAAGAAAAAAACCTAACATTTCTTAACTTCATTCATTTGGCACTAAATGTTACATCTTAAACAATGGAAAAGAACAATTAGCTAAGTTTGATGCTAAAAGTGATGAAAGCATTTTTCTAGGTTACTTTTTAACTAATAAAGCATATAGAGTATTTAATAAGAGAACTTTAGTTATATAGAATAATCTATTCTTGTTGCTTTTTATGATTCTTTACCTGAGTTATGTTCAAATGTTGATGTAGATATTGTTTGTCTGATTTATATAAGTTTTTCCTTGAAAATAACGATAAAGAAGAAAATGAACATAAAAAGGATGTTGTGTATGAATCTATTAATAATGATCTTCCTAAAGAATGGAACTATGCAAAGCCACATCCAAAAGATCTAATAATAGGTGAACCTTCTAATAGAGTACAAACAAGATCGTCCTTAAGAAATATGAGTAATATAGATTTTTTTATCACAAACCAAGCCTAAAAATGCTAAAGAAGCTTTAAAAATGAATTTTTATACAAGCAATGCAAAAATCAGTAAACTAGTTCACAAGAAATGAAGTTTAGATTTTGGTTCCTAGACCTAATAGTAGACCAATTATTGGAACTTGATAAATGCATTAGCACCCTTAGTTCTAAGATGATTTGAACTCTTTCAATTGATATTTTAAGTGAAAATCATCAAGGATTGGTACTTAATTGATTAATTTGTTGATTTCATGAAATACTTTTGTTGATTTTAGGAAATACAACACTCATCGTGAAGAAATCAAATGAATTTGACAAGAAAAAGTCCAAGTTTGAAGAAATCTAGAACCATATAGCATGTATGAAAAGGTATACGGCTCCAACGAGAAGGCAAAAAATGATACACCTTCTGCTACAATATGTATGGAAGGTGTATGGTTTCGAGAGAAAAATTAGAAAGTCATACAACTTGCCATACACCCCATATGGCACCTTGTTTGAGCACGCGTCTTTTCCTTTTATGTTTATTTTGTGGACTTTGGTGCTAATATAAATACACGAGGCTATAGAACTTTGAAGGGATTTTTAGGTGACGAATTTTCTAAAGGTTTTCAGAGAGTTTTTAGAGCATCCATTAGGGCAAACAAGTCAAGAATTTTAGATCTGGGTTAAACAAGATTCAATTCTAAGTGTTGTAATCATGAATTCTACTTTCTTATTAGATTTTGTGTTTTTTTGTAAATATCATGGAAGAGTAGATTCTAGGTCTAGGCCTTCTTCAAGTCTAATTTTGTCATGTGATGAAGGTCTACTTTTAATGAAAATCTTATTGATGTTCTTATGTTCATTGCATGTCCTCTAATTGTTTCTTAGATTCATATGTCTAGAGTATGAATTTATGTCTGATATCATCTAAGCTAATTGAGAAATTGCTGTTATGATTAGATCTATGTAATTGATGAGATTTGATTGTAATTCTACAGATAGGATGGTAAGAATCTTCTATTAAATTATGGAATTGTTGATGAGTTCGTGTCCCTGATGCAATCTACGTTGCTATTAATTGATGAGAGATCTGAACTAATAAACTTAGAGTTAGATAAGTATAGATGAGAGAATTGTTAGCTTGCTTTTGGAACTCAATAACATAAGACCTCAATTTTAATAAACTTTGGATTCCAAGGATTTACATGACAAAATAGAAGTTGAACAAGGCTTAGGCCATTTTGATTTCTTGAATTAAATCTTACTTTTTGCTGCTAGTGTTCTTTGCTCGCTTGTTTTTCCAATAGAATTACAGTAATTGTTTGTATAGTAAGAAAAAAATCATTCCATTCGAAAGGTTAGATAGTAAAAGGAGTCATTATTGGTAATTGTCCTTTCCTTGTGGATGACCCCGATTTTAACATTATACTATGCTTACAATAGGTATACTGCCTATTGCCTCATAGTAGGAGTAGAAACGAGTTTTTATAAATTTCTAAAACTATGCTTTGGCAAAACATTAAGTTTCTTAGTGCCGTTGCCGAGAAGGGAATAATATTATAAAAGCTTTTTGCCTACTAATCTAGACATTTCATTTTTTGTGCTTATTGCTTTGATTTACCATGCTTCTGTCCTAATAGCTTCTTGGTTCTTATTTTATAGTGTATGACTTGGAAATGTCTAAGAAACTAGTTGAATTTAATCCTGAACCAGAAATGACTATTTTCATATACCAAAGGAAGAACAAAGACTCGATCGAATCATCTTCAGCTATTATTAAGGAGGATTCTCCAGAAGCAATAGAGATAGATGAACCTAGTGAGAATCGAGATTAAGAATTCGATCAAGGAAATTTCAATTTGGTTCCTGATCCACCAAGGAGAAATTCAGACTTTGCAAGACTAGCCCTAGTGGGTACAAATTCCAATATTGTCCGTCCCATATTGATGTAAACAACTTCAAATTGAAGCTAACAGTTATATAAATGGTTCAACAGTACGCACAATTTGAAAGACTTCAAGATGAAGAACCTAATGTTCACATCCAATTGTTCTTGAGATTTGTGGCATGTTTAAATTCAACAGTATCAATGAATGCAATCCGCCTTTGCCTCTTCCCATTTTCACTAAGAGGAAAAGCCAAAAAGTGCCTCAACTCCTTGCCAAGGAACTTTATCACCACTTGGCAGGAGTTAATCAATAAATAAATTTTTCCTTTCATCAAAGACCGCCAAGTTCAGAGCTGAGACCCCATCTTGCCATCAGTTTGGCATGGAAACATTATATGAAACCTGGGAAAGATTCAAAGAGTCCATGCAAAAATGTCCACATCACAGTATTCTTGAGTGGTTGCAAGTTCAAATTTTCTACAACGGGCTCAATTATCAGACAGGACAGATGATTGCTGCTACAGTGGGTAGTACTTTAAATCACAAAACACCCAAAGAGAGCTTGACAATATTCAAAGATATGGCCACTAATAACTATGAGTGGTCGCGTTCACAACGTAGGAACTAAAAGGTAGCGGTGTACCAGATGGGGATATGGCTACCACGATTATGTTTAAGGTTGAAGCTTTTTCAAGGAAAATTGATGGTTTGATAGTTTCGAACAATAACTCGCCTTTGTAGAGCCACCTTTTGGTGGAGAAGCTTATGCCAAAAAAGTAGACTATTTGGTAACCCCATATGTGCTCAAAACAATCTGTATAACAACACCTACAACCCAAAATGAAAGAATTACCCTAATTTTTCATGGAGCAACAACATGCCAAAGGGTAATCAAAATCCCAATCTTCCTCCTCCTAGTTTTCACCGACCACTCAGGTAAAGTTCCAATTCTTAGCTTCAAAGTTTGTTGAAAAAGTTCATAAAAGGCTCGAATGAGAGATAGAAATCTTTAGATTTAATCTTGAAAAATTAGGAGACAACTCTTAGGAACCATAAAGCCTCCATATATAATCTGGAGACTCAAGTTGGCTAGATAGCTAAATTACTTTCTAAAAGACCTAAAGGCTCGCTTCCTAGTAATATGGAGCCTAATACAAAGGAACAGGTAAATGCCATAACCTTAAGAAAAGGGAAGGAGTTGCAACTTGAGCCAGAGAAGGAGTCTGAACAGGAGAAAAGTCCAACTCTTGTAAAAGATGAGCTTGAGCTTGAGAAGAAAGAACTTGAACATATGTCACCACTTGTTGTGAAGGAGTATGTTCCGTGGATTCCATATCTGACTCGCCTTAATCAAAATACGGAACAATTTGGGAAATTTCTTGAGTTGTTTAAGCATTTACAAATCAATAGCCCATTTATGGAGGCAGTTATGCATGTTAAGTTCCTTTACGAGCTTCTTTCGGAAAAAATGGAAGTTGGAGGATGTAACCATAGCACAATTTGGGGCGACTACTCATCAATCATTTTAAAAAAGCTTCCTCCAAAGTTCAAGGATCCAGACAGTTTCACAATATCTTGTGTGGTAGGAGACTTTACAGTAGACAAGGCTTTGGCTGACTTGGGGGCAAGTATCAATCTCATACCCTATTCCTCTTTCAAAAAGTTAGGCCTTGCTAAACCTAAACCAACTTGAATGCTCTGCAACTGTTGATCACTCTATGAAGATCCTTAAGGAGATTGTTGAAGATGTTTTAGTGAAAGTTGGGCATTTATATGCCCTGTGGATTTTGTGGTGTTGGAAATGGATGAAGATGGGGAGATACCTTTAATTCTTGGTAGGCCATTCCTTGCCACATCCAAAGCACTTATTGATGTAGAGGGAGGCAACTTAGTACTTCGGGTTGATGATGAGGAAATGGCAGTGAAAATGTCTACATTGAGTCCTGGGAATAAAGTGTTGCAAAATTTGAATTTAGTTGACCAAATGACAAGTGACAACAACAAATGGTGCCTAGCTGATGATGTTAAACCACCGAATATAGAGCAATGGTTACGACCAAGGCAAAGATATCATGCAACTTATGCTTTCCACACAAGGCTGAGGAAGACAATGATACAAATTGTAGGTCTAGAACAATTGGCTTTACTCGGTTGGTACAGTGCATAATCTGAAGGTGGGTCAAGAAATCGATGCATCACTATAAGAAGTTAGAGTTCAACACTGTCAACTCCAAGAACTCTCAGTTTGACCTTCCTTGATCTTAGAAAATTGGGAGGATGTCGAGATATCGAAACTAAATATAACACTTCATGGGAGGTAACCCATGCCTAATTTCTAACCTTTTTCTTTCTTTTTGCTTTTTGTTAGTTTAGTCTTTTGAAGAGTAAGAGTACTTATCTTTGATTGCACTTAAATTGTAGGAAGATAGATTTAGAACACATAAGTCATGTCAAAGAGTGGAACACTTAGTGGAAAATCTATTGAAAGACTCATACAAGGGTGTATGACTAGTTGTTTCAATCTTTGGAATTAGAAGCACTTGAAACAAGATGTCATGTGGCAATTTAAACATGGAGTATCGCTGGCCATTTGAAGTCATACAGGTTCCAATACACCCTATATCACAAGTCGTTTGCGCTTAGGAAAAAGACATGTCCTTCTCAATGAATGAAATGGCTTTCCATACTGCACTGTATCAATTTCATTTTGTTTTCAATTGACGTTTAGTAAGTGATATGGGGTCCCATACGACGTGTATCTCACCATATATGACACTAGCAACTATGGCACTTGACACTTAGTAAGTGATACAAGGTCACATACTGGGTGCATCTAAAGCCGTATGAACTAGCACAAGTGACTGTTTTACACATAGAAAATGAAATGGCTTCCCATATATGCCATATGGTAGGGCATTTGGGCATAGTATATAAATCACACACATTTGTTTCCCTATTTCTTTCACTCTCATTTGTTCTTCTCTCTCATGCACACATGTATCTACCCTCTTCTTGCTCAACTCACTCTTATCTTCACACAAAAATATCATTTCACACAATCTCTCTACATTTGTTACTCCAAGGATCTCTCTGAGGTATGTTTCTCCACCTTCTCTTGTTCTTCATTTCGAAAACTTTCCATAGTTGTTTCTCTATTTTAGGGTTATCCATTATCTTGATGCTTTATGGTGATTAAGCGATTAAGGATGTTCTTCCTTGGATTTGTGATGCTTGAACTTCGATCATCACTTTTTTGAACCCTCTATGACTATCATATCGTCAATTCCTAACTTCGTCAGTAAGGTTTGATTAGGAAAGTTTGAAATCTTTGCCATAGATCATTTTGTTCAATGTTGGCTTAGGTTTTAATTAGTTAGTTGATGCAATTAGTCCTTTTGTTGAACATTCATTGCTGTTATGACATTGCATGCTACTGTGCCCTTAAGTCTTGATCGTTCAATGTTGGTTTGCTCTTAAGCTGAGCATTCTTAAACAGAGTTGTTGTGTGATGTTTAGAACATTTACAAGTACTTAGAGTTGGTGTAGAGGCTGCTGTGTAGAAAGTGATGAAGTTGAGACAAAGTGCTATGGTGCTAATTAAGGTTTTGGTGCTAGTCATTTGATATTGGATCATGTCAAGTCTTATGCTGTTGGTGTTGCTCTGGATGCATTAATTCTGTGCTATAATTGTTGTGCATATACGTTAGCTCTATGATGTGTTAATATAGGTTGTGCTACTATGTTAAAATGTGCTATGAATTTGTGAACATGTTAGTTTTGAATGCTTGCATTACATATTGGAAACATAGAATTCCCAAGCATTACCTACGCTACTAACCCTTGACCTGTGATTTCAATGCTTCTCTTACCTTGAATTTTATTTTCTCTTGAGTTTATTTCATCATGAATGAATGAATTTTGGGCACTAATCAATTATTTTGTCATAACTTAACCATTTATCATGAGCTTACAAGTACACTTGACTCTTTTGCAGATGGGTAAGAAAATAATAGCATAAAAGAAGCACCCATGGTCATTGGTGCTAAGTCTAATGGTCCCTCTCGACCACCTTGGGGCTTAAATGAGGAGCATCACCATTGATTCAAGCACTTGGTCAACAAGAAAATTTTGAAGACCAACATATCTTTAGATTGGGATGTTATCGGGATATGGATTAACTAATGACTTTAAGTGCTACTTGTTGATCCAGCCTAGAGAGGTTGTTTTTATCAATGAAAGCACCTATTGAGGAGTGACTTTGGAGGTTCTATCCCTAATCTAATTCATGGTCTGGAATGAATTGTCCTTTTGTGCTTTTGGACAATGCTAACATTCCCATGCACTAATTTTGTGAGTACACCAGGCTCTACTCTAAAGAATATATGCAATAAGATGAGTTTCAAAACTTGCTCCTCATAGCCACATGGAATAACTCACAATGAATTTTGGCATTCCATTTCTTAAAGGTAGCCCTATGACTCATCTAATTCGCGAGGCACTCAATTAAAGAACATTAGTGACCGCATTCTTCATTGGTTTTGGTTCATTTGTTAAATGGAGGATCCACAGCACAAGTGTTGTCACTCAGCCTATTTTGGCCATGCTTAGTATGATCAATGGATTTAAAATCAACGTGTAGACTAACTAGCCTTCACTATTAGACATCAAGCTAAGGTTTAATCATGGTGTCTATTGCGGTGCCTATATCACAAGAAACTTGATGTTTTGCCAAACATAGTTTCAGAAAATTTATAAAAACCCTTTCTGCTCCTACTACAAGTAATAGGCAGCGTACCTATTGTAAAAATATAATGTTAAAATTAGACCGTCCAATGGGAAAGGACAATTACTAGTAATGACTCCTTTTTTACTATCTAACCGTCTAAATGGAATGATTGTTTTTCTATACTATTAACAAACAATTACTGCAATTCTACTGGAAAAAACAAGCGAGCAAAGAACACTAGCAAGGAAAAATAAGATTTAATTCAAGAATCAAAACAACTTAGGCCTTGTTCTACTTCCGTTTCATCATGTGAATCTTGAATCCAAAGTTTATCAAAATTAGTTCTTATGCTTTGAGTTTCCAAAAGCAAGTTAACATTTCTCTCGAATCTATCAACTTATCTAACTCTAGATTTATTAATTGGGATCTCTCCTCCATTAATAGCAACATAAGATTGCATTAGGACATGAACTCATCAAAAATTCCATAATTAATAAAGATTCTTGCCATTCTATCTCTAGAATTACAATCAAATCTCATCAATTGCATATATCTAATCATAAAAGCAATTTCTCAATTAGCTAGATGATATCAAACATAAATTCATACTTCGAACATATGAATTAACAAACAATCAGAGAACATGCAATTGAATATAAGAACATCAATAAGATTTTTATTAAAAGCAATCTCATCACATCACAAAACTAGAATTCGAACAAGACCTAGATCTAGAATCTACTCCTCCATGCTATTTACAAAATAAACACAAAAGCTAATAGAGAAAGTAGAATTCATGAATACAACTTTTATAATTGAGTCTTGTTTAACCCGGATCTTAAATTCCTTGACTTGTTTGCCCTAATGAATGCTTAGAAAGCTCTCTAAAACCCTTAGAAAATTTATCACCCAAAAGTCCCTTCAAAGTTCTATAGCCTGGGGTATTTATATCAGCACCAAAGTCCCCAAGATAAATGTAAAAGGAAAAGACGCGTGCTCAAATAGGGTGCCATGCATGTTGCATGGCAAACTAATGACTTTCTGATTTGTCTTTGAAACCATACACCCTTCCATACATGCTATATCAAAGGTATGACACTTCCTTCCTTCTCCCTGGAGCTATACACCTTTCCATACATGCTGTATCGTTCCACATTTCTTCAAACTTGGACTTTTTTCTTGTCAAATTCATTTGATTTGTTCATGATGAGTTCTATATTTCCCGAAATTGACAAATTAATCAATTTAGTACCAATCCTTGATATTTTCACTTAAAATATCAATTGAAGAGTCAAATCATCTTAGAATTAAGGATGCTAATGCATTTATCGAATTTCCCCCATACTTAAATCTTTGCTTGTCTTCAAGCAAAATAAATCTAGTCATTGGAACAAGTGAAGACTTTTAGCAATTGAACTAATCATCAATCATGAATGAAATTACAAGACAAGGATTAACCCAGGCATAGGCATCATTCAATTCTTTTAAGCTCAGCATAATTCTTCAATCTTATGAATGTGACTCTCACCCTACCATGGAAGAATTACATCGAAGATACAATAGCCAAACTTCTAAAATTAATCAGAGCAAACTCAGCTTTACCCTTACCATTTAAGAATAGCTTTCAAAGTTATAATAGACTATAGGTCAAACAAAGTGAAAAGAGACTTGGTCCACTTCAACTGCCCATTCGAAAGCATACAATCCCATTAACCATCTTTCTAAGTACAAAAATCTAAAATGAAAGTATGTTGCATCAAAATTTCCCCTGGGCTTCTCACCTTTTTATGAACCTTTTTGGAGTTTTCTTTAATTTCATTTTGTGTATTTTAATTCAAGCTGACAGCGGAGATCAAATTTTGCTCTTCTAAGGGACTAAGACTCGCCCATATAAACTAAATTTATCATTTAAGCACATTGTTTATTTATTTGGCTTTGGAGGGAGAGATTTTTGTCTCTATCTTTTCTATTTCCTCTAACGGGTTTTCACTCACTTCTTTTCAACCTTATTACTTTATATATTTTATTTATTCCAAAAAGTTATACGAGAGAATTAGTGAAAAATCTCATTTGCCTTTCACTAAAAATTTGAAAGGCTCTCAAAACTTTTGATGAAAGAATATACTTCCTAGTGAGTTAGAATTGAACCCATTAACGTTCCACTAAAGACCCAAGCCTAATTCTAACTCTCAATTCCATCATTAAATAGTAAGCAAGCTTACTTCACAAATATTTCTCTATAACCTTGACTAAGTATCAGTAATTCAAAGTAGGCGGTGAGAGTGTACAACATTATTACTATTACTATTATCATTATATATTTTTAAGAATTCATTTCTAAGATTTGAAGCACAAAATAGTTACATTTCATGATTTTAAAGTCCAATTGTCAAGAAATAAGTTGGGGAAAAATTTTAAAATTTTTGATCAATTTCTCTTCAAAGCAAAAGTTAGCATATAACACCCTTGGATCTCTTTTCCTTTGAATGGTATCTGAACTAAATGGGTATATAGAAACAAACTAGATGAAGCTAAAATAATAACAAGAAATGAAGCTAAATTAGTCGTTAAAGGATATAATCAAGAAGAAAGCATAGATTTTGATGAAACCTTTGCCCTAGTTGTTAGACTAAGAGCTATTACAATGCTTTTGGTATTTGTTGCTTTTAAAAATTTCACTCTTTTTCAAATGGATGTCAAAAGTACTTTTTTAAATAGTTTTATAAAAGAGGAAGTTTATGTAAAGCAACCACCAGGTTTTGAAAATAATGAATTCTCTGATCATGTTTACAAATTAAACAAAGCTCTTTATTATCTCAAGCAAGCTCCTAGATCTTGCTATGAAAGACTTAGTAGCTTCCTTTTAAACAAAGGATTTTCTAGAGAAAAAATTGACACAACTTTTTTTTTTCAAAAATCACGAGTTAGACATATTAATTATACAAATCTATGTAGATGGTATTGTGTTTGAGCTACTAACATGAGTCATATAAATGAATTTGTTGAATCCATGAAGAATGAATTTGAAATGAGCATGATAAGAGACCTCAATTACTTTTTAGGTCTTCAAATAAAGCAATATGAAAATGGAACTTTCATAAATCAATCCAAATATACCAAAGAACTTTTGAAAAGATTCAAAATAAATAATTGCAAAACAAGACCTACTCTTATGAGCACAAGTGTAAAACTTAATAGAGATGAAAATGAGAAAAGTATTTGTGAAAAGCTTTATAGAGGCATGATAGATAGTTTATTATATCTAATAGCTTATAGATCGGAATCATGTTCTTGCTGTGTGTATGTGTACAATTTCAATCAATCTTGCTCAAATTAATCACACTTGAATGCAGTAAAACGCATATTTAAGTATTTTGCAGGCACGATTGAATTTGGCTTGTGATATCCAAAGTTTACATCTTTTAATCTAATTAGATACTTCGATGATGATTTTACTAGGTGCAAAGTTGATTGAAAAAGCATAAGCAGCACATGCCACTTTCTTGGAAACTCACTAATATCTTGGCATTCAAAAAACCAAAATTGGTTGCACTTTCAATTGTTGAAGCTAAGTATATAGTTATCGCTAGCTGTTGTGCACAAGTTTTATAGATGAAAGAAACCTTACTAGATTATGGTTTAAAATATGAAAATGTTCCAATTCGCTGCAATAACACAAGTATTATAAATTTAACTAAAAATCCGATCCAACACTTAAGGATCAAGCATATTAAAATTAGACATCATTTCATTAAAGATCATGTTCTAAATAGAGATATCAGCTTGGAATTTGTTGATACAAACAATCAAATTGCTGATATCTTTACAAAACCTTTGAGCGAGGATTGTTTTTTTCACTTTATGAAGAGAATTGAGCATGATCAAGTATGACGAGTGCAAAATATCATGGAGACAAGTTGATCAAAAACTTGATCTAAGGCTAAAAAAAGCTATTAGATGTTTATATATGTTTTTGTGATGTTTGTAATATGCTCTACCTGCAAAAATCTATGATATGTTTGAACATATTCTGCATTTTTTAGACAAGATGATTTGTGTGCATGCTCAAACACAATTTTTGCTAAAACTTGGTTTTGAATATTTAAACATGTTCCATGATGCTTTTTGGATTTATTTGAATATTTGAACATATTTGAATATTGTTTGAGACTTATTTGTGCATACTTGAAAAACATATTCTATAATTTTCTAATAGTAACCTGCACAAATTTACACATATTTTGAACTTATATGTTACATGTGCATCTCTTTGTATATGAAATGCTCTAAGTTTGTCTTCTTATTTTCGATAAGTACAAAGGGGGATATGTTGTATGTATAATTAACATGCATGAACTATGTTTTTAATGAGTGCAAAAGGGGGAGAGAGACATGTTAAAATATTGAAGAGGGGAGAGAAATGTTGTTTAATAATTTTGTTTGATAGTACATAGAAGAGAGATATATTGAATGCACAAATTAACATATTCAATAGTGCTTAAGGTTGTTTATCTGTCCAATAGGGGAAGAAGATGATAAATTAAGTGTAGCTTATATTTCCTTAGAATCAAGTATCAAGTCTTTAAATCAAATTTGAAATAATTCCTTTGAAACCTGGATGCTTATTTAAGGGGGAGTATACTTAATTGAAAAGAAGTTAATTGTGTATAATTGTCTTTATTAAAAAGAGGGAGATTGTTGAACTTGTATATTCAATATAGATTTTGATGAGACAATTAATAAACTATACTTAATTAGTCGAATAATGTAATGAATAATATGCAAGAAAATATGTGTTTTCTATGTATTGTTCTCTAGTAAGAGAAATTATTGAGCACAGCCTTAGTCGTAGGTTACATCGAAGGCTCGACGAGTCCATACATTTGAGGCATGACAAAACTTAAGTCTTAGGCTCGATGAGATCAAAGAACATAGTTTTGCCATAATTACATCGAGGGCTCGACAATTTCATTCACTAGGACACAACAAAGCTCAAGTCTCAAGATCAACAAGATCAAAGATGCATAGATATGTTCGGGGAGTAAATCCAAGGTAGGACATTCTTTAGGGCGTGACTGTAAATCCTTGAAATTTTCATAATTTTAGAAAATAATCCTATAAGTCTAATACCAAATACCAAAAACCAAAACCCTGAAAATCGACTCAAGTTAAAACCAAATTTTAAATAAGGTTAAACATGAGAATTCTTAATCTTGAGAAAAAGAGAACCCTCAAAACAAAATAGAAAATCCAATAATAGGTTGATTCAACATACGTACATCAATCAAATCATCTATCACAATCCTAACACGCAAATCAAGACGATATATCCAAATAACATTCGACAACGAAATACTAAGACCTTAAATCCTTTGGTGAATTTTAGAATAAAAAATTTTAATTTTTACTAAAAGTCAAACTGAGTCAACCCATAACCCTAGACTCGGTTAAACGATCCCGAGAACTAGAAAATACTAAATAATCACAAACAAAATGAAATAAACCATAGATGTTGAGCTAGAAATATAATACGAACAAAACCCCAAAATTTTATAATCATACGAATAAAATCAACAAGTCGAAAGTCAAACCGGAACCCTAAAAGTCAATAAAACTTATAAGTAACCCTAGTGTTTAAGATCCGGCAATCTTGTGCTCGTAAACCCTAAACAACGAAATGGAAATAATTGTTGATAATAGTTCGTAATAATATAGGGAAGCTTAAAAATATCATATTCGCGAATTTCTAGTGTCCTTCGGATCCGAACGGGATCATTTTCAAAACCGTGCCCTAGTACAACCGGATGGCAAAAATATTCCGTTAATACCAGTGGACTCGTAAAAATATAATGTTCCCAAAAATATCAGTTTTAGAATTTTTCAGGACTAAAAATTACAGATATCGCATTTATACACGTATTTTTATTACTACCGGTATTTTATTTCTAGTCTACTATTCATAGTACTTTTCTACTATTCATTATTATTCATCGATCTCCTATTTTTCTTACTACCTATTATTACAACCTACGTACCTATTTCTTACAATTTTCTTTTCTCATAAAAGCTCTACACCACATATTACTAAACTTCTCTTACGCTTTTCTTCTAAAATTAATTTTTAATCACTTCTCTCTCTCTCTCTTCCTCAAGTTTCCATCTACCCCCTATCGCTCTTCACTCTCAATTATTTTCTTTTTCAATTAATTTAATTACGTCTAATTTTCACATCAAAATTCTATAAATACCCCATTCCTCCTTCATTCTTTCACACAACTCATTTTACTACCAAAACTCTCACAATTTCTCTCTACCAAAATTCTCTTAAACCAATTCTTCACAAAAATCCTTCTTTATACATAAACTATCTGCCACATATCACTACCCACATAATTCCCCATTCATCTACCATCTTCATACCACATAAACACTTTAGGTAAATTTTTCCAACCATTTAGTTTATTCATGCCATGTAACTTAATATGACCATGGTGTTGTTTTGAAACTCACATTAGTAGTGAAAGCAACAACGTGTTCATATTTTGTTCTTGCACATGAAATTCCTATTTTATTATCTTGTTATTATGTTTTTATACATGTTGTTATTAATGTTACTATTCGTTATTATTGTTACTATCATGCTAACTTCTTATTCATATCTAACTAAATATATTTGTGTATTTATATATAATCTTTAGAGAATGTAAGCTAACTTGTTATTTATTTAATTTCATGCTTTGCAATTTATTTATTTCATGCTATTTTAAGACTAGTCTTTCTAGTCTTAGACTTGTCCATATCAAGTCAAAACAACCTTTTCTTTCTTCTCTTTATTCTTTTTGGGATTAGTCTATTCTTAGTTCTGGGATGCCTTGATAAAAGCTAAGGCTCTCAATATTGGACCGGGTTACCTTGATGAAGTTAAGGTTCCCAATATTTGATATTTTTATTACTTTGCTTATTATTATTTGCTTCTAGTATCTTTTTGATATTCTTATTATTTTACATGCTCATAATACATGCATCTACATAATGATATTGTCTTAACTAAATTTAAAAGTAGAATTTTTCTTTAAAGGAACTTGAAACCAAATTTTCTATTATGTGACTTGTTATTAAGTGATGAAGTTATTATCAACAACATAGAAATGTGATAATACAAGTTTTCTCAAATAACGAAGATAACTTATTTACCAAGAAAATATAAGAAATAAACACTTTCTTTTCATAATATGGTAACCTAAGTCTTAGGAAAATAATTTGTTGTTATTCAATGTTTTCACAAAAAGCTTAATATTAAACTCTTTTCAACTCCATAACAAAACCAAGAAGCAAACTAGTTTTCAAAGTTAAGATAAAATCAAACCATAAAGATATAATCCCACTTAGGAAAATAATGATTTTCAAGTTTCTAAAGAAAAAACTTATTTTCAAAGAATATAAATATGATAAGATTAAAAAAAAGAATTTTATCAAAAAGAGGATTCTTTTCAAATAAAAAGTGTAAAGGAAATAAAAGACCAAGTTTTAGAAAACAAGAATTTATATTTTAAACAAGAAATATAAGAAGAAAAGACTCATTTTCTAAAACCATTCTAAATGCAAATTTATAAATAGTTATCAATAACTTAATAAACTTTGATAACTTTGATCTTTCATCACTAGAAGTAAAAATTATAAAAGACCAAAGTTAAAGAAAAATTGATTTTTTTTTTGGAGAAAGGAATGAGGAAAATAAAATAAGAATATATTCATTTATAATAACCTAGGAAAATATAAAGTTTATTCAAAATACTTGAAAAGAAATTTGACAAGTTAAATTTTAACACTTCAAAATGAATTGTTTTAATGAAATAAATTGTTGAGACACTACTATTAGAATTTTTGCATATAAAGTGAGCTTATATATATAATCAAAGGATTTATCTCATATAATATATAATATATATATAATTACTAAAGGAATTTTGAATGAAGTTGAGTTGGAAAATTGTTTAGCAAAATCTAGAAATATTCGTTTTGAATCTGTACCCTACGATTTTGGAACCCAAACGACCTTATATGAAAAAAATAATCTTAGAAATGGATAGATCTTTTCGAATAGGCAAAAAATGGAATATTATATACAAAATTCCGAGTTAAAATAAGTAAGTTATGGCCATTTTAAATTAGAATTTCATTCTATGCGAATTTGACAAAACATAGTGAAATAGAATTAGAAGTTTAAGTAGAATTTCTACAAAATGCTCATTCCGGTTTTTTTTTTTTTCGTGTCTATGTGAGAAAGAATACGAGATTACCCTTTCTGAGGATTGCTACGACTAAGAAGATTGCGAAATGGATAAGTGAGTTATTCCTCTTAATTCTGTATCTCTTGTGGTTTAAAAGTAGTGGCATTAGTATACTAAGAAAATAAAAATAGATATGTATGGGAATCGAATATGTATATATGTGATTTTATCTTATGTGTGAAATGAGAATTAAGAATATCACAACTTCAAATGTCTGTTTAAACATTTTGTTTACTTACTTATATGATTGCTTATTGTTTGCTAAATTGATTATCTATATAATCAAAGATTATCAATCATATATATATATATATATATATATATTACTAAAGGAATTTTGAATGAAGTTGAGTTGGAAAATTGTTTAGCAAAATCTAGAAATATTCGTTTTGAATCTGTACCTTACGGTTTTGGAACCCAAACGACCTTATATGACAAAAATAATCTTAGAAATGGATAGATCTTTTCGAATAGGCAAAAACGGTATATTATATACGAAATTTCGAGTTAAAATAAGCAAGTTATGGCCATTTTAAATTAGAATTTCATTCTATAAGAATTTGACAAACATAGTGAAATAGAATTAGAAAGTTTAAGTAGAATTTCTACAAAATGCTCATTCCAGGTTTTTTTTTTTTTTTGTCTATGTGACAAAGAATACGAGATTACCCTTTTCTGAGGATTGCTACGACTAAGAAGATTGCGAAATGGATGAGTGAGTTAATCCTCTTAATTTCGTTATCTTGCTTGCGTTTATAAAGTAGTGGCATTAGTATACTAAGAAAGATAAAAATTGATATGTATGGAGAATCCGCGAATATGTATATATGTGATTCTATGCTTATGTGTGAAACGAGAATTAAGATATATCACAACTTCAAACTGTCTGTTTAAACGTTTTGTTTACTTACTTATATGATTGCTATTGTTTGCTAAATTGATTGATCGCCCCCCCCTCCCTCCCCCCCCCACCCCACCCCCCCCCCCCCCCCCCCCCCCCCCCCCACTTCAAATAAATCTAATAAAGGTTGGCTTAAGAAACATAAAACACTCACGCATAGCATCCATCAAGTCACATTTCTTTCGGAAGCTGCTACTCCACGCGTAGAGTTGGATGTTGGTTATAGTGCTGGGACACAAGCCATGTTCATTCCTAGAGAATCCAAATTGCTCAGGAAATGCGACTTTAGGTTTGAAGCCGAGCCAACCAAACGTTTTGGGTGGAGACCTGGGGACTAGCGGTAGAAGGTCGAGGATCTTCATCAATAATTTCCTAACCTTTGATATAGAGGGATAAATCCGTTCTATATATGATTTCGGGATAACTATATATATTTATGAAATCACGTATTGTTGCATATTATGCATAGCATATGTATGAAAATTTAAATAAACTTGTTTGAAACCATGGTGCGAATGAAAAGGAATACCTCACTAAACTAGTTGCAAGCTTATATCGCTATAGATTTTGTTGAAACAGGTATACCCGTGGCTTAAATCGAAGATCATGACATTAAGGAAGTCATGGAAGAATGTTAAACTTTTATGAAGGCAATGGGAACATAGAATGAAGTTACCTTGTAAGGTTCCTTTTATATAATGTATGCTATGTTAGTATTTTTTAAAATTTTTAAATAGTGTATTTATTTTGACTTGAAGACAATAGAGGGATATGTCCCTAAAAATTTTAATTTACCATATTTATGTTTTATGATAAGTATTCTCTTTGCCTTGTTACTTAGTCATTATTAATGTAAATTGCGCTACTCCGATGCGTTTCCTTGGTTGTGATGTACGCCTTGTACATGATATGTAAGCCTTTGCGTGACTGAGGTAGTCATTCTTAGGCTTTAGTATTGTGTACGGCGGACTACCATGTTTAGGGTACCCCTCGGAGCGTAACAGTGATAAATTTGAATTCAAGGCTCAAAAAAGCATGGACTTGGTTTAGGGTCAAATATAAGGCGCGATAAATAGAGGTGCGACAAAGTCTAAAGGCACGACAATTTAAAAACTGGAGTTGATGTGGCATAAAAGAGTTGTTACTCGCATTTAATGCTTAGCAATTTTAAGACATTATCTGTATGGACATTTGAACTTTTAAAGATTATAAATACATATTCCTTGAAGATTTAGGTAGTGGAAAATGGTGAAAAAAAAAGAGCTTTTTATTTGTGAACTAAGAAATAAGAAAATTCTCGTCGTTTTCTTTGTACTCTTGTTCATTAATTTGAAAAATCTATAAAGAGAGAAAAAACATTTAATTTCTCTATTCTTGAGCATCTTATGAGAGAAGAAAATTTTTCATTTCCTATGTGTTGTAAAGTGGTGTACTGCTCAGCTTAAGCATATATGTTTGTGAAATTAATAAAGCGTGTGAAGTCCTTGATTTGAGACAATTGGTAATTGTGAAGAGTAGAAAGTAGGTCGAAGTCCACATTAAATCTGGGCTTAAATTTTCTATCCTTATCTTTTTTATATTTCATATTATTATATGTTATTGTGTTATTATGTTATCTACTGCTATTAAAGCTCAAATTTGATCTATTGCATTAAAATTAATTTTTTAAGCATTTTAGGGTAAATACTCAATTCACCCCCTCTCCTACTTGAGTATTTTCTAGTGCATTTTCACATACTAAAACACCTTATCATTCCCGTGATGAGGGGCGTGACAACCATCACGACCTTTGTCATACCCGTGATGGAGGGTATGATGGCCATCATGGCCTTTGTCATGATTGTGATAGACTAAGACTCACGACTCCTAAGGAGATCACGGACAACCAGTTGTGACCCTAGTTCGTGCCTCACTTCACTCCAAAACACGAAAAGCTTCAAAAATAGTCTTTTTCTTTATTCTTAAACCAAATAAAAACTCCAAAAACACCTTATCAATGTATAAATTTTGTTTTCTTTGATCCTTAAACATATAAGACTCCAAGATCATAATTTACAACATATAAATATCTTTTTCTAATCAATATACTTGTGATAAATTGATTTTCCTCCTCCTTCGCAAATCTATAACCAAAAGATCATAACTTTCTCCTAAACACGAATACCCTTACACCAGAAGCACAAATTCGGAAAGAAATCCTCCTTGAAATGTCAAAAGACCATGAAAAGAACGACTTACCTTAACCTCCTTATCTTTGATTGTTTCTTCAATGGCATATTTCATGCTATATTATAGTGCGAAGAGACAATAATCTTCCAATAGTGCTCTAGCCTAATGGCATTATAGCCCATCTCCTTAAAAGGATAAATAAGGTTCAAATTTCCTCTTAATTGTAATGATAAAAGAAATGCACAAATAATTTTATGTCAATTTTTCCAATAATTAATTAATTTTGGGTGTATTCTCACCTATTTCTCCATAAGCCCTCTTTACTTATGAAATATCATTCATTTATACCTTAGGTTAATGTTACATATAATACTTGAACTTTGAAAAAATATACAATTAGGTTTTTGAAATTTAAAATTGATCAATTTAGTACCTGAAAGGAATTTTTGTGTACACACATAATATCTCCATCAAGTTCTTTCAAGTATTAAATTGATCAATTTCAAAGTTTTTCAAGTACAAAATTGATTAATTTTAAAATTTAGGTACTAAATTGATCATTTTCAAAACTTATACCTAATTATATATTTTGTCAAAATCCAAGTACCATATGTAATGTTATCTCTATACTTTATCGGCCCAATGGTATATTAGAATTTGTTTGGATTATCTAATTTTTATTTGTATCTTATATGTATCTGATCTGTATTTATATCTTATCAATATCTTATCTATTTATGAGTAAAATTGTCTGCTTTTCATATGTACCTTTTTTTTATCTATTTGAAAATAATAAAAATAAAGTTTCAAAACGATCAAAAAAAGATGAAATAAATTTATTATGTCAAGAGCCTAAGTAAACCTTAATATGGCAAGAGCAAGATGCTCTTGGCTAACTTTTCATAGTGAAAATTTTGAAACTTACTTCACAACCAAAAGCGTGTTCATTCTTGATCATTAAGACAACCTTGCCAAACGAAATATATTTTCATTAGTTTATAATAAATGCTTTATTGTAAGGCCCATCTCACATCAAGCTCCAATTCATCAATGTTAGTGCTATTTCACTATACAAACTCTAATATGGTTGAATCCTTGTAACACTCATTTCACAACTCAAGTACCTTTTTCACTATAATATGACTGAATTTTTACTGTGATACTCATTTTACCATACAAGTATCATATTCACCACAACATGTCTTGATTCATCGTTGTAAGACTTATTTAACCATATAAGCACCAATATCACTATAAATGAACTTAATTTCATATTGTAAGCTTATTCCACCGTAATATGGTTAAATTACCCATTTTAAGGCTTGTTTCACCAAATTAGCACCATTATCAACTGTGCTCAATTCCTTAGTTTATGGCTTATTTCACCAAACAGGACTCGATTGCTCATTTCATGGTCAATTTTATAATTCAATTACTTAACTTTTTAATATATTTGTAAAATAAAAATTTATATACATTTACACATTTCGATAAAATTTATGCACTTTAATGAGTTATGCCTTAAAAAATTATGTAATTTATCTCAATTTTGAATGCTTCAACTATATCTGTTAATAGATTCATTACTTTCTATGTGTCTTGATAGTTTAATACATGGATATATATACTGGTAAAAAGTTAAATATGTTATAAAATATATTAATAATATAAGTTAAACTCTTTTTTCTTTAATGTTGAGCGTCAAAATGCATTATCCAAACTTTATCTTATTGAAATTTGAGATGAGAATTGTACAATTGAATGACATATGTCGATTATTTTTTATTTCCCATAAGTCTCAAAAAATTATATAATTTACTTTTAAATTTTATATTTCATTAGGTATTTTAATTAATTTATTTTTCCATGTGTCTACATAAATTACATAATACTTTTAATTAAATATATTATTATATCTAATTATTTTAACACACATCAATTGCATAATTTTTTAATTAAATATATTACTATATATAATTATGTTTAAATCAATGTTGTATGCTTCCATTATATAAGTTAATTGATTCATTTTTTTTCTACATGTTTTGATAAATTAAATAGATTTTTTTGCAAAAAATTTGAGTATGTAATTAAAAGAAATCGTTGAGCGTTAAAGTACCTTCTTCATCTTTGTTTTATTGACATTAGATGATAATACCACACTTGATAAGTTACCCAAAAAAAAAAGAAAAATGAACACTAAACTTTAAATTGTCTTCTTCATCTTTGTTTTATGACATATGATGATAATAGTATACTTGAAAACATAAGCCAATTATTTTTTTTACAAGTCTTCAAAAATCATATAATTTAATTCGGAATTGAATACCTCAATTTGATATGTTAATTAATTTATTTTTTAATAAGTCTTAATAATTTATATAATATAGTATGGTATTTTTAATTGAATATATTATTAGATTTAATTATTTTGACATACGTAAAAGGGAAAAGAGAAAGAAAGAAAGAAAGAGAAAAAATCTTGAACTTTAGAGACTTTCATTTGACATTACTCGACATTAATTTGGTTTCCGTATGAACATAGTATGGATTTAGAAAAAAAATCTATAAATAGGATCCGATGAAAAGAAAATACAGATATGGGCTAGTAAAAGCATTGTTGTTAAGAGTGCCTTTAGAATTGAACTATAGTCGCTCGCATGGACAACGCCTTTAGTGCAAATAGCATTACACTGAAGGCACTATCTGATACAATGCCTTAGAGTTACATTGAAGGTGTTGTCCTTAAAGACGACGCCTTTGATGAAAATACATATGGGCACTGTTATCAATAGCACCTTTAGTGTAGAACCTACACTTCCACATAAAAATATCAGCAAATATCCATATTTTTACAAACAACACATTTCAACAATCCACAACGAACCTGCAAAAAAAAAAAAATGAAATCCTCATTCCATATTCTCCCAACTCTTTGTATATTACTTAACACCAACAACAATTCCCTACATAAATCGACCTAGCTTAACTCCAATGAAGTTAATTGTTCATTACAAAGCAAAATGTTGTAACTAAACACCACTGATAACAAAAACAAAGCTCATTGCAAAGTAAAATCCAAGAGTACATGTTTTTAGATAATATAATTCATCAATATGTAACATAATACTAAACTATGAAGTATCATCGCCTCCTACTACCCCTGTTGAGCCCTCGAGCAATCCTTGACGTAATGGATTCTTGACCATGCTGTGGAGCTACTGGCCCCTCATCTTGAGTTGCTGGTGGACTAAAATCAGGCAACTCAAGTGGCACCTAAATTGAGAGAGTTGCGTCATTCCCTCACTTATGTCATGATCATCAATCAATAGCATGTCTCTTCTGTGATGCAGCTAGAGTTTGACCTAAAGATTTTCCGCACTCGTGATGTAAAGTGTAGTACAATCCAGAGCCCAATGCTAATGAATATGGTATTAAAGAAGTACTATGCTATCCACGAGATGCAGATGGTGTTTGTTGGACAATTTGGTACTCATGGTCGTCATCCTCATCCCTCGTAGTATGTCTCTCATCACTGCTATTATTATCCTCAGCTCTACCTTCCTCCTTTGCCTTATACCGGAACTTAGTGTATAGATGATCTAGGACTCCATACTTGTTTACTCTTGCTATAGCTTCATTTGTAATTGTGTGAACCCTAAGCATGTCAGGTGGTGTTGATCGTATACATCGTAATTGATCAGCCTGTAAAACAATAAGAAACACATAAAGTTAATATGTAAATAGAAAAATTATATTGTAGGCAAAATCTTCAAATCAAAACTTATCAAGTGACCAAGCATTGATCCAGTGTAGCTAATATATTACCTGATCACTCGCCTAATGAAAATACACTAGAAAGTACTTAAGAAGGGGGAGGGAGGGTAGGTGGAGGGGATGGGGTTAAATTGCGTATTTGCCCTAAAATGGTCAAACAATTAATTTTAATGCAATATATCAAATTTGAGCTTTAAGGGCAGGAGATAACACAATAACAGATAATAATATTCTGGATAGAAAATTTAAGCCCATATTTAATATAAAGTTCGACTTTATTAATTTCACAAACACATACACTCAAGCTAAGTAGTACACCACTTTACAACACACAAGAAATAAAGTATTTTCTTATCTCATAAGCTGCTTAAGAACAGAGCATTTAAATATTTTTCTCTCTCTCTACAGATTTTGCAAATTAATAAACAAGAGTACACAGATAATGAGAGAATTTTCTAATTCGTTAGTTCGCAAATAAAAGCTCTGTTTTTTTTTTTTCACCACTATCCATTACCTAGATCTCTAAGGAATATGTATTTATAATCTTCAAAAGTTCAAATGCCAGTTAGAGATAACATCTTAAAGATGATAAGTATTAAATGCGTGTAATGGCTCTTTGATGCCACATTGGCTCCATATTTTTAAATTGTTACACCTTTAGATTTTGTCACGCCTTAATGTGTCATGCCTTATATTCGACCCTTAACGAAGTTTGTGCTTCTTCGAGCCTTTAATTCAAAATTTTTGCGCCCTGAATAATGTCACGTCTTGGATTTACGCCTCAACTATGTCTGTACATCCTTGATCTCGTCGAGTTTAAGACTTGAACTTTGTCGCACCCTAGTAAATAAACTTGTTGAGCCCTCGATGTGACCCGTAACTAAAGCTGTGCATCTTGATCTTGTCGAGCCTAAGACTTGAGCTTATTGTGCCTTAGTGAATGAACTTGTCGAGCTCTCAATGTGACCTGTGACCAAAGCTATGCTCGAGAATTTACACTTACTAGTTCTTGTATAATCTCTAGAGAACAACTCATACTCAAAACACATATATATTATAGCATATTATCAATCTCAGTTGTTTAACTGACTAAGTGTAGTTTAATATGATTGAATAGTTAATTGTATAACTAATTGTTTCATCAAAATCCAGATTGAACATACAAGTTCAATAGCCTGTACCAATAGGCATACTCTAGCTTAATGCCAACAGAGGCTTGATAGGAACCAATCAGTCCTGCCTCTCATTTCACATCTCATGATAGACTGCATGATGCACCAACCAATTGGTTTCCACCTTCCCTCTCCAATTGATTTGATGTAAATTCGATTCAATGTTCACAGCTAATGGAATTGTCTAATATCCCTTAAATTATTGCATGACACGATTTGGAGAACACCACTGTCTAGTGCTAAAACAAATGAGGGGGACTTGTATTGTCAACACATCAATCTCGATGTGAAAGTATAATGGAAGCCTACTCATAATCTCATCCACATAAGGCATCCACACAACCTATTTCACAACACAAAAAGACCTTCCGATTCAAATTAATGTTATTCAAAAGCATAAGACAATAATGAGAAAGCAAATGTACCTATTGAGAACTTAGCACGTCGAATGCCTACCTATATGCAGAAACCACATGAGATGGGTAGCAAGTGATGTTCTGAACAATCTACCATCAGGTACCAAAGGGTACCTATCATACAATGAAGGGCCGAAACGAGCATGAGGTGTAATAATTGGAAATCGATCTCAGGCCCAAACATGTAACAAAATGAATCGATTAATGCAAGTATGCAAACATCACTAACAAATCATACACTACTTCTATTCTATGTAACATCTTCAAATCATCACCTAAAACATACTAAATTGGACAAGAACAAACATGCAATTATCTCCAATATTTTAGCTAAAATTGGGTCAAACAACAACATTTAGAAAAACAAAAAAAAAAAAAAAAACCATGAAACACTACATTACCTAATGTTGGGATGCCAAATTTGTGGTCAAAATGTCTGATATGGTGTTAAAAGGAGGTGTTTCGATGGTTAGCCAATGGTGGTTTTAGGGTAGAGGAGAGAGTTGTGAAAGAGTAAAATGTGTGAAGGAAAAGGGTTAGTTCATCAATATTTTTTTAATGGCAATAGTGAATATAGGAGGCATCATCCTGAAGAGCGCCTTTATTGTAAAACATGGGCATTGTCCAAGAAAGCGCCCATAACACAAATTTAAAGGTGCTTTCAATGACAACGTCTTTACCGTATACATTTATATTATTTTTTTTAAATCTGTACCGTTTTCACACAAAACCCATTAATTTTCCCTAATAGGTTTTCAACCAAAATAAATAACAACAACATGATCTGTGATTTAGCCAATTTGTAAACGCATGACCTGTGTTAATTTTTTTGATAAGTAGCACGAGTTCCATACAAAAGTGTTAATATTATATAATAATTTTTAAAAAAATATATTAATATTTTATTGGTCATAAAAACTAATTTTACATTTTTTTTCAATTTTCTTATTTAAAAAACAATTTAAATATTTTATTTTATTTATCAATATTTTTTATTAAATTAATTTTTTTAGTCCAATAGAACTCTAACACATATTCCTTTGATAGTAATAATTATATTAATATTTTTATAAAATTGATCACTTATATGTCAAAAAATTAATACAAGTTTTGATTTTGTAAATTGATTAAAATACAGTGAAAAAAAAAATTAAACACATAACACCTTGTATTAACCAAATAATAATTGGCCATATTGCCTCCGAATGGATTTTCTCTGTGGATCCTGGATAGCACATTACAGCCGGTGAACTTGTTTAATTATTATAATGCTTGTACCGGTAGCAGCCGGTAAACATTCTTGACCCTTAAGACAACCTTGTCTTTTAAAATCAAAATCGGAGCGTCTATAGGAGCGGTTTTCTAATCCAACGGTTCAGATTCAGCTACTACCCAACGTATCTTTTGCCATCTACAACGGTCAAAAAATTTTATCCCAACATAGTACCAAATCAAGCTGAGCCTTTCTTCATATCTCTGTTTATGTCTTCATAAGAATCTCTTCAACAATTCGAAGTACGTACATACAATCTAAGGGAACAGGAAAAAGGAGCAATCTTTTAGCTTTTTACATACATAAAAATCGCTTCTTTTTGTTCCAAGAATGAGTGTTCTTGAATACCCGAATGCGTTTAACGCAGAAGAAGTTCAAATATGGAACAATGCCGCATTCGACAATGGAGAATCTGAGGATTCCTTGGCTTTCAAACCCACTTGGTCTTCTTCTTCCATAAAACCCTTGTTGTTGAATCTTTCCGAATCGCTCGAATCGGAAGATTTCTCGAAAGAAAACCGAACCCCATCGGTGCTTAATTCCCCTATGTCGCTTAAATCTTCATTCTCAACTAACCCTCTTTGCCCGAATAATGGTATCGAAAACCAGATACCGAAGCAAGAAAAGATCATAGCCAAACCAGGCACTATCAGCCGTGAAGAGAAAATTAAAAGTGGAAGGAATATTGATGCTGAGATCGAGGAGATTGAGAAGGAAATTTCCCGACTTTCATCGAAACTCAATGCTCTTCGTCTTGAAAAGGCTGAACAGAATGCAAAAATCATCGAAAAGCCCCGGGGAAGAGTCGTGCCTGCGAAATTCATGGAGCAGAAACAGAATGTTAAAGACGGAGATAAGTTAAAGAAAAGTGATGAATCTTGTCTTTCAGGTACAAAATCATCGAAATTTATCCGAAGAGGAATGAGTATGGGACCGGTGGAGATAATTGGATCAGGCATCAAAACGCGGATACCGAACAAATCCGAAATCACTCCTGTTTTGTCTGTGCAGAGTAGGAGGAAATCTTGCTTTTGGAAACTTGAAGAAATTGATGAATTGAAGGCAGCTAAACAGAGAAGGCAGAGCATGAGTGCTAGCCCGAGATCACGGAAGACAGCTCAAAAGATTCAGCCTCATAAGCATGCTTTAACTACTGTCGGCTCTAAGAAGAGTGTAAAAAAGGAAGAAGCGTTGGTCTCCTCAATTCAGCCAAAGAAACTGTTTAAGGAAGGAGAAAAATCAGTGCCTGCAAAGAAAACTCCAAAACCAGGCCGTATAGTTCAAGCAGATACAACCAGATGACTGTTAGTGCTGCAAGAAAAAGATCCTTTCCTGAGAATGAGAAGGAAGAAACCGAAAGAATCGATAAAAGACGGGTGTCGTGCAATGGGAAGGCAGCGAATAATAAACAAGGAAATGAGGGTAAAGTAAAGAAGAAATGGGAAATCCCTAGTGAGATTGTTGTGTACAAGAGGGAAGAAGACGTTAAGGACAGACAATAACAATTCAATGAGACCCCACTGTCCATTGGTAAGATAAGTGATGTGTTGCCTAAGATTAGGACGTTTCGGAATGTGAATTTGAATGATAGTCCTAGGGATTCGGGTCCAGCGAAGCGAGTAGCTGAATTGGTTGGAAGGAAGCAATATTTTGGTGAAAATGAGGAAATGGAGTTGTCATTCTGTCAAGCCTTGAGTTTCATTGAAAATTTGATGAAGAAGAATGAATGGAGAAGAAAATGGTTCTTTGAACATTCTGAGTGTTTCTTTAATGTAACTATGGAGTACAACCGAATTTGCTGTAAGAGGTATAGTTTGAGGTTTTTCTTCTTTTTTTTTTCTTTTTCAGGAAGAAGCATGCTTTTGCTTCTTCTGTTTCTCCTCCCATATTGGATTTAATTTGTGGCTGAACTCAGTATGCTTCTTATGCAATAACGAGATTAGCTATTGTTGTTTTTCAACATATTGCTGAATATATGAAATTGTCTGGTCAAGGGTTGTTTTGCTGACAAGTGATCCTCCTGTTTGAAGTCAGGTCAATGTATGCTGTAGCATATGTTAAGCATTTCCATACATGAAAAATATTTGCAATATTAGCCCTTTTTAAAAATCTTTTGCCCTTGGATTTCTTTTCCTCTCTCCCTATGGAAGTAGATATAAGGTTTTTATCTTTCTGGCCGGAATCGACATGGGATGCAAAACACAAACAAAACTAATATAGCACACTTGAGTCCCTGAGTACATGCAGCTTAATAAAAGCATAAGCTAGCCTACGCAAGGTTGTGCACACTGCACGGGATACGGTGGATTCATCACAAGCTAGACTTCAAAGCTTATGCGGCTAAGACAAAATGCCAAGAATTGGCTCAGTCCATCTTTTGCCAAACAGTCAGCCATGATATTTGCTTCGCATGGGACAAACTTGATATCAACATTCGTTATCAGAATAAGCTAATCTCTGCACAAGAGAACAATGAATAAATATGAAAACATCATAATTGTTGTCCACTAGGAATTTAGGATCTGCACAGCAGTGAAGGAATTAGATTTGCTCTCTGCAATTTGAACAAAAGCCTTAAATATACAAACTTGTAGCTGAAAATTTATTAAGCCACTCCTCAGCACACTCACTCAGACAAGAAAAGGCCTACATCTCCTTTCAACCAGATGCCCCAAAGAAAGAATACGAAAGAGCAATCCCGAGGTTTTGTAGACCCACTTAGCATCGAATTTATGCATCCTAGGATTATTCTCGATCCACTACTCGAGATCAAGATGGAAAGGATTTCTGAATTCTTTTCAGTAATTACTCCTTAATTCTATAGTTGTTAAAATTTGAAGTCAAATATACGATTTCAAGAGTTTATAATTGTATATATTTTTTTCTTAATTAAAAGTTTGCAATTTTACTGATTTTTCACGATTTATATAATTCTACTAGTTCTATGCATTCTAATGAATAGTAAAATGACCATTTTGAGAACTAAATACTTGCTTATAAGATAGTAAATGTCCCACCTCTCTTAGCTGATTTTGCTCACAATGTACACATAGTATCCATTTGGATGCCTCTTTTGATCAAGTTCATGCAATAACACCAACACGTTCAACGAACATCCAAATTTTTTATTAAATTGGCAATTTTTATATCCATCTTTAGATTCTCCTATTTTGCTCCCTATTCTTTTGGTGCCTAATTTCATCATAGATTTCTTTTGAGAAATATTTCACCCTAGGTTCCTAAATTACACCTCCACTATTGATATAAATATTTCTTAATAGTTTTTTAATCTGTTCATTCGGCGGATAAGTAATCAGGTTCTCATCTCACTCAAAAGCTTCCTTCTATGCCTGATCTACAGTAAGCTGCAATGATTCTCTCGACAATGTGCCATGAAGTATGGACCAAGCAGGCTCAGTTGGAAATTTCCATTTAGCCATTTGCTTGCTTCCTTAACTGCTCTGAAGAATCTTGATCTTCCCCACACGCACCTTCACCATGCGGTATCTCTTCCTTAGCAGTTTAGTTTATAGAGGATTAATATTTCGATTTTCATGGCCAAATTGATGAAACCTACTTCACCGCGATCCACCAAGCTTTTAATGTTCCGACCATCTTCTTTCTTCCTTGTCTTTTTCACTTTATCCCATGCTACAATTTATTGCTACTTAGAAAGTTTCCCGCCTTTCATCTGTTGATCCGTGTTCACTTCTCGAGCTTTTTAATAATTTTCCTGGGCAAATGAATGACCTGGGAGTAGTATTTAACTGTAATTTCAAGCACAGACTTGATACACGATTTACTTTTAAGTTTATTTTTTTTTTGCCCCAGTAGTTCTCCAAAGCGACTTTAAACATTCCACATGGTATGCGTATTTTCCACACTAGCTTCTCCCAATAGAATCATACCATCCGGCAAAAGAATAAGTGGAAGAGCACAATACCAGCTCCTTTCAACCTCAGCATTTTCCATAACAAGGTAATAGAGATATGGCGAGACTGGATCGAGCTATGACTGGTGGCCTACAACTCTAAATGTTGCGGCAACCTAGTCTAATGAGGATCGCAACCCTTTCCACTTGCAAGAGAAGGTTATCACTTCTCCGCTTTCAAATGGGTGCATCATTAGTTACTTATGAAGTTGGCAATCTTAGGCTTGTAGTAATCCAATGTTTCAATGAAATTAACTTTGAATAAGAAAACATATAATACAACCACATTTGGATCCTGTTTCACATATTCAATTTGATGAAACTTGCTTCACTACGATCAACTAAGTCTTTAGTGTTCATTTCATTCCTTTCTTTACTCTATCCCATGCTACTTATAAATTTTTCCTCCTTTCTTCTGCTGATCCCTCTCAAGCTTTTTAGTAATTTTCCAAAGGTAAAGGAATGACTTTGGAGTAGTAGTTGATGGTGCTTTCAAGCACAAAGCTTGAAAGAGGTTACTACTTGATACCGCACCAACTGCTTTAACTGACATCCCCAAATATTTTCGTATGTCATTCCTTAAATTGATATTGAGTTACCTACTTATATCAGTTTTTAAATCAATTCTATAAACATAATGCATGATCTACTTTAGATAGTTCTCCAAAGCGACTTAAGTATGAGCATTTTCCACACTAGCTTCACAAGAGAATTATATTATCCACGAAGAATATGTGGGAGAGCACAATATCTGTTACTTTCAATCTGATTGGCTTCCATGACCCCTTATGGTGGCAAAGATGAATTGCGCAACTTAGCATTTATGTAACAAGGATGAAGACATATGGTGAGATCGGATCACCCCGTCTTAATCTCTACTTACTATGAAAGGAGGTAAGGTTGCTCTATTAAATAGGTTTCATAGCTGATGGCCACTGGATCAAATAAATCGAATTTAAGACTCCAAAAAGCTTAAAAGATTTATTAGTTTGCCTCTCACAAAATCTCCCTCGATTCCATTATGGACTTATTCGATTATAACTTATGGTTCCATAAAGTCTTTACTGACTAATAAACTATGTTATTATAGGAATTTCTTACACTGAAAAGCCAAACATGCAAATAAATCAAAGAAAGCGCAAAAGTTACCATTATCATTATTTTTCCTTAAAGCTTTTAAGTTGTGGTGTTTTAATCCATATATCAGGGCCTGTATGCATATTTTATACATTTATTACATCTACTCAATTATCACAATTGTATTAGTTGCTATATAATTATACCCACATAATTGTATTTGCTATGCCAAAAGTCTACCGTGGTGCTTGTATTGCATCGAACAATCTGAAAAACAAAAGGGATCCCAAAAGGTAAGGAAAATCCTAAAGGGCAACCTAAACAACCTGGCAACAAAAATACTCGATGTTCTAATTTATATGCATTATGAATAAGCATATGCACAAGTACAACTGAGCATTAAACAACTAGATTTTGTAGAGGGGGTATATCTGATTACAATGGTCACGTATGTAGGATATGTGTCTTATCATACACGTGGCCTCTGAGGAGTAACATGGTGACACTTGGCCTTTGATTAATAATGTGGATGCAAATGCAAGGTTTGATTAAGAGTGAGAAAGTAAAGAGAAGGAGCAGATGACCTTAAGAGCTCAAATGCATTAGTGATAGGAGAAGGGGCCATATAGCATCCACCTATTATTATTGAAGAGAGGTAATGTGTTATTTGCTTTTAACTCTATTTGATCTTTCATGATAATATTCCAATAACATGATGTCATGTGTCTAAATTTCTCCTTTCTCAAAATAAGGAGAAGCTTTAAATATTTATAAAGTTTGGTTTTTAATGACGTTCATTAGGTAGCATCAACGATCAATCGCTGACATGATGCCTTGTGTTCATGGATTCTTATATGGGTTGTTTGATGCATGGGCAGTCTCTTTAAATGCATGATCCTCCCTAAGATTGGTTGAGAGGGAACGGGTTAGCTTAGTCCAACACTTTTCACTCTAAGCCATCATATCAAATTTCCCTTAGTCATTCTAAATTCATAGACTTAACTTCTTAAGTCTTATTACTTAATCTAAATAGTTATGCCTAAGTCATTGTTGAGTTTAAAGCCCATTATTCAAATTTAGGCCTTTACAGATTTTGATCTATATTCTCATTTAATCTTGTCCATTCATACTTACCATCAAGTGTCACTTTCTTATGATTTCTCTGTTCATCAAAAGCCTCCTTTGGTGAAGTGGAAAACACTCATGTCACGTTTGGTATGCAAGAATGATTTAGAATGGAATGGGTTTGGAAATTATAAATCCATCCTTATGTTTGGCAGATTACATGGAATGGAATGGCTAAAAAGTAATAAATGCAAAATATGAATACATGATAGGATAAAAAAGTAATTACACTACGTATAATTAATAAGGGTGGAATGGAATCGCGATTTTGCCTTTTCAAAGGCGGAATCAAATTCTCCTTCAAAGCCGAAATCGTCGATTCCAAGGAATCACAATTCTAGCTTTTAAAAATACTTCCAAATATTGAAAAAAAGAATGAAAGCCAGAATCGAGATTCCATTCCATCCTATTCCTACATAACAAACATGCCATCAAAGTAATCAATTCTCTCTAATTTGTTTAACTTCTAATATTCATCAATAAAGGATTCATAACTTGCTTGTATGGGCCTCAACCCCAAAACCATAACCTCTTAAAGAAATGGCTTAGAATTGAATAGCCTAAAAAGGAGTGGAAATTTTATGTTTGATAACAATAATGGAATCACGATTGCATTTTAATAACTTCGTTTGGTTTGAGCATATTTTGAATGGAATGAATATATACTTGTGTTTTTAATATATACCCTATCTTTTGAAGATGCATAAATGCAGTATAATATAATATAGTATATAAAAATTGTAAGGAAAAAAATATTGTAGTACTGATGTAACAAATTTAATATTATAATATACATAAATCACATAAGTGTTTACATATTACATCAAGTATATAAACACAACGATATTACAGACTATAAAATATGAATTACTATATGATATTAAAGATGCATTATATGACATATTTTATTTTATTTATAACACATGCCTACTATATGTATGTTACATTTAAATTAACTTATGTCATTGAACTAATATATACCATATAATATATTATAATTAACTTTAATGTAGGCATTTGTGTATAGTATAAATATGTGTATATATACACAAACATATTAACTAATATGATAGATGATCTTATACATGACATATCATAACTACGTAAAAGGTCATTTCATTAATTAAGCTCTTAGCCCATTTAATGCCATGGATCGATCTTTTGGGTCAGTAACAAAGTTTAGAAGACCGAGTCCGATAAAGAATGTTTTAGGGAGATTTGCCTTAGTAAACTTAGAGCATGGATCGTATTTCGCTCTTAGCCTTATTTGGCTTTTAGACTAGAAATATCATTTTGGGTTAATTTTACTTTGTTTGACTAAAATATGGTTTATGTGGACTAAATATTTCATAAGCTCTTTTATATTAAAAATGGATTGTTTATAAGAAGATATGATTTTATATATAATAAAAGCCCTCATACTCTCTTAAAGCCCATTCCACTACAAAGGGAAAGAAGAATTTAACACCAGCTATTACATCCTTAGGTGTGACCTAACCATGATTTGCAATGCCTGATCTCAACCATCCATCTAGATGTCATCTAGTGATACGTATTAGTTTCTAACATCTACAAATAAGACACTCCCTTTCTCATGGAGGAGCATTTGACATATTGCTAAAATTGAGAGGAATATAGAAGCTCTGCTGAAATATTTTCAAAAAAGATCAAAACACCTTTTCGACAAGGGAAGAAACAAGTACAATCAAGTCTACTTGATTTGATCTTTTGTCACACTTGAGTACTTAAGAAATCGAGTTTGCTTGTTCATCCTTTCATGACCCTCCTTGTAACATCTATATACATGTCATTATCTCAAAACTTCTCTTGAGTCAACCAACATGCTTATTGCACATATCGGTTAGCTGCAACAATCTCACCATACAAACTACTCATAGTATTTAGTATATGCACACATATATAATATATAATATATCAAATTTAATGGTAATACTTATATATTATTCATAGTATAGAAAAATAACATTTAGATATATAATCTTAATTTTTTTGTACAAATTGCATTGAATTAAATATATAATATATTTTTAACTTGTGTCATAATATATATTTAAACTAGAATATATGTATGTATACATATATTAAAATAAAATATATCATATTTTAGATTAATATAGGAATACTATGTATGTGTAAAAAATGCATATGCTATACATATAACTATAATAAATATATTATAAAAATATTTTAGTATTTTGATATGTGTTTACATACATATATTAAAATAAAATATATCATATTTTATATTAATATAGGAATACTATATATGTGTAAAAAATGCATATGCTATACATATAACTATAATAAATATATTATAAAATATATTTTAGTATTTTGATATGTGTTTATTATTATTATAAATAAATAAAATATATTTTACTTTGTTTATAACACCCACATGATGTATGTACTTATAATATAATATATGCATGCTATTCCAAATGGATATTGGCTTTAAATCCCTTGGAACCTCGATCCTCTCCACTCTAAGTTGGATGGGCCTATGAAATTAGTAATCCTTGGGCTTGCAAAACACAAATCAATTAATGAGCATCGGGGATGTGTTTGATGCAGTAGTAAGTAGGCAAGGATGCATAATAGCAATACAAAGTGAGAGTAGAGAGAGTGAACCTGGTTCCTAGCTGGTTGATACTTGTATAGTGTAGTATCATTCCTTTATTAAGAAAGTAAATCGTCCCAAGATAAGAAACTTCCCTTTGTTCATTGAGGAAAGTGCTCCAACCTATTTTAGGGGCATGCCATCCATTTATTTAGGGGTCATTTTGAGAGCGTCTTCCCCTTTAAAAAACTAACATGGTTCTTTCCTTTGTAGTAGTTGAGGGACTTGATCAACCATTCTCTTTTTTGGTCGTCGAGGCTCGACAGCCTCACTAGGCTTTTTAATCTCTATATCAATGTGTTATATATGTACACATTCATCATATTAATATATAACATAAAATATATTATTATTAATTTCAAATAAATACACCTTTTATGTAGTATAAAGACATGAATATTATATATATTACTATGATATACAATATTGATATAACATACAACATATTTTAATTAAAATAATGTTTAGTATGTATTTATATGTATACTATACAATTTATAATAAATGTGTTCATATTATATCTATTCGTTATTATACATAACATGAAGAGTAATATATAGCGTATTGTAATTATGCCTTAGTCCCTAATTTGCACATATATATGTATCATGCAATATATATTTTAACGGTAATACAATCTATATATAGATAGATATATACTTTAGGAAAAGCCTATGATCTTGTTATAACTTTTAAGAGGATCGATTTGTTAGTTATTAAATAGCCTATATATATACGCAGTTACCATTTCACCACTGAAATACTTTTAATTACTATATATATTTTAATGGTCATATAATTAACTAGATAGTCCCATTGATAGGGTCGTAGAAGTCCATATACTTTACTTTAGTTAAGTAAATGATTATAAAAACATGCAAAATTTACCTTATATGATCTTAACTTGTTGATGAAGTCTTGAAGAGGTTTGAGGTGGTTTGTTTGTAGGAAATTGATGAAAATTTTTGTATCTTCTCTCTTTTAGATGTCTATTTTTAGGTCTATTTTTGAGTTAATTTTGCAAAATTTCACTTATAATTATCCCTTAAAATCTGCGTTGACTTTTGAAACAATAGAAGGATTGAGAAGAAGGCTTAATTAATGGGCTTGTATTTAGGTTCACGGGCTTGGGTTTAATTTGTAATGAAAATGGGCTTACACTTCAAAAATTTGCAGCAAAACTAAGGTCATTTAGATGTTTAGCTTAGACTACATATTGCTTAAAAAAATTAGGGAAAATGCAAACACACCCCCCAAAACTTTAAGGGTGGTGCAGATTGACTCACCAAACTTCAAAAGTGTGGTTTATGACCCCATAACTATAAATAATTTGCAAATATGTCCATTTTGTACGGTTTGGTAAAAAATGTACACAAATTCAATGTGGAAACTGTACGGAAATTGTATGAAATTGTATGGACAAAGGCAGGAGTAAGATTAGATAGACTTATTGGCAAATTCTTTATAGTTATGGGGGTCCAAAAACACACTTTTGAAGTTTAAAGGATCAATCCGCACCACTCTTAAAGTTTAGGAGGCATATTTGCATTTTACGTAAAGAATTTTTGGGCTCACATTATGAACTTAGAAAATTCAACTTCTTAGCTAATTGTCACAAGAAAAATTATTGTAAGCATAAATTCATTCACTGCATAATGTTTATGTGAGTTAATTAAGTATAATTAATAAAGATCTTTCACTCTCAATTAGCCTCTCCTAATAATGTATATTTGTGTTTATGATTTGTAGGGCCTTGGTGGAAATATAAAAGTAAAGGATATGAACAATAAGTTTTTAAGATATGACACACACCAAAAAAAGATCAAATTATTCATTTTGATTAACTAGTATGTGTCACGATTGATAATATAACAAAGGTTTTTCAATCAATCAAAAAGACTAAAAGAGAAGGGAACTTGAGGCAACTCTCAATTATATAGAATGATTCAAAAGTCAATAATAATCCAAACATTGCATAATAAATCCTTTTTACATCTAACAACTAGCACAAGGGCAAAATAGTTAATCACAATACTAAAATAATGAAATAATTATAAGAAAATAGCTACAAAAGAAATCTACTAAATTCCAAAATTCCCCCCTCCTTAATTTAAGTGAAAAATAAACTATATGCTCTTGCTAAATGGATTAAATAGCTTCAAAAGAAATCTTGTTCATCTTCCAATAGGTCCTCAAATGAGATTGACTAAATTAATTTCTACAAACTCTTATAATAAAACCAATCGACTCTTGCTTTTTATCACTTTGCATACTCTTGTGATCCCTAAATCTCTTTATTTTATGGGTAAATTACACTAATAGGTATTAATGTTTTAAAGTAAATTCATTTAAGATATCAATTATTCAAGTAAGTAAAAAGAAGAATCAACATTTCACAAAGTAAATTGGATGAGAAATCAGCATTTGTAAAGTTTAAGGAATCTATGATTGGATTATTTTCAATTATTTTTCCTTAATTTTCCTCAGTGGTTTAATTGTATATAACTTATTATTTGACTAATTTTATAAAATGTTAATACTTTAATGGATTTACCTCAAAAAGTTTATTCCACTTTTTACTCATCAAAACATTGGTATCTTAAATGAGCTTAACCACAACTGTTGATATCTTTTGATGTAATTTATCTTTTATTATACTTTTTGATTTATTTTGTACATATAATTATATCGAATTCACTATTAAAGCGTATTTTGAGGGGACGTAATTTTGAAAAAGAGTTAATTTTTATAATATAATCAATTCATTTCCTTCTTGATTACTTAAGAAGGATCAATAAGGGTTTTGTCAATAGTGTTCATATGACACATGTTGTAATCCTACAAAGATGATTTTCAATATGCTAAATCAAGTTGTGCATATCAAAATATTAAACTTCTTGACAAAATTGTATGAATTGATATCTAGGACTCTAAAGGGAAATAACTTACATAATGAGTATTCTACACAAGAAAATGGGGTGGAATTCTGTTGCACGAAATGGAGTTGTGGCATTGCAAATGTATATGGACACTAATCTTTTATATATATATATATATATATGAGAGAGAGAGAGAGAGAGAGACCAATGAGTGGTGGGCTAAAGGTATGTTAGCCAAATAAATAAAGGGAAATAGATTCATTAAGAGCTTACAAGTTTCTAAACAAATATACACAAGTACATCATAATTAATATACGATTTTTTAAAAGCCATACACATTGATTATTATCATGCTGGTCCCCCAAGTACTTCCCTGTCCAAACCAGTAGAGATTTGCAGCATCTCCACTACTCTATGTAGCTAATAATAAAGAAAATGGTGTAAACATACTAATGAACTTGATTCCTGTGGAGCTATCTTGAATGAGAACTTGTTCATCTTCAAGGACTTGAAATCCACTGCATCAAAAGTAATTTCTAATGAAAATAAGCAAGATCTATAACACATTCTTGTAGATTAAATAGGAAAAAAAAAACTCTTAAATGACAATAAATGTTGTGCTAATTAACTTATATTTCTGTACAATAACCTAGGAAATTATTATAGGGAAAATGTTGAAGAAAATGCTTTTATTTATATTTTTGAGATGAAATGAACACACATCATATCTTTTAAATAATATCACAATTGAAAAGTTAGTTTGAATAGCTTTCCATGTGCAAAGGTTTGACAATTTTAGAAAATACACATGTACTTTCCTTTCTATCCATCATTAAGATTTTTATTAGAATTTGTACATGCTAAATTTATCTTGCAATTGTATCAATTTGTTTTGGATTATATACTCTAGCCAAATTTATTCATACAAAAATAACATTCCTCTTAAAAAGACCTCTATTGAACATATTTTAATCTAAGACTAAAGTCATAAAATTATTATAATGGCAAAATGGTGAAGCATTATCAATTATACATTAATAAAATTAAATTATCACAGTATTATTGGAATTTTTACCTTAGAAAGAACGGTAAGTGAGAGTATAATAGATATCACTGATCAAATAATAACAAAAAGTGGTCATTAGTAAAACCGCTTGAGAGATTTAGTGGAAGGCTGTTTCCTATTGCCTGCCTTGCTTTATCTTAGTCTGACAATGAATACTATATGAAGAATTCACTCTTTAAAATTAGTAAATGATGTGCACCGTGGTAAATTTTGATCTGTAGGCATTATTACTGAAACAATTAGATCTATATTTTTTAACAAAAGTGATAAAAGAACATAATGTACCTACAATACATCTATCGTAGACATATATATATAAAGTACACAAAGGTCAAATATTTATTTCCATTTAATTGGAACTTAAGAAGAAATAGCACTTCGTCATCAGTCCAAATTCAAATTATGAACATAACTACTCCATACAATTCCGTGTTTTCTTTTAAATGGAAGGGGATATTTTAATAACTATGTAAGTTTGCATTTGATTAACTAGAATGGAATTGATATTCTATTTTTATTTTATCGAAATAGCTAATTTTTTGTTTGGTTTAGAAAAGTTTCTACCATAAAAAATGTTTATTCCATCTGCCATAAACTATATAAGGAATCTCGATTCCTTATGAAAAGCATCTTCCAATACCCCTAATCATAAAATAAAAAGAAAAATGTTATTTATCTCTCACCTTGTTCCATTCCAGTTTGCCAAATTAAACATAATAGAAAAAAGTAATCTAAGTAATGAAGAACTTACATTCATCTACACTGCCACTTAATTTTGTGATCCAAGTGAACTCAATTCCTCATCTGTTTCCTTTGTGCCCGATGGAAAAATTGTTGAGGCCGGAAGAGCTTCCTTATCCATCAAAGAGTTGTTGAAGCATGGCAAAGCTAGTACCAACTGTCTACTTTTATCTCCGAACACCATCTTAGGATGTTGTGCTTGGTTCAACGGGTTTTGTTCCACAGGCTGAGCCTCATGAAATGGTATAGGATTAGGAACATCGTAATCTATGAAATTGTATTTCAGGGCAGCAATGCTGTCTACAACTAGATTCTCCACCCTACTTAAATTCCTGAATCTTTCTACTAAGTCATGCCTAATGTATAAAACATTAGGGTTATGGACAAAAGCTATGTTTGCAACACTAAATTTTTTATAAGGGTGTAGGTGGGAAGGGTAAAAATGGCTGAAGTAATGATAGTTTCCCTTCAAGTCATCAGGCAAATACCCCAGGAGGTAGTCATGTAGTATGGTTAAATTGATTTGATGAATTTTTTCTGCTTTCCTCAGTATATAGCAAAAGATACGCTCCAACTCTGTTGTGCGGATGCTAGAAGATGTTAAGTCCGTAAATTCATATGGCGGTAGCTGATGGTATACTCTTTCTGAAATTGAAATTATAGGTTCTAATTTCATATTAGGACCAAAGTATATGGTGAAGATGAAGGTCATTAGGAATAACTGGTCATCGGTAATTAGCTGATTGTCCATGAATAACTCTGATTCTGCAAAGTCAAATGTTTTATATTAGAGCATCTTTTGTTTGGTAAAAATGAGAGAAGAAAAAAGGAGTGCTCACCAAACATATAGCAAAATCTTTTGAACAAAAAAACAATATAGATAGATTCTAGGGATTATTATTTTCATGAGAGCATTAAAATTTTATTATAAAGAAAGAAATAGAAGGATATTTATACTTTATCCTTGGGTTAGGCACAATTTACCATTTCTTACAATATTTATACTTAATAGATTAATTAAATTAATAATAATTAACTACTATAAGTTAAATCTAGTAGTGTTTCAAGAAATCTGAGTTTAGAAATAATCATTGAAATGCTTGCCTAGATTCATTTGCTATTTTTATAACTTGAATATAAAAAGTTATTTGAAAATAAACATTAATCTAGAAATTTAAAGATATAAATGGATGCCATCGATTTGTTAAGACTCAGTAAAGTCTAAGTGTAAGTTGGGTAATTTATTAGTACCCTAGTATTAGAGGACATAGAACCTTTTAAGTTTTCACAGTCTACAACATTCGCTTTTTTCCTTTTCTTTTTTTTTTTTTTTTTTTTTTTTGCCGTTACATTCATTCATTAAAAAAAATTAAATTAATTGGTAGAAATTTAAATTGATTATGAATTCATTTTGATATTTAATTGAACAATCAATCTATACTGTAACTGCATACGTCATACTAAGTAGAAATTAAAATAACAAACTTACTAGACTGCCTTAGTACCATTATTTGATAAGGGTTGATTAAAATATTGTCCCATAATTCGCGACAAGTGAAGTCCAACTCTTAATAATGAAACATCAAGATCCTATCACATCAAACAAATCATTTAAGATTTATTTGGATGATCTGTTTTTCATCTATATCTTATTTGTATCTTATCTATATTTATATATATTGTCCAATTTGTATGATTTGTTTTTTCATTTATATTTGTTGTTGATAAATAATCTAATTGAAATATACATTAAATAGATGTCAAATCGATACTAAATCAATGAACCAAAGGCATCCTAAGACAATATTACATTGCAGTAGAATTAAAGATTATAAACAAATTATTCTGATGTCCGAAGGTTTGCTTGAAAATTTGTTAAACACATGGTAAGTACAAATCATTTGTTTTTTTACTGAGAAGAAGAAGAAGAAGAAGAGAGATGATTAAAAGTTGATTTGTCCTTACAAGATGATGACGTGCATGCACTGGGGGGAAAATTTTGGCAGTAATCATGGCGGGAAAAAAACCGATAAAATGGAAATAATGAAATAGAACCCTAATTCAATGTTTTCAGAAAAATTTCTTGGTTTATGAATTCAGGTCATTATCATCACCAGCAAGAGCTAACTACACCAATCATCATATTATAGATTCTTAGGAGGGGAAGGAAATAGAAAAAGATTAAATGTTGTATAAAATTATCATAACCAACATAATTTAAAGTATTCGCTTTATTCGTGAATGACCTTTTGGCTTGTAGCATCTTTCCTGGTTTCTAAAGTAAAAGGTACTAGATTCAATTCCTTCTTCTTATTATAATGCAAAAAGGTACCAGCTTCATTCAAGATTTCACAAAACTCTAAAGATATTAATGCACTAAAAATATACAATTCAATAAGTAAATTAAAGAATTGAACCTGATAATGTCTTGAAATGGTCTCTCTTGGAAAACTTCAAGAAAATCCCCAGAATAACAAAATAAAATGTGAAATAGATTATAATTTGGATGGAGGAACACTATGGGAATAATGTTTTTATTGTGATAATTTTGGCAGGTACTTAAGACCAGTTGATTAATGAAAATTGTTTTCCATATTAGTTCAAATGAATTTGCTTGTTTTGAGGAACTTTAACGTTGGAAAAAGGGCTTTTTATTTTAACGTTGGAGTTTTTGCATGACTAATTTGTAACGCTTTACTTATCAAGTTTCCATTACGTTTACAAACTACTGACTTTTTGAGGAATATGGAAAACTTTTATTACTCCATGGAGGCCATTAGGCCCAATCAAGGGGGCAATCCAAAATGATATGGTTCCTTTACAATAAATTATATGGTATAGTATCAGTTATGGGAAATTCTATGGTTTGGTCATGTTCAATTATTCAAATTCATATCCAATTATGGTCGTGCATCATTAAAATAATCAATATATTACTTACTATCTTTATTTCATATCCAACTATGGTCATACAACATTGAAATAATTAATATATTACTTATCAGATTTACTTTAATAGTCAGATAATTAACTAAATAGCTTTGTTATTGATAGGACCATAGCAATTCCTATACGTTACATATTAAAATTGAAGAATGATGCTTTAAAAATTAGCTTTGCTGAAAATTTGGGTATATTATAAGTATACCCTTATACTTGCTCAATACCAGTATAGTTTTCATATATATCTTTAAAATGAAGGTCCAAAATATTATTAAAAATACTTATCAACTACAGCTATATTTTATTTGGATAAATCAATTAAAAATATTACATTTAAAATTATATTGATCCACAAACTAAGAAAGGTTTTTATTTAAATATTTTATTGTATTTAACGTTTCTTTTTTTTCATTGTTTTATTATTAATTTATTTCAAATAAAAAGTCATATGAAGATCCAAACATACTTCTTCTTCTTCTTCTTCTTCTTCTTCTTCTTCTTTCTTCTTCTTCTTATTGATGATGAGCGGTCTAGTTGTGCATTGCGAGTGCATAATGATATTCTGGTCAACATATGCCTTTGGTAATTTCTTTTGCTAGGAAATCAAGTAATTTTGGTAATATGTGAAATAGCTATGATTTGTTTGTATATATTTATATATACACACACACACATATAGGCATTAAAGAAATCCTTACATTTTTATAGTATCATATTACTGTAAGTATATCAGGATATTTAATATGTTAACTAAAAACTATTAAATTATGCATCATGGCTAAAAATATCATATCAAATTAAATAAGTGCATGAATTTGTGAACATTGTTGACTGCCATAATTAATCAAATTAACTAGGAAGGTGCTTAAGGAGATTCAATTACACTGGTAGTCATTATAAGAAACTAGCCTTTAAAGATAAATATTTTGTGATAAAAATGTTTTGTCTTTGAAATATGAATAAGAAATAGATTTGCGATAGATTTTTAATGAAAAATATTACAAAATATTTTCTAATTCATTTTTATTTCTAGATAGAATCTGCGATGGATTAGAAAGATATTTGCGATAGAATTTCCTTTGTTACAAAATCTATCTCGGATTTTAGTGGGAAATATAATACTTTAACACCATTTTTTAAAAAATTTGTTGCAAATCTATCTCTAAATTAAGCAAGAAATATAATACTTTAGCACCATCTTTTTTCTTTATAAATTCCATTGCAAATTTACCTCTAGACTAATATCTATATATATATATATATAAAATACGAATATAATTAAATACATATTCATAATATATATATATATATATATATCTAATTATAGTATAATATGGCTTATAATTTAGATATCAATTAATTTTATCATAAAATATATTTATAAATAAACTAATATATGTTTTGTTATATATTCTATTTGTAAAAAATTAACTTATTAATAAATATAATAATATATTATAAATTATAATTACTGTTTAAAGGAAGTTTATTATAATAAAAATATTATTTTTATGTCTGTTATATAATATTTTTTTACGTATTAACATATTATTTAAAAAAATTAAAATGTACTATTTAATATTATAGTGCATAACAATAATATAATATATAATATGTAATAAATAGCATAAAATTGATGTATTAAATTTTATAATATCTTATGTGTAATTACATACCATAAAAAGGTATAAGATATTATTCAAAAAACATAAAATATTTTAAAATTTATAAAAAGGATACAATATATTATTCAAAGATATAATTTTTTTCAATTAGGTATTATATAATATAAAAGAAATAATATAAATTATAGAATAATTATATATACATATATCATTATATATTAATATAATATATTTTCATAATATATTTATGATATTTTTTTATATAAGTTATATTTATATACAGTATAATTTTTTATATAAAATAACATGTTTGATAAAAAAAAACAATTTTCTTAAATATAATATATATTATTAATAATATTTATAAGCTAAAATAACTATTACAAAATATATATTTAGCATATATATGAACATATTTATATATAAGTACATAAATATTATAAATTATTTTAATTAATATATTATTGATGAAAATAAATAATAATGAAAAGGTAAAATATATCTAAAATAGTAAAATTAGCTAATAAAGCTAGTATTTATCCATTAAAACAACGTTAAATGTTTTGTGTAACAAAATTTTAAAAGTGTGATATATTCAAAAGAAGTAAATCAAACTTTGATTATGAAGAAAGTAGTTGGTTCATTAATTTAGAGCTCATTCAAACTCTATAATCAACTATGCTCATTATAAAATATTTCATGATAGGTGTAGGTGATCTCTAAGGAAGGATAAAAGTGTTTATTGTATCTTACCAAAATAAAAAAAAATGCCAAATAAATTAGAAACTTAATGAGAGCAATATAATAGTTAGACAATAGATAATTAAAAAAATAATTATAATCAATACTTTAGTCCCAAAACAAATATAGCTTTTGCAATAGGATTCGTTTACTTATATAATTTTTTTTTTTTTGTAATTCTATAAAGATAATATACTACTTAAAAATATAATATATTTCAATTATTGAATATACAATCCAAAATAATTAGGATAAAATATACACTTACCATATATCTGAACACATATAAATACATAAATATTATGCTTCCTTTTAATAAATATATTATTAATGAAAAGTGCATTAAAATTAGTAAAACATAAATATAATAATAAAAGTAGTTAGTTAAGTTAGTATTTATCCATTAAATATACATTAAATGTTTTATATAATTGTTAGTAGTATTCTAATTATTTGGATTTCGATGATAACAAAAAGAGTTACATGTTAACTAACAAGTGTATTGAATGTCAAGTTCTTATGAAAATGTTTTACAAGAAAATACCAATCAGAAAGTATTTCAGAAAGTATTTTCAAGAGCAGAAAAGAAGCAGAAATAATTTCAGAGAGTAAAATAACGTGTTGCGTGGATACTTTACAAAAGAGTGCAAACTCAGAGGATATTTCAGAGAGTATTCAAGGAAGGTTATTAAGCAAGAATGTAGATTCAGAAGGCATTTCACAAGAGTTACAATATGATAATGGATATGAAGACCCAGCACCAAAGTGATTGTATTTAGGAAATACATTCAATAATGTTCCACAAAGTTGGTTTAATATCCAAAGGGGAATAAATTTGAAATAGAGATCATTTTCAAGAACAATGGAAGAACATACTACATATTGCACTTGAAAAGAAAGTTAGTGTGCATAATATGAAGTACTTACAAAAGGAAATGAGATTTTCAAGGATAATGTCTGAAGATTCTACTAGTATACGGAAAATATGGAAATATATCTATGAGAGAATATGTTATCAGAGGATATCATAAGATTCATGTTTCAAGAAGATCGGTTTTGTTTTTGTTGCTATTATCGTGGGATTTTTCAAATTAAGATCACGCACCAAGATAACAACAAGTTTTCTTAGTCTTATCTTGATGGAAGACGTCTGGAACAAACAACTCGAAGATTTTCAAATTTTCAAATGAAAGAAGACTCTATCAGCAAGTCATCCGAATTAGAAGCAGAAAAAGAAGGGATCAAGCTTATCTATTCCAATGATTTAGCCATTAGAAGATTATCAAGCTTATCCATTTTTGAAAGTTCCAACCGCTTGAGAATGTGTGATTAAAAAGGCACGATCAGAACGAAGATGAGAGATATTGAATACAAAGAAAACAAAAAAGAAAAAATACATAAGATCAAAGCTTACAAGCAAAAAACTATCATTTTTACTTTCATTTTGTACTGAAATATTAGAGGATACTTTATCATTATTTCCTCAATTTGATTTGTTTAATCTTTGTGAGATTGAGAGTTACAAGTAGGCTCAGTAGGTTGATGTTAGCTTGAAGGAAGCTAGGAAGATCAAACTGAGTGCATTTGTAGCCAAGGGCTTTGGCAAAAGACAACTTGTAACATTGATTTGTTCTTAGATAGTGGAACATACCGATAAAGACAACTGGATCCCCGGCTTGGTACTGGAAGAGAGGACTGACGCTCAAGGCGGAACCTCCATAAATAGCTTTGCAAATTCTTCTACCTTACTTTCTTTAATTCTCGTATATAGTTACTTGTTTGTGTTTATCGTAACTTGTTTCAGAGACTAATTGTTACAAGAATTAAAAAGCAGAGACTAAAATTTTTGACATATATTCTTGATTGAGCTTAACAATTGTTATAGAAATTAGACTTGTTTGCTTTCGCATTATAGATAAAAAAATTTTATTAAAGTTATTATTTTAAAGATTTGAAAACCCATTTTTGTTTGATTAATCAAGTTGGTGAATTAGATAAAGTTTACTTAAAGGAATTTTTTTATTATTAACCAATTCAACATCACATCACACCCCCTCCCCCCCACCCCCCCCCGGGTTAGTTTTTGGGACCAACAATAATAACTTTTAAAAGTTTGATATCTTTCAAAATATAAAGTGGTCAAAATTTATTCATAAAGATATTAATTGGTTTATTAGTGTGAATTTCATAAAAACTTCAAAGTTGTAATGCCTCAAAGTAGGGTCTGGGCATATATAGTCACCACGTATAATAATTTATGTGTTACACGCACAGGCTTCCTAAAAAGATTTGTTTATGCCGAACATTTGCTAGCCAGTTTTAGTTGTTGGAATCATTTAATTATATTTTAAACACAACTGGATGTAGTAGCGGTAAAAACCTATTTATGAAAAACATTTTTCATTCTACTCACACAAGTAGATTAACTTTCACAAACGAAACCATACAATCAAGTATCTATATATGATGATAAAACAAAGCTTTGAAACTTATTACAAGACATGTGGCTCCACTAAGCCTTGAAGCGATTACATGTTCAAAACGATATAAATCCAATTCTCATACAAAATGAAAATAAAATAAAATCCCGCTATCTTAACTTGCCTTACTCTTCAATAAACTCTTTTGAGTCCCCATTCACTCAATTCAATCATCATTGCCATCATCATCATCATACCATCACCTGGAAAGAAAAGAATAACGAGTCAAAGCTTAGTACACAACCAGGGACAAGCCTAGAGCCTCCCTAGCCCGAAAAATAAGCCTTGCGTAATCAAAGATGTGATCGAATTTTGTAGTAGAGTATAAGAAGATAGTAGTGATTTAGGCCATCATGATAGCTTTAGAGCCTCCCAGTCCAAATCTCTCTTGGCATGAGCCATGATTAAATATATTAATTATATATAACTTTCTTTCCCTTTGAAGCAGGTGCCTTCACGAGTTGTACGTGTTTTTCTTCATCTTCGTCGTTAACGGGCAAAACTTGCACAACATTAAATGCAGTAATAAGTGATATAGGATTTTTCCCTTTTTTTTTTTTTTTAAATATCAAATAATATTAAATCCTTAGTAGATACCTACCTAAACAAATCTTAAGTAATCTGCTGTATCTTGTAAGGAAATATATTATGGAATAATAAAATTAGTCACATTGCTACATTAAATAAATTACTTATTTCTTTATTTTTCAAATTTTGAATTTATGATTTTTTAGTTTATTTATCTTTTTATCCATTATGATGAATTGTTTTAACGTCATTTAAGGAAATAGATTTCTGGTTAAGATTAAAAAATTTGAACTTAATTAGTTGCACTAAATAAATCTAAAATTCCTAGTTGTGTTCTAATTTTCTTTTTTTTTAATAAAACCAAACATCATATAACTATCTAAATATGTTTAAATCTAATTTTAAAATTAAAACATCATGTTTATAAGTTAATTTTAAAACATTAGCCTACCTGACTTGGAGGGAAAAAAAACCTTTTGTTCATCTGTGTGTGTGTGTGTGTGTGTGTAAAGATCCAACCTTTTAAATTCCGAGATTTAGTGCACCGAGTCCCCAACCACATATAACATTTTTATATTATATGTAAGGTTATCCTAAAATTAACAGTTTATGAGAATTGTTTGATTAAGTCTACCAAAACTTTATAAACAATTTTGAAAAAAGAAGATTGCTAACAAAAGCGAACTATACATATACACATCATAATTACAAACATTAGTGTCAATATAAGACTAAAATTACAAGTTGTTCTTGATACAAAAAAATAAACTAAAGAGACTTTAAAGTTTTTTACAACTTAGGCTTATTTAATAAGCCTCATATACAGAGAAATATTTTTAAAACAAAAGTTTTTCCAAAAACAGGGACCCGAGTCCTACTCGTCCACTCATCCACTCGTCATGAACTCTCAAATCTTATCCATATCCCAGATTATCATACAAATTATCTTCATACCTGCAACGCAGCAAAAGTAAGCCAAAGGCCTAGTACACAGTAACAAATACAAAACGAAGTGTCAAGCGAACTTAGTTCTAATACAATGCTTCAACGATTAAGTCGTTGTCTTGCTAAATTTTCTTTTAAGAAAACAACAGTGGGGTATTCAAACATCGAGATCACGCTCTGGGAATTTAAGAGTCCTATAATGCAACTGCTCAGGGAGTTGACATAAGTATATAAGTATATGAATACTTATATCTCCTATATCTATTTATAAAGAAATAGTTATTATGGTTCAAAATCATTAGACTTATTAAACTCAATCCACAACATGAATCTAGTTCACAAGTCCCATAAATTTGAACTAAACCATGGTATTTCCTTTAATTTAAGCAAACGTTACTCAGATACTATTCTCCCATCAGCTACGCTTAACCATATGAATCGCTATTGCATATAGCGTACTATTGATCATGGTAAAGTCATTGCATCATGACTTAGGTTAAAGTGTCTAACTAACATGTCATTGCATCATGGCAGGTTTGCTACTCTTCGAACTAGATTAAACAGTGTAATAGACATCTAGTTTACCAAAGTATTAAGTTGACTTGAATTAAGTCAAATTTAGTAATGCCTATTCTAGCATACAACAAATAAGCTACTGCATACCTGTACCCAGTAGAGTATCACTATATCACTCAGAGGGAAATCAACTAAAGAATCTTTAACTGAAATAAGAAATATCAAACAAATCAATAAATTTAACGTAGAACATACATACAGCATACAATTCTAAGTTAACTATACAAAGAGATTCAATGAACTTAACATATAGCTCTAACATTTGATTCATACATAAAACATGTTTATATAACTTATAGATTCATTAGAAGATCATATATGAAGCAAAGAAGGACAATTGAAGAAGTTTGAAATTGTAAAAACTCAAGAGACCCGGGTAATTTACACCAGTAAATTTGAGCTGAATGCTAGTAGCGTTGGAAACGTATGCCAGTGGCGTTAAGGCTGGCGTAAAGAAAATCAGTTCTGCTCACATTCAACACTGGTTAAAGGTCAGTAGCGTTGTTGAAGCCCCAATGGTCGGTGTTAGAATAGAAAAATGAACGCTAGTCAATTTCTTCACAAAAGCCGGCGCTCACAAGCAGCATTAAAAAAATCGATTTGATCACATTCAACACCGCCTCTATGCGATGGCGTTGAAGTACCAAATGCCGGCGTAAATCAAAAACAAAACTTGTTCGAAAAGTTTGTTTCCCCTGTTTGCACTTGCAAAATTGTAACTTAAAGCACTTTTAATCCTTCTTCAAACACATATCTAGCTTCATATACTATCTTCTATCCACATTAATACTCCTAACAACATTGAACATCATTTTGACACATCAAACATAACTTTAGTTTACTTCATCACATGAACTCATTATACTCCAACACTAATACTTATACATAAACCATAATTCAACACAACACAACTCAAACACTTCTAACACTACCTCTACACTTCAAAACCACTAAAGCATCATCCCAAACACATTGTTACATCTTAGTACACTTCAAACTACTTCATCCATTTCAAACCCTCTCCTACATATCACCTTAAACTTAACTACTTAACTTCAACATCAAGCTTTGACATCAAATATTACTACTTCTATAGCATATGTAACAAGTTAAATATCATCAAAACTCATCTTAACCTCCATTAACATATAAGACCATTCAAATTCATACACAACTTCGAACTTATAAAACATGCCTAATACATTTAAAGCATAAAGAAAGAGTAACAAGGACTTACATGAATAAGCCTTGGCTTATAGAGACTCTTGGTCCTTGGATGTATATTCCACTAAGGGTTTTGGGCTAGCTTAGATAGGAAAAAAAATGAAGAACAAAAGAAACAAAGAAAGAAAGAAAATGAATTTTCGGATGAGAAGTGGAGCTACCCAAAATGGAGTCTTTTGTATCAAATTACGGTTCAAACTTATCCTAAACTTGACTTTATGGGTACTTAATGGATTGGGTTGCAATTTGGCTTAATTTGGGCTCATTTTGAGGCTTAAAAATTATTAAAACATGGGTCAAACTTGATAAAACTCTGCCATGGCTTTAGGAATTTCCCAAAACTTATTTTGATACAAATAAACTTATCACATACATATTAATATTAAAAGACACAAACATTAATTATACTATACACACATTAATACATATAGAACAATAGCCTTAATAACATAATATTAATTCATATTTACTACTATTACAAATTTCATGCTAACAAGAATATACACATAATTCAAATCCATTTTCATACACTCATTTCATACACCAAATTCACTTTTAAACTTAATATTTAAAACTAATATTGTATTTATATGGAAATTAAGTTATTAATTACGTTAGGTTATTTCACTCTCTCTCTCTCTCTCTATATATATATATATATATTATATTGAAAAGTAAGAGCTATCATTTTCAATTTGTTACTTTTCTTTTTAGTATTTAAATTTTTTAGAGTATTTGTGTAAATATCAAAATATTTATCATCGTATTTGTTTCCTTCTATTTTTTCCCCTTTTTTCTTTAACTTATTTCTCCATGAAAGTTTTTTAATTTAACCTTTTATGATTTTCTTATCATATATTTCATATACCAACAATTAGAAACATTAAATGATAAATAGTTTATATTTTATATAATAAAAAAATGAAACATTATCTAACTTATATAAAATACCATAAATGTCAGTTGTATTCAATGACTTTTAATCTATATATATATATATATATATATGTGAATGTACATTTCATACTATGGATTTTGTGAAATCTAGACTAAGGAATAAAATAGATGATGAATTTCTCATGGACTGTCTTTTGATTTACAAAGATATAAGTATTGCTGAACAAATTGATCCAAATGCCATCATATATAAATTTTATGACATTAAGGAGGAACGTATTATACTTTAACGATCTTTTTTCTTTTAATCTTATGGTTGTGATTTTTTTTCTTAATTAAACAATAGCATAGAAGATGATATTCATTATGGTCCTCCCTATTCTTTAGTCATGTGTTCGTCCCTATACACAGCAACACAAGCACACACGAATAACACACAAGCTTATACTAATATAATGCAATAAACATGAAATACCCCAAATCTTCACCAAGATTAGAAATTGAGTTTAGATAGATTAAATAAATCAATGAATTATAGATTTAATTAGATAAGTTGACTTAATTTAATTAGCTAATAATTAAGTTGGTTTTGAGATTTGAAATTCCTAAAATCCCTAAATATGTTCTAAAAATGTTTAGAATTCCTAAACTTTTGATTCTTAGCCTAAACACTAATTCCTAAATCTCGTAAAATTTGAGTTCATTTGCTTGAATAAAAATATTAATCCTTAAACCCGAACTCAAATTAAATATCTTTGTATCCAAATTAAATTCCTAAATTAAGTTCTTATTTTAAGATCTTAATTTATAATCTATTAGTTCAGAAATCATCTTTTAAATACTTTTGGAACTATAGATATTGATATGATAGTTCTAAACCTATATCATATTTCTAAAATATATATATATTTAGTTTTATTCTTTCCTTTTCTTTTATTTCCCTTTGCTACCATCCCTTTTCCTTTTCTCTTATTTACGTTTCCTTTTTCTTTCTTTTTCTTCCTCCTCTTCTTCTTCTTCTTTCTCAAAATTCAACATATAAATCTCAAACTCAATAAGAGAAAGGAGGAATCAAGTAGAATATGAGAATAGAAGAAGAAAATCAAAGCTAGAAGTACAAGAAGTTGCATGATTTAGCCAAAGAGCTAAGTTTTTATTTCTATTTCTCTTTGTTTTTACTTGTTATTTACATTTGTAATTGATGAATTGATGTTGAATGGAGTTGGAAGTGTGTTTACATTTGTATATGTTGGATTAATGTTGTTAGGAGTTGAGTTGTGATGAAGAAGATGATGAATAGTGAAGTTGAGTTTTGTTGAAGTAGTTGGAGTTGTTTGATGTAGTTAAATGAGTGTAGAAGTGTTGTTTAGACTTGATATGGGTAGTATATAGCTTTTATGAAGTTTTGATTGAAGTAGAATGTGTAAAAGTTTAATAAAATGAAATTTGAAAAACAAGGAAAATTCGTAACTCAAGGAAACCATGAATCACGAGAGTGATTCAAGCCTTGGTAGGCTCGGGTTGGACATATTTCATGAATCACAGGAGTGATTTTGAGAGAAAAAACTCTGTTTTGGGAAGTTTTCATGAATCACGGTCGTGATCCATCCCTTGGTAGCCTTGGTTGGTCAAAAACTTTGAAACTCAAAAATCACGGTCGTGATTCTTAACTCAAAAACCATTTTATGACAGCTTTCCAAAAATCACGGTTGTGACTCATATTTTTTTTACGCAATACTATTTCGTATTTTAATCATAACTTTTTCATAAAATCTCCGATTGAGGTGATTCAAGTTTTGTTGGAAATCTTATAAAGAGATCTACAACTTTCATGTTTTGAGTTTTTACAAATTCTAAAAGTATCGATGCTCAAATTTGACTTCTTTCCAACTGTTATATTTTTATAAATAAAGTTCAAAACTTATTTTTGTTTGTGAAATGTGTTTTTGCTTAGGAAATTGATCTTTTTGAGCTAAAATGAGATAGATAAGTGATATTTGATGTGTTATGTGAGTTAATTGATGTAATTAAAAATGATTTTAGTAGATTTGTAGATTTAATTAATAATTTGGATTAAATATGGAAGTTAGTTATAAAATGAACTTAGTTAACAAACCTAGGTTCAACTTGACTAAATGAACTTGAATAGGATAAAATGAATTAGATTGAGTTAGTTTAACGACTTTGGCTTATTAAATGATTGAGTTTAACTTATTTGGCTAAGGTTAAGCTAAAATGGATTAGTAACAAATAATAGAGTTAAATGAATGCATTAGGGTGATCTTTGAATAACATGAGGAGCATGTTGTTTTGTATATATATATTGATATGTGAATAATAGGTTGTGATATGGTTTACATTTAATATGAATGAGTACTAGCTTAAGTAATTATGTGAGTTCAATTTCTTGAAACAGATGTATGGTTTTGGTTTTGGTTTGATTCTTTTGGAATGGCTTTATCAACCTTGTAAGGCTCTGTTTGGATTTCGTATATAAGGTACGCAGTAACTTGCGTGTTGAATGTTAGGATAGGCATTCTAAATGATTAAGACTTAAACTCGGCTTAATAATTGATGAATATTGATTATGTTATTCGTCATTGAATCCGGTTCGAGGAGCGACAACTTGTCATGATGCAATGATAATGTTAGAATAAATGCTTAGGCCACTTGTTATGATGCAATGACATGGCTCGGGGTAATCGAAGGGAATATAGTAACAGTAACATTTACTTAAACTTGGAAAGAATTATCATAGTTTAGTTCAACGTTTATGAGAGCGTATGAACTAGATTCATGTTATGGACTAAGTCTAAGTAAAGTTGGGTAACGGCTATAAGCCCTGATGAGATTACTGTTTCTTTTTCAGTGTAACATTATCTAGGAGATATAAGTATTCGGGCTGCTTATATTAACCCCTACGTCGTCGTGTTACTCAAGATCCTCAAATTCCCATGGCTTGATTCGGAGTGTGAGTGCTCCTATGATAGTTGTTTATTTACTTTAAAAATATATATAAATCTCTGGCTGTGCATTGCATATAGTTTAAGTCGTGTGCCACTCCATGTGTAATTGTGTTACTGTGTACTGGGCTCCGGCTCATTATTGTTGTTGTTATTCTTTTTACAGGTATTATTGTTATTGATGATGATGATGAAGACTTGATGATGATGTGGAGGTTGTGATGTTATTGTTCTTATTATTGTTGTTAACGAGGATGGTGATGGTGATGGTGATGATGATTGATGATGATGTTTGTCCCGGGTTTTGGCGATTCTAAAGATATGGGAGAATGAGTGAAGTGTGATAGGATCGAGATATTACTTATATTTTGTTTCTTCTTTTGTTTTGTTTTGTAAGAGGACTGGATATATTATAAATTGTATTTCTTTTAAGGGCTTGTTAATGCCCAATTGATTGTAAATGATTATCTACCCCTAAGAGTAGATCATAATGTGTTTTTATAAAGTTAGTTTCTTAGAAAACTGGTTTGCTCCGTAGGAGTAGAAGTTTATAAGTTGTTTTATAAAATTTGATTTTCCGCTGCCGAATCCAGTTATTTAGAAATGTAACTAAACAATTTCATAAATTCTAAAATTGGTTTAGCAATGTTCAACATAAACACCTTCTTTTAAGACAACCTTACGTATAATTCGTAAGAGTTATACGTGGTTGGGGACTTGGTGTGCTTAGTTTGAGAATTGAGCATGTCGGGTCTTTACAAAACAATAGTTTATTATCTTTAAATTAAAGTAAAACAAGCAACACTAGAGCACTCACACTCCGATACAAGCCTTTATGAATCTGGGGATCCTCAGTAACAGCAGCTGGTCAGGAGTTGATATAGGTAGCCCAAATATTCATATCTCTTACATCTACTAGAAAAGGAAAATAGTCTCATCTAGGGTTTACAGTCGTTATACATCTCTATTTATCTCAATCCATAATATCATTTAGTTCAACCGATCCAAAACATGAATTAAACCATATTACTTCCTTCTAATCTTAGGTAAAGTTATGATGATACCATTTACTCTGTCAACTACTTTCTAAGCCACTTATAAATTGTCATTGCATCATGACAAGGGGGTGGCTTAAGCACCTAACTATCGTGCTCAGCTCTAAGCAAGGTTTTCAATCCTTAGACTGGATTTAATGACACAAGCACAAGCATCACTCAATTATTTAGGCTGTCTTTAAGTTTTAGTTCATTAGGAATGCCTATCCTAGCAAACAACACGCAAGTCATTACGTATCTGTCATAATGTATGGAATTCAAAACAAAAGTAAAGGATGGATCAGTTATCTATTCATCTATTCGAGAATTAAACTCATATAATTTTATATAAATATCCATTCATATCAAACTGATATTAAAACCTATTTGATCAAACACTAAATATGAATCTCGCCCTGGCTTCGAAAATCAACCTGCCAAGATACCTACAGTTCTCCATTATTTGTCAAATTATTTCTTCTTTTTTTTTTTGGCTTATAATCCATTCATTTTAAAAACATCATTACCTCTTATTACCTTTTAGAAAATATTAATTTTCTAGCAAACAACATTTGAACAACACGCTCCTCATATTAAATAAAGTCTAACCTAACATACCAATCTAAGTCAATTATAAGTTAAGTCTATATTAACTTAATCTTAACCAAGTTAATTAAACTTAATCATTTAATCAAATTACTAAGTCATATCCAATTATCTCCCTAAGTCATTATCATATATCTATTAGGATCTTAGTTAATTTATTTCATTTTAGTTCATTTAGATTCATTAAGCCAAATTGATCTTAGATTGATTAACTAAGTTTATTTTATATTTAACTTCTATGTTTATTCAAATTAGTCATTAATCTATAAATTCTCTTAACTCATTCTTAATTATATAAATTAACTAACATATCATTGTACCTATCGTTTATCTATTCATTTTATTCTTTTTTTTTTTATGAAGAACATGGGCATATGGTAGCCATGTTTCACCCCATATACAAGCATATTAGAAGCATGACTAAGTACATTTAGCCGTGTTTTCATCGTGCTTGTCTTTGAGTCAAAGAACAGAGGTAGCACGATGAGATAAGGTAAGTTGTGTTCCTCCCTTGTTTTGTTGGTATACTTAAGTGCTTAGAGGTTATAGAGAAACCGGTGGGATATGGGAGGCCGTGTTCCACCCATGCTATTCCGGAATCACATTTGTTGAACAAAATAGAGAGAAACACGATTGGATAGGGTAGCCATGTACCAATCATGTTCCTTCTTGTGGATGTTAAAATTCATATGTTTTTTAGAATCCGAAAGGAGCATGATTGAATATGGCTCCTCATGTTCCGTTTGTGATCTTTTCCAAAAACAAAGCATGTATGTATTAACCTATTTTAATTACTTTTTTTCATCATACTTCAACAAAAACATCTTATTATCAACATATATACTTATAATCTTAACTTTCAACATCTATACACATATTATTACTTCGAATTTCATCATATCTCTAGCCTATACATGCATGAACGTATACCTAGGTTTTAGTATATAAATTCATTTATTACAAATTCACAAGTTTTATCTTAAACCTTATATATCTAGCTTAAAGACATCATATACATGCATATATAATGATCAAAATAAAGAAAGCATCAAAGCTTACATGTTTGGATAACTTCACTAATTTGATCTTCACTACTTCTCCTCCTTCCTGGCTAATGAAGCTTCTACATGTACATTCTCCATCCTCTTTTTTATTTCCTAACTTCATTTTCTCCTATGATCTTCTTGAAATTGAGATAAGTGTTGATTTGTTGAAAGAAAAAGAAGATAATGAAGATGAAGAAAGAAACGTAGAGAGAAAGAAAATAGAAAAAGAAGAGAACAAAAAAGAAAGGAAGAGAGGGTAGGTGGAAAGCAAAGGAAACGGGACAATTTAAAGATATTTTATGGGTTGAGCTTTGATTTAAACTCTTCAGATAATTATTTTAAATATCGTAAATAATTATAAAATAATTTGAGAATTGATATAATAGAAATAAATAACTCGATTTAGAGATATAATTTAGAAGTTTAATTTAAGAGAAACTAATATTTAGATTGAATGTGAGTTTAAGAACCAATATTTTTAGACAAACAAATAAATTCAAAAATTATGGGGATTAAGGATATGAAATTTAGGCTAAAGTATGGGGCTTAGGAATTTGCAAAACATTTAAAGAATGTTTAAGAGTTTAGGATTTGAAATCAAAGAAAATGGGTTATAATTTTAAAATTGGAAGAGATTACGAAATAAAATTTTGTTGGAATAGATAGGTAAAAAAATAAAAAATTTAAAAGGAATATTTGTAATCTCAATATCAATTTAAATCTATTTACTAATCTAGCTATGTTAAATCATCTAATTTTACTCTATTGTTTACTTATTTTTAATTTATTTAACTATCTAAATTTAATTTCTAACTTAGATGAGGATTTAAGATGTTTCCAAAGGTTAAGTGTACTCATGTGGAGCACTTCATGATGAGTGACTTTTTAGAAAAGACAAAACAATGTGTTATGACTTACTAGATTGAACAATGTTAAACAAATTAGAAGGATAATGAGAGCAATATATTAATTAGAGAAAGGAGAAATAATAAGAAACTTAATTATAATTAGTACCTTAGTCCAAAACGGAAATAGATTTGCGATGGAATATTATTTATAATATTTTTTGTAATTTATGAAAGAATTAGAGGCGAATATTTAATTATTTTTATTTCGTAATATATAAAGATAATAGAGACAGATTTTTTTTCCATTGAAATTCTATTGCAAATATGTGATGGATCAAAAATATGTCTCTAAAAGAATTAGCGATGATGATTTTTAAAAATCAAAATTTACGATAGAGAATCTATCTTTAAAAGTCTTCAAAGACAGAATTTTCTATCTCGAAAACCAAACTTTCTTGTAATGAGTGTAACTCTATGGAAGAACTTGCATTGTTTTTAACTAATTTGAAATGAATAAAATTTCAAAGAATGTTCTTTCTTTTTGGAGCTCCTCTCATTTGATTTCATCTTTTCCTTTTATTTTTATATTTATTTCTTCTTTTCTAAGGAGGAACAAAATAGATAAAATTTGTATTTACCAAACATGCAGAATTCAATTTTTTTATGGCATATTGATTTAGCTCTAGAGAAAATAAAGATGAATGGAGGAGAAACATTTTTTTTTTCCTTACCTTGCTTGGTTCTACCTATTGTAGCTCGAACTCCGGTCTACTATGCTAGCATCAAAAGATACTTGACAAAATAAACATTAAAATGATGCATTAAATAGAATAGAAAAAAACTTTCTATGATTGCATTGTTGTTTTTCACTATACTGGTCTTCTCTAATATTACCATTTACTCTTTGTAAATGCATTAAGACACGATTTCTATTTCTATGTGAACCAATTTATAATATTGTTAATATATATAATAATTCTATAATACTTTTAAAAAAATGTCTGAAAAATCAAACCTAATAATTTTTTCCATGAATTTAAATATCGATAATTAGTAATATGAAAAATAGAAGACATATTTAAAATGAATAAAGTATAAGTTTAATATTAAAGGAACTTTTACAAATATGTTACACAATATAAGTATAATTGTATAGTTGATATATAAACTGAGACCATGAGTAATTAGCATGATAGTAAACTAGGTCTTAACATAAATTTGAAAAACATACACCAAAGATAAACTTTAATTTACATCTTTTGAAATAAATCCAAGCCGAAATTTACTAAGAACCATAAATTATTATGTGTTATTATCTATGTAGATATTATGGTAGCACATGAATATAGAAATAATATCTTGTTTAGGACCTTAGTTGAAATTAATTACCTAAATAAGATCGAAATAAAACAAATTACCTAAATACAATATCAAAATCATGTTTATTAAAAAAGAGGTACAAGAGTATAAATTTCTGTGCATGTCAGAGAACATAATGTCACACCCCACCCCGCAGGCGACGGCGATGCGATGCCAGGGCAGGCAAACCCACCACTGGCCCCCTAGTGGTAATGGCCGACACCACCATTGCATCATGGTGACCCCAACCAACGCATGCCCCTCAGGGTACCACAGGCACTATAGGTATTGTTACTCTCAGGATGGATTGACCCCAGTCTGCAGCCTCTAGGGATCGAACCCATGACCTGAGGCTTTTGCCTGCCCCAAAGGCAGCACCTCTCACCAATTGAGCTGCCTTTTTATGTCATACCCTGCCCTCGCAGGTGACGGCGATGCGATGCCAGGGCAGGCAAACCCACCACTGGCCCCCTAGTGGTAATGGCCGACACCACCATTGCATCATGGTGACCTCAACCAACGCATGCCCCGCAAGGTACCACAGGCACTATAGGTATTGTTACCCTTAGGCAGAGTTGAATCCAGTCTGCAGACTCTAGGATTCCAGCTCAACTGGTGAAAGGTGCTGCCTTTGGGGCAGGCAAAAGCCTTAGGTCTGGGTTTCGAATCCTAGAGTCTGCAGACTGGATTCAACTCTGCTTAAGGGTAACAATACCTATAGTGCCCGTGGTACCCTGCGGGGCATGCGTTGGTTCGGGTCACCATGATGCAATGGTGGTATCAGCCATTACCACTAGGGGGCCAGTGGTGGGTTTGTCTGCCCTGGCATCACATCCAGAATCTTGGTAGTGGGGGGCGGGTGTGACACATAATGCGATATTTATTGAATTAAAACATCCACATTTCTTGAGCAAAGTTAGTGTCCACTAAGATAAATGATAGCCATGAAATGGAAACACTTCAGCCACATAAAATGGAAATGAAAAGGTAGTTGTGGTGCTAAGAAAAAAGAAAAAAAAAATCAAAGCAACTAGTATTACAAATAGCGGGTGAGATGAAAATTAAAAAGTACTGTGGTCAAATAAGCTCAATTAGTAAAGGCGTTCTCCTTTGGAAGGAACAAAAGGTTACGTCCCGGGTTTGACTCTTGGGTGTTGCAGCGAACCTCAATCGAATCCTAAGCATAGCGAACAATTCCTTTGAGTGTGCCTGATAAGAAGGTGTACCTCATAAAAGCAGGGCCTACGACAACCAAGGGGAGATGCTAACCATCACATCGTCGTCGCCTGAGGGGGCAGGGTGTGATGACAATAATAATAATAATAATAATAATAATAATAATGTAAAGACCCGACATGCTCAATTCTCAAATTAAGCACACCAAATCCCTAACCACGCATAACTCTTACGAATTATACGTAAGGTTGTCTTAAAAGAAGCTGTTTATATTGAACATTGTTATCCAATTTTAGATTGTAAAATCATTCAGTTAGATTCTGGCAACAATTGGATTTAGCAGCAGAAAAATAAACTTTAATTAAAACATTTTTACATAAAAAGCATTTCAAACTTCCACTATTAAAAGTGGAAAAACTTTCACTTAAACAAACCTTTACAAAAACTTATTTACAAAACATGGCCTCTGACAAGCCCTTAAATGAAAATACAAATTTATAAATGAATCCAGTCTTAAAAACAAACAAAAGGAGAAACAAAACAACTAAACTACTCAATGCTCCTGACTTACATCACTCATCCACAATCCTTCTCGAGTCCACGGAAGTACCCAAAAACCCGAGACGAGATCATCAACAACAACAATATCATCATCTCATCATCCATCATTACTAACATCAACAAGAACTCATCATTATCAACTTCATCAACATCATCTTTATCAACAACAAAACCTGTAAAAAGAATAACAACAACAAGAATGAGTCGAAGCCCAGTACACAATAACACAATCACACATAGAGTGGCACGCGAGCTTAACTAAATGCAATGCATCAATCCACAAGTTATTATCCTTTCATAAAAATAAACAAATCAACAATGGAGAACTCACACTCCGTAACAAGCCAGTGGGAATCTGGGGGTCCTGAGTAACAGCAGCTGCTCAGGGGGTTGATATAGATAGACCGGATATCTATATCTCCTATATCTAACCAATAAAGAATATTAATAGCATCAGCTAGGGTTCACACTCCTTTATACACTCCACTTATCCCTGTCTATAACATCAATTAGTTCAACGGTCTCATACCCGTGAACTAAAACATATTATTTCCTCCCGAGCTTAAATAGAGAATATACCGATACAGTTAACCCTATTAGCTACCCACTTAGCCAATAAAAGAAACCACCATTGCATCATGGTGAACCATTGCATCATGGATTTGAGTCATTGCATCATGACAAAGGATTGGGTTAAGTGCCTAAACTACCGTGCCATTGCATCATGACAAGGTTGTCGTTCCCGGATCCAGATTCAACGACGTAATAGACAACCAACACTCATTAATTATTAAGCCGAGTTTAAGTTCTTAATCCATTTTAAATGCCTATCCTAACATCCAACATGCAAGTTACTACATACCTTGAATATTAAATCTAAACAGAGTCTCAGAAAGAATTCCAGAAGATAAATCACATATCCACTTCTGTTAAGGAAAGAGTTCGTATAAGAAACTAAACTAAACTAAACATCCACTTCATCAAAATCATATAAGAACTTAAGCTATTTATACATTCATCTCAAACTCATTTTATTAAACCCTATTTGATCAGACACAAAATAGGAACCCCACTATGGCTGCGAAGATTACCCCGCCAAAATATGGACAGTTCTCCTTTGTCTGTCAAAATAATTCTTTTCCCTTTAATTATAGTTTCTTATCACAAAACATAGCATATATAAAGCATTCATACATAAAAGCATTCATATTCAAAGCAAATAAACATTTGAAACAACATATTCCCATATTAATCAAAGATCATCCTAATTCATTCATCTAAGCTAATTATTAGCTATTAACCCATTTCAGCTTAACCTTAGCCAAATTATTTAGAGTTAGTCATTTAATCTAAAACTAGTTCAAGTTGATTAACTTAAATAATCTAATTCCTTTTAGCTTATTCAAGCTCATTTAGTCAAGTTGAACTTAGATTCATTACTAATTCATTATACATATAGGATCTATGTCAACTTGAACTTACCTTAACTTAAACTTAGCTAAATTAATTAACCTTAATCATTTAGTTCAAAAACTAAGTCAAAGATGGTTAAACTAACTCAATCTAATTCATTTTAACTCATTCAAGTCTATTTAATCAAGTTGAACCTAGGTTTGTTAACTAAGTTCATTTTATAACTAACTTCTAGATTTAATCTAATTATTTGTTAAATCTATAAATCTACTTAACTCATGTTTAATTATATCAACCAATCAACATAACACATCAAACATCACTTATCTATCTCATTTTAGCTCAAAAAGATCTACTTCCTAAGCAAAAACACATAAAACAAATAAAAACAAATTTTTAACTTTACTTGGAAAATGTATCAGTTGGAAAGAAATGAAATTTAAGTATTGATACTTTTAGAATTTGCAAAAACTCAAAACATTAAAGTTTTAGATCTCTTCCTTATTTTTCCAACACAACTTAAATCACCTCAATTGGAGATTGGATGAAAAAGTTATGGCTAAAACACGAAAAAACTGCGAAATTGGGAAAATTTATAAAACCAACGTCGGAGTTCAACGCCGGCAGCGTAACGTTCAAATTTGCTAGCATTAAAGGTCAAGAAATCTGGTCATCATGCGACTCCTCAACACCGCCAAATTCTACACATATGCCGGCAGCGTAAACTTCAACACCAGCAGCGTTGATTACCAGCGTACATGCAATATGCTGCTATCAAATTTTCCCCTGTTTTCATTTTGCGAAAAACATTTGTTCAAAATGTTTCAAACTCCTCCAAATTCATTTCAAGCTTCTTAAAACTAGTTATTTGATCTCAATACAATCTAATAAACACAAACTCCCACTTCAATCCATCAAACATCACTATAATAATCATAAACAACTTCAAACCCCAATTTCACTATTCATCTTCTTTCTCAATAAACCAACTCCAAACTTTACAAATACAAACTTAAACAACACTTCTCAACTCATGTATAACATTGATATAACATTTAAGTTCTAATTCATAAAGAAAATAACAATTTACAAAGTATACTTAGCTTTAGAGAAGAAAAGAAGTTGAAGCTTCATCCTCTAGCTCAGTTTTTTCTATCTAGTTCATCTCCTAATCTTAATTCATCCTCTGTTGGCTTTGATCTTGAGATTTGTTGAAGATTTGAAGAGAAAGAAAGAAAAATGAAGAAGAAAGGGAAAGGGAAGAGAAAGCATCGGTTGAGAAAATAGAAGGAAAGAAAGGGAAAAGTGAGGGTAGAGAGAGGCAGAGGATAGAGAGGGTTTAAAAAGAAAAGGATAGGGATTAAAATTAATATAAAGGATTATAGGTATAGGTTTAGAACTATCTGAACAAATATCTATAGTTTTAAGAGTATTTAAAAGCTTGTTTCGGAACCAATATGTTAGAAATTAAGAACTTGCAATAAGAACTTAATTTGAGAATTTATTTTAGATAAAAGATATTTAATTTGAGTTCGGGTTTAAGAACTGATATTTTAAGATAAGCAAATGAACTCAAATTTTACTGAGATTTAGGAATTAGTGTTAGGCTAAGAATCAAGGATTTATGAATTCTCTAAACACCTTGATGACATGTTTATAGAATTTGAAACTCAAATCTCAAACCAACTTAATTATTAGCTAATTAAATTATATCAACTTGTCTATTTAAATCCTATAATTCATTTTAGTCATTTAAATCTGTCTAAAACCAATTTCTATTTTAGGTGAAGAGTTGAGGTAATAATAATAATAATAATAATACCATGTATATAAATTGGCATGTGCAATTGAGTGGAAATATAACTTCTAATGTATCATTATATATATATATATTATGTATAACGTAAATCATGGGTTATAAATGTATTTTTTATATATTTTATATATTATAATTCATTAAATGAATATGTTATTTATGTGCATGTGTGTATTATAAAATATATATTATATGTAGCATATTATATAAATTTCTTTAATATTAAGATTATATCTCTATGATAAACTATATATTAGAAATTCTATGACTTAAAATTAGAAAAATAGCTCATATATTTATAAATTGAATCAACGACAACGATTTTTGTGACCACATCAAAACTTAAAGGATATTTTGAAAAGTTTATTTTTCAATCACTAGAAATAAAGTTAATAGATAACTTGAAGAATCAAATTTTTGGAAATTAATTTTCTTTTGAAAAGATAGGAAATAGAATTATAATAGTAAAACACTCATAACAACTCAAATATATTTTAGTTTTCCTTCTAACAATTCAAAAAGGAGAAATTTTCAAAAGTTTTATCTTCTAAAACCCTTAAAGACAAATTGTTTATGAAATATCAATATTGAGACAACACTACAAAAATCATGTATACTATATGAGTATGAATATATGTTCAAAGGATTCTTCAACTATATATATATCCATATATTTTGCTTAAGGATTTTTGAGTAAAGTGAAGTTTGGAAAAATCATATTTTGTGAACTAAAATTCGTAACTATTCTGTACCATAGTATTTTCCAACCCAAATGGCTTTTTATGACAAAAATAACCTTAGAAATGGATAGATCTTTTCGAGTAGGTAGAAAACGGTATATTATTTTTGCAATTTTGAGTTAAAATGACTAAGTTATGGCCATTTTAAATTGGAATTTTCTTCTATACGAATTTTAATGATCTTATAACATAGTTTTTTATAAGTACCATAAAATCAATAAGAAATACTCATTATGGGTATTCTTCTTAATTAGGTGATCCCGAGGAGGAGTATTCATACCAAGAGGATTATTTTGATTTGTGGATTTACCGATCGACTCATCCGTAAGAAAGATAGATCCTCATGGCCAAGTGAGTTTATTTCCTACCTTTTATGTACTTGGTTGTGCTTGTAGCTAGAGTCACTAGAAGTAGGAAAAGATGAAAATGAATTATGTATGATAATATTGGTTAAAAGAATGCTAAGCAAACCGAGACATGAATCGTTGTTAATTAACTTATGTTTTACTATTATTATGCTGGAGTGTGTGTAAATTTCGTGATCACCTTTAATTTACTCTAATCATATATTATGAGTTAAATAAATTGATTCATGCATATCACGTAGTTAGTTTCATTGCATGAGCTGCTATACTCGATGGGAAAGAGTATAGTAGCCGAGCTTGCAGGAGCCATAAATCTGTGAGATGGGCGAACAGGAGCTTGAAAGAACTATTTTGTGGTAGGCGCGTAGGAGCTGAAATAAACTACATGAGTTGGATTTTAAGATGGGTTTTAAAGAGTCTAAAACACCTAACCCTGAATGGAGGGATAAATCCATTCAGACATATGATTTCCGATAGATCATATGTATTGCTTGATCACTTGCTTGATGCATTCATATGCTTGTTTAATAACTTGTTTGATATTATTTATATAAGTACATTGCTTCAGGATATTCTCACTAAGCTAGTTATGCTTATTGATAGACCTTTGTTGTATCAGGACCAATATCTTTCATGCCCGAGGATTACATATACCCGAGTGGGATTATGTTTGAGGAGCTTCCGGAAACCTTTTGAAGATCTTAGGTTAAATATCCTTTAATGTCCTTTGGTGTTAGTATTATTTTGTTATGAGAAAGATTAAGTTGGTATTATGATTGTTTGGAGAATTATAGGGGAAAACTCCTAAGATGATGTAAAGATTATATTCTCTTAATGATAAATTGGATGATTATTTAGATTCTTGTATGTTTTATTTACTATCTCGAACTATACATCCCACCGGTGTCTCCTATTGTTGTGTTAGATGCCTTACATATGGTGTCGAAATCTTTCGCATGACTTCAGGAAGTCATTCTTAAGTTTTAATACCGTATGTGGTGAACTGCCACGTTTAGGATACCCCTTAGGGCGTGACAACTGGTGCCTCAATCACATGAAAAGTAGTAAACCTTGAATACATCCAATCTTAAGGCCCACATTAATATAACTCATCATATTTATGGTTGTGTCATTAATGCCACTCACTGCTATAGGTGGCTTTATCAAATGTTGAATATCAAGCTTAACAGCTTTAAACATCCATTAGCATAAACATTATAAGCAAATGTTATCTATGAACATCCTCTTTACAGGATAGCCATTGAGCACACTCTCCACAAAAAGAGGGTGATTGTGGTGCGGGTTCTTTGTGCACATGTCAGCATTAATGAATAGGATGGCATTTCCATGGGCATGAGCCATTCTTTTCACAGGTCGTGCTGCATTGCACTCCATATATTGACCCTCAAATATTTATGTGAGTGCAATTGCTACCGCTAGTCCTATCTCATTGTCAAACCTTAGGAGATTAAAAAAAAAAACTCCTTGAAGTTAAAAGACTTTAAAAGAGCTGACATAATGAGTGAACATTCAAGTCCTCAACTTAGGTCAACTTTCCATTATTTCCTTATGCCTCAGAAGGTAATGCTTCGATGCTTTCCATTGTTGTGGGATCATGAGTAATAGTATTTGTACCACCATGTCGAATATTATGTGTGGGCAATGGAGGTCGACATCCTTGTCTTCAATGATGAGTTTCCCATTTTGTACTATTTTCATTGAATATTTTCTTCAAGGCCAATAGTCCTTACTAGGATGGCTTATAGTCCTATGGAATCTACAAAATTTAGGATCATTTTTCTCGTCATTAGTAGGCATATGCTCGACTCTTGGGAGTTTAATATTCCCATCTCGTCACTACTGGTCTAACATAGCATAGACTTTCCCCATTGGATAAGGGAAAGACAAAGACAATGTAGAGCTTCTAGGCTTCTCATTTCTCGATTTCTTTCCTCCTTTAGAGTCTTCACCTTTACTCGAGTTTACAAACGATGTCCACTTATTGAACTTTCCATTATTCCTTCTTTACTATGTGACAAAATTGTTGGTCCTTCATGCATTCTCAACCAATGTAGCAAAAGTGACCAATGACGAATTCTCTAAGTGTACAGCATATTTAATGAACATCCATTGTATGCAAATCTTCACCAGCTCCTTCTCATCACACATGTCTTTGATGTCTAGTGAGTGCTCTTTGAAACACTCAATGCATTCCATCAGGTCCTCTAGAGGCTTCTGTTGAATATGCCCTATATCAGTGAGAGTGACCCGTTCTTGAGTGGAGAATAATTTCTCTAGAAACATTTTGCACATGGATCCCAATGAATCTATGGATCCAAGGAGAAGGTTAACATACCATGTGTATGCCTTCTCTATAAGAGACTTTGAGAACTCCTTCAATTTCAAGTCATCATCTAATCCATAGACATCCAATGTCTCAATAAATTTAAGTAAGTGTTCTTTCGCACTCCCTTCTTACCATTGAATAACATGAATTAAGGACTAACATAGTCATTAGGATACGGTTTAGCGTCAATGCATTGATTGTAAGGGAGTTTGAGATCCAACAGTCCTACTAAGAACTTATTTTGTATCTCTTTCAAGTAAATGTCTATATCTTTTTGGTAACAAAAAATCTCTTCGAGTAGAGGCTGCAGCTTCAATTGGTGTAGCAGGAGGAGATGCAGTATGAACTACAGTCCTCCAATTATAACTTATGGCGTAGCATGTGATGATGAAGAACCTCCAAGGTGAACTCTAACATCTCTCACCTCAAGTGCAGGTTAAAGAATAGCAGCCGATCCTACAACAGGGGTTGGCTTATTTGTTGTCTAAGGTACAAAATACTGTAGAAGGAAGGCCTTCTTTTTTCGTTTCTGTGTCTTCGTATAAGTATGATTTCAATCTCCTTAGAGTATTGTTTACGTCCATGATTTCTTGGTTTATCTTTGAAGGAGCTTCATTGCTAGAGGTAGTCTCTACCATCTTATTATATGAATCTGCAAGTTCGATTATCATAAATCAAGCCCCATCATACCTAGCTATTTTATGAAGAAACAAAGACATATCTACTTCAAAAACAAGTATAGTGAAAAAAAAAAAAAAAAGAGATAATGGAAGATATCCATCTGGGTATTCTTCTCTTGTATGACAACATAAAGTACTTTTATAGGTTATGTTAAATACATGTCCTTTTAGATCTAGTATGATATCTAACAAATTAAGTCATTTTAGCTACATTTGCTCACCATGTAAAGATGTCAAAAGACAAGGTTAAATCATGTACTAATGTCATTAACCTTGTGATAAGATCATATTTTACACAACTTTTAACAAGCAATTAGTGATTAATTTGTTTTGAATTTTATAAAAATTGCTAGAAGTAATACTCAGATTGTTTAAGTTTATGTTTCAGGTCTAATTTGAACAAAGGAAAGCAAAACAAGGCAATTTTAATTGAAATTGAAAAATCTCAGGGGACATGCAGGCTTTTCTGGATCATACGCCGTCGGCGTACAGTCGGCCTAGAGGTTGATCAGAATGTTAAACTTTAACACTGCCTCTACACTGCTGGCATTTGACTTAACTTTGAAATGGAACAAATTCAAGAATTCAAAGGCCGACAAAAATAATCCTATACGTCGCCGGTCTTGAGGAGGTGTAGGCTGAAGATCAGTATCCAAGAATCAAGCACTAGCTCAACACTACTAGTGTAGAAGGAGAAAAAAGCTAGCTTCTGCAATTTGATCCAACGCCGACTGTCTGGGAATCAAAGCTGTCGGTATTGAGACAGCTTTGAGCATCCATAGAATTGCATTTTTAAAGGCTGTCACCTGCACAGCCGGCCTTACACTAGATCTGGCTAGCCTTTGAAGTTTCCCTTGTACACCGACATTTCAAACCCTACACCGTCGACGTTCAAGTATTGTAGGTCAATCCACAGAATTCAAATCGTTAACACCGAAGCTAAAGCCACCAGTGTTCAAGCATTGTAGCAATGTACACCGCTATAAGCCGCCAGCATAGGAAATGTAACTTCTGACATACGCTTTGTAACTACAAAAATTAGATGAAATGCCTGAAATTTTGCTTATATATTCTAAGGTTTCCTTGTTATAGGTACATAAAAAAAAAAAAATCATTAGAAAAGTGAGAAAAAGAGAGTTTCAAAAATGTTTGAGTTTGTTTTTCTTTAGGGCATTAAAACCCTAATGTTCTAGTAACATAGAGGTGATTAAGGTTTAGATACAATCAAGCAATGCTACATTTGTGGGATTATGGATCTAAAGACATCATTTTATGGAAAGGAATCAATTTAAGGTGTTTCTATCCCCGTTTTACCATATGTATGCTTGATTGTATTTTGAGATGATTGTTCATAGATTGTTATGAATATGCATGAATGGATTTGATGAATTAATTTATGAATCATGTTATATTGATTTTAATTATTTGGGAATTTAGTTATCTTTGCTTGTAATCTGTTTAATATGTGTCTATCAACATAAATTAGATAAAAAAGGATTAAAGATACCCGGGAGGGATTCATTGATTCATACAAGTAAAACTTAAGTTTTTGAAAAAGTTTGTCATAGGGATATGCAAGTCTGTGATGAAATTTAAGAATTCACTGATCTTATTGCAGTTAGAATTACGAATTTAAGTCACTTGGAGTGCTTAGTTTGTAGTTTAACTAGAATAGTAAATTTGGTGAGAGCAAATTACTATTAAACAGTTAATCATAGATAAATTGTCTTGATAGGATAGTTTATGTTATGATAAGATTTTGTACTTCGAGAGGTGAGCAATTTCTTGTGAATTTGATTATCTCAAATAATCAATTTCAAATATCTACTTGAAGCATGAGTTATTTCAAATGAGAATATAAATGCATTATTCATATTTGTATCTGCATCTCCTAAATATGTATCCCTCATTGTTGTTGCTAGAATATATGGTTTTAATCCTTAACAATCATTTGATAGTTAATTTTTAGTTAATCATCATAGAGTAATTAAGGATCTAACATTTGATAGCTTAGATTAGGATAAGATTCAAATTCTAGTAATTAGCTATATAGCTCCCTGTGGATACAACCTGGACTTACCAGATAATATTGCATTGTATCCGATGATTTTGCTGACTGGTTAAGTATTACACTTGTGTTTGAAATTTAAAATTATTAGAGTATAATAGGTGTAATTTACTGTAGTTTCACCTTGTAATTTGCAAGTTTACTCCCCTTAACTCAAAAAAGGTGGACTTAACATCTGTAGCTTCTAAATAGTCATCATACTTCCCTAAGCCCCAAAGATATAATTTTTTTAAGGTTTTCAATGATTGTTTTTAGGATGCGGATTGATCTTCTTGTGAAGGAGAATACATTAATTGTAAGTAGGGAGATAGGAGATCTACTCCATTTAATCCCACAATTGAATGACTCATCATACTCTAATGAACACATATTTCATGGATGAATATCTAAATTTACTACAATAGGACTTCTATTTCAAATTAAACAAACTCCAATGCTTGCAAGTACATATCAACAGCATGAAAAAACTTTGTAAAATATTTGAAAATTGCAACATACATAAAATGTGATTAAACAAGTCTAGAAGAAAAACAAGAAGAAAAAAAAATTGAGCAATGACTAACCTAAGATATAGCTTTGTTTCTAATTTGTTGGAAAGACAAGGCAAAAGAAATTTTAGGTACATAATTGAATGGCCATAAGGGCAAGCCTTTTATTGTGATTACAATAGCAAGTTCACCAAAGTGTCTTAAGATACTTGTTAGAAAAATTAGCTAATAAGCTTCCTTACCTTTTATACCAAAATATCTAAATATGTGTAATTTTATCTTATGATTATTAGCAAATTACATAAAAGATAGATAGGTTTTACTTAAAAGAATTATTATCCTTATTAATTTGTGATTTTTAGTACAAATAAAAATCAATTTATGTTGGAATTTAAAAGAAAGTTTTGGTGATTTAGTTATCTTAAAGGATGGCAATCAAATATTTTAACAAGCTTGTGATGTTTTCCTTTCATTGAAGGGAGCTTTTACAGTCCTATCGACAGGACCGTCTAGTAACCATCTAAATATTAAAATAAATATAGTAATTGAAATATTAACTATTTTGGTGATTAGATCATGAGTAGGTATGGTGTAAACCCTTGGATAGCGACATAACTAGTCTCATAAAAAATCAATGATGAGACCAGCCTCATCAAAATTAATGACAAGACTACAAAATTTTCCTTCATTGAAATGATGGCACTTTTTTACTCCTTAATCATCAATGGCATACTTATTTGTAAAGAAAAAATATCAAGTATATGAGGTATGTTTTAAAATTACCCCACATGGTAATCAAGTTTTTTCTTCTTTTTTCCTCATGATTGTAACACGCCACCTTCTAGAGCTCTAGATCAAGAACCAAGTGCCTTAGAGGCTAATCATTATAACATCTATGAATTGTAGATAAAGCTAAATTGGAAATGAGCTTTTAAATAAGGTACAAATTATCAAGATTATGCAATATATAATGAAAGTTTACCAAAAGCCATTTAATATAAGTATTCAAAATACACACATATGCATATATTTACATGTCACTTCATATTGAGGACATATAACTCACATTAATACAATTAGTCCATATCTCAATGATATCAATACGATGCTCCCTGTTATAGCCATAATGAAACCTTTGTATTAAAAGTTAGCAACTACTCATGTTCTTTTCCCCATCTAATGCCTTGGATTTCCTTCATTCCAAGCATTCTTTACTTGATGCTAGATAAACAAACCCATCAACTCATATTCAAGCTCAATGAGCAAAAACACATGTAACAAAACAAATATATCCAAGTTCGTAGATAATAAATCAACATAATTTCATGCACTTGTCTAATTGATATATGTCAGGCTGAAGCATAAGACATGCATTGGTTTCACTATTTTAATTAGGCGACACTTTGAAGCAAATTAAAGATGGTACATATATATTAAGTGAATTGTATTTGGTGGCTTTAACCAAAGGTATAAACATTTACTGAATTATGCTTGGCAACTTGAAATTGAAGTCACATTATATAGTAACTAGCACTAGACATTTATCTAACCATACATATATATAATGGATGGCACTTAGTGGCTTTAATAGTGACTAGAGTACAATCAATGCAGTCTATATGCCATGTCATGCCTTAAAATAAGAGTGCCATAAGCTTCAATATATACTCACGCATAAGTATAAGTATACAAGGCTTCTAAAATTATTGACTATTAGAATAATAAGAACATCTTTTAGAACTCACAAAATATGTCAAGTGAATATTTCATTCATCAAGCTTAATTACTACTACTCGTCATCCATGAAATAATGTCCATAAGAAGATCAAAACTAGATGTAAACCTCAATTTTTTTTTCACATTAGTATACAATAATAAAATAGAAAAAGTGAATTACATAGTAAACTTAAAACCCGATAAAAATCCTAGAATAGATCTATGAGTTGTAATGAACTCATTCATAGTTTTAAAAACCCGAATAAAAATTCATCTGACCTTAATAGATACCAAAAACAAGATTTCGTATCTTGAGCTGATAACTCAAGATATAATTAGAAGTAGCCATAAATTTCAAACCCAATAAATTACAGTCTATTAATAGAACTTATTGGTATAAAACAATAATCTAAAGATGAATTACTAGGATTATAAATACGTAGTAGATATTAATACAGTTCAATAATTACAGGTGTAAATCTTAAATAAAAATTTCAAAACCCACTGTTATACTTGATAGGGAATTCTGAAACCATTAAGACTTAGAACCTAATTCGATCTATTGAATTGAAAAAATTTAATCGTGTAAGTTAAAATACTAAAAATAATTAATCGTGTAAACTTTAAACTAAAAATTTGAATTTATAAACAATCTAGAAATTTTATAGTAACTTAGATAATTTTTATTTAGATAAAACTCTTACATAACTGTTATAACATATGCGTGCAAATTAGAATTTGTTAAGATAATTTAATTAATTATATGAAACAAATAATTAAAAAAATCAAACAAAAAAAATATGAAATTCGGTGCAGAATTGAACATCACGATTGTGCAATTAGAATTTCGGTTGCAGCTGATCCAAGGAGTTTTTGTCTAGCAAATTGAACACACAATTTCAACATGAAATTGACACTCCAACCAATCTAAAAACTCCACATTTATTCTTCATTAAATGACTTGTGTAGCAACTGTAAAATGGATGCAAAATGGCTCAAGATTTCCGTGCAAGAAGTAGCACACATTCATGCATCTCAAAACTCTGATTTGGAGAAATTATAGGCTTAGTTTGAGTTGATTTTTTTTTTTACCAAATAAGCACCAATGAGAGGCCTTTAAATGGACACTTCAAGCACCAACAATTAGTTAAAAATTAAATGAAGGAATCAATCCAAAATCATGAAAAAACTGCAGCACACATCAGAATTTTTTGCCTCTGTTTTTACACGAGTTTTAACTCGATTTTTGTGCAACTTCAGCTCAAAATTTACAACTATAAATAAAATTAATTAACTAGCAAACAAAGATAATTAATGCCCCTCAAAAACAGCCACAAATCTTGTACAAAATTATCAAAAATCAACCTCAAAATTCACATGGAATTTTTACCTGAAAATTCAACAGTTGAAAATTTGTTTTTATCAAGTCCAAAACATCCTCTCTCGTACTCTAATCTTAGCCTAACCTTAGTACATATATATAACCTTAAGTTGGCTATAAAACTAACTCAAAATCCCCCCAAAAACAATCCAAAAACCCATCTCAAACAGCCACCACGAATAGCCCTACCATCCTCTCTTTTCCTTCACTTTGGCATCCTTAAAAGACCTCCAAAAACATAACATAACCCCCACTTTTCTTCCTAAATATCATCTAAGTATTAAACACATCAAAAACACCAATTCCCTCCTTCAAACAACATCAAAAGCCAAGTCAAATAGTCTTTGGTTTTGTCATAAACCAAGCTGAAATTCAAGCTCAACAAGGTAAGAAATCTTAGTTAAAGTAGTTAACTTCTAATATAGCTAAAACTCACTATCCAACCTTTGATATAGGTTTGGTTCTTGTCAAGGAAGGGAGTTGGGTATCCTTTTCTACATCAAACCAAGGTAACTCCCAATCTAACATTAATTTTCTTGTTATATTTATGTATAGATATTGGTTAGAATGAGTAATATTAGAGAAGGTTATGTGTTTGAGAAAAGTAGTCATTCCATTGATGAATTCAACTAGATGAATTATTATTGTATTAGTAATGCTTAGATGATGAGGGCTATGGAACCACTAACTTAGAAATCTTATAAACTTAAGTTTAAAAAATTCAGATCTAGGAATGAAGGAGCCAAAACCATGCTCAAATTTCAACTAAACTAGCTTAAATTTATGTTTAATGCCCCTAGGACCTAATATGAACATAAAACTTAATAAAACAAGCCTTAAAGACATGATTAGGAGTCCTACATTACATGAAAAATAATATGAAACAATTCTTAGAAGTTAACACATGTTGATAATTTCACAAGTTGTGAATGGCTAAGAAAATGGATAAAAGATTAGATAGTAAAATAAGACCCTCTAAATAATACAAATTATAATTAAAAAGAGCAGATAAGGTTGAAAGGCAATGTAAAATAAATAAAAGACCACTACTAACAAGGACATTAAACAATGTAAGACTTGAATAGAAAATTAATAGAAAAATTTAATTAAGTTTACCTTAGATATAAGAATGAATGACAATTTAAATCAAAAGAAATCCAAAGAAACTAAATATTAAATGATAAATACCCTTTTACTAATACCTTAGAAGACCAATGTAATTAATAGGAATTATATCAAATATCAACATATGACCTTTAGGCACTCATAAGAATTCAGTATTTTATTTATAAATATTATTTATGAATATTTCATCTCAATAAGTAATTTTGATACTATTAAGAACTTTCTAGTTGATTACTACGACTAAACAATATGAGCAGGTGAGTAACTGAGACTTATTTCATTGTTTGTGTTTGTAGTATAGCTGCATCATAAAACAAAAATAATAATAATGAACTAGTGTGTATATGGGTTAAGGGCATTGCTTGCTGTTTGGAATTACTTGGTTGCTAAACAATACTTAATAAAAGTGATAATGGAATGCTTGTGAATTTACTATATGAATAGCATGTTGATTGTCTGTATGAAGCTTGAGCACGTTTAACCTGACTAAAAATTATTGGTATCATAAAATAAAATAAACATGCATTGCATAAATTGCATATACTGCATTATAATTATGTGATAGCCTACTATGTGTTAGAATTTCGATTTTCTGATAATGCTTGGTTTTTCTAGGCAAGAAGCTATTAGTTCTACACAAGATAACCTTTGTTCTATCGGCTCCATGGGAACTAACTGGTAATGAAGGACGCCGCCCATGGTATCACTGTGAAATATCTAACACTCAGTAGAGTTTCTAAAGCCTAAAATAGGAAACGAGTGCTTAAAACAAAAGTAACACAAAGAGATAATTACAGTGAGGATTGTGGCTTTCCTGTTACTTAGTTTCTCCTGAGTAGGTGGATCATAGATTAGATTTCCTTCAAACCCAATGAGAGGGCATAAATCTCCATCATGCTTGGATTTTGAATTGTCAAAGCTTGTAATTGATCATATGCTTGAACGCTACATTACATATGTTTGATAATAACTTGCTTGCTGTGTGATATATTATGGTTATTCACTAAGCCCGTGGTTTATGCTCACACTCCTACAGTTCTTACAGGTTGACTCTTTGTCCTTGGTTTGTTGCTTTCAGGAGCTTATAATCGGTAAGGTTCTAAAGTTGGAAGAATTCTTGGGATAGGTTATAGTGTTGCCTAGTTATATGTACCAGATGATATTAGAATGTTGTTTTTAATATTTGGAAACTTCAGTTATATATCTTGGTCTGTAATATTTTATTATTCAGACAATAGTTAGAAAGATCTATTTATGGTGATGTATTTTATCCATCTTCATCATTCTTATCAAGCAACTAAAAAGGTCCTACTTTGTTAAACCTATGCCATTTTCCAAGATAAATCTAGTAATAATATGTGTATGTGATACTATCTCATCATCAGATTGTATCATAATATATATATTACTACTATGGTACCCTTTTGTGATACTAGCTTAGTCCTTTATTCTAAGACTCAACATGATCATCCTCTCTCCAACAAGTCTATCACACCACATGGGACATATAATAACTAAATAATTTCCATGAAATTGTTTCCATACACATTCTCAATATAACCTAGAAAAGAAATGAGCAAAAATGCTTAGTATGGAATAATACACATGCATACTCGATATCACACCACATGGGACTTATAATAACAAATACAATAACTATTCAATAAGTAAAACTAGATTTGAAATTACAATTTCTTTTTATAGAATTGTGATGACAAGAAATTGTTGCAATGGCCCCAATATTTTATCAAAACGAACATAACTCATTGGTGTACTCATGTACCCAAAACACATTCATGAAAACAAGCCCATAAATCAGATCACACCAAAGCTTCATAACAGACATGAGTGAGCCTTGTAGCAATGGTAAAGGCCTCACAATAAATATGGATCACAACCACATAACAAATGCAAGCCAAAGCCTCATAACAAACATAGGCGAAAGCCTCACAATAAACATAAGCCAAAGTCTCACAACAAGTATATAAAAAATAATGAATACGATGCAACTTCTCAAACTTGTATAAAAACATTTTCAAATAATTTTATTTATTTATTTATATTATTATTATTATTATTATTATTATTTCACTACACAATAATAATAAAATACATTTATTCTTCTCGACAATAATTTAATTAATGTGAATAAACAAATTTAACACACACAACCATCAAATAACAAATAGGTACCAAGATTCATTATAAGCGAGAGGGATCAAAATCTAAACATAACATAATTAATCTAATATTACGAATTAACAATTGAAAGATTAATTCCCTTAAAAACTAATTTATCCTATAAATTTTCAATATTAACATAATTTTTCAAAACTCCCAAATTTCTTGAATTAAGTGAAAACAAAAGGAACGAGGGGGATACTTTTATGTTAACCCCAATTGAAGCAAGGGTGGATCACCAGTCCACTAGAGGTGGTTGATTTGCTTATCGACTAAATTAGTTTAGTCATCTTTCTAGTCATCAATTCTCTCACCAAATCAAACAAGCCCTTCCTGATATCAATCCATCTTAGTGGTCCAATTTCTTATTGATTTTCATAGCAATCCAATCTTTTTCATATTATCTCTTAACCAATTCCTTCTCATAGGTTTCACCAAATTCATACTTGATTATCAATCCATAACAAAAAAAAAAAAAAAACAAAATCAATTATAAGTCTTCTCCGTTTGATCATATTCCTATTTAGATCTAGCTAGCTTCTTCTTTTCTCCATTGTAGGTTTTCATTGATTTTTAAATCTTAATTCTTGTGAAGTTTCATGACATCTTATGGTTCATTATTAATTGTCAGATCTACTATAATAATCCACATATATAACTATAAAAAGATTAGTGTGAAATTTCCTACCTCAACTTGTAGATTGTAGAAGTTATCGCTATCACCATCACAAATTAATAAATTTCCTACCTCAACTTGTAGATTGTAGAAGTTATTGCTATCACCATCACAAATTAGTATCACAATTATTTATGGCCTATTCTTACAAGATCACAAATTTGTTTCATAAGTAATATATTTATGACATAATGAAATTGTTAGGACTAACTCTTTCTGTCAATCATTTTTTTCTAGCAAATGCTTCAAAAAGTAAATGTATAATGTATCTTTGTATATTCATAGTTATATAATGTCTTATGTATATTTTATTTAATATTTACTTATATAGTGGATTCTTTGAATTGATTGTATTATAAAATATAAAATATTCAATTATATGAATGTAATATATATGAGGACTCATTTATATATAGCATATTTTGATCACAAATAATATAAAATAAGGTTAAACTTTTCTCAAATTCAAGAATCAAAATCTTACTTGAAGGTAATATTGTTGATTCTTTGGCATCGTAATTCTACATTTAAAAATGTGTATCCAAACACAAGAATAAAGTTATAACATGGAATCACGATTAGATTTCAAATTTATTTCAATGTGCCAAACATCACTAAAAATGATCATTATTACCTGACTCTCAACCTGCACCACCTGCTTTGTATCTTACTCAACCCCTCATTCTAACCTTATGACCAATTTAGACAGCTATTGATAATCTATATATGTTGGTGTATGCACCTTACCCTACATTAAGAGTAGGCATACACATCTTAACCACTAACTCACATTCTTTCTCATCTACTACAATAGTCATTGAACACAATACCTCTCCCTATATTAGAAGTAGGCTCCTTAGGACATGCACACAATCAATCCTAGATCAACTCTTAAAACATATGATATAAAGTTGTATTCACTTTTGTCAAATTCATCCATAAGAGTAAGAGAATCTTATGTTAATCTCTTATTCTTACCCATTAAGGAGAATTCAACCTATGAAAAAGATGTTTAATAGGTTTAACTCATAAAATTCTTTAAATAATGGCTAACTTAGTGAAATCTAACAAATGGAAAAACTAATTAAAATTAAGTTGAAAACATAAAAGAGTCTTGCTTGAATGGTAAAAAGGAGATTTAGTTTTAGGATATTATGCACTTGACTATCGAGCTGATTGTTGTTCAAATGGTCTAAATCTTGCATTTGAATGGCAAGTGTCACGCCTTGGAGGGTACCCTAAACGTGGCAGTCCATCGCACATAATATTAAAGCTAATGAATGAAAATCTTAGTCATGTATGAGCTTTGACATCACGTGTAAGGCGTGCTTCCAAGATAGTAGGAGACTCAATGGGGTATTACGTTTAATTAAATAATAAAAGCATGCAAGAACTTATAAAGATAAACATGTAATAATCATTAAGACGAAATTCTTACAACTTCTTAGGGGCGTTCCCCCGTACTTAAAGTCTTGCTAGTTTAAGCCATCTTAAAAATATACATGAATATAATAAAAGTCTACTATAGAGATTTCCCTTAGAAGTCTACACTCAAAACTAAAGTATGTAAACTTCTCCCAAAAACTCCTAGTAACTTTGGTTCATACCTAGCAAAAGGGGCTCCTTGGTGCCACTCATAGGTAATCAAACTGTAACAAAAAGCTATAGGGGTATAAACAAAACTAGCTTAGTGAGATAACTCCCTTCTTCAAAACATTACCATAAAACATACAAGTATTTTAGACAATCATATGGGAATGCATCAATTACATGAGTAAACAAAATACACATGATTAATCGGAAACCATGTGTAGCATGGATTTTATGCCCTCCATATTGGGGATTAGGGGTACAAGCCCATACAACCATTAATAATTGCAGATTTATCGACTCCTACTAGCCCATGTAGACTTTCCGACTCCTACTAGCCACCACTACGGCTCCTCGTTTTCCCACACGAAGAATAGTAGCGAAAAATAAATGTGACTCACAATATGTTATGCATAAATTGTTCTTAAAATTGGTTAATTCAATTATTGTCGATTTCAAGTTAAAGGTGACCAAAACAATATTCATCATACCTATTGCAAGAAAACATAAATTATTCATCAATTCTTCTTTCGATATACTTAGCTTTTATTCAACAGCCACATCATTCAATCATGAATCCAATTCACACAACATTTATTCATTTATCTTTTTCCTTGCTCTTTAGTGCTACTATTTATAAGCACAATCAAGGAAATTTAATTAGTAAGGGATTAACTCACTTCATGGCGATCGCTTTTAGTCGAAATAATCTTCCGGGAATGTGATATTGGTTCCTTCTTCACTTAACCAAGATGAAATACCAAAATGAGTCTTTTATAGAATTTCTACTTCAAGATTCTAAGTCTATCTCTAAATTGCGGTAAAATCAAATTGATAAAAATGGCCATAACTTGCTCATTTTAACTCGAAATTTCGCATATTATATGTCGTTTTTTACCTACTCGAAAAGATCTATCCATTTTTAAGGTTACTTTTACTATAAAGGGTCATTTGGGTCTTGGTTTAGAAGGATACAGATCTAACACAAAAATTCCTTTCTTGAAAAACATTTTCTAATTCTTCTTTTACCAAGGCTTGTTCAAGTAAAACTCAAATATTATATACTTAAAAAGAATTCCTTTGGTGTATAAATAGACTCATAATTTATGCATGATGCTATAGATGTTGTCTTATTTAATTAATTTCCATAAAACAACATTTTCTAGGTTTTGGAAAAATTGGATTTATAAAGACCCGACTCTCTAAATCCCAAGATTTAGAGTACCGAGTCTCCAACCACATATAACGTTTTCACATTATATGTAAGGTTGTTCTAAAACTCACAGTTTATGAAATCTGTTTGATCAAATCTACTAAAACTTTATAAAGAACTTTTAACAAAACAAGATTGCTATTAAAAGCAATCTATACATATATTTACATCATATGTACAATGTTTAGTGTCAATACAAGACACTACAAAATTACAAGTTTTCTTAAAGCAAAAAGAACCTAGGAGATCTTAAGGTCTTTACATCTTAGGCTTATCTATCAAGCCCTCTATACAAAGACTTTTCCTTTAACAAAAGCTCCTCCAAAAATCTAGGGTGTTCGAGTCCTGTTCATCTCACTCATCCATAAATTTCTCAAAGTCTGACCCGTAACCCAAATCATCATAAAACTCGTCTCCATTACTTGCAAAGCAGCAAAAGTGAGCCAAAGGCCTAGTACACAATAACAAAATGCAAGAACAAGTTATCAAGCCAAACTTAAATCAAATGGAATGCATCAATAGACAAGTGATTATCTTATTAAGTTTTCTTTAACAAAACAGCAGGAGGTATTCAAACCCCGGGATCACGCTTTGGGAATTTAGGGATCCTAAGTAATAGCAGTTGCTTAGGGGGTTGATATAAGCAGTCCGAATACTTATATCTTCTATATCTATTTCATAAAGAAAATAGCTTCATTTAGGGTTCAAAAGTCGTTGCCCGACTCTACTTAAACTCAGTCCATAACATGAGCCTAGTTCACAAGTTCCCATAAACTTTGAACTAACCCATGGTATTTCCCCCTAAGTTTAAGTAAACGTTACTCAGATACTATTACCACTATCGGCTACCCACTTAACAAAAAGAATCGCTATTGCATCATAGCATACCATTGCATCATAGTAAAGTCATTGCATCATGACTTGGTTAAGCGCCTAACTAACATGTCATTGCATCATGACAAGTTTGCTGCTCCTCGGACCAGATTAAACAGCGTAATAGACATCCAGTTCATCAAAACATTAATCCGATTCGAATTAGGAATGCCTAGTCCTAACAAACATCAATTAAGCTATTGCGTACCTGAACCCGATGGTATATCACTATAGTTACTCGGTGAGGAACTAACAGAAGAACCTTTAACTGAAATAAGAATATCAGAAAAATCAATAATTGAATATAGATTTCACATCCATATATATATATATCACATTCCTAGATTAATTATACAAGGGGATTCAATAAGCTTTGCATAAAGTTTTAATATCTAATTCATGCATAAAACATGTTTATCTAGCTTATATATTCATTAGGAGATCATATATGAAATAAAGATTGAAGATTGAAGAAGTTTGAATTTGAAAAACTTAGGGATATGCAGCCTTCCTATGCTGGCAAAATTTGAATGAACGATAGTAGCATGAGAAATATATGCCAACGGCGTTTCACCCAGCTTTAAATATTTTGATTCTGTTCCAATCCAACACCTCCCATATGCCGGCAGCTTTGAAACCCTAATGGCCAGTGTACATTTTGAAAAATAAACGCCGGCAAAATTTTTTGCAAAAGCCGGCGGCGTTCAAAACGGCTTTAAGAAAATCAATTTTGTTCACTTCCAATACCGCCTCTAAGCTGGCGTCGTTGAAAACGGCTTTAAGAAAATCGATTATGTTTAGTTCCAAGACCGCCTCTATGCCGGCGGTGTTGAAATGCCAGATGTTGGTGTACGTTCAAAATAGACCTATTTGAACAGAACTCATTTTCCCTGTTTTTCACATTGTAAATTTCTAACTTATAACACTTTTAATCCTTCTTCAAGTTCATTTTTAGCTTCATATACTAACTCCTATCTACACTAATCAATCCTAGCAACTTAGAACATTAAATCAACACACTAAATCACTTCAAATCCCATTTCCACTCATCCTCAACTTCAACTACTCAAATTATCCTTATTCCTTCCCAACACTCCATATAACTACCACAACACATAAACAAATTCACACAATAACAAAACACAATCCAACCTAATTTCAATGCATGAACAAAACAACTTATATGACATTAAACTCATTTTATCCAAGATCTTACATAGATACTACGAGAAAGGAAAATAAAATAGAAGCTATACTTATATTAACTCACATGAATAAGCCTTGTCTTAGAGAGAGTTTTGATTCAAGAAGCTTGGTGTTATTCTTTGATTTGGGGCTTGGAACTTGAAGTGAAAGAAAAAGAGAAAAGGAAAGAAAGAAAATGGAAATTCGTATGAAATGAGAGGGCTGCCAAAAGAGAGCTTAATTAAGCAAATTTTGGACTCAATATTATCTCAAATTTGACTTTTAAGGCATATCAGACTTTAGGTTGAATTTGGGGCTCATTTGAGTGTAATTTAGGCATGAATATTGGGCTTAATTAAGAAAATTTTCTGTCAACTCTTCCTTAAGCAAAACAAAAGTTGATTTTATAAATTTAAACATAACTTAACATATTAATGTATAAAAGACACAAATATTAACTATACTATACACACGTTAATATATATAAAACAATGACATTAATTTCATTACATATGCAAAATGACACATATGAAATGTTCAAATTATACTAACTTAGACACATTTAAACTATTACCAACTCATCTACTCAAATATTAATATTACCAAACATAACTCTCATAAATCAATATGCTCATTTAGTTCAATAATTAAGACAAATAAAATATATACATGGAAGTTAAATAGAAATTAAATTTAGATCATTTCAGATTTGTTAAACTTCACTTTATGTAGTTGAAGTAACTTATAAATTTTTGGATGATCAAAATCTAATATTATATATTTGGATTCTTTAGCTTATCAAAAGAGAGTTGAAAATAAAGTTTGGTCTTTTAAGGTTATCTACCAATTTAATTTCTAGGAATTGAAAAATAGAGTTTCCAAAAGTTTTCTTTAGTAACACTTGATGAGTTTATTATTTGATAATTTGCTTTCATCTTCCTTGTAAGTTGATTTTTTTGAAAACTTATTTAGCTCTAGGTTTAGAAAGTTGGTAAAAATAGTATCAGTTATTATCAATATATCAAGATTTCTTATGTTGTTATTTGAAAAGGAAGTATCTTTAGACTTTTGAAGAAACTTCTTTTATTAATAGTTTGAAATTTCATGATGAGTTTATATATACCTTTTAAAAGAAATTTATTGAAAATATTTTTCTAAGTCTTTGGGAAAACATTTATCTAGTGATCAAATTTTATTCTTTCATAAAAAAGATTCATTTTTATTTAGATAATAACTTATTAGCCATGTATGAATATGATTATGTAGTTTATAAAAGCTAAAAATATCACAAGATAAGATAATAAAGAATATAAGAAATAAATAAGCATATTAATAATAATTGTCAAGTACTGAGAGCCTTAGCTTCTTCAAAACTTCCCGAGACTAAGAATAGACTAATCCAAAAAGAAAAAGAAAATTGTTTTGACTTGATGAGGACAATTCTAAGACTAGAAAGACTAGTCTTAATATAACTTGAAAGCAAATAAATTGCAAGGTAAATAAATAAATTGCAAGGAAAGTAAAAACATTACAATAATAAATGAGCTTATATGCTCTAAAAGATATATAGATATATTTAGTTAGGTATAGATATGAACAACATAAGTAAAATAGATTTATGAACAAGAATAAAGTATGAACACATTGTTGCTTTCTTAACCTCCATGGGTTTAGACAACACATACTATGTTCATACTAAGTAAATGAACATAAGGAAAACTTAAAGAAGCATTACCTATGAAAGACAAACTAGAGAGAACTTTGAGAGAACTTTTGAAGAGATTTTGAGAGAATAATGGTAGTGTATGAAAGGTGTGAAGGAAATGGGAGGAAGATGTGATATTTATAGGAAAAAGTGGAGGGTAAATTGTGTTAATAAAATAAATAAAAAATAAAACAAATTGAGGAAAAAAGGGGAGGGGCTGACACAAATTAGAGAGGAAGAGAGAGAGAAAATTTATTTTTTTGTATTTTTTTTAATGAAAATTGTAAGAAAATAGATGTATAGGTTATAAGAGTAGATTATAAGGAAAAGTAGAGATAGATGAATAATGTAGAATAGTAATGAATAGTGTAATGTAAAGTAGATATGACGAATAAAGTACCGCTAGTAAGAAAATATGCGTATAATTGCGATATCAACCCTCTTTTAGAAAAGATTCAACCAAAATCTTGAAATTGTATAACCTTACCTCTCTTTTAAGATCAAAGATAAACCTGGAAGAAATAGGCACAAATATACAATAATTCAATAATATTGTTGATAAACCAATGATCTTACCCTGATTAAGTTTCCACTAGGGTTGTGATTCGAGCTTACTCATGAGCTACTCGAGTTGGCTCAATGATAACTTAAATTTGATTTGACTACAATCGAGTTGAGCTCAAGTTTGAGCAATCGCAAAACTAATCAATTTTTTTTACAAAAGAAATTATAAAAATTATAAAAATTATATTTCCCCTTTTTAAAGCCTATTTTGATCCTTACCTTTTTTTTTCCCCTTTCTTTATATATGTATATCTAATGATCCACATTTATTATATGGTAATACCAACTCAACTATAAAAACCCTCTTCTATTCTCAAATTCTAACTTATTTTTAATTTAATTAATTTTTAGAAGAATAATCGAGTCTAACCGAATCAATTTCAAGCTCATCGAGTATCAATTTGAGTCAAGTTCGACTTTAAAAATTAAAACTCGATCGAATTTAAGTCAAATTAGAGTTGATACTGTATTATTTGGGCTTGACCTGTTTACAACTCTAATCACCATGTGCCCGTCTATGCATTAACTAGTTCCCAAATGTTCTATTGGCATCCAAGGTCAAGCCATTCCCTTCTCCCCCAGATGAAGATTGAGCATGTGTCAAGGGAAACAAATTTTATGGCTCATGTTCTGGCAAGCTATACACAACACTGCGACAAGGAAACACTTTTCATGTCCCTTCTAACTGGAATTTTATCTTTTGAAAAAGATCGAAATTGTATATGGCTTAGTAAGAGAACTAATACGAATTGTAAATGATGTGAAAAGTTTATTAAGCTCTCATGATTATGCAGCATAACTGCTTATTTTTTATATAATGTTTCTGTAATCCAAATATATATGTATGTGCGTGTATATATTCATAAACTTAGCATATTAGATATATCTAAAATTTTTCAGTCCAAAAAAAAAAAAAAAAAAAAAAAAAGAGGATATATCTAAAATTTAAATAATTTAACATATTACTTACAGTTGTTTAACAATTATATTTTAAGTTGTTTTCATATAATTTTCTTTTACAGTTTCGTATAGCCTTATGTAATACATTCAATTTCAGCACATGTTACAATTGTTTCATATATATTTATTTTTTTTGTAATCTAACATCACAATAAATTATTGAATTCATAGATAATGATTAAAATTTACTTTATTAATTGGTTAAACTCTATGTTATTTTGTAAGTAAATCTATATTACTATTAAGCAAATCTATTTCATTCATGTCAAAAAACACCTTATTTTATCTTAACTCATTCTCTTTTTCTCCTATAATTGTCCATATAATTTTTTTTATAAGTTTTTATTTTCTCATATTTCACTCCATATAATTGTTTAATATATTTTTTTTTCTCTTTACATACTTACTATAATTCACTATACATTTAATAACTATTCTTTATTTCATTTAATTACCTTAAAATTATAACTATTTTCACTTTTTTGACAAACATAATAGATATATGTGTTTACTAATATATAATAAATATTAATTATATTTTAACACATAGCCGAATCTACGTATAAATCATTCGGGGATATTTTGAATATATTTCCATTGGGGTTATTATTTACGCCACAAAGGCCGAGGGCCGAGGCCACTCTCAGTCGAATCTCACAAAACAGCAAACTACAGAACCCCGCCGGTCCTTGTATGCTTACCGTTCATGGCATTTCCATTTGGCGTGACCATAGCTCGTCGACTAGCCACCACCACCAATCTTTCTGCTGCTGCCCTCACTTGGCCGTCGACGATTGAACACTCTAGTCTCATTGTCTACCGCGGTCTTGCCGGAGGTTCAGGTAAATGGCAAAATAATTAGGGCTTTATTACCTCAGCTTTCTCATGTCTTCTTGCCTTTATCTTAGCGATTTAAGGATAGGCCTGTTTAAACTCCGAATCGTCAATGTACAGTTATTAATAATAAGTTGAAATTTTCAACTGAAAATCTTGTTTCTTTCTATAGGTTATTAAAAAAAGTGCTGGATTTATTATATTCTTGTTTAATTTAATAATGTTTTGGTATAGCTTTTTGTTAATATATGATTCTAGGTTTTTTGTCTATGTCTTCATTAGTTATATGTTGATTGAAGTTGGACATAGTGGCATATGCATCGGATGTTCGTCATAAATTCCAGCATAAAATTTGTGGGGAAAACTGGCTCGCGATAATGGAAATTTCATCTATTATATAGTTATGACATCCGAACTTGCATATTACTGAGAATCTCGACAATTTGTAGTTTCATTGAGGATCATTGCTTTAAGAAATGTAGAAATAGGTCTTGTGTTTTAGAAATCAGGGAGATGTCCACTTTTTGCAAGTATGCTTAAGTTAGATATAATATAAGTGATCTCGTTTACAGTTTCAATGACATGACTTTTTAAGTTCACAAAAGGAAATTTTGGCTAAACTCAACAAGTGGGAGGTTACCAATATTTAATTGTTGTGCATGCATTTTGTTCCAGATAATCATGAAAATCAGAAAGTTAACCGTTGGGATGATCCAGCGAGCCAAACTAAATGGAAAGAAGAACAGGTCAGTATTAATTTTATTACATTGCTTTCTTTTTTGCAAGGATCGCTTTCTTTCTTCTTCTTCTTTTTTATTTTTGTTGGTATTTCAGTAATTAAAAGAAGGTGAAACTTTGGGACTCCTATGGAATTCTGGTCTAGAGTATCCCAATAGTCTATCTTGATTAGAGTGGCTTGAGTTCCTGATTAGAAGCTCTGTTCCTAGTCTGAGATATGACACGGGAGATGAAAGATTTCTTTAATCTTTCTCTTTTGCAAATTTTGATTCAGTTGAAATTAGGAAAGGTTTGTAAGATTTGACTAGAAGCACAAACTAAAAGTAAACATTATTGTTAAAGGCTTTAGATGTTAGAACTAGTGCATCCACTCTTGGCTATTTTTTTTCATTTCCATTAGAACCTTTGAATTCCTTGTCTTATTGACCATATGCCTGCAAAATTAACTACCCAAACTTGTCGGATATATTCAGGTGAAAATGAAAAATGGCTTAAACAATTTTGGAGCCGACTAAGATGGACTATATTGAGACCATAATACTTGTATCCTCAACGGAATGGCTTAGTTTTGTTTCACAAGCAAATCTGGCTGTTAGCATTTTTCCCCCCAACTCTGTCTCACTGAGGCTAACTCTTTCTTCTTGTTTTTCTTTCAATAAAATCAAGAAATTAATATTATTATGCTCTTCCTTCTTGTCGTAGCTAACTCACGAATTTAAAGTGTTTATGTCTTGTGTTAGTTCTAAGAATAAACCTACATCACTCTTTATTTGCTTGCCCACACCACACACACCCCCACATCACCACCCCTCCCCACCTCCTTCCCACCCCCACCACCACCCCCCCCCCCCCCCACCCCCCCAACACAACTCCCCCACGCCCCCCTGCCTCCTTCTTTTCTTTTTGGCCGACCCTTTATTTGTGTTTGATACTGAAAAGGAAAGCTGATACTTTGCACTTGATAAATTAACTGAAAGTAGCTTTCAAATCATTTTGACTAATGCCTATTTTCTATTGAATCTGGTAGTATTTCTGCACAATATATGGCTCATATTGCCTTACTCAAATGTGTTCTTACAAAATGAAACTTTTCTTGAAGCTACTGTTTTAACTGCACAAGGATCATTATGGCACTTTCTTGAACGGTTACTTATCTTGTGGTCAAATATTATTAATTATGAAAGCTTCTACTGCAATAGTAGCTCCCTTATTCAAGTATACTGGATCTTTGTGTATGTGTGTAGACATGAATTGTAACACAGCACATTTTACCCGGAACCAGACAAATCAGTTGTCATTTGGAACTGGCCATTTCTCTCATTTCAGAGTTACATTTGGAAGTTTATGCAGTTATACACAATACAAGCTTCTCCGAATGCAGAAGATGAGCATGATTCGGAAAACACATTGAATCAAATTCTTTCAGTAATAAAAACTGATCCAGTGTCATGTTATGTTATGTCTACTGCTTTCATATCCAAAATGTGCGAATTAGAAGACACGTCATCAGTTAAAAAGTTACTGCAACTCCTACATGATGAAGGAATCTTCTTGGACCAGGACATTTATAATCTTATCCTGGCAGCTGGATCCAAGAGGGGAGATATTGATTTGTCAACTACAGCTTTTAAGCAGCTCTTGTTGTTGCACAAGCCATTGAGCTCTGAATCCTATTATAATGTTGTCAAAGTTTTTGCAAAGGCACATGATTCTACTCATCTACTCCAATTTCTTGAGGAAGTATGTGAATTAACATTTCCTAGAAGCACGATTATTATTAATAGAATCATTTTTTTTCTTGCCCAATGTGGGCAGACGGACAAGGCTCTTTCAGTATTTGATCATATCCGCAGGTTGAAGTGCCAACCAGATTTAGTTACATACAATACCATCTTGGATATCATTGGTCGTGTTGGTTGCTTGGATGAAATGCTCCATGTGTTTGCATCAATGAAGGAGGCTGGGATTGTCCCTGATACCATCACATACAATACAGTTCTAAATGGCTTGAGGAAGGTTGGGAGAATAGACATAACTTCAGCAATTTGGATGGAAATGATAGAGAGAGGGATAGAGCCTGATTTGCTCACTTATACAGCGCTAATTGAAAGCTTTGGCCGTTCTGGAAATGTTGATCAATCGTTGGGACTCCTTAAAGAGATGAAGCAAAAACATTTTCGGCCTTCTGTGTATATATATAGATCTCTGATCCACAACTTAAAGAAAATGGGAAAGGTGGAGTTAGCGGCTGCCCTTTTGGAGGAATTAAACTCTTCTCAAACAGAATTAGCAGGGCCTAAAGATTTTAAGCAAAAGAAGGGCTAACTTGCATTTTGGTGTAGCATTGGCGTGTTTTGGGCAGTTTCCTGCTGACATGATTGAATGAGGTATTGCAAAAATTCATTCATGTACATAATATCCACGAATTTGAGCTCTCATCTTTCCTAACCACCAGTTGTTATACTCACATTTCTCTTGAGGTCAGGAGCCTCCATAGGATCTAAGCTGTATTCGTTTTTGATTTCTCAAGTGGAACTTCACTGGTTCTCAATTTGTCATTGGCGTTTTATTTGAAAGGTACAGTGTTCTTGGCATCCAAAAGCGCTTTCCATATGCATTTGATAATTTGATTTCTGCATGATTTAAATGTCTATTTGGTTGATTGGACCTTATATGCCCAATGCTAGGCGGTTCTCATTTTAACAATTCAATTCAATCTTCCATTTGGCACAGGGGTGATAACCAAAAGGATCTACAATCCAGCATGTGTCAAAATTAAGCACCGAGGCGTATCTTACCGTCGCCAGCTTTTTATCTCAGCGCAGCACCGACCAGGACGCTACATTTATTGCTTCTACATATTTCGTCTTGCTCCGGTCATTGATATATTGGTATTTGTTGGCAGAGACATACTGGATGTCAATGCCAAACTTAAGCCATTTTTTTTTATACAGATTCTTCATACAGAAATTAGAAGGAAGATCCAAGCACCATGCTTCTTGAGAAACTGGGATTTGTCTTTTTAAATTAAAGATCGATGTTCATCACTCTTCTGAATTAAAGAATGGTTGTATTGGATTAGATTAACATTGTCCAATTATGCGTGGAAATTTGGTTGTAACACTTTAAATATGAAAGAAGTACTATGTCTATTGAAAGTAGCACTATCAATTCATGTTATTGTGTTATATCATGGATCTTCATATTTAAAATTCCTTAATCCGTGATTTGATGTGTTTAGTAATCATATATGAAAACATAAATATGTGATTTGATCTGTTTATATTAGGTCTCCTATCAATCTATTTATTAATTGATAAAATATATAAAGGGACGCAATCAAAGAATCTATTATGAGAACAAAAAAATAGTATTAATAAAAATAAATAATGCCAAAAAAATTATAAAAACAATTTGTTCATTACCTTTTTTTTTTTTTTTTAGAGAGTCAATCTTTGGACATAAAAGAGATTCTATAATTTTCAGCTTTAGTAAATCAAGATTTTCATTAAGTATTCAAGTATTCAGCCTCAGTACTAAATACAGATTTTGAAGTAAATCGATATGCTTACTATTTGTGCAACTTGATGGTATTGGAATTGATTAGCTTTCCTGAACCTAGTGTATCCAAATCTACCCTCTAATATAAATATAGTTCATATCTTATTAACACTCTTAAACATTTGTATGTTTTTGAAAATTTGAAATTCCATAACCAAATAAAAAGTTATAAGAATTATATGAGATTAAAATTGTTGGGAATTTTGGGATCCAAATCATGGTTTGTAGTGGATTTTTTATTTTTTGAATTCCTAAATTCCCTAATGGATCCATGTGGTTCATCAAACAAAAAGAGATAGGAATTGGTGTTTTACCTTTTGCGAATTTTGTCCCATTAGCGATGCGGATCTTAGGCGATGCAAAATCACGAAGACCCTGTAGTAGTATCTACACAAAAGAACACGCTAGATATGGGTATTGTTGTGCTGGCACTCTAGAACTGTTTTACATTATCTCAGGAATTTCCTCACGCAATCTCTCCAACTTTTGGTGTCATGAAGGAAAAGTTCACCAACATTCTTCATAAAAGATGGAGCTATATATATAGAGGGAGCAAACCTCTACAAGAGGTTACTTCCGTAGAAAGTACTTCTAAAGAAGTGGTCTGAAGAAGTCACCACCTCTTGTAACTTTATTTATAAGAGGTTACTGCCTAGGAAGGTGATTTTTGAAGAAGTTATCTCATTTTGTAACTTCTTCTAAAAGAGGTTTTTTCCTTGTGAAGTTTTTTTTCTTTTAAATAAAGATAATTATTATTTATTATCCTTAACCATTCAAGATTAATAAATAATTAGTAAATTCCTGTTGGGCTTATTTTAAATTAAGCCTATGACCCATTTGGTATATTCTTTGTATGCGACCCTATAGGTTCATGTAATGTTGGCAGTAAACTCAAAACACTTGTCTAGTCTACAAGAAAAAATTGGCCTCTAGCAAAGAATTATGTCTATTCAAATTAAGTGAAGATCGACGATCCGACTTTTTCGTATTCCATAACTTATGTCATGATCTTTTTGTCACATGATATCTAAATTGACCATAAGGTATGATAATGTCACTCTTATATTGCTCAACCTTATCATTTCTCAATCTCTAAGTAGAATGATAAAACAAATGATGTTGATCATATTATTAATTCACTTAAGTATGGTCATGCATTTCTCAATCTCACTTATCGAGGGGCCCAGATATATCTCTCTCATAATAAGAGAGACAAATCCTACCTTAATCACTCATATCCCTGTACATGATTCACATTACGCGCAACACAATATTTATAATTATCTGGTTAAAGATAATGTTTGATTAAGTCAAATCATAATGTTTCTCATGTTGACATTCATCATGATTTCAAGTTTAAGGATTCAATGACATCGCTATTATGAGAATCACTTATAACATTAATCCATGTAGTGATTTTATAGTGGGTCAGTTTGGTACTCAGCTCTCCAACATACACCTATGAAATTGATTTATATCTCTATGCAAATAAACATCTCATGATTGTCAATCAAACCCCTACTAGATTTAATTCACTATTGTTCTTATAATAATGAACATCTACGAACATTTAGAATAATTACAAGGATATTATTATAGGTTAAACATGTAAATAATATAATAATAAACGCCTCTTTATTAAAAAGGTAAGGATGGCAATATTCAATTATTGGTCTAGGGTACAATCACTAAAAAAAATAACTTGAAAAGTATAAAAGTCATCGCTCCATTCATTGTTAGGAATTTCCATTACATTTGACTTGTTGCCACTTAAATTTTTATCTGAAATTCTATCATCTCTCACCATACATTCATCGAAGAGGGAAAATAATGTTCTCTTAACTTTATAAAACTCATTTAAGTCAATACAATAAATCCTTTTGTAATCCTTCTCAATAAAATCAAGCTTATACCATTTTTTTTCTTTTATCATTACAACGACGGGGGGGAGGGTGGGGGGCAATTAAACTTGGTATTTCTCATTTGAAAGACTAGCAGAGATGTTACTAGATCACAAAGCTATTGGAATCAAAATTATACATTGAATCCAATGTATTAGAAATTGCTAAAATCGTATAAATTTACAAATATCTTAGTTGCCACATTTCTTAAATATGGTTTACTTTACCGATATAATTTATCAATAGTTGATATACCCAAAAACTGGATAAAAGTGCAAATTGATAATGAGATATTTTGTTCCAAAGAACTGATAAGTGAGATCATAAAATTTAAAAAAAAAAAAAAGCTCCAAGAATTGGTCATTTTCATAACCCTACCTTATTCTTCTAAAAGGAAAATGCTTGTGATTTGAATTACTCAATTCTAAGTGAAAAAGACACTTTTATAATGCAATGCACTCTCAAGCATAATATACATAGAATTCCACCATGTTGGGACATCTCATTTCAAATCTTTAGACAAAAACAACAAGCTTATGTAAGAAGCATAGAGTTTTGGAAAGAACTAGTGTGGCACTTTGCACTCTAATCCTATAGGAAGAGGCTAAGTTTAGCCTAAAGATCCCACACAAGAACTTAGAGAGGGAAAGTAGAGAGAGAAACTTTAAATGCAACTGTATCCACTCAATGTCTGAATGATTTACAACCGAGGGTCATCCCAATATATACAAGTAGCCTCCTAAAATGGATGGTCAAGATTTACTCAATCTAACAGTTACAATTAAATCCTACCAACTAGTAGTAGTTACATTCACCTACCCTACCAACTATTATACAACATATCTAAACATTCTTGGAACTTCCGGAGTCTTTTAGAACTTCTAGAATATTTTGGATCCCAACATGAGTATGGACCTTAGATCTTGTCCTACCATTAAACCTTTGTGAACCTCATGAATCTAGACCATCTGTAAAGATTCGTGACATTCTCCTCCACTTAATCTAGTGATGACCTCATCACATCCTCCTCATGAAATCTATTGATGGGGTCTTCAAATTGCCATAGTGCCTCTACTGGTTCCCAACTTGCTTTAGTCTTTGGTACTCTTAATGTCTCCTTGAGATACCATTCTCTCTGGATATTCTGTCTTCATGATATGGCTTAAGCATACTTACATAGAAGACTAGATAAAACTTGGGTCTTGAGGATAAGTCTAGCTTGTATGTGACTCGGCCCACTCATTTTACTACTATGAAAGGCCCCTCATACCTTTGCATCAATCCCTTATGGAGTTAACCCTTACTCCTTTGAATAAGGTGCAACTTAATGAGGACCTGGCCACCCACTTGATATTCTGCACGTCTTCGCTTCTTGTCTGCAAACTTGTTCATTCTTTTGATAGCTTCACTCAAGTGTACCTTAGCTAAATCTTGATTCTCTTGCCATTCTCCAACAAACCTATATGTTAGTGGGCTAGTTCCTGTGTATCTTGAGGTGATTGTATTATGGGTCAAAGGTTGCCTTCCTAAAACAATCTCAAATGGGCTTTGACCTATTGATAGAGCTGTGCAAACGGGCTAAACGGGCCAGCCCGCCCCGACCCTCTTTGGCCCGCGGGTTATGCGGGCCAGCCCATATAAGCCCGCAAAGCAATGCGGGCTAAAATTTTTAACCCAACCCAACCCGCGCGGGTTAGCGGGTAGGCCCACGAAACTGTTAATTTTTTTTTCTTGCAATTTTTTTTAAGCGGGATAAACTTAGGATTTCTTTTTTATTATTTAATTATTATAATAGAGACATGTCATGGAACACTACAAGCAGTATCCACTTTGTGTGTATAAATTAGTGAATAAAAACATATCTTGAAGCTCCCTTGCATTAATGAGTTTTTTTTCTTAGAGCACATCATAGCCGCAATCATTTCTCCAAGTTTGTATGGTGGTGGAAGGAATTAGGATGCCCAACATCAAACATTCCAGGATTTTGTTCTCTTCAGATGGATTTTAGTTTTTTTTTTTTTATTTAATGTTTGGACTGGTGAGGTGGGAAATCATGTTCATGTTCACCTGCCAAAATACCATCCACCTTGGAACTTTTCTCGACCGATTTTCATCTCAAAGTAATTTTTTGAGCTACTTAAATAGCTCAATAGGCTGAGAGTTTAAGTTTCTTTTTTAATACAGTTTGTTGAGTTCGTAGTGAAATACAGTATGAGTTAAAAGTATCAACTGAGTTAGAATTCAAAGGTTTCATAGAGCTAGCTTAATTCATAGGAATTTTAAATGCGGGTTTGCGGGTTAACCCGACCCGCTGCGGGTTAGCCCGCATTAACCCGCGGGTTATATGGGGCGGGTCAAAATAGTCTGCAAGCTAAATGGGCTAAATTTTTTAACCCAACCCGCTTTTTTTTGCGGGTTATGCGGGCTAACCCGCGAGCCACAACCCGTTTGCACAGCTCTACCTATTGATTCATTTTTCTGCAAGTTGAAAGAGAACTATGCCACATCTAATAGCTTGACCTAGTCTTACTAATTAGCTCCCACAAAATGCCTTAGATAGAGTTTCACCAACGCATTGGCTCGCTCTGTTTGCGCGTTCAGATGAGGGTGAAGCTAGTGGAAAAGTTCAAGTTCCCCAATAGTCTAAATAATTCTATCCAAAATTTGCCTATGAATCATCCATCTTGATCACTCACGATGTTCTAAGGCCCCTATACTTCATTATGTGATTTGAGAATAATCAAGCTACTTCATCAGCTAGGCACTCCTTAGTTGCTGGGATGAAGGTAACATACTTAGAGAATCGGTCAACCACGACCATTACTGTGTTGTTTCCTTCCAACTTTGGTAGACTAACAATGAAATCCAAGGAAACACTCTCCCATGATTATTCTGGAATTAGGAGAGGCTCCAACAATCTTGGTTGTACCCCGTGTTCTACTTTGTCCTGCTAGCAAACAAGATATGTTCTAATGTAACATTCCACATCCCTCGACCAATGTGGCTAAAAATACTTTTCCTCAACTAACGCTTTGGTGCAATGTATACCCGGATGTCCAGCCCACTTGGAGTCATGACACTCCTTTAGTATCTCCCTTCGTAATATTGATGAATAAGGCACATAAACTCTTTTCCTTTAGTGCAAATAAGTCCATCTTCTTCCCAAAACCTTCTAGTCTTCCCTTCCTTGCACAGATTTAATAAAGCCTTCGTCATATCATCTTCTTCCATACCAACATGGATCCTATCAAATAGATCGCTTTCTAGTCTACTAATGGCAGCCAACTCTGCTTTTCGACTTAAGGCATTTGCAACCACATTCATCCTTCTTGGCTTATATCCTAAGTCAAAGTCGTATTCTGCCAAGAAAACTTACCATCGAGCTTGCTTTGGTGAGAGCTTCTTCTATTTCTGAAAGAAGCTCGTAGCAATGTTATTCATCTTGACTACAAGTTTCTTACCAAGCAAGTAATGTCTCCAAACTCATAGGCAATGTCCTATCACTTTCATCTCTTTTTCATGTACCGTGTACCTTCTTTCTGTTTCATTCAACTTCCAGCTTTCAAAGGCTACTGGATGTTTGTCTTGCATTGAGAAACCACCAATAGCAAAGTCACTAGCATCAGTGTATACCTCAAAAGGCTTGGTGAAGTTAAGAAGTGCCAAGAATGGTTCCTCTATGACGGCTCTCTTCAAAGTATCAAAGGCTTTATGACATTTTAGACCTAAATACCATAGGGCATTTTTCTTTAGGAGACTATCAAAGGGGCAGCTATCTTTGAGTACCCCTAAACAAAGTGTTTGTAATAATTTATTAGACCCAAAAATCACTACATCTTTGTAGGCTTGGTAGGTTCTTTCCGGTCACATATTGTAAATATGTTCCTACTATCCATTTGTATCTTTCCTCACCCTATCACATGCCCTAAGAACACCACTTCCTCTTAGGCAAATGCACGTTTCTCCTTTTTTACATACAACTCATTCTTATGTAACACTAGGAATACCGCCCGAAGGTGGTTCATGAGCTCCTCTAAGGATTTACTGTAGTCCACTATGTCATCAAGATATACTACCACAAATTGATCAAGGAATGGAGACAAGACTCTATTCATAAGTGTATGGAAAGTAGTAGGGAATTTGTAAGTCCAAAAGGCATTATAAGGAATTTAAAAGCACCACACATCGTGGCACATGTGGTTTTAGACTCATCACCTTCCACAATCCTTAATTGGTGATATCCTTATCTTAAGTCCAGCTTTGAGAAATATCGAGCTCCTTCCAATCTATCGAAAAGATCTATCACCAATGGTGCTAGATACTTGTTTTTCACTGTTACTTTGTTTAGTATGCGGCAGTTGGTACATAGCTGAAGAGAGCCATCATGCTTCTTTTAGAATAACACTGAGGCTCTAAAGGAAGCTTTTGAGGGCTTTACCTATATGGCTTCCAATAACTCTTTAAGCTAGCACCTTAATTCCTCCAATTATGGAGGGGACATTCGGTATGGCACCGCTGTAGGAGGTTTCACTTCTAGTTCTAGCTTAATTCGATGGCCTACTTCCCTCCTTAGGGAAAGTTTCTTTGGAAATTTGAGCGACACCACATCCTTGAACTCTTCCAATAACTCCCCCACTATGTTGAGGACTGGGGCCTCCTTACTTGGTTCACCATCTTTCATAGCTGTTTGATAGGTCATCTCATTCCTCTTCAACCCCTCTACAAGCTGCATTGCTGATAAAAACTTAGTGGCTTGTCCTGCCTTCCTCATTACAAGAATCACACATTGAGACTTGCCATTCAGCACACATAAACAATCAACTTGAGGAACGATAAGAGCATCAATCTACAAATCAACTTCTCTTGTCACACCAACTATAGGGACTTCTTTGGAATTAACAATCTTTAGCTAGGTTTTAGTTTTCTCGACTAGCAACTTCGGCTTGGTTGCTAGTAATTTTGAAGTGAAAAGATGGAAAGCATCGGTATCAATAAGGGCATTTAATTTCTTACCAGTAACTTGTACCTCAGTGTACCCTTCGCGCTTCTTGATTGTTTGGCCGTCCATGGCACTTAGGACTCACAATGATCCCAATTGAGCTTCCCCTTCATCTTTTGAGCTACAGTCTGCCATCATGACTACCAATTTTTCTCTTCTTGGGCATTTCTTATCATAATGCGACCTACTAAAAAAATAGTAATTCAATTCTTGAGGCTTTCTTCTTTCTCCATTTCTTTCTTCCATCCTCCACTTCATTTTAGAGGAACTACCGCCCCCTTTCTTTTTCCGTGTTTCTCTTTCCCCTTCCCATGGGAGGCTTGGAGTCTATCTTCTTGAATTCAATCAAGCTTTCAGTAACAGGCATGGCTTTAGACATTTCTCCTACTCCTCTTCGTTTCAACTCTAATTTCATCTATGGTTTGAGCCCATGAAGGAACATAATAAGAGCATCGTTGGGACTCAAACCTAGTATGTAAAGACCCAACCCACTAGATCCTGAGATTTAGTATACCGAGTCCCCAATCACATATAACATTTTCACATTATATGTAAGGTTGTCCTAAAACTAACAGTTTATGAGAATTGTTTGATCAAATCTACTAACACTTTATAAATAATTTTTAAACAAAAGAAGATTGCTAATAAAAGCAATCCATACATATATACATTATATGTACAAAGTTTAGTGTCAACATAAGACACTACAAAATTACAAGTTGTTCTTGGTACAAAAGATAACCTAAAGAGATCTTAAGGTCTTTTACAACTTAGGCTTATTTAACAAGCCTCCTATATAGAGAAATATGCTTTAAGCAAAAGCTTCTCCCAAAAACCAAGGGCATTCGAGTTCTACTCGTTCCTCTCATCCATGAACCTCTCAAAATCTGACCCGTAACCTAAATCATCATACAACTCATCTTCAATACCTGCAAAGCAGCAAAAGTGAGCTAAAGGCCCAGTACGCAAAAACAAATTGTCAAGCAAACTTAATTCAAATGAAATGCATCAACGGCCAAGTCATTATCTTGTTAAGTTTTTTTTTTTTTAACAAAACAACAGTAGGGAATTCAAACCTCGAAATCACGATCTGGGAATTTAGGGGTCCTAAGTAACAACAGCTGCTCAGGGAGTTGATATAAGCAGTCCGAATATTTATATCTCCTATATATATTCCATAAAGAAATAGCTCCATTTAGGGCTCAAAAGCCGTTGTCCAACTCTACTTAAACTCACTCCACAACATGGATCTAGTTCACAAGTCCCCATAAACTTTGAACTAAACCATGACATTTCTCCCTAAGTTTAAGCAAAGTTACTCGGATACTATTACCCCCATCAACTATCCGCTTAACCTTAAACAAATCGCTATTGCATCATACCGTACCATTACATCATGACTTAGGTTAAGCGCCTAACTAACATGTCATTGCATCATGATAGGTTTGTTGCTCCTCGGACCAAATTAAACAGCGTAATAGACATCCAGTTCATCAAAGTATTAAATCAAATTGAATTAAGTCAAATTTAATAATGCCTATTCCTAGCATGCAACAAGTAAGCTATTACGTACCTGAACTCGATAGTGTATTACTATATTCAAACAGAGGAGAATCAATTGAAGAACCTTTAACTGAAATGAGAAATATCAAAACAAATCAATAATTGAACATAAAACATATATATACAACACAATCATAAGTTAACTATACAAGGAGATTCAATGAACTTAATATATAGTTTTATCATTTAATTTATACCTAAAACATAGGGTCTGTTTGGATTGTCTGTTTTTCATCTGTATCTGTATCTTTTTTAAAATGATATGTGTAAATATATCCGATTTGCATCTAAATTTTATCTATATTTATTCTATTTGATCTTTTGATGAGAACTGTCAACTTTTTTTATCTATATCTATTTCTTGATAAATAATTTGTTAGCAAAAAGTTTGAAAAAGTGTCTGTATCTGTTGGAAAAAAGCCAAAACAAACAGACCCATAGTTATGTAGCTTATAGATTCATCAAAAGACCATATATGAAGTAAAGAAGGACAATTGAAGAAGGATGAATTTGAAAAACTCAGGGGATACGCGGCCTATTTACAAAGGCAAAATTGAGCTGAACGCCAACAGCGTTAAGAAAATCAGTTCTATTTGCATTCAACACAGATTAAAGACCGGCAGCGTTGAAACCCTAGTGGCTGGCATACGATTTAAAAAATAAACTCTGGCTAATTTTTTTACAAAAACCAGCGGCGTTATAAGCAGCGTTAGAAAAATCGGTTCTCTTCACATCTAACACCGTCTCTGCGTTGAAGTACCAAATGCTGACATACACTAAAAAATAAACCTGTTCGAAAAGTGTTTATTTCCTCTGTTTTGCACTTTGAAAATTTATAACATATAGCACTTTTAATCCTTCTCCAAACACATATTTAGCTTTATATATTATCTTCTATCCACATTAACCAATCCTAGCAACTTTGAACATCATTTCAACACATCAAACCCTCTCTTACTCTTCACCTTAAACTTAACTACTCAAAATCAACTTCAATCCTCACCAACACTCTCACTACTTCTATAACCCATAAACAAGTCCATATAACGATAAAACACAACCTAACATTTATCAATACATAAAACCATTCAAAGTCATATGACAATAAATTCATCCTAACATGAATTATATATCTATATTATAAGAAAAAAAAATAAACAAAGAGTTTATACTTGCATTAACTTACATAAAGAGGCTTTGGCTTGAAAAATTTGTTAAATCCAAGAACTTGTTTTTTGCTAAGGTTTAGGGCTTATGTTTTAAAGAAAGAAGGAACAAAGAAAGAAAAGAAAAGTGGAAAATTCTTATGAATTTTGTGGGCTGCCAAAAGAGGCTCTATTTGATCAAATTTGGGACTTATATTTATCCTAAGTTTGACTTTTGGGGTATATATGAGTTTGGCTTAATTTGAAGCTAATTTGAATTTAATTTGAGCTTGAAAATGGCTTAACTTCTTGAAAAAAAATTATGCTAACAAATTCTTAGGCATTTTAAAAGTTGATTTGATAAATTTAAGCATAACACATATATATTAATTCATAAAAGACACAAACATTAATTATACTATACACACATTAATATACATAAAACAATAACATTAATCGTATTATACATATACGTACACATCAATAATTTACATTAATAAACATAGTATATCAAACCTATTTCTATATATTCATTTTCATATATCAAAATTACTTCAAACTTAATATTTAGAACTAGTATTATATTTACATAAAAATTTAATTATTGAATACATTAGGTAATTTCATAGTATCTCCAACATCAACTCCGAGGATTCCTGCACATACTACTTTACATCTCCTTTATGCGTGAAGTGACGAAGTTTGATTTTTGGCCTAGGTAGGAGCATTCTAAGGAAAGAACTACCCTTCAAAATCTTTGACAAATCCTGCTCATGTGGGGATATCATTTGCCCTCAAACGCCACCAAACCATTGCAAAGTCCTTCAAATACATGCATGGTAGCAATTGATGCACTTATTTTCAACCTAGTTTTAAATGGTTTATTCCTATGATTTGTTCCTGAGATTTTATCAATGCTATGCAAGTATACCTATCATATGTAGTATAGGAACAAACTATAGAGTGGTATTCCTTGGAGTTCCCGACAAGTACTATTGCTCTCCTTTATCATAATCTAGCAAATTGAAATTGAATCAGGCAAATGTAATAAATCAAATAAATTTGTTAATATCTACAGCTAATGTTACTAACATAATCACCAAGTTAACGTTATTCCAATAAACAATAAACACATTAAACTTGCTTCACCGATGAATTAACATGTACTACAACATTTAATGATTGTTGAATCTTTCCTAACTATGGGATTCAATCATTTAGGTCAATATCTTTCTCAAAACTAATGGCCCTAATCCTAGCCTTGTCAACTGGAATCTCTTCCTATTCAATAGCCAGCCAAAATTACATTAGAAACATGAACCCAATGTAAATTATATATATGCAAAAGGTTTCATGACCCTTAATCTAGGAACATGAGCAACCTCTCTCTATAGCTTATATATATTCCATAGGTAGATTTCTCAATCTCATTCCATATAAATCTTATCTAATTTTAAGCCGTGCACTACCTATAATTAGAATGCTTTAATACTTCACAGAGATTAGTGAAATCAATAACAATTGACAATTAATCCATGAATGTACATTTGTCAACACCCCATTACAATTACAAAAAGATGTTGGATAAGTTAAAAATTAACAAAATGAATAAAAAATTACAATATTAAAATTAAAAAGTAAGAAAACCCCATCTTTTTAGCAAATAGGCTTTTTAAAACCAAATAAAAAACGAAAATATAAAGAAAAATTCATTTTAGGCTTATTATAAGTTTAGTATTGATCTCATGATGCTTTGGGCTTAATTTATAAATCATTTTGGATCCTAGATCCATGTCAATTTTGACCCATTATTATTAAAAGCACTTTAGGCCTAATCTTTAAGGCTTAAATGTGATTTGAATTGACATATGACCAACAAGCAAACCAACTTAGCTGATAAAGGCATTGGGAAGCAATAGAGGAGGTTGAAGTTCGATCCTTTGGGGCAAAATACTATTGAAAGGAGAAAAAAAAAAGGACCATCACAATCAGCACGTGTATTGCACATGCCAGGGACTTCATCCCCTACCTCCAGCTGAGCTTCCATGCTCAGCATCCATGGAGTTCAAGGTCAACATCCCAAGCCTATATTGGGTTTGACGGCTCTAACTCGATTTAGATCAAGTCACTTGGTTGTGAAACGTCACGAGCTTTCCTCTTCTAGATATCTCCCTAGTTAATCGACATTCAAAAGATTGAGCTTTTGAAATTCCGACCTTTAAACTTCATAACGACCATTAATGGCTGGATTATTTGAGTAACGACAGCACATTCTTATAGAGGACTCTCTCTTGACTCCTTTTTAGGAACCCAATCATCAACCTCTCAAAGACTCTCCAAACCCAGCCTTCTTTCTCTCTTGAATCTTGAGGATCTCTCTCGCCCTCTCTAGCCTTAACAATCGGATCCCAACCTTTCACTCTCGCTTTCTCTCTTTAAACTCTAGACTAGTCCCTCTTCCACCTCTCGTCTTCTTCATAACCCACAAAACCTCTCTTTCTCGACCATTCAAACTTGCGAAAACCGCCACGAGTGGCCATCCAATACCTCGACATATCAAACCGACTCCTTTTCACTCTCTTCTTTCTCCCTGCATGCAAAACAAATCCAAAAACGCCCATCAACACAAAAACCACCACTAAAACCAAATCACCCTCCAAATTGAACCAAAATCAAACATATATGCCCACTTAAATTGAATATGAGCCAATTCAATCCTTGCTCAATTCAATTCAAATACCTTTTTGACTTCACAAACCATTTTCCACCTACATATGCCTTTTTTACTTCATGAATCATTTTTTTAATTTTTATTCCTATTCCTCTTAACTATTTAGCCTCCTTTTTTAATTCACTTATTACAACCAATTGGTTGCTTTTGCTTCTTCCTTATGTACTTGTCTTATTGCTTTTAAATGTTTTAACTGTCAACTTATCTTCTATATCTAGTTATGTTTGCTTAATATAATCTATTTTCTCAACTATTTATTTTACTTGTTTATCCTTCTTTTTCATCCATTCTCCCAAATGACTATAAGCCTTAAAAAAACTATCAAAATCCTTGTAGACTTCTAAACTAAAGGAAATGATTAAATCTACAATACTATTCAACTGCTTATGCTCTGAATGTAAAAGATGGAAACTATACAAAGATTACTTAAAACAACAAGAATGAGAAAAACTATTATCTCTTACTTTTACCTTGTTATACTTTTTAATTTTTAAATCAAGCCAATCAAATTTTTTAATCATAAAGCTTTATTCCTGAGAAAATATAGGATTTACTAACCTGATTTGGCTCATCTATTTTCAAAGCCATTCATATCCTCCTTATCTTTCAAATCTATAAGATATTTTTCAAAACACTCCTTAAGATAAATACAAAACCTATCTTTTGCTAAGAACCTATGTATATCCATGTACTCTCCTCCTACTCCATTAACATTTTCGTTTAGATTTGTAAGATTAGACTCTAATTATAGACCTAATTCTTGAATATAACCTTCGACTTTTTCCATACTTAAAATCTCTAAATTATCTACTGCTTGTTAAAAATCATATAACTTATTGTTATAACTACTACTTCCTATGATCCTTTCAAGACCTATAATCATCCTATCATACTTGTTATTAAACCTTCATAATCGCTTATTAACCCTTCATAATAAATTCTTTCTTTGCTCCTTGTAAAAATCACTTTCTCAATATGCATATCTACTCTTAATGCAAAATTTTCAAAATCACAATATATGCTTGCTTTCACTTGTTTTTCATTCTACAAATCTTTTATATCCTTCAACTATTGTCTTATATCGTTTGATATATTCCATATATCTAAGTGTCATAATCTTCAAATCTCAAGCGCTCTCTAAGATTAACTAATAGTTTTATTACATCAACTATTATATACAATATTTCAACAATTATACCTATGATAAAAATATGCCAAATAAGCACACAATGCAAAGCCATTTCCTTCCATCCTATGAACCTTATTATATTATTTTCGCAAAATTGTGTCCTGCTTCTTATTTCCTCTATAAACACATAATTATGATATAAATTATTACATATATTTGTTCATTGTGGGGTACTTATAAATTTCCTATTCCTTAGAATTGGATTTTCAAAGTGTAATTCTAAAAGACTTTCTAACTGTTATATGTAGTCTTTTGTCCTTATAACACTTCTTAAAATTTTAATCTCGTCTTTATTCTTTTATACATTTTGCAATAAATATGAATTACAAAAACCACTCATAATCAAACAATTCATCTAATAAACTTTCTTCAGGATACAATTCTTCTATAATAAATATATAAGCATAAGAAACACATAATACAATAATATATAAGCATAAGAAACACATAATACAAGTTGTATAATCATTTAAATATTTCTTATAATATATGAGTTAAGATAACGATAGGTAAACCACATAATATACAACAAAAGCAAATACTAACAAGCATATCAATTAACAACATAAGATATAAAAATAATATGACTCTAATATCAAATAAAGGATCTTTATGCCATGAAAGAAAGCCTCATGGCAAGAATGAATATTAAGGACAAGATGGTTTATAATTATTTAAAATAGCCTTAAAAGATATACTTACGCCACTATCACGCCCCAATGGGTACGCTAAACGTGACAGTCTGCCACAGTCAATATTAAAGCTTAAGTATGACAACCTTAGCCATTCCCTAAAGCTTTTATATCAAGTGTAAGGCGTACTTTCACAACTTTAGAGGACCATATATGGAATTATGAAGCTTAAGGAGATATAAAAACATATTAAGAAAAGAGGATTCACAATAAATATTCATTCATAGCAAAGGCTTTACAAATTAAAGAACATTTCCCTTGATTTCTAATCTATTATATGGATATTTACATGTTAATACTAATGCTGCCCTTTATCTAAAGCTCTATTATCTAAAAGAGATTACTTGTCCGCAGGGTCCTCGTGGCCTTAACCATAAGTAAGGAAACTGTAAAAGATATCTATCAGGGTATAAGCTAATAGGCTTAGTGAGAAATATTTCCATAAATAACTTCTTGTAACAAGATTCAAACAAGTTGATTTAATCAAACAAATGTAATGCACAAGCACGTGGGTAAACAAGCATATAGTTTTCCGGGAACTATATGTTGAATGGATTTGCGCCCTCCATTCGGGGTTTGGTGATATATAACCTCAATTCAAGTAGTTTTAAATAAAAAGTTTTCATGCTCGCGAGCACTCATCGCCAAGCATTCCGAATCTATTTGATTGACCTTGCTTTCGGATCCACCACCAAGCATATTCCATTAGGCCGCCAAGCAATCGCTTTCGGATCTCCCGCCAAGTGTTGCTTTTGACATGAGCTTACTATCCTTCTCACCCAAGGATAATAACCCAACATGCAATGTGACTCACTTCGTGGTATGCATGAGTTCATTAATTTATAAGGTCATAGCATAATTATTCTTAAATTTAAGGCGATCAAGGAATTTCATACAAATCAATACTATACTAAAACAATCATTTACAACAATTCTGCTCTTCGATATCTTAAAAATTCCTTCAAAGAATTATTTACATACATATCGGTTTATCTTTTTCCTAACTCTAATGCAACTAATTTACAAGCACAACAAGTATAGCATTTAATGGAAATAAACTCACGATGCCATGGTGACTATTCTTCTATGCGGGTGAGTCGTTCACACACTTCACTTAGCCGTAATAATCCTTGGGGTAAAGGAATCCTTCCTCGGGGTCACCTAGCCAAAGAAAATACCCACAATGAGTTTTTTTTTTATGATTTTCTTGAATATTGACAAAACAATGTCAAAAGAACGTTAAAGTTCGTATAAAGGAATGTTCCAACTTAAAATGGTTATAATTTGGTCATTTTAACTCGGAATCGCACATATAATATACCGATTTCTACCTGTAACGGGGGAGAATCTAAATTAGGGTTCTAAGCGGGGAAGTAAGTACCAAATTGGGGGTTTCACATACGAACAAGACAGAGATAATAAAAGTAAGTCTCAGATCTGTGTTGGACGATATTGATGGATTATGCTGTTACGGGTTGGTGTTCGGATATATCAGGTGCTGGAGCGGTGTTGGGGCGATCCAAAGCTATTCCTGTTAATCGGGCTGGACTTAATAAAAAACAATGGACCGGGCACTGCTAGTGGGCTCAGATGAGAGCCCAAGAAATTAGTTCTGTTTTATTTCCCTAAAAATGCGAATCTGTTTTATATTTTCCAAAAGTGCGAATCAGTTATTGCCAGTGTGGCCTTAACTAACTGTGCACATGGTTTGTTAGAGAATATTCTAGAGAGGATAAATAGTTACACGTAGAATTCTGTAAACATTTTCATTACAGGAAATGAAATACGAATGTTAATTTTTCCTCTCCATTTAGCTTGAATCCGAGCTATACAATTCTGCATTCAGAATTGTTGTAATCATTCTTCTGCAATTAATTTCCACCACGTTCCAATTGGTATCAGAGCACATTCCTGGCCATGGAAACACGTGAAACCAAAAGGATTGAGGAAGCAGTTCGAGCAGCTATCAAAGAACAAATGGAAGAAACACTGAAGTTAGTTAAATCGACAGTTAAAGAGCATACAGAAGAAGTATTAAAACCCATCAATGATACCTTAGTGCGGATGCAAGGAGTCATGGATCAACAGAATCTGACCATTGCTGAGTTGAAAACCAGTCGTGCAGAGGGTATGCTACCTGCTAGCTCGAGTAATCTGGCTGCCAACCTCACGACGGATCACGCTGCAAATGTCAGGTTAGATCATCCTCACAAACCACTGGTTGCTTATCCATTACACATGAGGGCAACTAAGATTGAATTCCCTGTTTTCGATGGTAATAACCTTAAGGATTGGTTGTATAAGGCTCAACAATACACTGAGCTAGATTTAACCCCTGATGATTGGAAGGTGAGGGTAGCTGCTATATATTTTGAAGGGAAGGCATTAAAATGGTATTATTCCTATGTGCAAAATCAGGAAAATAACCGGGTAGTGTTGTGGGAAGATCTGGTTAAGGAGTTGAGGGTTCGTTTTGGTGAGAGGGTATATGAGGATCCCATGGCAGAGCTTAAAGAGTTACAGCAAGTAGGGGAACTCCAGGAGTACCTAGAGGAATTTGAACAACTCATCACACAAGTTAAACTTCCAGAAAATTACCTTGTTAGTTGTTTCTTAAGCGGGTTACACCCGTCCATTCAATACCCAATTAAAATGTTCATGCCTCAAACACTTCACCAGGCCTACACACTAGCTAAACTTCAGGAAGCACAGATCCTATCAACTAAGCAGAACCTCAAGACCCTCAAATACACTCCCAAACTTACACCTACCACCCAAACACTCTACATTCCCCAAAATTCCCACAAAACACCATCATATCCAAAAACACCCTTAGAGACATACAATAATAACAAATACAATCATTCCACAACAGCTAATAACATCATCCAAAGGTTTCAGTACCCAAAATACCAATAACCCACCAAAAGACTCACCCTGAAGAACTGGAAGAGCGCGCGGAAGAAATTGTGCTTTGGTGTGATGAGCCGTTCGGTCCAGGTCACCGATGCAAGAAACGCTTGAACATGCTGTGATTGAACCTGCAGAAGAAAATGTAGAAGAATCAGCAACTGAAATGGAAACATTGGAGGTAGAAACTGATCTAGCTAATCTTTCCCTCAATGCAATTCAAGACTGCCCACAGAATACCACTAACAGTATGAGGTTGAGGGGATCATACAAGAAGAGGAGTTTGAATATCTTGGTGGATACAGGGAGTTCACTGAACTTTGTGGACGAAGGGGTAGTTAGAGGGATCAATTGTAACCTTACTTCCATATCACCTTTGAAGGTGACACTAGCTGATGGCTCAGGCTTGATCAGCACCCACAAAATCTCACGATTTGAGTGGGTCATGCAGGGTCAAAGGTTTGTAACTGAAGTATATGTGCTACCCTTATCTGGTTGTGACCTCATATTGGGCATACCCTGGTTGATTACACTAGGGACTATACACTGGAATTTTCAACTTCTTACAATGAAGTTCGACTGTGATGGTCATCCATACGAGTTAAAAGGAGAAAATGAACAATTGGTGGTGGTTGATGGGTCTGAATTTGCTAGACTGCTCGCTCATGAGAAACCTCTACAGTTCCAATGTTGGATGGTACAAGTACTCACGGGAGGTAATGATCAGAAATGCAACCAGAGGTTGAATCCTCAACTCATTGATTTACTAGAGGAATACCATGAAATTTTTGAGGAACCACATGGTTTACCCCCACCCAGGGAATTTGATCACAAAATTCCCTTACAAGAGGGTTATAAAGCTGTTAATTTACGACCCTATAGGCATTCTGCCATTCAGAAAACGGTACTGGAAGATATGGTCAGAGAACTTCTAGCTAGTGGGGTGATCAGACACAGTAATAGTCCTTTCGCATCTCCTGTTGTACTAGTTAAGAAGAAGGACAACACATGGAGAATGTGTGTTGACTATAGAGAGCTTAACCATCAAACTGTGAAGGATAGGTTTCCCATTCCTATCATTGAGGACCTATTTGATGAATTGCATGGGTCTACTCACTTTAGTAAGCTTGATCTGCGATCTGGATACCACCAAATTAGGATGCACCCAGCGGATGTATATAAAACAGCATTTAGGACTCATGAAGGCCATTATGAGTTCCTAGTGATGCCCTTTGGGCTAACAAATGCTCCCTCAACCTTTCAAGGCTTAATGAATCATGTATTTAGGCCTTATTTACGAAAGTTTGTGCTGGTGTTTTTTGATGATATTTTGGTATATAGCTCAAACTCGGAGGAGCATGCCAAACACCTAAGGTTGGTCTTTAAGGTGTTGAAGCAGGAAGTACTCTTTTTGAAGCGATCGAAGTGTGAGTTTGGGGTGGGACGGATTGAGTACTTGGGTCATATTATTGATAAGGAAGGGGTATCCACAGATCCAAAGAAAATTGAAGCTATAGAAGGCTGGCCAACTCCTAAGACAATCAAGCAACTACGAGGATTCTTAGGGCTTGCTGGCTACTATAGAAGGTTTATCCGCAACTACAGCCTCATAGCAAAACCTCTCACCTTACTGCTCAAAAAGGACAATTTTGGGTGGAATGAAGAAGCACAGAATGCTTTTGGGAAACTGAAAACAGCCTTGATTCAGTCCCCTGTTTTAAGGCTTCCTGACTATACCCAAGAGTTTGAACTAGAAACAGATGCTAGTGGTGATGGCGTGGGAGCTGTACTAATGCAAAATCACCATCCTATTGCTTACTTCAGTAAGACTCTCACTCCTAGACAGCAAGTACTTTCGGTTTATGAGAAGGAGCTACTGGCACTGGTATTAGCAGTAGAGAAATGGAGGCACTATTTGATGGGCAGGCACTTTGTGATTAAAACCGATCACCAAAGCCTCAAACATCTGCTACAACAGAGGTTAGTCACAACTAGCCAACATAAATGGCTTTCTAAACTTCTAGGAATGGATTATGAGATCAGGTATAAAAGTGGAAAAACCAATGTGGCAGCTGATGCTCTTTCCAGATGCACTCAGATGGAATTAAACTCCTTGATCACCACTGTCACTACTCCTGAGCTAGTGGATGAACTGAAGGAAAGTTGGAATATGACTGAAAAGTATGCCCAGATACTAAATCAATTGAAGGCAGGAGAGGAATGTAAGCATTTCACGTTTGATCAGGGAATTTTGAGAAGAAAAGGAAGATGTGTAGTTGGACCTTCTTTGAGTTTGAGACAGAAACTGTTGGGTATGTATCATGATGGAGTCCTAGGGGGTCACTCGGGTGCACAAGCTACATACAAAAAGATTGGATCAGTTTTCTACTGGCCCAAACTTGAGAAAGATGTAAGGCAATATGTGAGGGAATGTCAGGTATGTCAGAGGCATAAATATGAACAGGTAGCTACTCCGGGATTACTACAACCACTTCCTATACCTAACGGTTGTTGGGTAGAAGTCAGCATGGACTTCATTGAAGGACTGCCAAGGTCTAATGGACTAGAAATTATCATGGTAGTGGTTGATCGATTGAGTAAATATGCACATTTTATGGGCCTCTCACATCCTTACACTGCTCCTAAGGTAGCCCAAATTTACTTAGAGTATGTGTACAAATTGCATGGGATGCCATAAGGTATAGTGAGCGACAGGGACCCTATCTTCATCAGCCACTTCTGGCAAGAATTCTTCAAACTACAAGGGGTTGAGTTGAAATTGTCTACTGCCTATCACCCCCAGACCGACGGTCAAACCGAAAGAGTCAACAAATGCTTAGAAACATATCTAAGATGTATGACAGGTGACGCACCAAAGAAGTGGACTCAGTACCTAGCACTGGCTGAGTGGTGGTACAACACTAATTTTCATGTTAGTGCTAATAAGACTCCATTTGAGGTTCTCTATGGGTACCCGCCCCTATACATCTACCCTACATACAAGGGGACTCTCGTAATGCTACTGTTGATCACATGCTGCAAAACAGGGAGGAGGGCATCAAGTTACTCAAATTCCACCTCAGGAGAGCTCAAGACAGGATGAAACAGCATGCGGACAAAAAAAGAACAGACAGACAATTCACTCCAGGAGACTGGGTACTACTAAAGCTACAGCCTTACAGACAAAAAAGCATCAAACAGCAACAGCACCAGAAGTTTACAGCAAAATATTATGGCCCATATCAAGTAAAAGAACGAGTGGGGAAGGTGGCTTACAAGCTGGAATTACCTTCGGAAGCTCATATCCATTCCACCTTTCATGTGTCCCAACTGAAACGCTTTTATGGGAAACGACCCGACTCGCTGCCATCTTTACCTACACTGGAGGAGGAAGAAGAATTAGAACCTGTGGCCATTCTGGAACGAAAGATGATTAAACGCGGAAACGCAGCTGAGACAATTGTACTTACCATGTGGAAGAATAAACCCGCGACAGAGGCCACCTGGGAGTTCCTTGCAGATATGAAGCTGAGGTTTCCCCATGCTCGCTTGTGGACAAGCGGAATTTTAGGGGAGGGGATTGTAACGGGGGAGAATCTAAATTAGGGTTCTAAGCGGGGAAGTAAGTACCAAATTGGGGTTTCACATACGAACAAGATAGAGATAATAAAAGTAAGTCTCAGATCTGTGTTGGACGATATTGATGGATTATGCTGTTACGGGTTGGTGTTCGGATATATCAGGTGCTGGAGCGGTGTTGGGGCGATCCAAAACTATTCCTGTTAATCGGGCTGGACTTAATAAAAGACAATGGACCGGGCACTGCTAGTGGGCTCAGATGAGAGCCCAAGAAATTAGTTCTGTTTTATTTCCATTAGTTCTGTTTATTTCCCTAAAAATGCGAATCTGTTTTATATTTTCCAAAAGTGCGAATCAGTTATTGCCAGTGTGGCCTTAACTAACTGTGCACATGGTTTGTTAGAGAATATTCTAGAGAGGATAAATAGTTACACTTAGAATTCTGTAAACATTTTCATTACAGGAAATGAAATACGAATGTTAATTTTTCCTCTCCATTTAGCTTGAATCCGAGCTATACAATTCTGCATTCAGAATTGTTGTAATCATTCTTCTGCAATTAATTTCCACCACGTTCCACTACCTACTCGAAAAGATCTACCCATTTCCAAAATTATATTCATCAAATAAGGCCATATGGGCTCCGAAAAAGTGGCGACAAAATTCACCACGGATTTCTAAGTAAAAACAATTTTGGTTCAAGAAATCGAAATTTGTTTGATAACTACTTAGTTATCTATATATTTAAAAAATTCTCTTTTTATAACTATATAACTCATATTAAGCATGCTCAAGTGTCTTGTTGTCCAATTATTTTTCTTAGGTAAAACAATGTCGGGTTGAAGCTTTTCGGAAATTGTTTTTGTAAATTTCTTTGGAATGAATACCTTGCTTTCTTTGTTTTCTAAAAACGTTTTATGTTGGTTTTATTTATCTTTTCCGAAGTAACTTTTGAAAATAAAAATTTTCTACTTTCTAAGTTACACTAATACTATTTTGAAGTCTTTTAGAAAAGATGCTATTCCTCATATTTGTGCAAATTCCTTTGTTTATTTGTTTGCAAAAATCTTTTCTTGAAATTTCTCATTCTTTTCTCATATCTTATGTTTTTCATAAAATCATCCATGCATGAAAATTTGTTTTCTTCATAAAAACGATGTGGAACAATTAAGAACTTTTTTGTAGAAAAACTAGTTTCTATAATCTTATTACCTTCCTCTTGTAACTTGAAAGGAAAATATTTTTTTGTTTTTAATCCATAGACGTTCTTTGCTTATTTGTTTGTAAAGGTCTTTACTTGAAAATTCCTTAGCCATTCATCTTATTTATCTTTATAAAATGAACCATTTTTGTATCACAATTATTTTCTTTTGAAAAACAAAGTGGAATAACAAAGATTTAAGTAGCTTTTTAAGTAAAAATAGTTTCTAAAATTATAGTGAGTTCTTTTTGTAACTTGAAAATGAATGAGTTTATTTTTATTATCTTACATATTTTTATGCTTTACATAAACTTATTTCTAAGTGACAAAATCCTTTTTTTGTTTAATAAAATTTTTGGACAACAACCTAAATGAACATGATTATGAGAATAATAATAAACAAAATAACATAAAACATAAATAATAAAGTCAAGTATTGGAGTCTTAGCTTTTTCAAGGCTCCCGGGACTAAGAAGTAGACTAGTCCCATAATAAAATAAATTGAAAGAAAGAAAAGTTTGTTTTGACTTGATGAGGACAAGTCTAAGACTAGAGACTAGTCTTATTATCAACTTGAAATTAAATAAATTGCATTGAAGTAAATAAATTGCATGAAAGATAAATAAATTGCAAGACAATGAGCTTATATGCTATAAATAATATATATAGCTATATGGATATGTTAGATATTAATGAACATAAAAGAAACATAAATAAACATAAGAAATTATGATTATGAACAAAAACAAAGTATAAACTTATTGTTGCTTTCTTAACCTTCATGGTTTTAAAAAACACACACTAAGCTCATACTAAGTAGATGAACATGAAGAAATCTTGAAGAAACTCTTACCTAAAGGAAGTTAAACTAAGAAGACTTCTTGAAAGAACTCTTGAGAGAATTTGAGAGATATTTTAGTATAATAACTTTAGAGAAGAAGTGATGTGAAAAAAAGTGTTGTGAAAGAAGTGAAGTGAAAGAGGAGGGGGGTATTTATAGGAAATTGAGGAGTGATTTTTGTGTGATTAAAATAAATAAAATTAAAACAATTTGAGGGCATTAAGAGGGGGGGCGCCGGCCATGCATGGGGGAGGGGTGATTTATTCAGTTTTTTGACTTTTTGGAAAAATAAAAGATATAATATGTAAGATAGATGTGATATAAAGTTATGGAAAAGATAAAAAGTTAAGTTTATAGGTTATGTAGAGTGTAAGAATAGATGTAAGAAAAAATAGAGATAAAAGAATAGTATATAATAGTAATGAATAGTGTAATATAAAGTAGATATGACAATTAAAGTACCGGTAGTAAGAAAATACGCTTATAATAGCTATATCTGTTATTTTTACTTACCGAAAAATTACGAAACTAATATTTTTGGAAAACTTATATTTTTACGAGTCTAACGGTATATTCGAAATATTTTTACTATTCCAGGCTTCCGGACACGTTTTTCGAAAACTGTATCCGATCGAGTTGGAAGAACACCCAAATTTCGCGAAACTGAAATTTTTATAAAACCTATGGTTATTACGAACTATTCTAGCTAATTATCCCAACTTCATTTTTCAGGGCTAAAGAAAACGACAATGTTGAATTTAGTTTGGTACGGTAAACTAGGGTTTTGTTGACCTTTAGGGTTTTGTTTGACTTTCGGTTTAGGGTTTTGTACTAAACCGATTCCGAAAATTTGAGGGTTTACAACCACACCTCAACAAGATTTATTATTTATATGTTATAAATATTATGTATAATTTATAATATACCATACATATATATATAATTGTTTTTTCATATAGATAGTTTTTTTCATTTTATAATTAGTTAAATGTAATAATATTATATTTAATAACATTAAAATACAAAATAATAATATAATATTATAATGGATTGGTAGTTCAATCCACCTGTTCAATAAAAATTCTATAAAGAAGTTTGCATTATAAATCTGCATCCGCACACATTTATAGTATCCTCTATACGCCAACAGCTCATCTTTTATGTCCATCATATACAGAGATTCATCTTTTGTTCTCATTAGAGGTAGTTCTAACTCAAAATAGTCTCAATTTATCAGACCTATCATATATTGAATTTTGATGTACCTCAGAATTATACCATTTTGTTACCACATGATACATTAGCAGTCATTGATCAGCCATTAACTCCAGTCTCAAAGTCATAACAAGACCTTCATATGGATAGTGCCAGGCCAAATCTATTTTGGAAGTCGAGGAATGGATAAATCATGGCAGGTAGAATAGGATGATATGCAGGAAGATGTAGCGTTGTTGTTTAACTCCACCTCCACGAAGATGTAGGAGAAGAAGCTGATAGACAACACAATAATTTGTGAGTTTTTCAGACTCGATACCCACCAAAAATAAGGGTAAAGAGTATAGTGAAACTCAGTTTCGCGACAATTTATATTACAGCAGAAAAAAGTAATATCGAATGTAAACGTGATGAATAATTACATAAAAAAGATGATTGATAGTGTCAAACAATGATAGGCACTTCAACACATATAGAATACGCAATACAAGCAGTATGTATTATCCACTCAAATCTTTCTCGAGGTAACACGACTGAATCGATTCAAATCTGACCTCAAATAGGATGCAATGCAAATCCTATCCACCTAACTCAAATTGTCAACCCAAAACATAAACGACATATGCAGCTTTACCAATCAAGAATTTTCTGAAGCAGATCTGGCATTTAAAACTGTTTTATCTGTCCTCACAGCCATTAAAACCATCATAATAATGAATATAATATATATATATATAATTGCAAATAAATATTACGAAAATGTAGCGGATGTTTTTAGAGGCAAAACGGTGAGTATCGTAATAGCCTCCACGTTAACATCCTCAAATAAATCTATGCCTCCATAACTAGCCCCATTTTCATTTACATTTACCAAAATAAAGCTAGAGGTGTAGCGAGGCAAACCAAATTAGAAGAAAAACAGTTGAATATCAGTATGAAACAAGGATTAAATATCGCCGTTGTATCGACACAGATCAGCATCGATTTTGTGGCTGAACTGCAACACGAACGGCGTTGCTTTCGCACGAGCAATGGGGCTTCCGTCGTCACATTTTGCGGTTCAGATAAGCCCGGGGTGCATCGTGCAGTAAGATTCGGTAAAGAAAAGAGCCTTGAGATTGAAATTCAAAGCCTATAGCTTTCTGAGAAATAGATGATGGTTTCAAAATCCTTAATTTGATTTGGTTGGAAGTTCTGTTTGGTATGGAGAGTAAAAAGCCGTAGAAAGTTTTTTTATACGTTCCAATAGACACTGAGAAACCCTAGATGAGAAAGGTTTGGTTTGAAAAATAAAAAACAAAGAGGGAGAGAGGCCGGATTGGGGAAGAGATTGAAAAGAAGGAACTAATGGGCTTAAAAATTCCAGGCCCACTATACGTAAACTTCTAATTCGGTCCAATGGCAACCCTTTTTCCCTTTTAAGGAAAATAAAAACAGAGGTGAAAGTTCTTGCAAAATATATATAACTAGTTAAAGAAAATAGTTCAAGCAATCGAATTGGATCGAAATTTAAGGGTCTGGTTCATCGATTGAAACCGCAATTACAATTATCCAAAATTTCACATTATATACTATCTCAAAAATAAATAAATAACGCATTTTTATAATTGACATGTTGCTTAAATATAACATTACAAAAGCTATACAATAACAAATAAATAAAAGATCATTGACATACATCAAAGTTATTATCAATAAAACCCAACAACATAAGCACACTACTATAAACAATGTTGGGAAAAATATACACATGCCTAATCTTTTTTGGAAAATTCTATAATCTCTTCATTAATTTTGATGAAACAAATCCTATTACTACCTAACAACTCATACTATACTCAATCGTGATCGAATCACTAAAATAGTTAATATTCTAATTATTATATTTATTTTAACGATTAGATAATTGACTGGATGGTGAAACTCTAATATTTTTTTTGTATAATATATATATATCGAGATATATAGATTAAAAAAAATAAACCTTTAATAAATACATTCCAATAAGAGCATCCAAATCTAAGATCTTTAACATGAATCGCATTTCAAGGATTTAGTTCCTTCAACTTTTAAAGACTGAAAAAAATGATTTGTTTAAAATATTTTATCATTATTTTATAAAAGTAAGGATATCGCATAAAATAAATAAAACTTATAAAAATATAAAAAGAAATAAAAAAATCATGTAAAATACTTGCGGATAAAATGGTAAGGTTTTATGAAAGAAGGGTTTTTAAGTGCTGATGTGGCAGTTATGAAAAACTGATCTCTTGAATGTAAAGGACAAATAAACAAACACGAGTCAACTAAATGCGCGGAGTAATTTGCCATTCCCTGACACAAACTGCTAGCAAGTGACAAGCCAGAGTGTTCCATAAATTTCATGGCATGCGCATGGCAGGTATCAATATCTAATACAACATTCTTTCACTTCAACTCTTTTTTAAGATCACCCCATCCTACCAATCTGTTTGATAACGGGAGTCTCTTAGGAAATAGCGATCAAAAGTCAAAATGGGTTCAAATCATTTATTCGGACATTGACTGATCGCAGAACCACAGTCCGGCCGACAAACATTCTTTTGTCTAATTGTTTTGAAAACACGTACGTTTTCAAAGTTTGTTATGAGAAACCTTGCCGATTGAGTTTGTGTCCTGGAAAGAATGCAAAACCATCTTATGTGAAAGACAAGAGACAGAAGTATAACAAGTTTCACTTTCCATTTATCTCTCAACTTGTTTGAGCAACAAGATAACAGCTAAAACAAAAAGCTTAAGATCTGTTGATGAGATATAAAGTCACTTATGTACCTCCCAGTCACAATAGGCCAATCTTGCTGCTAAAGTTCAAAGATGCCATGGCCAAAGTTGCTTATAGTATGCAATGTTTCATTGACTTAATATCTTAAGCATACTAAAGACAAGAAATCTACAACTAAATAATACCAAACTTACAAGAAGGTGCTTCAAAAATCATACAATCATCCAAGTCAAATGCCGGTATCCAGCCCATTTAGCAGCAGCACGGATGCCAATTGCCAAGGCAACACCGAACAATGGCATTGGAAGCCCCCTTTCTATCACTACATCTTCAAGCTCCTTACCTTTTTCGATATTCTTTGAATGATGATATATAGCTAGTGCTGTGTATGAACCTATAGCTAACAATCTAACCCAAGGCTCTCCCACAGCAGCCAACACAGTTGCAGCAGGCAAAGCTGATGTAACGTCGTCCCTTTTTTAATAATGCGTGAAAACATGTATATCCCCAACAGAAGAGTCCAGAAGAATGGCTCTGAGATGTATCCTTTTACAGCTGCATAGCCAATTAACCCTGATAGTGTAAGAACATTCGGCTGACAACTCACAGAGTTTGGAACCACTGCCTCAGCAATGGAAAGGACTGCTGATGCTAGTATGATAATCACGGTCAACTCATGTATGGGAGCATATGCCACTATACTAGAGTAAAATGCCCGAACACCATAGAATACATCCTCAATGAATCTGATCAAAGAAGTTACAGGATCACCAATGAAATGAAAGACAAGGGCTAAAGCAAGTTTTCCAAGGTAGCCAATAAAGCGAGCTATACCAAGTGCAGCCCTCTTCCAATTAGACAGTTCGAAAAGAACTGCTCTCCATGCATAGACAAGGAAACCCAGTACTGCAAAACAATTGAAAGAAAGAGCACTTTGAATCACTATTAGATGCCGTAGCATCACCAATATAACAACATAAACAGATTGTTTAAAACAGCACAAGCCACAATCAACTAGAACACAAACAGCATCCATCAGCAACATATATTATAACAAAACCTGAGAAAAAGTGTCACAACAGCCAAACATTTATTCAATAAGCATCCATATAACATAAATTCTAAATTAGTTACCATCCGAAATTTTATTCACTCATTCTGATTCTTAAATGCTGGGTCTTTTTGGCCCCATTAACACACAAAACATTTTTGTTGCACCATAGCCTAAAATTACACGGCATAAAACAAAAATTAGGATCAGCACGATCACAATGTCTTCTTTGAGATGGGAATACTCAAATTAATACCTGAATATATATAAAAACAAGAATTTGCTAGCTTAAAAGTCCTCACAATTTGATCTCTCGTTAACATTGTACTGTGATAACTGTAAGAGCATGAAATAACCAAACAAAAACACAGTGTATACATTTTTTTATATATTTATCCAATGGATTAACCAATAAAGTAATGTACGAAGATAGAATAGCAATTCTGAAGCATAAACTACCAAATGAAGCATTTCACAGGATAGTGAAGTGAAAAAAAATGAGATAAATTGAATAGTAAAAATGCCCACCGATAAACCAAGGCCAACGAATAGGAGGATCAGGAGCTTCTTTAGTCAAGTGCCTAAACCGCTCAGGCATGGTACTCTCTCCTCTTTCTCCATTCTCTGTCCCCTCTCTTTCTCCATCCTCCCCGTCTTAACATTAACGCGCCATCGAGAAACCGAAAGCAAGTTACACTTCAAATTCCAAGAGGAAGCTAGGGTTTTGTCGGTTGAGAAATGACGAGGAAGGGTGTTTGGCTTGGGCTTGTAACTGGGTGTCTGCAGGGATGGGATTCGAGGTGGGGTTTTGGGTTTAGGAGTGAGAGAGAGGCGAGGGACTGACATCGACGTGGACATAGAGAGAGAAATGGACATGGACATGTCTCTTCTTCTTCTTGAACTCAAGCCGGTTCATACATATGTTTTATTGTTATCAGTGTCACCGAAATGGAGTTCGAGCTTTCTCTAGTTTGGTTGCTCGGGCTCCACTTCCAGCTCCGGGTTTCATCTGCCTACAGACCGAATCTGTTGTGAAAGGAAAGCCCACTTAACAAGGCCCAAAAACGAGTTATGACTCCTTTAGAATATTTTATTAATTATAAACATAGAAAATCATTATATGTTGTTAAGTTAAGTATTTTATTTTTATTTTTTACCATACTTGGGCATGCTTAAATTAACTTACAATGGAATATTGATTTCACGTTTTATTTTCGGTCTTACATTTAGATGCTTTTACATGTAGGATTGCCATTCATAATTCCAATTTTAAAATAATATCCAGCTATTTGAAATTAGACAAAGCTTATTGTCATACCTTTTGTATGGGTACGAATCCGGATGCAACGATCACGTACGTGTCGCGTGACTATCGCGCTACGCGTGACCTAGGGAAACAACACGTGATAGAATGATCAAGAGAGAATCGTGTAGGGAGGAGGAGTAGGCAATCTCAATAGGCTCTAACACACATGTGACAGGTAAGGGAGCTAAATAGCATCAACCTCACTGAGTACTATGTGTGGGTATGTTCTTGAATAAATTAAGTGTTTGATTCACCAAGACAGAAATCCGGCAGCACGACGGCGTTCGTCCAAGATTTCACCCTGTCCAAATGAGGTAAGGACTAAGGTATTTATAGAGAATCCAGCTGTCGATGTCGTCCGTCGGATCCGACAGACGACCAACAGCTAGGATGAGTCCCCTCATTATGGATATGGTTGTGGGCTCCCTTATGGACCCAGGCCCATTGAGGCCTTCATAGCAATGTGTGTGAGCCAATTTGAGAAAGGTTGGAATTGGGCAGGCCAATTCCAACGGGCCCTACTCCAAGCCTTCCATGCCAAAACTCCCATGATCATCCCAATTGAATTGGGTTTAACTCTTTAAGCCCTGTCACATTAGCCCAAAGAGTTAAATCCAAATAAGAATCAGGCTCAAGTCCTTTGTAATCAAACTTGTACATCTACATTTTGCCTCCTGACCAAAGTCTTTCGAGCCATGTCGAAAGGATTTGGGCATTAATCAAGCCTTTTCAAATGACAAAAGTCTCATCCAACGCATGTGTGCTAGCTGCACTGCTGCTTGGTGTGCTAATTTCTTAATGGCTTGCAATGTAGGAATCTGGTGCAACATTGTCAAATAAATCTCCTTCTTAGGAACAAAGCCTGAGATACTCGACAAGCTGCAGCCTGTAATAAAGGCTCTTTGTCGTTTTCGAACCAACTTTCCAGTAACTGTTTGCATTTGAAACTCTGTTGCACCCTATAGGAGTAGAATCTTGATAGAAGCTTAAGACCATCTGGCCATGGCTTTCACGCCCTTGTTATTCACCGCATTGTTTTCGTTCGTTTGAGTGATCCTGTTCCTTTACTCCCAAAACAGTATGTTATGCCTGTGACATAAATCTTCCTCGCTTACTTTGCATGAATAGTTTATACTATCATAAATTGAACCCGATTGAGCTTATATCGATTTTTTTGAATCTTCTTGCTCTTCTAATAAAAACTTTGCTTGAGTGAAGAGCAATGTATATCATTCCTATAAGGTAGGGTATCGGAGCACTTCGGGATTCTTCCAGAAAAATGATGTTGAACATTGATCTTCCATAAAATATAGTCCCATAATATGTAAATCATAACTTCCACCGTTGATGTTCGTTGGAGAAGATTATAGAACCTTCCCGTAAAACCCTAGAATGTATAGTATGCTTTTTTTGCCAAAAAAGAAAATTTTTACCAAAAAAGGAAACCTATTTTAGAGCGAAAATAGATGAGCGGACGAGATTAATGCTACAGACGGCATATAAAAAGGATTATCCTATGAAAAGATATAACATGAAGAAAAGTTACTAACAATAGTAAAAATGCGGTTTTGAAGGCTTAAACGAAGGAATTTGGCCGAAAACCGGCTTGGGTCATGAGCAAAGCTATGAGTATTACTCGTTGGGCCATTTCCCTTCAGAATATGGTCTCGCTCCGTAAAAATTCAAAAATCCCCAAAATTACGAAACTACCATCTCAAAATCACGAAACTGCCATCGACACTATTTTTCCTTTTCTGCTAACGTTTTCTTTTTTTTTTTTTTTAAATTATTTCTGAAACATGCACCCCTGCATGCTAGCATGCGAATTTAGTACAATGTGGTACTATTTTGTACCATTAGTGAGGTGTTCGCTTCTGATTGGTTCATGAGGCACCCATTCCTCCATTTCCATTTTATCTGTTAAATGGGGTACAACATTTTCTCTCCATTTTTGCAGCGTCCTTGTTTTCATCTGCAAAATATAAAGCACCACTACCCACATTCCATTTTTGCAGCGTCCTTGGTTTTCATCTGCAAAATATAAAGCACCACCCCCATTTTCTCTCCATTGAAACTATCTCTTTCTTTCTCCTACTGTGATCTGCTCTATATTGTAGTGGTCAATCTCGGAGGTCGGTCGGTCAGGACAGCTGACAAAGAGACCCCTTGAGAGTCAAAAGAAGACACTTTTGGTTGCGATTAGCTGCCACTGTGCCTCACTTGACCTCTTGGTATACTCTATTCGGTTGGAATGAGACCGCTCTGAGTCGACTGCTGCTCAACTTTGAATGAGAAGCTCCGTTCCTATCTCTTGGAAGGATATCCTTTGTCAAAGAATGGACAATGAAAGGTGAGCCAAGTCTTGGACCGTTTTTTTTTTTTTCTTGATATTACTCTTTTCAGATGATAGCTGTTTCGTTTTCATGCCATTTCGTCATGGTGTGACAGGTTTTGCTACGTGTAAGAGAAGCATCATTGTTTTTGCAAATCTATCTGATCATGTGCTTCGAAGCTAGCTAGACTATTATTGTAAGTAGATTTAGAGTAATTTTTCTTCTTACTGTTTCATTGTCATGTTCACATTCTGGGTCTCGACATTACTGCTTAAGCAAAAATTTCTGCTACGCAGTTCTTTCCCAAAACAGAGGAGTATGGTCCGGAGACAATTGACAGAAGAAATAACTTGCGTAAGCAGATTAAGGATAATTTAGTTGCTGCTGCTGCCAGTGGAAAGGATTTGGAAGGTTTCTTATCCAAACACAAGGGATATGAAGGCTAGAACTAAAGGTAGATGTTCAATTTGATCAGGAAATTTTGTGGCTGGTAGCTTCTTATCTGTCTGATTGTGGACAAAATATTGTGCATCTGTTTGGCTCTGTGTCCTGGTGCAAAGCTTGGAGAGTTTCAAATGGTAAATATAGGATTATCACTTCTTTTTTTTTTTTTGTGACTCCTTTCACTTTGTTTTGTGTTTCTTCTCCCTGGATGACCATTGTCAGGATGTTTGTTTGCTCCACAGACATTATGTTTTACTTTGGTATGGAAAATAATCCAGATAGTAGTTTCCTTCGAGATAATATTCCAGAGTATCTAATAGTTGTGTTTACTGTAAAGTGATGGTGGTTTGAGGTAATTGAATTTTCAAAACTGTGCTTTTTTTTTAAGAAGGAAATCTTGTCTGTCTTCTCTGTTTTCTTGCAACAATTGTCTCCCCCTCTGAAATCATTGTAGATCCTTTGAAATGGCACGTAATCTTCCCATGTAGTATCTTTGGGTAGTAAACCCTGCCTTTGTACTAATACTTGAGGCACCCTAACTCACTGTCTTTGAATCACCTTAGAACCCACAATAGACAATGGTTGTAAAATAGGATGATTACCTACGGCTTCAGGTGGAAGTTCTAGAGCTGGTATAGAGAAACCATATGCTTCTTGGGGGTTAAGATGTGAAAAACATTGTGTATTCTTGCTGATTCCGGAGCTCAACTTCATAAGCTACTGACTCTAGTCGTTCAAATCATGAAAAGGACCATGATACTTTTTAGCCAACTTATGATATCCACGGACAGTGTAGATGGCTTATGGAGCTGAAGTCGAATGAAAACCAAATCTCCTACATCCAATATCACATCAGTTCGACTTTTATGAGCCAAATTCTTCATCCTATTCTGAGCTGCCAACAAAACCAACAGGTGTGCCACTAGTTTGAGAGGGAGGTGCACCACCCAGTGCTGTGCATTTATGGAGCGCTGTTTTCCATGGTCATGTTAGCTGCAGAAAAAAAATAACTGATCCGGCAACCACAGCTGCATGGTGACCTGCTTTAACATTACCAGTCACATTAAAAGTGATCGTGCAACCTTCCACTAGACATTCTATAAAGACATGGGGGAGTATCTCAACATTTCCAGTACCAAACACATAAAGATCAGAGCTAAGGTAGAAATTTGATTTTAGCAAACAGGTTGTATTGGATGAACCTACACCATCTAGATCCTCACAAGTTCAGTATCATTGAATGAAAACTGATAGGCTAAAGATAATCTTGGATAAAGGGATTTGGCTGTGAGAGAACTTCTGTTGTTTATAACTGAATCAAGGTCATCCAATGAGTATTCCAAAATGGTGACTGCACCTTTATTATGAGCTGAACATAGAAACAGAACATACAGTAAAATACTTCCTAGAAAAAAAACGAACAGGGTGTGTATCGGAAAATTAGGCAGGGATGTAAGACACCCACTTTGATTTATAGTATCACAACCTCAACATTGAGATATAAAAATCACTTATCTATATAATCAGCAGATGCCGAGAGATACGTCATATCAAGCTATAGTCACCGTGTATTTTGTAGCCTAGAATATTGTATTTCATTCATACTAAATTGCTTATAGTCTCCTGGTTATTGTGTCTCATGTTGACATTTAGATCTCTAATAGAAATTCCATGTAATTGCTTTGCTCTATAGACAGTGCTGTCTCCAGTCAAAAAACTTTTATCCAAGGTCATGCAGCGTAATCGTCGTTAAGAAACAAAAACGGATTAGCAATCACATACAGCTAAAAACCTTGGAAAGGATGTGATGAAACCCATACTCACATCCTTTCATATCCTCTCTGGAATCAGTAAGGACTGTAATAAACCTGCTGGTGACCGTGAAATATGCTTCACTTGTTGACAAGTGACACAATTATTCACAAAATCCTTGATTGTAGTGCCTAGTTTTCCTTAAAAAAAAATTCTGAATCTTTTATAGGTCTTCAATACACCAAAATGACCAGAGAATCTGTCTTTCTTTTGCAAAAAAAAGAACTAGGCCTGTAGCAGCTGAAACTCCATACCCTTGCACAAATTTATGGAGCTTATCTACTTTGCCCACAGAGGAAGGACACTCTGTAAGAAGATCGAAGATTATATAGTCAGGTTTACAGGGTTATTCCGCCATTAAATCCATAAATACAAACGCTTTCTCAAACATATTGCTCCCCTTGAGGCCTTTTAAAATGGCATTGACTGTTGCTGTGTTTGGCTTCACCCCTCTTCCTGTCATATCATCAAGGAAGCAGCTTTTAAAAATTTTCATAGCTTCATCCACCTTGCTACTGGAGCAATATGCATGAACATTGCACCATATGTAACAACAGTAGGTACAAGACCCTGCTGGAGCATTTGTTTCAAAACTCCACTTACAATTTCAAAATTCCTAGTTCTGCAGAAGTGTGATATCAAAGTGTTGTAGGTGATAGAATAAATTTTTTTTTTTTTTTTTTTTTTGCATTACCTAAATAAATGTGTTGTGAACAATCTTATCACATCTACATGTGTAAACTCTCCGAAGGCAAGAAGAATACTATAATCTATATGCTACATTTGTACACTTTCCTTCGTCATTCTCAAGTCTATGAGCATTCCTACATCTACTCTTGCCTCTTGTAAGTTCTTCATGTAGAGTGTTGGTAACTTTATAGCTCACCCCTTTGCTTCATGAAACTAACTCATCTTTAATTTTCTTGCAATGCAGGTACTGAGATTGCTAAATACTGGGTGATCTTCATACTTCCTCCCTACTTTTGAGTGATCGCATACTGATAACTTTAGCATCACATATTGTTTCATCTCTGAAGATGGTTAGGAGGACTAAGAAAAGTAAGCCAAATAGTGCTAGGAGGAATGAAGTATTGACACAAGTAGATGGACATGTGCCTGATGTTCCGTTACCGCGAGATGAATGGGTTGATACAACAATTTCAAAAGATTTCTTCTGGACAGATATTCGCAAGCGGGATTTATTTCCACGCCAACCTATAGATGGTGAATTACGCTTTATAGGTCAAGAGCCTCGCATAGGAGATAGGCGTTTATAGATAGCTCTTCGATATTACGATTCAGGAATGAGAGAAAGGAGTTGCCCCTTTCAGAGAGCCAATTTCCTAGTCCTAAGCTATTCATGCAAGTATGGGGTTCATGGGTAGAGTACATTGTTGGGAAGTATGGCAGCGTCCTTCATCAAGCAGGGGTACATGACTCGATATGGGTCACCTCCAAGTTGAGTTTCATTCGTGCTACGGAGATTGAAACATGGCGAGCTATCATTTGCCGTTGGAGCATTCAGACGCACAGTTTTATTACTTCATGGGGTGAAGTTACCCCTACTTTAGAAGATGTGTGTATGCTCTTATGCCTACATGATGTAGGGTTGACAGATATCATTAGTGGTGAAATTTCGAAGAGGATGAAAATTTGATAGCCTCGTTAGAGTGTCACATGGAAGCTGCAGTGGACAGTCGCAGACAGCTTACATTCGCTTCATGGTTCAAGTATTTCTTCAAACAGGAGAAAGGTGGTGAACTATCAATGGTCCTGGCTACAATAGCAAGTAAGTGCTTTTATATTGATTTATTATTCTATATGATCTTCTTTGAAATTTTAACTTAACTCACTCATATTGTTTCATTATTTCAGGGAGGAGCTGGTGGCCTTTCTCTCCTTATGGCTTTCATTATTTATATTTCCTGGGGGTCCTGAAAACAGCATCAGCCCTCGTTTCTTTCATCTAGCGATCCGCATATCACGTGGGGAACGCTTTGCACTAAGCCTATTCTACTTGGGGTCTTTGTATCGAAGACTAGATCTTTATCACAAGTCTTCAGTGCGCTCAAAAGGTCGATATGTAGTGATGTGCTATGCGGATATGACATTTTTGCAATTGTTCTTTGCTGAGCGCTACAAGAAATACTATGATCCCCCATTGGAGAAACCTGATGTTGTTGAACCCCGAGCTTGGGCATGGGTGAATAGGAGACCATTGGGATCATTGATTGATGTTATTGATAATGTTCAAGAATTTATCTTCCGCCCCTATACCAAAGAGTTAGCAGGTTATGAATGGTATCCGGATTTCTATCCTCAAGGCTCTAAAGATCTAGTGAACCTGTTAGATAAGCGTGAAAGTCTTTCCACTGCTGAGGTAGGATTCATCATTTGGTGTACACCCGGCAATCTCCCATCGCTCCATGACTGGTGTGATGCTTCCGGTGAGTTCCTCGACTGTGGTGTTGTAGCATATCTACCTCATCGAGTTGCCCGTCAATTCGGATTTGATCAAGGCGTTCCTCGTACTATTAGGATCATTGAAGATTTTGAAGAGTGTTGTAAGGAACTTCACCCGGAAAATTGTAGATATATCTACCCAAACATCAGACAAATCTTCTTTCCTTCTAGTAGTCGTGTCGGTGTTATTTCTACTGGATGGATGACCTATTGGACACGTTGCTTGGAAGAGTTCAAGAACTATGTTAACTCTGAGGTAGAAGACATGCTTCCAGAACCTTCTGTCCGTAGTTTGAGTTTTATTTCCAACTTTCAAACAAGAAGGTTTCCAATCAAGTTCAAAACCAAAGAACACGATCTCCTACCAAGGTCGTCAGACATATTAAGCGTTCACGTTTTCATGAGGTATGAGTAGTGACTAACTATATTACCATTTCTTACATACTATTGATATGTCACTAACCATGGTTTCACTCCTTCTTTCTTTTTCAGGACGAGTTGAGGACAAGCCAAGTCACAAGCCAAAGTGAGGTTAACAAAAATATTTCTGGCGATGGAAACACCAGCACTTCTGAAATATTTGCATCATCTAAGTCTTCTTCGCCGAACACTCACCCTTATCCCAGTCGATATGGTGTTGGGAAGGTATTGCAAGCAAGGGGTGATAATACATCTGCTGTAGTGATTGATGATGATGATGATGATGATGAGGACATGGCTGGTGAGGAGCAAGCTTCTGATGACTTTGGAAGCGATAGGAGTGATCATGGAAATGAAAGCATACAGGAGGAAGATATTAATGCATATGCAGAAGCGTTGGCTGCAGAGATTCACGGTGAGGGAATTGATGATGTCCCTTGTAATGATGCCTCCGAACCCCTGGCACATCAGGATACTACTCTTGCTCTTCCAAATAATGAAATACCAGAGCGAGTTGGAGGGGAGAACACGCACCCGCACGTGATAACTTCGGGGGAGAGCGTTTCGTTTTATGAATTCCTGGTCCCCCCTATTTACTTGGAGTCATTAAAGAGGTTGCATGCACGTGATGGGGATTTTTGGGCAGGATCAATTTGTCCTGGCTCTGAAGTCACAAATGCTATGGTTGTGATGTTAGGTCGGGCTTGTATGCTGCTAGGTAGACCATGGAATTCATTTTCTTCAGCTGACTTGGAGTTATTGGTACAAGCTTTTAATAGTGCTCGTGCCTTGGGGTTTAAAATTGATAGTTTGGAGAGTGTTGCTAGCAAGGCGCAAAAGATATTGCACCATCAACCATTAATCCAACGTTACGAGAGGCTCAAAGCTGAACTTGAGGCGACACAACTCGAATTGGAGAATTCTCTTGAGGGTCTTGATACTGCTTCTATAGCAGAATAGATTATTACATTGGTCATGATACCTCTTTTTTTTTTAAGGATTGCGTTAAGTTATGTAACTTCATGAACTTTGTCTTTGTTTTGTTTCATGTTTCATGCGCAATATTTCACATGATGCTACTTTCTCTTAGTTTTGTTCCCTTCACTTGGTATCGTAACTCGTGCGCTTTACAGAATGTAAGATTCATGTAGCGGCACATTATATGTTATGACTTTGCGCGTTTTAATTATTATTTCTTTCGCGAGCAAAGACTTCTTGATTTCACAAGAATTGTCAAGGGGGTATTACCCACTACTTGACCATTCCATCAAATGTGATGGTTAACATAACATACTTAGGAAAAAGTTCATATGCCACGCGCTTAGTAAATTTTAATAATTACAAGCTGCATGTTGTAACAGAAATAAATGTCGCGCGCATAGGAGACAAGTCTCTTACTACGCAGCAGCAACATACAAATATAATCATATAACCAACCCGACTGATCAAATAATTATGTGTAAGCAAGCTCATATTATTCAAGCTATCATCATCACTGATCATGCTATTACATATGAAACTTCTTTACATATTGAAAATTTATAGGAGCTGTAATAGCATCAGTCTTCGGATTGAGGAGCTTGCAATACCCACTATCATGAACTTCATGTATAATGAAGGGACCTTCCCATTTTGGCGTGAACTTTGGTGCAGGTATACTTCGGCGCACATGCTCGGCTGCACGAAGTACAACATCACCCACTTGAAAGGACCTTTTCCTCACCAACCGGTCATAGGCCAGACCAAGCTTGTGTTGGTAGTTGATCAAATTGTTTTTGGCCATATCTCGTCTTTCATCTAAGGCTTCCAAGTCTATTATGCGTAAAGCATCTGGCTCAAGCTCAGCATTGATCGCTAATCGTGCTGAAGGGATCAGAACCTCTATAGGCACGACTGCTTCGGCACCATATACTAACGAAAAAGGTGTTGCTTGTGTTGGTCGCCGCTTTGAAGTCCTGTAAGCCCAAAGTGCTAGGGATAGTTTATCGTGCCATTCTTTATGGTTATCGTGTACCATACGACTCAGAACTTTTAAAAGAGTCTTGTTCGTAGCTTCCGCTTGGCCGTTGCCCTTAGGGTAATAAGGGGTTGACTTTACATGATCAATACCATATGATTCCAACAGTTGTCGAACATGTGAATTGATGAAAGGAGTGCCATTATCTGAAAGGATGCGTTTTGGAATCCCAAATCGGCATATAATGTTCTCCTTAATGAAGCTTGCAACTACCGGTCCTGTCGCCTTTTTTAAAGGAATGGCTTCTACCCACTTAGTAAAACATTCAGTTCCAGCTAGGATCCAAATACAACCTCTAGATGGGGGTGAATAGGACCGATTAGATCAAACGCCCAAGTGTGGAAAGGCCATGGTGTTGTTAAGCTGTGAAGTGCAACTGCAGGAGCATGAATCACATCTCCATGTTCTTGGCAAGGAACGCACCGCTTAACAAAATTGGAACTATCTGATTCCATGGTTGGCCAATAGTACCCCATGTCTAGTAGTTGATAATACAACTTCCTTGCGCCTTGGTGCTCACCGCATTCTCCAGCATGTACCTCGGTTAATATCTCTTCTGTTTCAGGAGATGTAATGCATCTGAGAGGCTTTCCCATGAATGAGACTCTATACAACTCATCCTCATGCATTAGGTACTTGCGTGCCTTCCTTTTTACTAATTTGGCATCCGTACTATTAGTCGGTAGCACGTTATTCTTCAAATAGTCAATATACGGACGACGCCAATCTCCAGCACTTGCGACAAAATTACATTCTTTTGCATCTGGTAACTCAGAGCATTTAGGACAATGCATTTGTACCTGAGATGCATCCTTAGCCATTGAGGGCCAGTAATACCCTGCACGTTGAATGCGACGATACAAAGGAGGTCCTTCTTCCCCACACCAGATCTTATGATACTTGTCTAATTTTAATCGAGCCTGTTTCGCGCAAATGCATCGCGATAGAACGCCCTCCGGTCCTTTAAAGTACAAAGCACCATTGATACGAATAAAATTCTTCAAGGTTACGATGGAGGCTGCATTGGGTTGCGCTAATTGATTCTTGATACCAACACGCCAATCATCTCCTGTTTCATCATCTTCCTCCAACAATTGCAAGGTTGTGCAAGGAATAGTTTTCTTGATAACTTTGACATCTAGGCTTTCATCTGAAGCATGCATTGGAATCTTAGATGCCAATGTTGCCAATGCATCTGCGTAACGGTTCGTAGATCGTTTGGTATGTTTACCTTACGACTTCAAACTTCCCAATTAAGCTGCACTGCAGCCCTATAAGGCGCAAGTGATGGCTCCTTGAGGGCATATTCACCATTGGTCTGCTTAATGATCAAATTCGAATCGCCACGAATACACAAGTGGTTTGCTCCAGCTTCCAAGGCAAAGACGATCCCGAGTAACAATGCCTCATACTCGGCTTCGTTATTAGTGCAATGAAAGTCAAGCTTAAATGCCAAAGGTATTTCTTGGCCATTAGGTGATGTTAATACAACTCCTGCTCCCCACCTTGACTTCCTGATGAACCATCAAATTGAAGTGACCATTCTCCTTCTGTTTCGATCATGAGTGAGTCCTCGTGAAATTCTGCTGGTATAGTATCTGTGATCACATCTTCACTTTCGTTCGGAAAATGAGCCAAGAGATCAGCTAAGGCCTGTGACTTAACAGCTTTAGGAGTCTGTATTGTAATGTCGAACTCTCCAAGAAGCAACAACCATTTTGCAATACGCCCAGACAACGCTGGTCGTGACAATAAATACTTGATAGGATCTGACCGTGTGACAAGGTTAACCTTATGTGCCAGAAAGTAGTGACGTAATTTTTGAGTTGCAAACACCAGCGCGAGACAATGCTTCTCGCAAGCTGGGTATTTGACCTCACTTCCTTGAAGTGAGCGACTCAAATAATAGACCGGGCGTTCTTGGCCGTCTATTTCTTGTGCAAGTAAAGCTCCGATTGATCTGCTGGTAGAAGTGAGATATAATATCATCGGTACTTGCTTCACAGGCATAGTCATGGTATGAGAAGAAGTGAGAATTCCCTTAATTCTTTGAATCGCATCTTCATGGACTTGTTTCCATTCAAATGCAATTCCTTTCTTCATAAGTTGATGTAAGGGATGCGAAATCTCTGCAAGTGCAGGCATGAATCTCCTAATATATGAAACTTTCCCCATGAAAGTTTTCAACTCTTTCAAAGTAGTTGGCGAGGGCATAGACAATATAGCTTGTATTTTTGCAGGATCAACATCAATTCCCTTCCTATGGACCACGAATCCAAGGAATTTTCCCGAAGCAACTCCAAAGACACATTTCAAAGGATTCATGCGAAGCTTATACAATCGACATCGTTCAAAAACCTTCCGAAGATGGACCAAGTGGTCTGGTGCATGTTTTGATTTCACGACTATGTCGTCCACGTAATCCTCCATGAAATCATGCATCATATCGTGAAAAATGGCTGTCATTGCCCTTTGATAAGTAGCACCAGCATTCTTGAGTCCAAAGGGCATGACAGTATAATAGAAATTCCCAACAGGCGTTCGAAAGGCAGTACGCTCAGCGTCTCCAATTGCCATCTTGATTTGATTATACCCGCTGAAACCATCCATGAATGAAAATAATTCATGTCCTGCCGTGACATCCACTAAGGTGTCTATATTTGGTAAAGGGAAATCATCTTTAGGACAAGCCTTGTTCAAATCTCGAAAATCTACGCAAACCCTTATTTGGCCATTCTTTTTTCTAACAGGTACGACATTTGCGAGCCAAGTAGGGTGCTCGATTGGTTTGATAAAGCCCGCATGAAGCAACTTCTCAATTTCGTGTTTGATTTGAACCTCAACCTCAGGACGGAAAACTCGTTGTCCTTGCTTAATAGGAGTCGTGCCTGGGGCGATATTTAGTCTGTGCACTACAAGACTAGGATCAAACCTGGCATCTCATCATATGCCCAAGCAAACACGTCCCTATATTCTCTCAACAAATCAATGAGAAGACTTTTAACATCTTGTAACAAGCCTTTGCTGACAAAAATTGGCCGCGGCGACTCCCCTGGACGCGCTAGATCCAATTCCTCAATTTCTTCATTCTGTGGCTTTATTTGATCTTGCATTTGTTGAGGGGCGGGTTGAATTTCTTGAATTGGTACAGGGTCTGAAGAAGAACAAACTTCCTTAGACCCTGGAAACCGTCATAAGAGATATACTCTTCGCCCATCTTCTCTAACATAACTTTCAACAGCGTCAGCTTGCTTGTTCTTCTTTTTACCTCCTCGACAACCACGCATTTTTCTCTTTTTTGTTGGCCTCTTGAATTTCTTCCCAAGTGGGTAATGGTACACCTGAAGCTCTAGCAATAGCTGTCTCACCTTCATCAGAGTACTCATTGAAGAAGGTAGATTCAATGAAATTTGCCTCATCGTGCTCGAAAGGATTCTTGTAGCAGGAATAAATATATCCTTCCCTTTCCAATGTCCTTTGATACATTGATGCATGGTCGACGGTACTAAATTGTGATCGTGCAGCCACTTCCTACCTATCAAGAGATGATAGGATACAGGCGCATCAATCACATGGAAAGTAACGATACCACGAATAGGTCCAATCTTAAGATCAACATTAACTCTTCCGATGTCTTGTTATGGTATGACTAAAGCCATTAACTGAAATGGGTTGCTTCACCAAACGACGATAGTCAATACCAGCAGCTTCAAATGTAGTCTTAGGCATGATGTTGAGAGAAGAACCAGCGTCAATGAATGTCTCTTAACTGGATAGCCATTAAGTGTGCCCTCCACATATAATGGTCGATTGTGATTTGGATCTACACACATATCTGCATCAGTGAACAAGATTGCATTTTCATGCGCTCGAGCCATTCTTTTGACTGGCTGCGCTGCACTACACTCGGCATATTGTCCCTCGGAAATTTGCGCAAGTGCAGTTGCTGCTGCAAGCTTCGCCTTTTCATCAAAACCAAGTAGATCAAAGAAATTTCTGAAATTAGAAGTTTTCAAAAGTGCCGCAGCAATGGGAGCACAATTATTTTCCTCAACTTCATGTTGTTTTCCTTTTGCGTTACTTGCCTCGGCGAGTGGTGCATCATTGGCTTCTACTGTGGCCGGATCATGAATAACGACGTTGACAGCACCACGCTGATTTATGGGTTGGAAGTGGATTGTTCCTAACATCGTTATTTTCAATAACAAGCTCTCCATTCTGCACTCTTTCGTTGAAAATTCTCTTCAAAGTAAAACAATCCCTAGTAGGATGCCTACAATCTGTGGAACCTACAAAACTTGGGATCATTCTCTCTCTGAGTTGGTAAACGCTCTACCCTGGGAGCTTAAGATTTCCATCTCTCAACCATTGATCTAGCATAGCATGCACTTTTCCCATCGCAAGGATATGTTGGCACTTCCTTTGTTCTCTCACGTCCAGACTTTTCAATCTTCGTTTCTTCTCATCTTTGGATCCTCACTTTGAGTTGCATTCAGACGGTCCTCTTTTGTTAAATTCATTCCTTCTCTTTGTCGCATGACAGAATTATTAGTCCTTCGCGCATTCTCAACCAAAGTGGAGAATGAGGCTAAAGAGAGATTTTCCAGGTGTACCGCATATTCGGTGAACATGCCTTGGATGCAAATTTTCACCAGCTCTCTTTCGTCACATATGTCTTGGATGTCTAGTGAACGTTCCCTGAAACGCTCAATATAATCCATCAAGTCTTCCTTGGGCTTCTGGCGAATCCGTCCCATATCAGTCAAGGTCACTCGTTCCTGTGTGGAGAAGAACTTCTCTAGGAACATCTTGCACATAGTTGCCCATGAATCTACTGATCCAGGAGGAAGGTTAACGTACCATGTGTACGCTTTCTCTGTAAGGGACTTAGAAAATTCTTTCAACTTGAGATCATCATCAAATCCGTAAACCTCTAGCGTTTCAATGAACTTCAACAAATGTTCCTTGGCACTTCCTTTCTTACCATTAAATAGCATGAATTTGGGACTCACATAGTCTTGAGGATATGGCTTAGCAGCAATACGTTGATTGTATGGGAGTTTGAGATCCAATACTCCCACATCAGACTTAGCTTGTATTTCCCTCAAGTACATGTCTAGATCTTCCTTTGTGACGAAAGTAACTTTAGGAGTTGAAGTAGTAACTTCAACTGGTGTAGCTAGGAGTGACAGTCTGGAGTGGAGTTGTATTTGGTTGAGCAGCAGGTCCACCAATGACAATCTGTGGTAGTCTGTGAGGATGAAGATCCTCGGGTTGAACATGTACTGTAGGCTGGGGTTGAGGGTCCTCCTAGCTGAATTCCAGTGTTCACTACCTGAGGTACAGGCAATTGTGTAACTATAGGCTCCAACGGAGGGGCTTGCTCCCTAATTCCAATAGTGTCATGTTCAGGGAGCAGGTACTGAGCAAATATTGTCATGAATTGTTGGAATTGTTTTGCAGACTTGCATTGATTGATTGACTTGCTTAGTATTTTCTTGCACAGCGCGTAAGATCGCAGCATTATCGATTTGAGCACTAGTAGGTTGGTTCACATCCTCAAGTGCTAGCATGTCATGTTCAGTAACCTCGGGATCAACATTAAGTTCTTGAGTTGTACCCTCAGTGGGATCGGTAGGTCTCTTCCTTGGAGGTGCCATCACACAAGTGTTGATTTCCCTATCCCCAGTGGAGTCGCCAAAAATGTGTGGGTACGAATCCGGATGCAACGATCACGTACGTGTCGCGTGACTATCGCGCTACGCATGACCTAGGGAAACAACACGTGATAGGATGATCAAGAGAGAATCGTGTAGGGAGGAGGAGTAGGCAATCTCAATAGGCTCTAACACACGTGTGACAGGTAAGGGAGCTAAATAGCATCAACCTCACTGAGTACTATGTGTGGGTATGTTCTTGAATAAGTTAAGTGTTTGATTCACCAAGACGGAAATCCGGCAGCACGACGGCGTTCGTCCAAGATTTCACCCTGTCCAAATGAGGTAAGGACTAAGGTATTTATAGAGAATCCAGCTGTCGATGTCGTCCGTCGGATCCGACAGACGACCAACGGCTAGGATGAGTCCCTCTCATTATGGATATGGTTGTGGGCTCCCTTATGGACCCAGGCCCATTGAGGCCTTCATAGCAATGTGTGTGAGCCAATTTGAGAAAGGTTGGAATTGGGCAGGCCAATTCCAACGGGCCCTACTCCAAGCCTTCCATGTCAAAACTCCCATGATCATCCCAATTGAATTGGGTTTAACTCTTTAAGCCCTGTCACATTAGCCCAAAGAGTTAAATCCAAATAAGAATCAGGCTCAAGGCCTTTGTAATCAAACTTGTACATCTACACCCTTTTATTTGATAGTCAAATATCAGTCACCCATCTCTAAAACCAATCAAACCCATCTTCCTACGAGCTAGACCTTTAAGCATCAGCCCAACCTATTCTAACAAGCCTAAAACCTTACAAGAATGCTGACTCTCTTTATTCGGGAAGCAAACTACCAAATATTACAACCCGAAGATCTCAAACCCAAGGTCACCTGGTGTGCTCCTCCTAATTACTCGAGGTCAGCACGACTAAACATGAATTAATGGGCTTATCTTCCATCCATGGTAATCGTCACCAACTACTCACTCACCTATGATTCCATGACTTGCACTGCCATAAGCTAATCTACTATAAACATCCCATCCCATCCCACACCATATGAAGGTTGATGTCACATGGACTCTTATGTACATCTATTGTCCATACCTTATTGACACGTTTACTAACTTAAGCACTGGAGTGATCGATCATGATCAAACCCTGATGCACCACTCATCGTATTTTGTCTTGAAGGCCCAATACAATCCACGATCTAACACACATGAATCCAACCTAGCGATAATAGTTGCCTTTATCGAATTTGAGTTAGTAACATTTTTGCACCATCTATAGGAAACTTACTCCCTAATAAGTTTTTCTATTCCCATACCCTTTCTATGATATATGACTTTGAGCCCTTGAACTTCGATCATGCCCCAACGTTCTAAGAACAAAAATACTCTCTAAGAACATGATCCTAGAAATAGGTCAAATTCAACATCAAATCCCCTTAATCCCTAAGAGCCATATGTTCGTAATATGGTTTTAGTGCGTTCCTTGCCCCCACTTCCTCCTGAGACGAGGAACATCTAAGTACTTTGGAGTACATGCTATAAAAATTAAAGAACAATATAATGACTTGTTAAATCATAATAGGCAAGTGGAGCAATGCCTCAAAGAGTTGGAACTAGAAGCTAACACTTCCCAGCATCAAGTAAGTAGCGATGAGATTTGGCCATCTTAGTTCCACGTATTAACATCCTAGTACCATCGTAGGAGTACCACAAAAACAACCCTCCACAAGCCCAAAAACCCCATTTGAGTGTAAGTTAACATTAAGACTTCCCACATTCAAGGATCCATAAGGATAAACAACCCTTCTATGCCACCAGCCACATCTAGAACTCATATCGATGACACTTCTTTGGTCGACTCGCCTATGTATTAGGGCATGCATTTTAAGGACTTGACCCATGCGAAATGGCAAAAGAGATTAAGAGAATGTCAAAAAAATTAAAGAAAAGTAAGACAAGCATATACATGCCAAAAACGACCCTCAAAATCCCTTTGGTTTAGTTAGTAATTGAAGAGTCATTCTCTCCAGGCATGAAACTGTCATCATCTAAGATGTATGATGGGACCACTGACCCATAAGAGCACATACGACGAAACAAAGAGCTAAATGCTAGTTTTTGGGTTCAATGGCACCATTTATTTTGTCATGTGTTCCCTACAATGCTAGAAAGAAAGCAATGCACAGCTAGTATCACCAACTTTCGATTGGTGCAATAACAAACTTTGATGCTCTTTCTAATTAAGCAAAAGAAGGATAAGTCTCTAAGAGACTATATGACCTGGTTCAATCAGGCTATCACAAAAGTTGATGGATTGGACTTCAGCATTACCATCCATGCGGCAATTCAGGGGTCCGTGGGAATGAGGGTCTCTTCCACTCTACCAGTAAGAATAAACCAAAAACATTGGAAGAATTTCATAAGCATACCGACAAATATATTTGGTGAGAGGATTTCCTTCTCACCTGGAATGAGATTGAAAAATTTGACAAAACAGTTAGAAAGACTGGAAAGATAAAAAATCATTTCAAGGCCGACTATGACCCCTTATAAATCAGGAAAGGTATTCAAGAGGAAATAAAAAGATTTTGAACTACTATGTTCAATGTGAATTTTGATGAGAAAATGAATTGCACAATTACACAAATGTTATGGATAAGTTACACTTAGTTGGTAAAACATTTTATTATGAGTAACGTGTTGAAAAAATACAAATGTTTGTACTTGTGTTTGTGTTAGTATTTATGTTTGCATTTGTGGTGTGTTCTATTTTTAGTAGAATTATGCGGGTTTGTAGTGTACTGGCGAGCTGGTACAAATTTTCTCTAGCGATGACATTTTGTGGATTTCGGGAGTCCTACCAAAGGCCTCTTACCAATTTATTGGTGCACGTAATTTATAGGTAATTTTTATATACCAGCGAACTAATAGGATTTGGATCGATAAGCTAGTAAGGTCAAAACTAGCCGTTACATGCATTTATTACTTAACTATTTTTTGGTGTTTTGGGTCCAACGACTAAGAAGCTAAATGAAGCTATAAATACAAGTGTTTAAGGGCTTGAAGAAGGTTGATAAAAGCTTAGTCATTGCAATATGAACTTCGTATTCAATCTCTCAAAGATTTAGTTAAAACTTGTATTATTTTGTAAATGAGAGAAAAGTACAGTGCTATTAGTTATATTGATCTTGCTATCTCTTATAAGGCACTATACTAAATTCGTTGTGAGTGAATTAGTGGAATATTAAGTTGTGCCTAGTGTGATTGAGAGCTTGTTGTAAAGGCACAACTCAAATGTTTTGTGATTATTGCTGTGTAGCTTCTATTTGAGCATTTGTGTTTATTTTTGTATTTTAATAAAGAATGTGAAGTCTTCCTTGAGTGGTAGGGGTAGCATAGTGGTCCGATTCTTCCCTCTAATCAAATCACACCAAAAATAACAATTCGTTTTTTTTTTAATCGAGCCTAACTGTATGGTTTGGTTCACTATTTTTTTGAAAAAAAAAAGCCGATTCGATTTGGTTTGGTACTCAGTTCAAACTATTTATTATAACTTATCATCTAAAAAAAAATTCTCTATTTACAATATGTTATACTTGAGAAAAAAATTTTCTATCTCAACGTTTCCCAATTAAGATGAACTTTATTGATATATATTTGATCAATTTCAATAGTGTCTCCATTTATAATATAAAAAAATGTTAGCCCTGACATTCGTTCTTAATTTATGTTTTGCTAGCATGTTGAGTGTAAAATTAAAAATGAAATACTTTCAATTTGATATGACTAGATAGAAGAATTAATTGAACCAAAAGCAATTTGGTTGGTTTATGGGCAAATGAAAAACGAAGTGTGAAATGGTTACTTCCATCTTAGTCAATATAATGATATTATTATTTAAGGGAGCATGTCATTACATATACATTGGATTTTCCTTTTCTTTTTGGCGTTTCATGTTTGGCTTCAAAGCCTTAGAAAAATGAATTAAAAAGAAATGAATTTGAATAAAAAATTAGGGGAGAGATGTAATGAAACTCCAAACAAAGCAACCAAGCTCATTGCCAAACTACCAATCGGCTCCATATTGGATTGGCAATAATGGAACTGGACGGTATGAATCGAAACCAAAGCCATTCAAATTCCACGAACAGTTAAAGCCAAGCTAGCTAATTTATATACATACATGCATACATATATATATATAATATTATATCAAGCTTGTGGTTAGGTTGAAGTAAGGTTTGAAGTTGCAAACCGAACATCACCCCCAAACCAAGAACAGTATTAAGCAGTTGAAAAAAGATCAAAATTTTAATTCGGTACAGTTCGGGGTGTAGTCGGTTTTTTTGCCCATTCTTATTGAGTGGGGCATTATTGTGGACCACGAAGATTAGGAGGTGGACTGAACTCCACTTTAAACCCCGGTGTGTTTCCTTCTAACCCTCACTCTTTAGTTATTATACCTTATTGTTGGTGCTTATTTGATTATTGTGCACAATTAGGCATAATTTTGAAAAAGTATCGAAATTAGGCTTCCACACATAATATAGGTATTACTATAGCATTCCAACAAAAGAAGCAAGGAGAAGAAGGTTCTTTGGCACTAGCTTCCTCCTACTCAACCGTCCCCAGGAGGAGATTTTCCTCAAAATTAGAGACTTGGAAATTCTACCTAAGCCTTGCTAAATCCATGGAAATCCTAGTGGTAGGGACCCAAGTAAATAATATGATTATCATCGGGATGTAGGCCACAATATGATTATAAATTAGTCGTGCATCTCTCACATTTAATGTAATTGATAACAAATACAATTGCAAAATTTTAGTGCCAAATGTATCTCGGCTTTTAAAGATCAAGTCTTCCAAGTAATATCAAATTGAATCCAAAATTGCCTAAACCTTGGTCATTTTCCTAACTTAATCCAAATTTAGCTTTAAAGTATATGAACAGTTTATATGCAAAATCTATTTAACATACTTATAAAATCATTAAGAACAATACAATTATCAACCTATAAAATATGTATAATTATTAATTATGATTCATCAAGATTCTAAAGAGAATTGGTGACCTAGTTTACTTACTTGCACTACCTCAAAATTTGTCTCATTATCATGACATATGTCATGTGTTCTTGTTATAAAAGCACATAAAGGATCCAAATTGAATCATAGAGCTAGAGCTAATTGAACCAAAAGAAATTTTCACATACAAGGAAAATCAATAAGGATCTTGGATTCGTACGTGGCAAAAGTTGAGAAATAAAGACATAGAATATGTTAAAGTACAATGGAAAAAGTGATGATAGAGAGACTCGAACTAGGGAATCCAAAATAGCAATTCAATAAAAATATCGTGGCTTTTTAAACTAAGGTAAGTTATTGTAGGTTTCTAAGTCAAAATAATTATATTTCGTTTGACCAACACATATGAAGTTTTGAGGATAAAACCTAATTGAAGGTGCACAGATTGTGGTGCATATTCATCTAATCTGGGCAGTGAGCCCAACTTTATTGGTCATTTTGAAGATTTAAGACAATTTGGTTATTGTAAAAGATAATAACATGACCCCTCCCAATTTTTTAACATTTGATAGAGTTCAAAGTGAAAACTATACCTCGTACATTTAAAATAGAATATATGACTTATAAGTTTAATTAAAATAACCATAAAATCAATATCTATAAGATAAAGAAATTGTTTGCTCTTAAGAAACGATTACCAGAATGAAGTAATGTGGAATAAGAAGTTTAATTATTTCCTTAAAAATATGTAACTTATTATAGGAAAAGTTACATAATAAACAATGAAATAGTGAAAAGTAAATCTAAAAGGTAAATAATATATAGTTATTATAGATGAAATTAAATAAGTACATTATGATAATTCATGCTAAGTTATCTTTATAGATTAAAGATCAGTAGATTTTTAAATTATATAGATAAAAATCTATAGTGAAATTACTAAAAAGCCCTAAAATTACCCCTAAATTAAAAATTAATGAACAAAAGATCGAATAGGGGCATATGGTACTGCAAATAGTCTAAAAAATCAGAAAAAATATATAAAAAGCAGAGGACAGTGTCTTAAATATCTAGATTGTCAAATAAATTGATAAAATGACCAATTTAAGCGTCAAATTGCATTAAAACTAGTAACACTTGTCAATAAATTCTAGAAAAATCAACCAAGTTGTGATTTAATGAAGAAACATGGGTAAGTCAAAAAAAAAAAAAAAAAATTTAACCCCTAAAATCATCTTACAAAATACTGACCATAACCTGAGAAAATTCAACAGATCACAAATTCACAATGCTCATTCTTTACCAAAACTATTTGAGTTGAGAGCTCGTGAAGGTAAGAGGAGGTGGGCCGACACCTTGGGGTGGTGGAAGAGTTACGGCAAAAGTGGTTTTCTATTTTATTAGGCAGTATTTTTATTATTTCATCTGTAAGTCCCTCTAAATGTTGCTTATAACATATATTTTTAGTAGAATTTTCATAATTTTTTTAATATAACCCATTCTAAATGTTAGGGAGTATTCTTTTATTATTTCATCTGTAAGTCCCTCTAAATGTTACTTATAACATATATTTTTAGTGGAATTTTCATAATTTTTTTAATATAACCCATTCTAAATCAAAATACTATGATAATTATTGAGTTATTGATAAATCTATCATTTCTAACATCAATCCTAATAATTTATATATGAAATACTGGACTTGATAGAATATAATGACATAAATATATAGAATTTCTACTAAAAGTCAATCCTAATCTAGCTTCTGAATCCTTATTCCCGAGCTTTATTAATTATACTATATGTTAGTTTTATAGATTCGAATGTCTTCGCTTCCATCATTAGGCATATTTAGCTACTTCTAATTAGATTTTTTATACTATGATTATGATCCATTTTTGGTAATCTTTGATCATTAGAATTTCATTTTTATTAGATCCTTGAATAAGGTTAAGTAATTATTTATTATATCCTTCAATAAGGTTAAGTAATTATATATCCTCCATTAAGTTATCTAGTGTTTACAATGAATACTACTTTATTGTATTAACTTGAAGTTAATACTACTCCCTATTTGCTATGGTCGTCGACAGGACCGTTCAATCAATAATCTAATCATTAAAATAAATATAATAATTAAAATATTAATGTTTACTAGTTCGAACACAATTTGGTATAATGTGAATCGTTGAATAATCAACATGATTGATCATGTCAAAATTATTGACAGGACCATAGAATTTTCTTATTTCACTAATAAAACATTCATATATATAGTATAGTTAGCTCTAGCTACTATAATACTATATACTGAAACCTAACAGTCTCCTTAATATTTTATATAGTTTTCCATATGTGCCACTAAATATACCAGTGAGTTACTACGTAAAGATTTGTATCTAAATTACCACTAAATTACCGTTGGCCCTTTTTCTCCTCTCAAGACTGCAATATCAGAACCTAATTACAACAAGAGCTAAATTTGTCACCAAGCTCCACAGTCCGCACTGCAGCTTGTTGTTCCACATTCTTTTGGTGCTTGTCTAACTCTGCAGAACATTTTCCTCTCAGCAAGATATTGATCACAGTGCACAAACACATACTCTAGAGCAAAAACATTTGCCGTTGTGTGACTAGAAGAATCATATAGATAATTATTTTTGGTCATTACTGTCCCTTACAACCGCAAAGCTACCCTCACTTGATCAATATAAGAAGATGCTGAACTGCTGATGAGGTGGAAACCAGCATTGTTGAATCATAAGTACAACTTATAAGCAAAAAGCAATTGAGATCAAGGACCTACGGCGGACCAGTGAAGACATGTACTCATCGTACAGAATTTACTCAGAGCCAAGCAACACTGTGAATTTATTGTAAAAGTATACTGATTACCAAAAATAGCAAAGACAATGATATACGAATCATTCCTTGATCATATGGAGATCTCGCAGATTGCAATTTATGTATTGCTTACTATATGCGTGACATTGATATGTAAGTATGTAATGCAACACTGTCCAGTTCGAAAACGAACTGAAAAGACGGGTTGACATTGGCTAAAGATGAACTTATTGATGCTTGGATACTTCATCAGTGCAGACCCGGATCCAGTTTATTTGAAGAAAATGCATCCTTTGCACCCTTGGTCCACCTAGGGAAGCAGGCATGCCCATGGCATTAGTAGTTAGAAGAGTCCTAATTACAGGAAATTATTTGAGCATGTCTGGGAGTATCTCCGCACAGAAATGCACCTAATTAGCCTTCTGCAAACACAACTACAGCATTAGAAGATGCTCTCGGATAACTCAACAACTTCTCACTAAATTCTACATATTATCAGTCATAGGGAATTGATCCTCCACTTTAGTGGAAACAATTAGCTTCTCTAAAACTGGTGAAGTGCGGAGCAAAAGTTGCACCAGCTGGGGAACACACTGCTCCCTTATGTTGCCAGACAGAGTAACAGTTTTGAGGCTGTTTGCTACAACATAGAAAGATTCCTCCTCTTCTTCTATACCCCAACAGTCCCCCTGATGTACATATAAATCAAGCCATGAATCTACACCCTGGAAAGTAGAGGCAAAAAGTCATGAAAAGGCATTCATATGAAAGCAAGGATACATAAGAATGGAAAAGAATCTGTCACTTGAAAAACTTACAGTAGGGCGAAGATTTTCACCAGGGATGATATCTACATTGAGAGTTTCCAGAGAAGGAGAGTTTCTTAACAAATTGGAAATTCCAGGGAGGTGCCATTTGCTCAATGCTGTCTTAAGAACTAAGCATTGCCATTTGGAAGATGGACATGATAGGCCCATCAAATCCCACATCGTGACAATCTAAGGATATGGACAAACTGGTAAATATGGAATTTTTGTTTTACAAGTTTAAAAAACACAAAAACATGAAAAAGATGCATGAACCTTATTTTGTACATTAGACTATTCTATTTGCAAAGGTATTGTGGTTAAACTGGAGTAACCCATCTGATATTTGTACAGAAATGACAAATTAATAAGATCACAAAGTACAACAGTTGCCATAGTGAACCACTGCACGTGAAGTAGATATCAGACAGCAACTAATCCATTGATATAGTTTCATAAAAGAATAGACTAATGGTTTTTTTTTTTCCTTTTATCAAGTTGAATTCCAGAACCTCATGATAGCAGAAGAGTCTTGTATCCTTGATCAGATAGATCATCATTGAGTCTTATTTCTCAAAGAAAGGCCTCCTTTCTAATCAAAACGAGTTGTAGTTTCTTGATTCTTATCTGATCAAATGGTCTTAAAGTAAGATGGGTGAATAGGTGCAGTCAACTGAATGAAAGGGACCAGGCAAGGATGATGGGGATGGTAAAGGACATTAAAGCAGCTGGGTGACAGTATAGAAATGCTTCCCAGTCCATATTTCTAGAAAAAATAATCTTTTTGGTCAGCTATAAAAAGAATTAGTAGCCTGTATTTCCTGCTCTTTTTTTTTTTTCCCGGCATGTGTGTGTGTGTGTTACAAAAGATATCAGAGGATTCACATTACCATAACGAAGACATTGGTTTTGGAGTGCATATTACATCTGCAGTACAGCCAAAAAGGCATGCTATTTATACTATACTAAGTTGAGGTTCTTATATTGTTAAAATGTCAAACTGATTTTTCAGCATGAAATGAAAGAGCAACCAATCAAGTACTGGTTTGCATATATCTTGGGTTAGGAATTATAGAAGCCACTATAAGAAAATTCTTCAGATCTCAACCAAGAAGAGATATTTCCATTTCATCATCCAAGCAAGATTAGCAAAATTTCACTTAATTTGACATATGTACACAAAATCACAGACTAGAGGAATCTTTGTCTCATACTTATGACAGCTCTACCAAGTTTATTTGGCTAGTTTCTTATAGCAAATACAGACATTTTTTTTCAAACTTTTTTCTAATAAATTATTTATCAAAAAATAAATAAAAAAAAAAAAGTTGACAATTCTCATAAAAAATTAAATAGATCAAATATAGATGCAAATCGACATATTTACATATATTGTTTGGATACATATACAAATAAAAAGCAGACTATCCAAACTGCCCTTATATGACCTGAAGGTAGTTAATAGAACAGTAAACTTACTTACCAGTATTGGCTGGTGGTACATTGTTAACAGTTTCACTTGATGGAGCTTTTCTAAAATGTTCCTCACCTCATGGTATTCATCACGAATGCAATAGGAACAATTTGAAAAATCAATTGAGGCTTCTTGGAGGGACATCAGATTCTCTAGTTCCAGACGTTCTATCCATCCTGAGACACTTAGTGATGTAATATACGGGCAAACAATTTTAACCTTTGATTCCTCAACAATATCTAGTGAGACAGACAAACTTTTAAGACTTTTCGAATCACATTTCAGCTGACTTAAGCCATAACAATCTAGGACGGACAATTTCTCAAGCACCGGGCACCCACATAAGATGTTCTTAACAGCTTCATCATTTAATGTAATCTCCTTTAGACACAAACTCCTCAGTGCTTTCATGTGGACAGCTGCAGACAAGTTCACATCACAACTAACCAGCTTCAACTCGACCAGAGAATTGCTATGAAGAAGAAAAGCAGGTAATTCATATTTAGACCCAGCAGCAGGCAAACCACATGCAATGAAATCCAAATCAAGAATCTCGACATTCCTTTTCACTGCAAATTCAATCCACCCGTTAACTTCATCTACCAGCCCTCGTTCTCTCGTTTCAGGCTGTATAAATTCTTCCCACTGGTGATCTAGAGGAAACTCGAAAGTAAGGCTAAATCTATCGATCTTGGAGCCTTTATGCAGTGCCACCACACGACTGACATAGTCAACAAATCTTACAAGATTCCTCATGTCGTATTCATAAAGCAATGAAGCATTTTCCGAACAATCATGATAAAGACACCAACTGAAGTCCAAATTATAAACGGTAGTCCATAGACGACCGAAACTCCGGATAATCATGGTTCTTATAGCATCTCTCGTGGGTAAAAGAGAAAGTATGTGAATCAGGACCGAATCTGGTAAAGTACTTATCCTATCCCCTTGTTCTTCATCATTAACTCTCTTTGCCTTCATCCTCGAACTACCACGACATGTATCATCACAAGACTCAGAGTTCATCGCCATGATAATCTGTATAACGAATGTTTTCTTTCACAAATGTAGCGCATCAATATTCAATTGAACCCATCTCTGCAAATGAACAGTATAATCCGATAACATAACATGAAAGATTCATATATGAGCCAAAGAGATTGAAAAAAAAAAAAAGAATGGAGAATTTGAGAAATGGGTTTGTGTAGGAAACAGCTAAGTGATAATAAAATTTAATAGTAACCCATTTCACATCTGGGGTCATAAATAGAGCCCAAAAGAAGTTTGACTAAAATTTGATACAAAATTGAAACCTTAGCCTAGAGATGTAGGACTGCTCAAAAAGAAAATGGCTAGGTGGTGATAAATTAAAAATTTCTTACACCGTTTTGAAAGTTGATCGCACGGAGGGTTTTTAACAGCTTGGAGTGGAGAAAAACGTCTTGTTGTAGACGCACTCCTCCTCGTATTATATATAAAGGGATGGTACGAGATGCGGGAGTAAGGCAAAGGATTAAATGTGGTCTTCCGCTAAGAGAGTGGCTTATAGAGATTGACAAGAAAGCCCTGATCCGTTACATTGTGTTTGGCTAATGTGGTGCGGAAATCAAGAGAAATGGAAATCAGATAAAAAGAAAAAAGATTTAAAAAAAGAAAGAAAATAAATGTTATATTTTATATTTGAATTGTTAGCATAAAATGGAAGGAAATAAGATGAAATATTAATATAAATAAATTAAAATATCTTATACTTTTTAATTTTATTTTTACTTTTAGAGCTAGATATATAGGTCACGGTCAACGAGCTGCCTGTTTACTCGCTTGAAAAAGTGGGCCATAGTGAATTTGTTTAGCCCATTGAAAAGCGGCCCAAATTGACTCGGTTTGTTTAGCCTGCGAGCCAAAGTGAGCTGATCCATGATGGACAAGGCCAGCTAACAAGCCAATTGTTAAAAAAAATAAACAAAAAAAAGAAGAATAATTTAAGAACAAAAATAATAATAACAACATATTAATAATTATTTATGATATTTTATCGAGGATGATTGATTAATGCATACATCACATGTATAATAACATTCTTTTTAAGTACATATTTATTAATTTCAAACATAATATTATTTCTAAAAAATTATTAATTTTTTTTCATATAAAAGTAATTAAAATAGCAATAACATTAATCATTGATAAATATAAAACACTAAAATACATAAATAATCCAATTTTCTCACAAACTAACAAAAAAATTTCTTTTTGATCCTTGGGCTAAGCTTGAGTTAAGAAATTTTGGCTCGTTTAAAAACAAGCTAAAATGGCTTGGCCCGTTTAACTTGAGAACCAAAACGGGCCGGCCCATTTAGCCTGTATGCCCACCTTTATTTACTTTTAAGGATATATTTTATCAGTTTACCTTGTTTTCTCTCGATTTCATTTGCTTTTGCTTGATTTTAGACAGAAAGGAACGTGCATAGGTTTCTGTAGATTCCTCCTGACTTCTTTCGTTTTCTTTTCATTTTTAAAAATCCAAACATCAACATTTTCCCTAACTTCTTTTCTTTTCTATTGATCTCAATAGACATCATCACGGGTCGGTTTCGAACTGGGAACCGACCTGACCAGTCACCAGATTTCCTAAACAGGGAATCGGCTCGGCAATGGCAGGTCTGAACCGATAAAGGACCCGTCGGTTCTGAAGGATCTTAACGGTTCCATCCCTAAAAACCGCATGACCCGGCAGTTTTGGAACCGTTGATTCAAGAACCGGCGGTTCTACACCATAAAAATTATAAAAAAAGTAAGAAAAAAAGAATAAAAAATTGTAATTATAAAATAAATATTTAAAACTATTTTTGCATAAATAATAAAAAATTTATTTCCTATTCACAATATTTAATGTGTTATTATTAATAACAAAAGTAATAATACATTTAAAATCATATATTGTTAAATTTATGTAGACTTCTAATCAAAGTAGACTTTTTTTCTTAATAATGTGTGATTCATTTTTTGTTATTGAAAATTATTTATATCTTTGAATATTTTGTAATGTCACATTGCTAATATAACAACTAAAAAAGTGCAAGTGATTGTATAAAAATTAATACATAATTATAGAATTTCTTTTAACTAATGCTATGAACAATTATTGTTAGGCTCAATGTTATTTCAAGTTAAAAATTTATTTTGCATTTTTTCTTAGTTAAATTAAGTAAATTATTTAATTGATTTTTTATTTTTTTTTCATGGTTCCCGGTTCCTCTAGAACCAGAACCGAACCGTGAGAACCGGCGGTTCCTAAAAACTGAGAACCGGATCGGCTCACACGGGTCCGGTTCCGGTTCCACCACTTTTGGAGCCGGAAACCGGTGGTTCAGGTCCTGTTCCAGACCAAAACCGAACTGTAACGATGTCTAGATCTCAGCCTTCCCAAACATAACGTTAAAGTGAGTTTTGTATGGTCTTACCATATTTTTTGTAACTTAATCCAAAAATACTATATTTATGAAACATATTTTGTATATAATTGACCTAAGATATATTCTATAAATTCATTCAAATATTAACACAAAAAAAGCATTCATTGAATGTGTTCATGTCTTTTTAATTTTTTTTATTTTTTAAATGGGAGTGAATGCACCTAGAGTGTTTGTCTTTTTTTTTTTTTCTTTAAAAGTTCTAGGTGCATTTGGTGAATGCGCCCAAGCATATATTTCTATCAACTGTTTATCACTAAGACTATAAATAAAACGTGCATCATATCCTAAGAAATCATACTTCCTCATGTTCACCTTCACTTTCTCTCTTCTCGTCCCCCTGCAAGTCTGGTACAATTATCCTTTCTCATTTGGTTTTGTAAATCCAGTTCAAGGTACACTAATCAATTGGGTCTTTGCACGAGCCTTTCTTCTTCTTCTTCTTTTATTACATGTTATTTGATCAATGGAAATATGCTAAATTCTTGGAAAGTTCATGCCTTTACCTGTATAGATTCATACCATGTTGGCTTTATTTTAATGAGTTCGTTTATATTTTAAGAAATTTGAGAGTTTGTTCTATTTTGTAGGTTATGGTGTTCATAGTTTGACATATACACTTTGAGAAGGGGAATGTATCAGATTGTTCTAAAGTTTGTATTTTTACTGTGTGGATAGACACTTTGATAGATTTTGTCTAATGGGTTTGTCTTGTTTCTTAAAATCTAAAAGGAAAAAAAAGCTTCGGGTGCATTAAACGTTTAAAAAATAAAGAAAAAAAAAATAGCGCATTCATTGAATGTGCTTGACCCCATTTAAAAAAAATGAAAAATAAAAAACACATCAGTGAGTGCCTTTTTAATGTTAATATTTGAACACATTTACTAATGCTTTTTAGGTCAATTATATATAGAATATGTTTAACAAATATGGTGTTTCAGATTAATTTTTAAAAAATACAGTAAAACCGCACAAAAGCCCCTTTAAATTAAGCTAGTCATCGTCGGCTCAAAAAAGAATTTTGATACATGAAGTTGTTTTTAAAATAATTACCATTCATAATTTATAAATATAATTATATGTCAAAATATAATTGTTACTTACATATGGATAAGTTTCATTTTTTAGTTTGTAACAGAATAATACATAAAAAAAGTTTTGTATCAAGAAAATACTTAAATTTTTTAAAAGTTTCGCATATGATACATTTGGACAGGTTCCATTCATTTTTCTGTCTAACTGGTGGCATGGTATGCAAACATGAATAAAATAATTTTTTTACCTACTTGGCATTTTTGTTATTTTAAATTTTTTTTACTTTCCTCTCTTTCTTTGCCCTCACTCTCTCTCTCCCTCCTTCTTCTTCTTACTTATTCTTCTTCTTCTAAAAAAAAAGGCTTAAATTGTAGGACCCATTGAAAAAAGCTTTTTTGCTTTCAACTCCCTCTCTCTCTCTCTCTCTCTCTCTCTCTCTCTGTTTATTATTCTTTTTCTTCCTAGATTTCAATTCAAAATGTAATAAAAATATCTAAAAACTCAAATATAAGACTTTCATAAAAATTGATTCAAACTTATAGAGAAGAATTAACATTTTAAATAAGAAAAAAAAAAGACAACAACAACTACTACTATTACTTTTAATCTACGACTACAACAACAACAATAGCAACAACATTTGGGAATTTAGGATCGTTAAGAGGCAGTTCGACTGTCATGCCCTAAAGACTACCCTAAACATGATAATCCACTAATAAGTGTTAATAGACCCTTAATTTTGATGCTATTTGAACATATTTGTTATATAATTTTTTAGACTTGTTGAAGAAAAGGACATTTATTTTGTGAAAAATTCATTTGAGCGCTTAAAGAGCATATTTAGAAGTTTTTATGATGATCCAATAGAAATTAAGGCAAATTAAACAAGTTTAGATCAATTTTGTACAAAAAGGAAATCTTATGTTTTCAGCCCCACCTTCAGCATTGGCAGGGAATGATGCTAAGGATGTGATCAGTAAGCATCAGAGAAGAAAAATTTTTAGCCCCACCTTCATCCTTGCTAGGGAAGACAGCAAGGGAAGAGATCAGAATGCACTATAGCCGAAAATGGTTATTTTATGTTTATCTCTATCCCGATCCCGGCCATGCTGTAGCCCTTGCTGACCTAAGTTTAGCCCAAAACTATAAATTGCTCTGTTTTCTTATTTGGGAGGTTTTTGAGATCATTTGTCTAGGTCCTAAGAAAGAGATTACGAAAGAAATTACAAAGAACTCACTGAAGCATCAATTGAAGATCTCAAGACATCAATTAGGATTTATTCTTTCTATCATGATTCTTTCTATTTCCTTAAGATCTATTATCTTATTATAAAACTCATGGAGGAGTAGATCCTTATACTCTTCATCTTTTATAACCCTAAACCATATGTGTTGGTCTCATTTAATAATCAAGAAGAAAGAGGGCAAGGGGGGGGGGGGGGGGGGGGGAGGTTATTGATTATTAATGAAAATAGTAATTTTTGCCTTTTAAAAATTATTCCCCTTCGGTTTTAAATATGAGAACAATATAAACAATTAAACAAATATAGCAATTAAATTACGGAAATTAAAAAGAGAGGGATTAGAGAATCAAGCAGCAATTTATAGTGGTTCTGTCTTGTGCGTCAGTTCACTCTTCCAGCTTAAGCCAAGGACCCCGTTATCCTATGGGTTTGTTCCATTATATCCAATAACTTCAAATTACAAGACAGTGCAATCCTCTCTGCTTGATTTTCACAGCTATCCTCTAGCTATAATCGATCTACAGAGTCTAATCCTGTAATGAAGCTATCAACTAAGAAAGCAACAATACGTTTCTTCCTTTACAAACAAAAAATTCAGAAATTTGCAATAAGAAAGAAATGCACAAAGTTAGTTCATCAATAGCTTTAATGAGCAATGTGAGTTCTCTCTTTTCTTTCTTTTTCAAGACTCGTGAGAAGAAGCAACTAGGAGAATTTTTAATTTTTGTAGTGATACTTCTTTCTTCTTCTCCATCTTCGTTATTAATTTCCTCTTCTCTTTCTTTGTTTCTAACGTTCATGACTTCAAAAGTAGATAAGCTTTCCAAAAATCTCGGTTAAAATCTTAGGAGCCTTATCCTTCTTTTTCTTTCATATTTGAATTCTTCCCGTTTGTAGATTTCCTTGCAGATATTGTGGTGATATTTTATATTTGAAATTCGAAATTGATGAGAAAAACTGTTTTGTTCCTTATCATTTGAAGAAGATAACGTTTATCTTCACTCTTTTTGAACTTTTGTTGAAATCCCATAAAAATAGGTAAGTGATTGACTTATCCTTGTCTTGAAACATTGTAGATACTAATATTACACTTATCTTAAAGTAGAAAACATGTAGCAGCTGTTCAAATAAAATATGATACTGTTCATGAAGATTTCCATCGTTGAAGAGAGAGAACCTTTGATAAAAACATTAAATCCCCTTGGATTAAACCAACTTAAGTGGAACAAATGAGTATATTACCCAAATAAACTCATTTACTTGGAGCTAGGCCTTCAATGTACTTAAACGTATTGAACTGGAATGATTTGGTCGAGTTTAGGAAGATGACTAGTAAAATCACGTTGAAACAAGTTGCTGTCAAAAATTGCAGGTGATCTTCTAGATAATCCTCTGGATATTCCTTTGGATAATTTATTGAAACTTCCATCTTCATCTTTCTGATATATACCCTCTGGAATATCTTCTGGATGATCTTTTATATATCAAATAATAACTATTGTTTTTTATTTTCACTGATACAACCTTCTAGATATCATCTGGATAATCTTCTGTATATATTTGAAAGACTCTTGATACTGTTCATTTTTTGCTGTCAAATGCTATTAACCTTTTGTGATAACTTCTGGATGACCTTCTAGATACCTGATACTATTCATTTTTCTTCTTTCTCTCTAACCTAAAACTACACACTTAACAAACTTTTTAGTAATTTTTTTTTTACACTTTTTTTATCATCAAAACCTATTTTAAGAGAATCTAACAATATGAATTGAAATGCATTTTGATTAATGAAATGTTCGTGCCTTTGTATCTATTCATATGATTTAATAGTCTTGTGATTGATTTATGCACAAATTAATTGCATGTTTGATTCTTATTGGATTGAAATAGGTTTCATTCAATTAGATAGATTTTCATGAATAGAGAAATTGCTTATTTCAAATAGAGGTAGGGAAATTATGATTTTTCTGCTACAAGAATTCAATTCTTGCTTAAGGATCATAAATTTTCATGCAATCTTATGTGATGATTAGTGAAAGAGAGGTCTTCACTATCTCATGTAACATTAGGAATTGATTAACTTGTTAAGATCCAGCAGTGCAAAGCATGAATGATTCATTAATCAATCTATTATCATAAGAATTTTAGGTTTAGGGTGGATCAAGGTGGAGAGTATGTCTTGAGATTGATTTCATCTTTTGAAAGCAAACTTACTTGACCGTAGGACCTGCTTTATCTTTTGTTTAGTAGCTAATTGTAGATTCATCTTCAAAACTTTTGCTAAATAGTATAACTAAGGTGATTACAAATATTTATTCTTTCATCATGGATGACCCCGATCTAAACGCTATTCTACGATTCGATAGGTTCACTGCCTCATTGCTTTCGTAGTAGTTTTAAGAAAGGGCTTTTATAATTTTAAACTACGATTAGCAAGAGAAAAATCCATTATCCACCATATACGATATTAAAGCTTAGGAATGATGCATGCAAAAGTTTCAACACCATATGCAAGGCATGCTTTCACAATAATAGGAGACATCAGTAGGATGTGTTGTTTAAGATAGTAATGCCAATCAAGAAGTATCAATTCATATTCATAACTTAAAGGTCAATAATCTTACAATTCTATAGGGGTATTCCCCCGATAAATCTCCAAAAATCATAATTCTATCATGCTCTTACTTAAAACAAATAACCATAACTTAAAGAGTTAAAAATAAAAAATCTAATATCTAGTCGTTGAGAGAATTCCCTCAAAAGCTTCCCAAGAGTCATATGTCTTACTCGGCGAAAACATATCGGGTCCAAAAATAGAAAAACCCATGATATCAAAAATCCATTGAGGGATAAACACAACTAGCTTAATGAGATAATTCCTTACACAAACATAGCCATAACAAAACAATCAAACAAGTTCATTAGGTAACATACGAGATGCAACATCTACATGACCAAACAAATACGTACGACTATCTGGATACGTATGTATAATGGATTTACACCCTCCATATTAGGGGTTAGGGGATGCTTTGAATAGGTCCAACGACTTCTTAAAATCGTGCGTGCATCTTGTGTTTCCAATCAACCGTACTACTAGTCCTCAGGTTTTCCTTACCCAAAGTGATCGATCCGACTTGACTACACCATGGGGTCATATTCTCCAAACATCTTAATTCCTCAAGATGTAACTAGGCAGCTTACCTTTTCGGTCACTTGCAGGACAATAGTAGCAAAATACAAATGTGATTCTCTAAATGATATGCAAGATCAATTTGTTTATAAGAGGTTCCCAATCCACAATTAATTTCAATAAATGTGATCAACCAATATTCACGCACATGTCATTACACCATGGAAACAATTATTTTATTCAACCAATCGAGTTTTAATATACTTATCGTTAATTGATTACATATAACGAATCACATACATAATCCTATAATATCCACATACATACCAATTTTATCTTTTCTTAAAATCTAGTGCTCTGCTTTACAAGCACATGCATGAATGTATAAAACGTAAAGGAAAAACTCAATTGGCTATGGCGATTGCTATTAATCAAAATGATCCTCGGGAAAGAGAAGGCCTTGGTCCCCCTCACCTAAATAAAAGAAATATCCAAAATAAGCATTTCAACTCAGAATCTACTTAATATTGTAACTCCATCAAATTAAATTCCCATCATTTTGTCGGTTTACGGATTTTCAAACTTAAAACGACTATAACTTGCTCATTTTAACTCAGAATCTAACATATTAGTAGTTGTTTTCTACCTACTCAAAAAGATTTGTCTAATTCTAAGGTCATTTTTAACATTTAAGGTTATTTAAGGTCAGAATAAGGTGGTGCAGATTTGTCCTTAAAGTTGCATGATGAGTGTTAAAAGACCCATATTTTCTATACTCAATCGATATAATTTTACATTAATTTTATGTGAAATTCTTAAGAGAAATATACTTAAGTGTTGAATATTTGTTTTTAGGGTTCAAGTACTCATTTGGAGGATTTATGGATGATTTGAGCAAAAACAAGGAAAGATTTAACAAAGGCTACAAAGTGATGATTTTCAAGTGTGCACAACGCTTATGCATGGCCATTCAGATGCTTGTGCAGAGGGAAAGAAGGTGACCAGCAAGTATCTTAATTTTTGCCTTAGCAGCTGCACAAGGAGTGCACAAGGTAGTGCAAAAGCAAATAACTCAATCCAAGAAGAAAAAGAAGATTTAGAGTTGTGCACAACCCCGTGCACGGCCATGCAGAAGGTTGTGCAGAACTTAAAGATGTCAAAAATCCAAATTTCTCATTGTGCACAGCCCTGGGCATGGCCGTGCAGACCCCCCATGCACACATGACTTTTCCCTATACTATAAATAGCTGCCTTGTTGATTTATTTAGGGATCTTGGGCCGTATATTGGGAACCCTAGGAGAGAAAAGACGCACTTAGAAGAGAAAGATTGCTTGAACATCATAGATTATCACAAGATCATTCAAGGGTTGTATTTCTATATCATGTTTCTATTCTACTTTTCTAGATATTGTGTTTTTCTTGTAAACTCCATGGAGGAGTAGATTCCTAACCCTAAATCTTGTGAAACCCTAGACCTAATATGAATTGAATTGCCTTGATTAATGAGAAGTTCATACTTTTGCATCTATTCATGTATTATAATTATTTTGTGATTGATTTATGTGCAAAGTTAATTACATGCATGATTCTTATTAGATGAAAGAGTTTTTATCTAGTAAGTTAGATCTTCATGAATAGGAAAGTCACATGTTTCATCTAGAGATAGAGGAACTTTTATTTGCTGTAATAAAGATTTGATCTTTGCTTATGAATTAGGATCTTTAATGTGATCTTGTATTGATATTAGCTAGGAAGAGGTTTCTATTAATTTATGCAAGATTAGAAATTGATTAACTCTAGAGAGTAATCAGTTCAATAGGAAGTTCATACAGTGCAAGGTGTAAATAAGTTATTAATCAATATATCTTTATATGAAAAGTTAGGGTTTAGGGTGGAACAAGATGAGGGGTATGTTGCATATCTTGTGATTAACTATAATTCTTAAAAGCTTTCACAAGGATCTTAGGGTTAATTTAATTAGTTAATTAATAGTTGATGATAATACATATCAATTTAAGAATTAGACTAAATAATGGAGAAAGGGTAACACTAATAATTGTTTCTTAGATTCCTAAGGATGATACCTGATTTTAATCATATACTATTTCGAGTAGGTATACTTGCCTTTGCTTGATCGTAGGATTAATTCTAGGTTTATAAATTTTAAATTTTGATACGATCGGTTTGAGCGCATCATTGCAGCCGTTAATTCTTTCATTTTTCAAAGTTTTTCATCAATTAGTCACTCTATAGCAAGCACAAAAATATTTCTATCTTTAAAATCGTTTAATATTGATATTAACTCATATTATATATATGATCCTAGTGATATTATCAAGAAAATAATTTTTTCATAAAATAATCCCTTATAGATGTTCAAAAAGTTAATGTTCATGGAGAAAACTCCCATTGAGTTGTGAAAGGAAATCATAATTATTAATTCATTATAGGTGAAATATTTAACTAAGAAAATTATCATTTTTTATCAAAATTTTATTTTTACAATGAACTCCTTTTGTTTAACCATTTTTCCAAAACGTGCATCTTTTTCTATATGAATATTTATTCTAAGTGAAGTCTTCTTTGAGAAAAATATTTATAGTTTATACTTAAAAATCAATTATGTGGAAACTTGTTCAAAGTATGTTATTTTTATAAAAAGGTTTGTCCATGTTTTGAGAGTAAGTCTATGGAAAAATTTGAATAATAAAGAATTATCAACATTCATATTTTAAGAAAACTCACTTGATATTTCAAAATTTTAGTTTAGTTCCTTTTTTTATTCTTTTATCCTAATGACAATCTTCCTAAACGTGGAAAAATAAAATCCTTGAAAGTTAGTTTATAAAATAAGGGATTATCAATATTTACATCTTGGAAAGTTCTATCATGACAACATCCCTTATAATCATGTATGCATGTAAATAAAAATATAGTAATTATACCAAGAATAAAAATCATTATCATAAATTCATATGAAAATTAGAGATAGAAAATTCATAAAAATAATGTTATGGGAGTGTTAGCATGAAATCTAAGCTCTTAGGACTGATTAAATTCCAGTAACCATAAAAAAAAGGAAATCATAACAATAAAAATTTTGAAAGTCTTAGATCTTTTTCAAGGCTTCTCAAGACTTGTATTAAATTACAGTCTCATGAATAAAGCATAATAAGCAATTAAGAAAAACATGGAGTCTTAGATTGTATTCAAAGCTCCCGAGACTTAAATATAGACAAGTCTCCTTTTGTTTTGACTTGATTAAGGACAAGTCTAAGACTTGAAATTGAGTAGTCTTATTTTATCTACATGAAATAATAATGAGCAATGCAATCTAACTTTTGTTTTAACTTGATTAAGGACAAGTCTAAGACTTAAAATTGAGTAGTCTTATTTTATCTACATGAAATAATAATGAGCAATGCAATAAGAGCAATAAATAAAAGTTAGATTAGTGAATATTAGTCTCTAAAATATATGTACATATACTTAGTAATAGGTACAAAGTTAGAGTTAGAAACAAGAATATAGCATATCACAAATATGAATAAGGAGTTAATCAAGACATGAATAATATGTTGTTTTTACATTCTCATTCCCTAGCATATGTTCATGAGGAAATTTGGAAACCAAACACACATATTTTTCATGTTATGTTAACATGAACTAAGAGGGTGATTTAGAGTTTTACCTAACGAGAAGTGGATGCTTGTGAAGATGGAGAGGAAGAAAGTGCACCAGAAGAATTTTGTAGAGAGAAAAATTAAGACGTGATTTTGGTAGAGTTTTGTTAAGTTAAATGAAAATGTGTGAAGGAAGTGGAGGGAAATATAGTGTTTATAGAAAAATGTCGAGGGAAATTAGTTGTAGTAAATTAAATTGAAAAAAAAATTAAAAGAGAGAGAGGGGTGGCCGACGTGATTCATGAAGAAGGGACGGGGTAGAGGGGAGAGAATAAAAAAATAATTTTAGAAGAAAAGTTTAGTGAAAAGTGATGTAAAATTTTTATGGGAAAAAAATTATAAGAATATATATGTAAGTTGTAGAAAGTAAGTTGTAAGAAAAAGTAGAAATAGATGAATAGTAGTAAATGATAATGAATAGTAAACAAGACAAATAAATTGCCAAAAATAAGAAAAATACGCGTAAATAGGCTATATTTGATGTTTTTATTATTCGAAAAATTTGTATATGGTATTTCTGCCATTCCTTATCACTTTATGAGTCTAGATTATTTTTTGAAATATTTTTATCGTTTTGCATGTTGGGACCTTGATTTTGAAAACCGATCCCATTTAGGTTTGAAACAGGCAAACTTTTGGCGAATATAATCTTTTTAAGTTATATGACATTATTTCAGACTATAATCCAAGGTTATCTCATTTTTATTGTTTTAAGGTTCTGAGTGCGGTCTTGCCTGATTTAGATACTCTAGAACTTAATGTAGAACTAGGTTGACTTTAGGATTTTGTTTTGATTTCCGGTCCTAGGATTTATTTATAATTATTGAAACATCTAGGCGTTTACATTGACTATGTTTTCCAGATTCAAACATGGGTGGTTCAAGGGGGCATATGTGTGGTGGTATGGGGAATGGGAGAGAGGGTTGTGGGGTGCTTCTGGTTCATGATTCAAGATCTTATGGGTTTAGGTTTAGGTTTGGGTTTGGGTAGTGATCGTGTTCTATTTCGTGTGAGTTCGAAGTTCGATGACAAAGTTTAGGTTCCTTGATTCAAATGACATGGTTAGGTTCGATGGAGGTTGAAGGAGATGGTGGCTCGTGGGTGATGGTGGGTAGGAGGCTAATGAATAGAGGCAAAGCTATTTTGAGAGAGAGAGAGAGATAAAGAGAGAACGTTTTAGAGAGAAGGGGGAAACTATAAAAAGTTTGGGTATTTTTTTTGTATAATTTTTTTTAGACATTATTTTGTTACTGATTTATTGATTGATTAATCAATGATACTTTGTGCTAATCCTTCTTTTCAATGAATTTATAGATAAGTATACTTATCATTCATAGCATAGATGATAAGAACAGGGTCGTCCCACTAGGATTGATTAATTACTAGTAATAACTTCTTTCTCTATTATCTACTCTCAATTATATTTATAAACTATTTATTATTAATATTTCTATGTTTAATCTTTATTTTTATACTCCTAAGACAACACAAAAACAAGATATGTAAATCCAATATTATTCAGCTCATCCAAACAACAATTTTCCCACAAGAACATCACTATATTATAATTTAAAAGATAATATTCATGATCATTCATATCCAATTAATTCGTAAGATTCCTATAATGAATTAATATCCCTTTTGAAGACTGCTAATTACTAATCTTTTAAATCTACCTATTAGAATGCCTTCTAGTTAATAATAATTCAAGGATTGCATTATTGAACAATGAATTTTTTACTAACATTACATTCAACACAGAAGACCCTTGTATTACTATGTCTAGCAATTCAAACAAGCCTTTATGATTATAATTGATCTATTCAAATATGTAATTTCTCATTTAACATACATGAAATCAATCATAGAATAAATATTCCAGACATATCAATCTATGAAACAATACAAATCTCGTAATTGAACTTTAAAGAACATGAAATTTCTTTAAAATTGCTATTAAGTGCATGGCATATAGTAATATCTTGGTTTCTTATTGTTTAGACGACATATTTCTACTGCTCCATTACAAAACTATTAAGCACAGCACACATATATTACAATTCAACACTATAATAGAAGGAATACACCTGAATGAACAAATCTTGAACTATCTTTTTGAATTATCTTCTTGAATTGTTTCTTCCCTTGAGAGCTCTGTTTTATTCTTCTCCTAAGAATCTAAAACTATGTTTTAATGGAGGGAAATTAATTATCTATGTATTGTGTTTTGTTTTACTCCTCTAAAAACATATTTATACTTGTTAAATGTCAAATATGTCCTTAAGTTTCGGATAGCTTAAGTTCCTTGGATATTTTTATATGATTGACTAAGTCTTCAAAAAGTACATGAGGTGAACACGAGAAAATCTATTCAGTCTTGCATCTCTTGGTTAGTTATAATTGTTAAATATATCATACCCGAGAAGGAACACGGTTAGTGCATAATTTAATGTATCGAAATGTGCTTCTCATTGGACACCCATCATTCTTTAACTTAAGCATAGCACGGTTGAAACATGACGCCTTCTTTCTCCTTGTGTATCTCTCTGTCTTCAATACACACAAACCCATATTTGCACAGGATGAACGCAACTATTCCCATCCCCTCATACTTTTTTCTATTTTCACTCTTCATACGTATGCAAGAAGCACGATGGAAGCATGGTGGAAGCACAAACTCTTCATTTTATTTCCCTTTCTTCAAGGAACACACTATAAACACAACCTGATGCATTCAGTCGTGTTTCTCATTGTTGATTCTTCATCATTTGCCAATAAAGCACGATGAGAACTTAACATGACCTATTCAGCAGTGTTCCTCATTGAGTTCACCTCTTCAATTGCAAATTAACTAGCACAATTAAAGCATAGTTGAATAGATTTGCTCATGCCCTTCTTTGATTCTTTGGTTCTTCAAAATAATTCCAATATGATAGGAGCATAGGGGAAACATGATTTATTACATCCCTCCATGTTCTTTATAATTCTTTGTCATTTCTTTTATTTTTTAACTCCAAATTTGATATAATTTGATTAAGTTTACTCCAAAGCTCTTTCCTTTCAAAAACAAAAAATTGACCAAGTTAATTATCAAATCTTAAAAAGAATTTATCTAATTTACTACAATCTAGCCTATTAAATATAGAATAAAACACATATATTAGTTATAAAACGAAAAGTTCAGGTACCGTAAATGAAACCTAACTTACATACTACATATTGCATGTATTAGCAGCTAAAGTTTTTCTCTTATTATAGAAACATCCAACTGGATGAAAAAAGAAAGCAATTGTTTAGGGACTTATATAATGTGTTTTTCAAGTTTATAAATAATGGAATTATGAGAAAAAAAAAGAAGGAAAGAAAGGTATGGAGCTATTAATTGATATAATTACGCTCATTTTATTTTTAGTAATTTTATAATTTCCCATCATTTATTTCCTTTCCTACTTATCTTTACTAGGGGAATTCTATGGTCATGTTAAAAAACATGATGTGAACATTGAAATACTTGGTACTGCCATGTTCTTCGATAAGATCAATATCGTTATTTATTTAACAACTTCAATTTATACCTAACTATGATTATAATATTGAAATACTTAATGTATCAATTATTATATTTACGTTAATAGTGTATGATCCTGTTGACGGGACTATAAAAGTTCTTATTTTTAGTTTATACTTAAGTTGTCAAACACACATTTTTCTTCTATTTCCTTAAATCATTATCCATTTCCTTAAATTTCCATCCATCCAAACATGGTAAATAATGGATTAGCACAAAATTCAATGAAATCGACTTTTGAGTTTATCAATACACAATTTCGCTTGACTCTTTGGACTTATCCTTTTGCATCATAATGAAAAAGGATTAGTAGAAAACCTAGTGGAACCAAAATTGTGCTTTTATGTATGCTATTCCTTTTCACTAATTTTGTGATTATTCTCTTGTATTATCAGTGCCATATTCTCTTATATCACACCAATTATCTATGCACTATTCTTTTGCATGGATTTATCTCTTTAAGTTCTATTTCATATAAACATTGTGTATAAAGGATTAATGAAAAACCACATTTCCTTCTATTATTAGTGCATTGTTCTCTTGCATCACCCATAGTGTGTTTTAGGGAATTTGTCATGTATGTTGGTGGCATGGTTAGTTTCCTCAAGTATTAGCATGATTTGATCAATAATTTCAAGATAAGTTTAGTGTTCTTAATTATTAGTATCAACAAGTCCAATTGTTTTCTTCCTTGCAAGTTCCATTCTCAGGTTATTAGCTTCCTCCATCTTTAGCAATGCCACCAAAATGTAGTGGAGTGGATTCGATTATAATGGCCAAGCGTTGTAGCATGCATCACACACTATTACATAGCCTTAGGAAAGTTATGTAAAAGCACAAGTAAGGAATAATAGAGAGTGAGAAATGTGAGTAGTAATGGAGCATAGGAGTTTAGATGACATTATCATTCTTTAAGTGTAGAGTGAGGTATTTATAACAGGTTGATCATTGGGAAGTCATGGTTGAGTGGGTGGTTGGTGATGATTATCGTAGATGTAGGGTGTGCCCATTAGTCTACATTTAGCGGATCAATCCCGAGTGACCCTCGGTTTGAAACTGATTAGTCATAGTATTCAGCAATTTGATTTTTTAGTCAAGGAGATTATTGTCTTTAGTGAGCTCTGGGCTACTAAAATAAGTAAGGCCAAGGCCCAAGGAGTCGGCTCGTATACGTGATGATCTGGATTGACCCTTAGTCGAGGAACCAATGAAGGAAGTGAGTTGATGGATAAGCTAATCAGGACGGGTTCAAGCTTTTAGATAGAATTTGTAGGCAAATTTTTGCTTAGAAATAATTAGGGCGGGATCAAATAGAAGAATTGCCACCTATAATTTCTTTAGGAGGCAACCTTATGCATAAAAAACAACACACGTGGTCATCTAAGCTAATGAGCAATTTGAGTCAATCCATAGTGCTAGTGGGTCGGAATTAGTAGGTACTTGTATTTCAATTGAATAATGACAAGTGTCGCCTTCACTAACGAATTTAATGGCCTTTTATTGTATCGAAGTGTACTGGAGAAGTCACGATTATTCAAATTTTGATGCGAAAAGAAATGTGAACACATGTCATGCAATCACTGGGTGGTCTGATGTCATATTTGTACCTTGATAAGGGTATAACATTCGACGTTTCTATTTTTTCCCATCGTCAGATGTTAATGCTACTCTTGATTTGATGGTCAGCGATTAATATTAGTAATATTATCCATAATTGTCACATCATTCAATGGATTGCCCAACCTATAAATTTGGATTTATCAATCACTATCTTATTCTTTTCTATTGTCATAGAAAGCTTTTCCTTATTTGCTATTCATGTCATGGCATTGCATTTTGTTGTATCCTCTTCTTCTTTCATAAAAATAACTATCATTAATAGTAGCAGGTGAGGGTTCTAGTGGTTCTTCAACAATCCTCAATGAAACCCCACCCTTACCCCTACCCCCCTAACCCCCCTTACCCACCCACCCCCCCCCACACCACACACCCAACCTTAACCTTAAACCCCCTTCTTAGGACAAGGCTACTATAGGGCTAGTTAGTATAAAATCCCTTTAGATAATTATTTCAAGTGTTTGCATAATAGAAAGGGCATTTTCATAAAGACAGTGCTAAAATGTTGCTAGATCAAACTTGATAGAGGTGAAGATTGTTGTTGGATTGGATTCATGCATATTGGGTATGTGTTAGGCCTGCAAAATAAAACACCGTCAGTAGGCATGGCATGATCACTTTGATGCTTAAGTTAGTTTGCATGTTCATAGAAATGCAGGCAATAATGGTGCATAGGAGTCTAGATGACATTACCATTCTTATGGCTTATAGCAAATCGATCATTAGTGGTTAAGTGAGTCATGGTGCCATGGGTGAGCAGGCGGTTGGTGATGGTTATCGTGGACATAGGGTGAGCTCACTAATTGATGTTTGGTCATACCAACCTTGAATGGTTAGAAGAGGCACATTAAGTGACCCTTAATCTAAGTTAGATTGATTGTAGTATTCAGCAAGTTTGCTTCTTGAGTTAAGGGGATTGTTGTCTTCAATAGGCTCTAGGCTACCATAATAGGTTGGGCATGGGCCCAAGTAGCCAATTTGTAAAGGCGATGGAAAATACAGAGGGAAATATGCATATATTGCCTTGAAAATGAAAACCCTTAACCTTAGAGAAGTGTTAAGAAGATATAGTGAATCTATAAAGGAATTTTTGGACATGAACGCAAAATTAAGGATCTGAAGTGTGATTCAATAAAACCAGATGAAAGAGAAATTTCATGACCAACATTAGGCCTAGTTGGTTGAAGATGAAAATGGATGGCTCAATCTAGTATAGATTTAGAGCGAAGAGTAGGTGTGTAGTCGCAAGAATTTGGGAAATAAGAGCACTGTAAGGGATTACATGTAAGATTAGTGTATGTAGTGCAATAATGGATGAAGTTACGGATACAAGTACAAGGCTTGAATGAGGAATAGAGAATTAAATTGACAACTTAGATGTTGGCACTAGGTGCCTTTGAACATTAACATCGATATAGTAAAAAAAGGCGGAGAATGCCCATTAGTCTATATCATTATTTATATAGGACATAGAAATTTTATTATAGAGTTTAAGAAATCGTACTGCATCTCATGAATCCCATTAATAGAGAATTTACTAGCCAATTGGGTACTTAAACTACTCATTAGTGGTAGTAATAGGTACGGTGTCTTAAGTTTTAAATTGGTAACTCACAATTTAGGGGGAAGAATATCAATAGCTCACATATTATATAGGAATGAAAACTTTGACAACTTTATGCGCGTGCACACACACACACAACAGAAGACCTATTGGAAGAAAGCAAAGCCTTTAAAGCCCAAATCATCCTCTTTCTCTAGTTTTTTCATATTATTATTAGTACGATTAATCAAGTTTTATTCAAGGTTTTTACATTAATTTTCTATTTAATCTTATCACAAGAGTCTATAATAGTGTAGCTCTTGTTTGGTTTATTGGTTTTTGGTTGTTTTGATTCTATTTTTTTTCTCATTTTTAACTGTTTGTCAAAATCAGATATAGATGGGATACAAATAAAATAAAGATGTAAATTATATACAAATACAAATGAAAATGAAACAATCTAAATAGTTTTTTTAACTTTGTCTGTAAGAAAATATTTTTTTAATGTTAGCAAACCAATTTAGAAATTTAGACCGTACTTAAATCGATATACTAAATGCAAATCATATTGCAAACCAAACCAAGTTGAAAGAAACTTTTAATTTGATGTAGTTCAATCTCCGTCCATTCTTCCCCTCGTATTTCCTTACTTCTTGGCTCATTTCTTTTAGCATCCAATTAATTTTTGGATAAAATCTATCAAATGTTATTCTACTGTTAAAAAAAAAAATACAATACTGACTTTTTGGGTCTGTTTGTTTTGGTTTTTTTCCGGCAGATACAGACACTTTTTCAAACTTTTTGCTAACAAATTATTTATCAAGAAATAGATATTGATAAAAAAAAGTTGACAGTTCCATCAAAAGATTAAATAGAACAAATACAGATAAAATTTAATGTAAATCGGATATATTTACACATATCATTTTAAAAAAGATACAGATACAGATAAAAAACAAACAATCCAAACAAACCCTTATTTCATCCACTACATTATTGAATTTAGGTGTGAAAAAAAAAATCCAATTATACCATTTCGATATTATTTCAATTGTTTAATAAGTCTAAAATCCCACATAAATATTTATGTCTTGTCTTTTATGTTGTCATAAATAGAATGTGATTTGAGTGGTCCAATTGGATTCTTTTTTTTTTTTTTTGAATTAATTATGGTGCCATGGTCCGTGGACTTTACCCTTAATTTTGTTTCATCTTCTTAACTCTCTAGAAGTTTGATTAGACGAGTGGAAATGGAAGCGACCTATCCTATGTGCTATAATTTAAATTCATCTAACAGTACACCGACACAATTCCAAGCTGGCCAATTACTCCTTGGAAGCTCATTAACAATTTGAGATTCATGTCACGATCAGAAATCGTACTTCCCAAAGACCGTTAGTTCTGTAAACTATCTTTCATTTTTTTTCTTATTCCTCTTTACACAGACTCTCTGATCTTGAATCCCCACTTATGCAAACCCCGTAAAACCCGAATTCCGTTCCTGTGAATTCTTACCCAGAACCCTTATCTTTCCCCAGATCTCACTTCACGAGCTCGCGATCTGTTTCATTTGCAAAAAATAACCCACCCCATTATTTTATATTGGGAATTCATAGAAGGGTTGTGGCTGTTGTTGTTGTTTTTAATCCGTATTTGGGAGACAATCAAAACTGGGTTTATAGGGTTTTGGTGGAAATGAGGAGGAGAGGAATGGATTTTCGACGGCCGGTGAGGAGGAGGTTGTCTAATGTGGTGTGGTGGACCCTTTGTGGGATTTTGGTTTTGTTGTTTATAGTTGTTTTAAGTAAAGAGAAGCAAATTGAATCACGACCATCGACAGCCAGGGTAAACCATACATTGTTTAATGCTTTTCTTTGTTTTTGATGTTTAGTTGTGCCAGGAATTTTGTGTTATTGTCTAGCTAGTACATGGTTTTTAAAGAATTTTGTATGTTGTTATCTAGTGAATTGAGGAAATGAAGTACCTTTTGTCAATCCGTGGACAATGTAGGAACTTTAGGTCCGTGTTTTTTTTTTTTTTTTAAATTTAGTATCTTTTTTCAACAAATTGATGAGATGTAGTTTGTTTTGTCATATAAATTGGAGAAAGTTAGTAACTTTACATCTGGGGTGGTAACTTTTATATCTGGATTTTGTAGGAAAATTTTATTTTTCCTGAGAGAATCAGAGACCTCTAATGCGTACTGTCAAGTGAGTTGCAGAAAGATAGGAACTTTACATCTGTATTTGGTTGTGTGAATTGATAAATGTAGTGTGCTTTGTCTACAATGTTGCCGGAAGATTGGAGCTTTAAAACTGGGTTTTGAAGAAATTTAGTATTTATTCATTTTTTTTCGCCAAAATTTAGTATTTACTGTTGAATGATGAAATGTAGTATGTTTTGTCAATGAAGTTGGAGAGAGGCTGGAACTTTACATCTGAATTTTTGCAGAAATTTAGTGTTCTTTTGTCGAGTGAATTGAAGAAATATAGTGTATCAATTAAATGGCAGAATGTTGAGAACCTTACATCTGGGTTCCATCCAATGATGGATGAATAAATAAGTTTGAGGTTGTTTTGTAGTGGAAGTCAGAGTTGTGCAGTCTGGAATGTTGCATGCAATTCTTTTCTCCTAGTAATTGGAACAGTTAATCCTTGAACATACTCTTAATGATCAATGGTCTAACCGAGGTTTTGGAAGGAGGATTTCTTTTTTCCCCCCACAACTTTTTCCATTTAGATGAAAGCAACTGCATGGTTGCCCTGCACAAGTGATCAAAAGACTTTGGAGTCTGCCTACTAGTCTTCACTAGGTCACATTTGAAGAATAAATGATCATGAGTTTCCTCTTCCCTGTGACAAAGGTAGTGCATTAGGAGAGGATTGAAACAGAAGAAGAATAAGAAGAAGCAATTTCTGTAGTCAATAGGAACTTGAGCTGGTTTCCTAGGTGAGTAATGCCTTTCCTTTCCTTAAATGGTGACAAGATAAAGTCAAGGTGATCTGATTCTTGCTATTAAATAGCTAACACATAGAAGTGTGAGAGACTTGATCATTTGATTTGATGTCATGATATGGCAATCTTATTGTATGACTTATATTTATGGAGTGGACTTTGTGGATATGCATGTGGTTTGTGAGATTTCTTGATTAGAGAGAGACAAGTTTAGGACATACAAGGAACTGTGCCACAAATATTAATCTAGGTGAGTTTACATTTGATTTGATTTTTTGTGATGAAAGTAAGAAAAGAACTGAGGTCAGATTGCTGAAAAGGTGCATGTCATATTACTTATGTCATTATGTGGAAAAGAGTTGACAACCAACATGGACTAGATCCATGAGGTATTACATGGAAATAAGGGATAAAAGCTGGAAGAGCCTATATCTTTTTAATTTAGGGCTGCTCAAGATGTACAATTGAGTTAATGAAGGTATCTTATGCGGTGTTCTAAGAAGCATTTGAAATATTCAAGGAAACTTTCTGTATAGAGGCTCGATTAGGGATATTCAAGGGCTCACCACTGTAACTAGTGAAGTGTGTGATTACATATATCTGGTTTTCACCTTCCATCATACGTTGGATTGGTGAGCTCGTAGAGTGAATAAAATAGGTACTAACTTTTATCTTTTATGGTGGATATAGTTCTTAGTTTTGCATTTTCAACATCTAACATTAGCATTTCCTTGAATGGGAAACAAAGAAAAGTTCGCATAACTTGAGGACACAGTATATATTGCTGAAAAGAACTGAGATCAGATTGCTGAAAAGGTGCATGTCATATTACTTATGTCATTATGTGGAAAAGAGTTGACAACCAACATGGACTAGATCCATGAGGTATTATATGGAAATAAGGGATAAAAGCTGGAAGAGCCTATATCTTTTTAATTTAGGGCTGCTCAAGATGTATGAATTGAGTTAATGAAGGTATCTTATGCGATATTCTAAGAAGCATTTGAAATATTCAAGGAAACTTTCTGTATAGAGGCTCGATTAGGGATATTCAAGGGCTCACCACTGTAACTAGTGAAGTGTGTGATTACATATATCTGTTTTTCACCTTCCATCATACGTTGGATTGGTGAGCTTGTAGAGTGAATAAAATAGGTACTAACTTTTATCTTTTATGGTGGATATAGTTCTTAGCTTTGCATTTTCAACATCTAACATTAGCATTTCCTTGAATGGGAAAAAAAGTAAAGTTCCATAACTCGAGCACACAGTATATATTGATCTATGAACATGGAGAAGGTAGTCGAATTGATGGAGAAAATGTTTCCTTAAACTCCAAACCTGAAATTCATGGAAGTGTCTATTATGCCCTATGCGGATTCTACAATCATTTGCATAGAATCTAGGGATTGCATGTTTCAAAAGAACACAGGAAAGTGGTTCATGTAGGGCAACAAAATCACTAGACGTGGCTTAGAGTGAACCGGTATATATGTCTTCCATCAGTGTAGCTCTAACACCATGTTTGGGAAGAATGAAAGAGCTAGGAAGGAAAGAAAGTGAAAGGAAAGAATTAGAGAGAAAAGAAAGTGAAAGAATAATTTGAAATGATCTCTTCATTTAAAGGGTTTTTGAGTATTTCCGTTGATTTCTTTTTGAAAGAATGGTTTTTGTGGGTAGCAAGGAAAAACTTACTCTTTTAAATTTATACCATCCATCGCTATTTCAATCAAAAGAAATGTTGCCTTTTCCCTTTAAGTATCTGCCTGCCAGATTCTTCCTCTAATCCAAACGTAGTGTAAGGTTTTAGGATAAGCAAGTCAGAGTTTATGGGGTTACTGTAGATGAGGCACAAGGTATTCAGGATCAGAGGAAAAAGTGATTTTTCATATTATATGGCACTTTTGTCAAGCAACCAGCTTTTATACATACATACATATAAATATATATCATTTTTCTATTATTATTATCTTTTTGTGGGGTTAGTGGTTTTTAGATGCAGGGAAGGGGCATAGTCATACCTGTTAACTTTCTCTTTTTAAGGTAAAATGGAATGTCTGGAGATTGCTGTCTGAAGAGCACCTCATGCTATTCAAATTAGAATTGTTCCTTGTAGAAGTTCTGAAAAGATTCAGATTCAGATAATTGTTTTGAGGAATCTGAAGATCTGAAGAGAATATGATCTCAGTCTCAATATGGTTTCGAATGGACCATTCTTATCAGCATCCATTTTTGAATATATCAGAGTGCTTCTTGTTGTTGCACCAAAAAGGGAAGGGGGGAAAAATGAAAGTCTTCTTTGTTTACTGAATTCATTTGTACTTTTGGAACAACCTTTTGTAACTGGGTTAAAAATTTCAGACTCAATGGACTAGAAATTTAGCACATTCTAAGATTCAATTTCACAGTAAGATCTTGTGACCTAATTCTTTTTCGAGGTTGGAGTTGATTAAATGATTCACCTATTAGGATAAGTCTTATGACCTTATTTTGGATTCCTTCAGCCTTTTTCTGTTGCCATCTTTACACCTAAAAGTATATGGCAAATTCTCATCTGCAGAAAAGGAAGTATAGTAGTAAGTTCTTATGGATGATTTTGTTTTAATTTGCCTTCTTTAGATCATCGACAGGAAGTGAATCTACTTGCTTCTTCAATGGAATATCAGGATATGTGTAAGCAAGTACATGCATGTCTTTCTTTTGACTTCTACAGGATAGGTTGCCAACATGTTTTGGCTGCCTTGTCACAGTAATTCTTCAAAGCTAATCTGTTGATTCTGCACTTGACTTATCATGAATCTGTTCTCTCATCCTCATCTATGTACAATCATATCAAACACGAAGTTTATTAGACCATTGCACCTTTCTTTTCATCCTTCAGGATACTTACTGTTTATAATTCCCCAGTGAGGGAGTAAATAGAGATTATATTCCTTTGTGCATGATTCCTAGTAAATATATCATTCCCTGCTGGTACTTTTGCAGATGGTAAAGGAATATAGTCCATGGCTATTTTATCATATAATTCTCTGCTGTGAGGGCTGGTAATATGGGTTGTGTGCTTGTGAAAATGGACTGACAGAGAAATACATGACTTTTTTGGTGTGCTGCAACATTATTTTGTCTACTGCATCGTGAACTGAATAAATCACAAAGTGAATCACTAAAAATAATGAACTGGATAAATCTTGATATGCCTATTTTTTAGAGGTTAGCCTAAGATTGTTTTGAAGAGTACTTTATGCCTTCTTTCTCTCCTGCAGAGATACTACAGGCAGGATAAACTTATGGAAGGCCTAAACATTACAGATGAAATGCTGAATCCTAATTCTGTGACAAGGCAACTTGGTGATCAAATTTCTCTTGCAAAAGCCTTTGTTGTAATTGCAAAAGAAAGTAACAACCTTCAATTTGCCTGGGAATTAAGTGCCCAGATTCGCAACTCCCAGGTCCTCCTTTCCAATGCTGCAACAAGACGAACTCCATTGACAACTAAAGAATCAGAAACTGCCATCCATGACATGGCATTGTTGCTATACCAAGCACAGCAACTTCATTATGACAGTGCGACAATGATAATGAGACTCAAAGCCAGAATACAAACTCTTGAGGAACAAATTAGTGCAGTAACAGAGAAAAGTTCAAAATATGGTCAGATAGCTGCTGAGGAAGTACCAAAAAGCTTGTATTGCCTGGGTGTTCGGTTGGCTTCTGAATGGTTCAGAAACTCAAATCTACGAAAGAGACTTGAGGAAAAACAGCATATGTCTGCAAAACTTACAGATAGCAATCTTTACCATTTCTGTATCTTCTCTGATAATATTCTTGCAACCTCTGTTGTGGTCAATTCAACTGCTACCAACTCAAAACATCCAGAAATGATTGTGTTCCATTTGGTGACTGATGAGATAAACTATGCGGCAATGAAAGCGTGGTTCACCATGAACAGTTTCCGGGGAGTAACAGTGGAGGTCCAAAAGTTCGAAGATTTTAGCTGGTTAAATGCTTCTTATGTTCCTGTTTTAAAGCAACTGCAGGACTCTGAAACTCAGAGTTACTACTTTTCGGGCAATAACGATGACAAGAGGACACCCATTAAGTTTCGCAATCCAAAATACCTTTCCATGCTTAATCATCTAAGGTTCTACATTCCCGAGGTATATCCCAAGCTGAAGAAGGTGGTATTTTTGGATGATGATGTTGTCGTGCAGAAAGATTTGTCGGGTCTTTTCTCCATTGATTTAAATGGCAATGTTAATGGGGCTGTTGAGACATGCATGGAGACATTCCACAGATACCACAAGTATTTGAATTATTCCCACCCCCTCATCCGTGAGCATTTTGATCCTGATGCATGTGGATGGGCATTTGGGATGAATATCTTTGATCTAGTTCAATGGCGGAAGAAGAATGTAACTAATATCTACCATTACTGGCAGGAAAAGAATGTTGACCGGACATTGTGGAAGTTGGGCACACTTCCCCCTGGGCTGTTAACTTTCTATGGTTTGACAGAGCCACTAAATCCGACATGGCACGTCTTGGGATTGGGCTACACAAATGTTGATCCGCAGCTGATAGAAAAGGGAGCAGTACTACATTACAATGGAAATTCGAAGCCATGGTTGAAGATTGGAATGGAAAAATACAAGCCTCTCTGGGAGAAGTATGTCGATTATGGCCATCCCATATTGCAACGATGTAACTTCCATTGACTGCAAAGGAAGACGAATTTTGTATCCTCCCACTAAATTTCGATGGCTGGGGTTGCTTGGCTAACTTGCTCAATCTCTCACACAACTTCTTTTCAGCAAGCATGGCTACCGGTGGTTGTATCATTATGATGCTTTCATTCGTGCATCAATTACTTGTCAATCTTGTATTCCATGCACTCGGCCAAACAGTAGATGCAATATCATTAGCTGCAATTCATTTGTTCGCATTCTTATTGCTAAAACTAGTGCAATTGAGGACGATTGGAATATAGTAGTCAGTAGTAATGACGACTGAATCATGTATCAGGGATTTTTTGTCCTGGGTCTGTATTATATCCCAGATTTAATTTAAGTGACACGCCGCGCCAAGAGTTCAAAGATATACAATCGCATCAATGACTAAAAGCAGATTTTGCCACAAGTGTCCGTCGCACCACACCTAGTGAAATGATTTGTTGACTGTCTTCTTCCATATGGATTATGGATTAAAGTTTTCTACCCTGCTTCTTCGCTCAATTTTTGTTCTGGTCAACTCCATATTTGCACCATTTTGACCAATTTTTTCGTCCATTTTTATCAATCAATGATGAAAATGGATAGTATACTTGGAGTAGATACTTCAGAACCTGTCATCGCAGTTTTCAATTAAGAAATGAGCTTCAAATTCAACGGCAAAAATTGGAAAAATTATAAACGATTCCATTAAGTGGCAGTCAAAGAAGAACAAAAAGTTGAGCACTTTAACGTCGACTGAGGTGAGGAGAGAATTCAGCTTGTATATCTAAAAGTTGGGAACTTTATTTTTTGACAGCCAATTTTAATTAAGAAGATCAAAATCATAGTTAATTTGGCTGAAATAAAGTCAAGACGGTCATAATCATAGTTAATTTGGCTGAAATAAAGTCAAGACGGTCATAAGTCCATAAATCAAGAGTTTGAATCTTTGCCCGTGATTAAAAACTTGCCATGATTGCTTCGTGGAAGAACGCTATGAAATGGGTGAAGAAGGAACGCAATGGACCAGAATAAAAAGTCCAGTCTAGTAGTAGCAGTTGAAGTTCTCCTCTTTTGGTGGGTATTTGGAGCGACTACCGGAAATGCAAGCTTCAGATTGGTGTTTTCAAATTAACTCCATAAACTCTCCGACGAACACCTAAAGGCCAAATCTCAACCGCCACTCTCAGGACTGTTGTCTACCACTGCTTCTAGGAAAAAAGCACCCTTACGGCCTTACCATTACGCTTGCCTCCGTCAACGAGTCACCGGGACCACCACATGTAGTCACTGCTGGCTAACGACTCCTCTTGGATTGCCTACACCAAAATTCTGGTCCGTCTTCTCCCTTTCACAAAGTTCGGTTAAATGTACATCGGTTAAGCTCAATTCATTTTGTTTTATATTGTTCATTTTAATTAACAATAAAGTATTGTTCTTTTCAAAAGACTTCATGATAATAAAAAGAAAAACTGCAAAAGCGTAGAAAAATTGTTTTACTAAAAAATAAGGAAAAAAAAAAACTTTAATTTCTTTATAGGCATATCATTACAAAAAGAAATACAAAATCCTTACTTTAAGAAGATATAACCTTTAATAAATTTATGGTGGAAAGAGTTAAAGAAATTTTAAAAAAATCAACAAACAAAAATTTTTATAAAAAGAACTACGTGACGTCTGATTTCAATAGGGATGCAACGAGGCCGATCATTATTGGGTTTCCGACCCACTTGATCCGATAAAACACCCCTATATGATTTTAGGGTTGGGTTTGGATTTGACATAAAAACCTTGAAGGGTTATAGAGTTGGGTTCAGATACTATTTAAAACCCGATGGATCCCTATCCCGTTAGTCATGTAACAAAAAGAAAACATTTGTATAATTCATAATTGTGTTGTAAATGTTAACTTAAATAGACTAAAAATTAAAAAAGGAAACCCTACACTCTTCTCTATCTCTACGCCGCATCTCCAATCCCTGATTCTCCAGCTCTTGTCTGTCTCTTTTCTCTCATCCATACTCTCTCTCATCTCGCTGTCGCATCCAGATTCTCTTCTCGCTATTGCGTCCAGTCTTCCTCCTCCTCGAAGGTTACTCTCAGTTTGTACTATGCTCAATCTACCTCCAGATTTCGCCATCACGTATAGCTCATCGTACTCATTTGGCCCATCTTTTTCCTCTTCGAGCCTCGAAGTCACTCCTCCTCTTCAACTATTGTTGTCGTGCAGTAGTCATCTCGAGCCCATCAGTGTTGTGTAGCAATCGTCATCATCCAACCAGTCATCATCGTCTAATAGTCATTGTTGTAGAGCCCATCATTGTCGTATAGCTCCAGCAGTCATCGTCGACCGTTGTCTAGCATTCTCGAAGTTGGTCCCCCCCCCCCCCTCCTTAACTTTCCTCTCTCTCTCTCTCTCTCGTATGTTTCACCACTTTTAGCGCTTTCTAAGGTTGGATTTCAATTTTTCATTCTTTTCATTTCCCATAATTTGACTTTTTAAGTCTTGTTCGTTTATTGGTATGTTTTTCTTTGTTTCATGTTTATTGCAGTATTTTTTTTCCTTGGTTTCATTGAATCTGTCTTTTTGTAAAATTTGTTAAATTAGATGAGAGGCAATACCTCTATTGGAATTGTTATTAGAAATAACAAGCCATGAGAAGTGTTAGGGGCAAGAACATGTCTTATGTTATCGTAACTATTGTAATTTATGATGGATAAATCCAACTATATCATGTATTTAGTCTTGGCATATTTTAAGTATGCACTCGCTATGTTTATCAATGAGATTACACTTGTGACTGATATGACTTTTCTAATAAGCTGCTTTCATCTTGTTTTTGCTAGCATGCTTATATGAGTGCATTAGTAATGAGTGTTCAGGCGAGTAATTGGGTTGATAATTGGGTGAGTAACTGGATTTTAAGGTAAAACTTGTAGGATGAGTTTGGATATAGAAGGAAAACCTTACAAGGTTATAGGGTTGGGCTTGGTATGTCCTATAATGTAACGGGTTCGGACTCCGATTTATATGACCTGCCGGAGACCTGACCTAGTTGCATTCCTAGATCTCGACTATCAGGTATATAGGCACCTATAGGTGACTTAAAAAATGAAAAAAATTCTCTTTTTTGTAAATATTTATTTAATTGACAATCATTTCATAAATTTTACTGACTTAAAAAATATAGATGAGATTAATGTAAATATTATCTTGTACATACCATTACAATTAATTGTGAAATTGTAGTTTTTGTAAATATTTCTAAATCAACAAGTTTTAGAGCATTAAAAGAATTAATTTTAATTTAAGAATTTAGAAATAGTAACCATTTGGTTTTAACATGACAACCCCCGAACTCATAAAAACTCTGATTTTATAAAAATTGGTTTTGAGTCAATTTTCACTATAGATTAGTAGCTAAATTAGGCTTAATCAATCCACTAATTCCAACTTTCAATTTATTTTCCTGATTTTGATCGGGTAGTAACTTCTTAAAGTTTTTACATAATTCAATTTTTTTTTTTAATTCCTAACTAAGGATTTGTATCAAATGAGTTAGGGTTCTATACAAATCGAATTAAAAAAAAAATGAAACCAGAAATAAAAAATCCAGTTGAGTGTAAATGAGGATTTTCAATTTCATATTATAGAAAGGGTTATCCTTTAATTTCTATAGAAAGTTTTAACATATTATAGAAATTAAATTTATGGGTTAACATCGTGATATCAAATGAGGATTTTTTAATTTATGGATGCCTCTAATTGAATTGCCTAACGATAGGGCTTGAGTATAAATTCTTGCTTCAACCTCAACTCGCGACATAGCTACCCTCTGGCAATGATGTCCTTCTTTGGTAGCTGCTTCACTTGAGCTTTACCACATGAGTTGAATTCACAACAAGATTAGAGTAAAATCTTGTCTCCATAACTCGCAACACAGCTGTCTTTTGGCAACGATGTCCTCTCTCTGATAGCCACTTCGCTTGAAATTCATCCACACGAATTGCATCGACAATAAGAATTACCTATTCACTAAGCACAATGGGTAGCATTTAAGCGGTATGATGGAGCTGAGAATTTTAGCTTTGATACCACTTAACTCTTGTCTCGACAGGATCATACGTGTTTGTGTTCTAGTCTTTCATAACTCTCATTCTTGTGTTGTTTAGATGTTAGAATTAGGCACATTAAATGCATATGAATGAAAGAAGAAGTAACCAATGGTTTTTTTTTTTTGCCATTACAAGGGGATTTGAACCTAGTATCTCTTATTTGAGAGACTGAAGTGATGTTATTAGGTTACAAGACCATTAATTGGTATTTAGATTCAAGAAACGAAAAAGTAAATAGTTTTGAAGCAACTTATTCAAATATGAAAAGATGCGAAATCATACTATGTTTTTTTTTTTTTATAATTAACCCTTGTAATTTTCAAATTCTCTTAATAAAATATAAAGTAAATAAATATAATCATTTTTTTTGTGATAAAATCAATTGTAAATTGAACAATAGAGCTTAAAGAAGTTACAGAACAATTAAGTTGCATTATGATGGAGGATATTTCAACCTTGCTTAGAATAGGAAAACATGTTTTGTATGATGGGAACTTCTACTATCTTAACAATATTATCTAGTGAATCATATAGTAATTGATATCTTAAGTGTCAAAATATGGGATGAGACCATAGTAGCTATTTTTCTTTGGCAAGTGCTATGAAATTAAGTGAGAAATTTTACGCATTTAATACCTTTATCTTTTTCGCAAAACAAATAATTAATATATATCTCTCTCCCTTTAAGTGTGCTTACAAAACTTCTTGTATGTTATTGATCGACAACAATAAGCTCATTATGTTTATCCAGAGGATCTAAACTGTCCCACTCATTTTATTGCTAGCCTAGAAATTAACTTTTCTCAAGGATTTTTGGATGTTCATTGTAACATGCAACAGTACATTAGCCACGTGGCTTGATGGGTGCTAATTCCAGCATCGCCGGCGTTAGATAAACCTAGGATAGGTTACTAGACTACAAGAAAAGAGCCTCAAATCACTTTCTGTTTCCTAGTCCCCAATGTTTCTCAACCGTCCAACAACTTTGTTTCTGTGAAAATAAAATCAATCTCGCCGGCCGCATCCATTTTCTACCTTGCCGCCCATTTTCAAATATTTTGTTTTCATTTCCATCCAGCTTCTAACGTGAGCCAGCACTTCCATTCTCATACCGTATCACAACATATCATGAGGAATGACAAAGAAACACCTTCAACTCTTGATCAGTCCGTCAAACCACGACGGCTAATATTAGCCCGAGAAGTGAGCTCTAGGTTCCTGTCTCCAACCTCTACTCCTACACATGATAGTGGAATCCCGTCTCCAAACAAGGTGTCCTCGCCAATGAGGCGTAATTCCGGGGAGAATTCCAGGAAGCACGGGAGTCTTGATGATCCTAGCTTCACTCGAGGCCTATGGCCTTCTGCTATAGCAAGTTTATCTCCTAGTTCTCGGTCACAAAACAAGAAACTGGACACTTTGGCTGATCACCTAGGAAATGAAAGAGTCCGGGATCTCCTAGAGCAGAAAAGTGGGAAGAACAGCAAGTTGGCCCTTGCTAAGCAGACGAGTCGTGCGGAAATTAGCCGGTTTGGGAAAGATTTAAAAGCTAGTAAGGAGAATCATGGACCCGGTCTTGGTGGATCAATGAGATACACTGGGAAGCTACCGTTTCCAGGTAGAAAATCAACCTCTTCTGGTTCTCATTCCGCAGCTCACAGCCCAGGGTAGTACTTGCTGGCAGATTCTTCACTGATGAAAACGCGGTGTATAGAAAATCATCAAGGAGAAAATCAGATCCTTTTCCTGATGGTAAAGACTCGGAAGATTCAGAATGCAGCGATGTCTCTTCTTCTTCTGCATCTAATTCGTCTTTTACATTGTCATCAAGGAGAGCCGGTATAGAGGTTTCATCCAAGTATATGAATGACGTGACGTCTAGTTCTAGGAAAGGGATTTCGATTTCCCACACTTCGGATCCTGCATCTTTTGATGAATCCGCCAAATTGAACAAATCTTTGATAAAAGGTGTGATCAAGAGAGCTAGTTCTTTAAACGGATATGGGAGTGCAATGTCTCAATGGGCATTATCACCAGGCAGGACAGGCTCAGTTCCAATGTCACTGGAAAGTAAAGAGAAGCTCCTGTCCTTTTCCAGCATGAAACCACCTTCTAGCCCCTCTAGGCCAAAAGGAGTAGAAAAATTGCTCAACATGGGCCTTGACTTATTCAAAAGCAAGAAATCTCCTTCACATTCGCCAGCTGCAGGATGTGGGGGTTCAGAAAGCGTTCATCACATTCGGTTACTTCATGACCGATTGATACAGTGGAGATATGTGAATGCTAGAGCTGATGATGTTAATCAGAAGATCTCTAATCAGGCAGAGGTGAATTGCTTTAGTTAAATCATTCAGCTCAACATTGGATACTTTTTACTAATTCAGAACTGACAACATAATTTTTCTTTACCCAACTCAACATTTCACTACAACTTTCTCATTAGAAGTGTCTAATGCAACATAAAATTGGGATTAAAACTCATTTTTGCGTTTCTATTGTATTCCTATGGATCGGATGCTGCCACATGCGAAAAGCACACAGGGCACACTTAATATTAATCATCTACAACAATATGCAACTGGCAAAGCATGGATGAGAAACTATAACATTTGTTTTATATAGTGGTGTTTCATTTTTCATTTTGGATCTGGGTCAATTTGCATAGCTAAAACTGTCTGCCTAATGATTTTAACTGCAGAGAAATCTAATATTTGCTTGGAGTAGCCTCACAAAAGTGCGTCATGCTGTTGTGCACAAGAAAATACAGCTAGAAAGAGAAAAGCTCAACATGAAGTTAAATCTCATCCTTCATTGTCAAGTAGGAATTTCTTTGATGCATTTAATTCCGTTTCAATAAATCTCGACTCAGCATTGATACCATTGTGCAGATTAACCCATTGGAAACTTGGGGAAATATGGAAACACAGCATTTATCATCTATTTCCAAGATGATAGAATGTTTGCATTCCATTACTTGCAGAGTGCCCTTTGAAGGAGTGGAGGTAAGGGGAAAACCTTTTAATTTCAGCCGCTGTTTCCAACCCTTCTGCAAATCCTTGATAAGTAACCCTTTATGTAGGTTGACCTAGAAGAAGCCTCATATGCACTTCGATATGTAGTTGATCTGACAACAACTATAAAGTCAAATCTTGTTTCTTTCTCACCCTCGGTTAGCCCAATCTATCTGACCATGTCTTTGATTTTCCATTTTTGCTTTACTTGTTTTATCAAGACAGTCCGTTATTGTTGTTCTCCTTGACAGGCTACAGAATGTGTTCCATTACTTTCAGAGCTGGCTAGAGTGGTGAGGCAGGAAAAGCTTCTTTTGGAAGAGTGCTTCGAACATCTTAGAATCATAGTCAAGCTACAGGTACTCGGTGATATTCTTCAGTCGGTATTCAGTAGTTGATTATGCTTAGTGCAAAGTTTTGCTTGAAACAAGTTGTTGTGGCTAGATGTGTAGGTAAATTAACATGTAATTTCATAACAATAATGGATTTGGTTTACCCCAATTATCTTCTCTTTGCATATTATTGACAGATTGAAGAGAGGAGTTTAATGTGCAGCATAATTCAACTAAACTCATGGCAAGCAACGACAGCAACAGCAACAGCAACAGCAACCGCATCTTAGACCGCTAAGAGCCATAGATGATTTAGATTCTTTAGTAGAGGAGTATAGAGGGCTTAACAAAGAGTGGCATTGCATACCAATGAGGATTTACTTGTAACTAATTTAGAAGTCACTGAGGTTGTCATAGTAAAAGCAAGAATCATTATGTAGATAATATTTTAGTGAAAATGTTACAATGCTGATTTCACACTGAAAACTTTTCTCCCATGTGATCCGATTGGCCAATGCGTGGTGCGCAAGCATCTCAAACCTGATATTGTTTGGTCTCAGATGTCGTAATCTTCATGTTTGTATAGAAAAGTTCTCTACCATATAGAGGTACACAAAAAGGATACTTTTATTTTTCTCCATTCAACACTTTTTTAGTGTTTTGTCTACTTTAGCTTTTTCTAATTAGATTTAGAGCAATCATCTACAAGCAGGAAGAAAGACAGCATAAATAAGCCCAAAATAGAATAAGCCAATTGAGTATTTTTATCCAAGCGCAGCATTCATTCAGTTAAGCTTACTTCTTCATGTTGATTAGCCTGGAACTTTAAAAGTTGCATCAAGGAGTTGAAAGATGAGAGACTTCTTTTCTTGTTATTTCAAACCCTACCTGCATTTAGTGATGAAATTATCTATTAGTCGCACTTCGAAAAGGAAGTATAAAAGAATTGAGTAGATGTAGAGCTCGAACTCCATTTGCAATTTTAGAATTTGGGCTCAAAGAAGAAATTTAACTAGACTTAATAAAGCTCATATATTTCTTTTAGTGAAATTATATTGGAGTTGATCAATTTTTGATAATTTCAATATAATTGTGAAGAAAAGGCTTTATTATTATTATTTTCTTTAGTTTAGACAAATTCGAACTAAGAAAATGTCTTTTAATACTTCTAAACTCTTATAAACGCTGGCCATATAAAAGATGTATTCAGTCAACTCATTCATTTTTGTAAAAAATTACCAATATATTGCAAATACAACATAATATATTCTATCTTCATTTGGAATTCTTGTAATTTGCTCATCAAAATCAGAATTTTGAAATTTCTTTTCAAGCCCTTTCAGTGAAAGGTGTCTATATGATCGTGGCATACAATCACTCACAAAGCTGCTCAAACATGGGATAATCATGCTCTAAAATTCAATATATGCTCAAAGCATAAGGTATCAAACATAACTTTTTTTTTTTTATAATTAAATATTCGTAAACTTGAATTTTTTTTTTTTATATTTGGACAACGCTTTACTTTTTATGGATCTTTAAATTTTTTATTTTAATTTTACTCTTTCCAATTTTAGTGATAGTACTGTACTAAAATTAGATTTTTAATGCTGGAATTTCTACAAATTTGAATCCGCCCTTCGACTTGGAATGACACTTTTTGTATTCGAATTTATATATCTACTAATTGGCGCACACTCATATTGTGTGTACAATTAAAAATATATATTTTTTTCCTTTCATGTAGTACTAATCAAAATACATATATATATATATAAATAGATAAAGAAAATAAGACGCTATATAAAGAAAATAAGACGCTTATATAATGTTTTTATAGTATTAACTTGTTGATAACCACTTAGAACTCTTTGGCAAAAAAAAAAAAATGTCAAAACTATGCAACAAAGTTATATATAAAGTATATGCATTGTCTATACACTGTATATATTATAAATAGTAATAGTTATATCTTTTAGCTGAATTGTAAAAAGTTCTTTTGTTAAATACTTATTGGTTTAAGCACATATAAATGATTTTAAAGACGTGTGAAGACCAAAGCTGTTCATATACTCTATGGAAATTATAAATAGATTGATAGATCTACATGGATACAGGTATATAGTTACGTAAATGATTGAGGGGTAATTTCTGTTTACTCTAAATAATCATCCACAATAAATGCATCTAATTTTAACTGAATTTCAAAAAGATCAACGATAAAATCTTTATTAGCTTCGTTTAGCTAATTTAATTTTAATGCTGAAGGACATGGAAGTAATTATAAAGCATGTAGAGGGCATATGGTCAAAAAAAAAACTCTGTATTTTCTGATAAAGCCAGCAACAGTTTATCTAAGTCAACATGTATAAGCTTCAGTTTTTTAATCGCCAATTACTTTAATTTACCTTCGTTAATATCAATTTGAATTGTTTATTTGAATTTCAAATTTGCCACTAATGGTATGTTTTATTTTCTATCACTAATTTATAATTCAAATCAAAATAAATGTCACCGTTTCTCGTCTCTCTCATAATAATTGCTCTTCCTATCCTCATAAAAACACTTTTTCTCTATTTCTCAAAGGTTACTTATCACCGAATAGTTTAAAGTTTATCACTATTTATTTGTGCATTTTGAGAAAATATGAGATTCGCATATTATATTTTCACTCATAAGTTTGCGATATTATATACTGCTTGCTAAGAAATCATTTAAGCTTAGATTTGTGGTGATGAAGAGTACTGATAGAGAATATTTTGCCATAACCTACTAGACTCAACATAATCCAATGAGCTAGCAAGTCTACAAAAGACCTTCCAAGAACTTCGGCCCTTAAGGTCTTTAGCCCATGAAAGACCTCAATCTTAGTCTCTCCCACAAATACCCTAGCCATGCAAAGACCTCAACCTTGTGCTTGTGCTTCTTGAAGACCTTCGTCCCCAAGGACCAAGGTCTCACCTGGCCTTAGTTGCATCTCCTTAGGGGGATCGATTAGTGCTTTCATCTCCTTAGGCGAACAAAGACCAGTCCAGTCACCCTTCATGTTCGACACCATTACACTCTTTGGGTTCAAGTCAATTGACAGATAGGGATTTGTTACATAAGATGCAAATATTATATGTACCCTATTCTATTATGGCTACTATCTATAAATAAACCTCACACCAAATGTATGAACATAACCAATTAATAGGATCCATTACTTATTCTCCACTATCTAGTTTCCTCTCTACTAGAATCCATAGCTAACTTAAACATATGACTAATTACATGGTTTGTAATTGAAATTTTATTGAAGAATATTATGGCAAGTTTGTTTACTAAGAAGTTAGTGAAGCTTAGATTTGTAGTGATGAGAAGATAGTTGTACCACTTATAACATATCTTTAGTTGATTGAGAAAATTAATTCTTTAAATTCTCCAATGGTAAGACATGATATAATATTTGCCAATAAGCATGGAGAATACAAGCCTATGCCCATTCATGAGTCAATGTTGAATATTTAAAATTGAGTCTAATAAGAGGTAATGTCGATTCTCAACTCTAGAGTTGAAGATGATCATTGTGATGTTCAATCTAATGTTGACTAGGATGGGGATTAGATAGAAGATGAGCAAAGTGATAGTAATGGTGACAATTTTGAAAAGAGCCAGGGGATGCAAGACAATGTTGCAAATGAGTTGCCTACATAACATCCTTCAAGTTCAATGGGAACCTGATACATGTGCTTTATTCTATATTTAAGAGGTTAAATTATATATATGTATATATTTCTATAACTTATTGTAAAGATTTGATACTTAACTTGGTTAATTTTTTGTTCTTGAAAGGATAATGAGTGAAGTTAATCAAGTTTTATTAAACTTTGGGTTAAAAATGAAGAAGTCCAAAAGACTTATGAAGAGCATGAGTAGACCTAAATAGTCATGTTTTCCCTCGTGCTCTTATTAGATTTTGATATTTGAAGTTTTGAAGATTAGGGAGAAACATGACATAATTTAAGTAATCATGTTTCCATCGTGTTTTTTAAGAGTTTGAAGAATAAAAGATCACAGGGATACACGATGAAATATAATGAGTCGTGCTTTTCCTGTGTAGATCTGGAACTTAAAGTTGTGAAGGGATCAGAAAGAAATACGAGAAGATAAGGAGAGTCGTGTTTATGCCGTGCTATTATTGGATTAAAGATGCTTGAAGAAACAGATAAAAGCATGAGTGACTAACCTTAGTCGTGTACCAACTGTGTTCTTTCTCGGGTGGATGATAAGTGTCAATAAACTCTTATTTATAGTGCTTATTTAGACGTATTTCATATGTATTTATTGTGATTTTATCAAGAAAATAATACTAGTTATTAATTTCATGATTAAGATTGTAAGCCCCGGAAAATTTCAGTAAATAATTCCAAAATGAACTTCGAAAATAAACCCTAAAAATCACTCCAAATTAAAACCGAATTTCGACAAGTCCTAAATCACGAATGAATCCAAAAATTTCTTAATCATGAGAAAATGAAAATCCTTAAAAACAAAATAAGAGCTCAACAAACTCCAAATCCAAAACCACTACGTACAATAAATTCTATACGTAGCTCTGACTTATAAAATCGGGTAATATAGAACCAAAAAACAAATTATTAAAAAGTAAATAATGATTAACTTTCGGAAATGAAACCCAATTAAGGAATTTCTAAAACATTAAGAGTTATTAAATACTTACAAAAATAAAATTTAAAATAAATTTCTCAAATTAAATATGTTATATAAACAAAATATCAATTTCCAAATTGGCAAAGGTCTAAACCGGAAAATCACTCGGAAACCCTAATCGGAATACAATAGTGTAAGTTCGGCAATCTAGCGCCCCTAACCCTAGAGGCCGAGATGTAGTTTAAATATATAGAATAACTCTTAGTAATAAAGTTCGTTAATAATTATCAGATGGTAAATTTTTGACCTATTTCGAACCGTTAGTATCGGATACAGACTTCGAAAAGCGTGTCCCGGGGCTTGAGATATAAAAAATATACCATTAGTACCGTTAGACTCGTAATTTTTATTTCTAAATATCAGTTTATATAATTTTTCGGGTTATAAAAGTTACAGTTATAACCTTTTGATCGTATTTTCATTTCTATCGGTAATTGATTAGTCTTTTGCATTATTCATTTTTTCATTACACAATTTTTTATTATTTTTTTATATAATGTATACCCCGGGTTTCCTAGTAATCGAGTAAACTTCGGAAACCGGAAAATGAAACCCTAAACCGGTTTAGTTCAAAGCGTTATGAGAAAAGACCTAGAAACCCTAAATCCGGCTTTTCTTCCGTTCCATATCAAAAGAAATTTTATAAAAAATGTAATATGGAATATTGTTTTAAAAGTATATTTTAATCCATGAAAAGTTTGATTTCGAAAAATTTTCTATTCCGGGTCATCCCGAGACCCATTATAGAAAAGTGTGCCCCGAAACTAGAATTTCAAAAATTTACTTATGAATACTCATTTGAATCGAAATAAAAAAGGATTTCAAAAATATAAGTTTCATAATTTTCCGGCTTACGAAAAATACAGTTATAACCTTCTTATTCGTATTTTTTACTACCGGTAATTAAGTTGTCTTGATTACTATTCACTACTATTCACAAGTACACCTATTACTACCTATTTGTACACCCTATATTTGTAACACTTACCATCACTCCATCAATCTCTCTTTTCAAAAACTTTTTGTCTCCTAAGCATTATTTCAATTTATGACAAATTGTACCATTTCTATCAAAACAAGTTAAATCAAAATCAAATCTCTCCTCCCCCCATACATTGGTTGCGTGAAAACCCTCCCCAACAAGTTCTAAATTTCAAATTTTTTTTCTATTTGTTTATTCATTTTAACCTAATTCCATTTAATATATAAGCTACATTTTCTCTCTCTCTCTCTTCATTCTCTCATTTTACAAACTTTACAAAAGTGAAAAGCTCTCTTTTTCTCTCCCTCACCACCTCCATGCCGTGAGCTTCTAAGGCTCATACACACATAACACACAACTTCTTTTCTCTCTTTTGTCTCCTATTTTACCATTAAGTAATGAACCTTGCTTCTATATCCTAGATCCTTGTAATGGCTAGGTTATTCTTGAATATTTCCAACTAAATGTCCCCATGAGCTCTTGCTAGGGACAAGGAAATATCAAAACAAGAATACCAAACCATCACCAAGTGGATCTAGCATTTAAAGGAGCTTTCATGTCATAAGCTTTATGATTTTTCATCAAAAGGTATTTTGAACAAAAGAACTTTCATAAAAATATAGTTTTTATGTTTTCAAAACCTATTTAAGCATTTGATATAGTAGATCTACCATTTTACTACTCATATTCATGTAGGCATTTAAGATCATCATTTATTTTGAGTTTATGTGCATTAATGGTCTTCAATGCTTTTGTCCTTAATAAATAACCTTCCTAGTATATAGATCTATAAGTAGATGAGTTAATAAAGCTAAAAGGAAAACACTTTTCAAGAAATGAATTTGTGTAAATTCGGATGACTTGAGAAACCTAGTTTAAAAACCCTTTTATCAACTTCTAAACATGTGTTTTACAAGAAAAATGAAGCCTATAGGTGATAGATAATGTTTGATGATGTTTTTCATGAGTTTAAATGAGTTTTTACTAAAGAAAATATTTAAAACAAGAGATGAGGTCTAATAGAAGTTTTGAGTTGAAAGTCTTGAAAGCCAAATTCGTAATAATGGATAGATGGTTAGAAAACACTAGTTTTTCAACATCAAAAATGGTATTTTCTTAAATAAATGAAGTCCTTAGGGTATAGGTAAAATAAATGCTTATCGTTTTAAGTATAAAATACTTTTTCTTAAAGGAATCAACTTGAAAATGAAATTTTCTAAATTCGGATTTTTGGAACCACCTTAGTAAAAGACCCTATTAAAAGTTTATAAATGAAGATTTTATTAAAGAAATAAAGGCCTTAGGATATAACTAATATATGGGTCAAAATTTCTTTAAACAAAATGGAGTTTTCCCAAAGAAAATCCTTGTAATAAGTAAGTGTGACCAAGTGTGGTAATCTTACTTGTTAAACAATAGCATGAAATGATTTTCTAGGAAAAAGTTTATTTAAATTTGTTAAGTCTAAAAAGTTATAAGAACTTAGGCTCATTAGAGTTCATATCATGACATTCATGATAGGGAAAATCATTACCATGGCATTTAGTTTCATTTTGTACTTAGGAATCTCAAGTGCATTCATGAAAACCGCATTTTCGGAATCAATAACACCGCTGTACAGATCTGATCCCTCATTTCCGAGGCTTAGATATTTTCGAAACTTGGTTTAAACTTCATATTTAGAAAGCTCTTCCGAAGTAGATAGAAATCGATATAAAATTTGCGAGATTCCGAGTTAAATTGACCAAGTTATGGCCATTTTAAATCGGGACTTCGAAAATGACGCGAATTTCGATTTCACTAAGTTTTCTTAGAGTTTTAGTATCCTTAGATGGTAGAATACTCATTAGAGTATTTCTTATGTGATTAGATGAACCCGAGAACGTTGACTCTTTACCACCGGATTATTATTACTAGAAGACCGGTGATCCAATGGCCGAGTGAGTTCATTTCCTGAGTAATTATGCTCATTGAGTGTGCTTGTAATTGTAGTAGCACTAGATTTAGGTAAAGATAAAATTGTTGATGAGAAATGAACTTTTCATGTTGAATGAATGATAAGTATATCGAGATGAGACTTGTTGAAATAATATTGTATGAGTTAGTATAGACTTGGATTGTTTGAAATACTCTATGATCGCTCTTAATTTGCATAATGAACTTGCTACGATTCTATAAATAAACTGTACATGCATATCATCTGTGAGTCACATTGCATTACGAGAATGCTTTTGGTGGGAACAAAAGTATGATTAGGAGGCAGCGAGCCTTCGTTAACGTTAAGGATCTGCAGGGTCGCTTAAGTTAATGGGCAGTGGAGTAGACACTATAAACCAATACATATAAACAGGTGGAGGACCACCTTCGTTAACATCAAGGGCCTATGAGGTCGCTTATGTTAATGGGCAGTGGAGCAGACACTATAAACCACAAGAGAAATATTGGAATTGTGGTTGCATGTTCATGGACCACCCAAACCCCGAATGGAGGGCGTAAATCCATTCACATATGGCTACCGGAAAGTCATATGCTTGTATGTTCATGTGCTTGTGCATTCATATGATTGTTTAAATAAACTTGTTTGTATATTTTACAATTGAGTATATTATTGTGGAAATGAATCTCACTAAGCTAGTGTAGCTTATACCCCAATAGATGTTTAAATGAGCAGGTTATTCCAAGAATGCTAAGTGGGGACTGAGATGGTTGAAGCCGAGAATGATTTCGAGATTCCGGCAAGATATAAGAATGCTTGAAGTTTTGGCTAAGCTTTACTATTTGCTTTGTAATAGCTTTATGTAGTGAAGTCTTGGGATGAATGTAGTTGAAGTTTGATGAATTGTATCTTGAAGTATATGGTTTTGTATTTGGAGTATAGTAAATGTGTATTTCCTTTACATTGTTACTCATTTGTATCAACATAAAATGTATCATTCCGATGTGTCTCCTTTATGCGTTATACGCCTTGTACATAGTATGGAAGCCTTCGCATGATTGAGGTGGTCATTCTTAGGTTTTAATATTGTGTACGGTGGACTTCTACGTTTAGGGTACCCTTCGGGGCGTGACAAAGATATTAAGACAAATTGAAGATAATTCAAGTGAAATTAATGCAATATTGGCAAAATATAGATAAAAGCTGAATTTGTACATGCACTACCTTGTGCATGGCCTGATGAATGCAAGGGAACAAATTAGAGTACTCTAAAATTTTAGCCCCTCCTTCAACAAAAACAGGGAAGACAAGAAGGGAACAATTCAGGGAGCAAACAGAGAAGAAACGACGCTTCTGATTTCTGCCCCTCAGTCTACATGGTTGTGCATACTAAGTTGTGCATGTTATAAATTCCAATGTCGGTAAAGTTTCTGATTTCGGCCCTCCTCCATGCATCGCCGTGCAGCCCTGTTTGCATCCTAAACTATAAATAGCCACCTTGTCTTCATATTTTAAAGATCTTTTGGCATCCTTTCAAAACCCTAGAAGAGGAAAGACAAACTTCAAGAGGAGAATTGTTTGAGCATCATTAGAGATCATAAGATAACTAAAGGGTTTTATCGTTATATAATGTTTACTAATTACTTCTTTAAGTCTTATATTTTTCTTGTAAACTCCATGGAGGAGTAAATCTTTATACCCTAAATCTTGTGAAACCCTAAACCCCTATATGATTTGAATTGCTTTTGATTAATGAAAAGTTTACGCCTTTGTATCTATTTATGTGTTTTAATTGTCTTGTGATTGATTTATATGCTGTGGTTTTAACTTCAAGAGTTCAAAAATAACTATATAGATAGATAGAATGAAATCGAGATTCTACCTTTGAAAATGTGGAATTGAATTCTTTCTAGAAACTGATTGCGATTCTAACTTTTAAAAACGTTTTCAAACACTAGAAAATGGAGTAGAAGCTAATTCATGATTATACTTTAGTTCATTCCTATAGACCAAGCATGGCATAAGATTGGCTCATGTTGTTGGATTGGATATTGCTTCTTTCACAACTGTCATAGGTTTTCTAGATAAAGAAATATGATGACGTATACGATTACTAACAACATATAGTAGGTCTAAATAAGGAATTTACTTTCTCTTTTTTTTTTTCTTAATTTATATGATGTGCCTTGTGTAATTAATGATTGAGGATAACGTGATTATGATTTTATAAGATATATTATGATTTTATAAGATATTTCAAGAATTATGAGAAGAAAAATAGAGGGAATTATTAGAAAAAAAATGAAAATGATCCAAATTCTCGAATGAAGTAGCAGAGGTTGCCTTAAATTAAATCGAAAATTCTTAATAAATAGTATATAAAAAGAATGTCATATCACTTTTCTTTTTTCTTTTCTAATAAAAAAATTTTATCTATATTATTAAAATGGATAGATGCATTTCTAGAGGGTGTTATTCTTTTTTTTCCCCATTTTTTTATTTGATAAGTAAAACCTTTATTTTGATAGGTAATTTGAATCCCACTAACTCATGCATGTCCTTACTTTTCCTCAATGAACTTTTTTCACTTCTCCATTAATATTTAAAGATAGAAATGTCAAATAACATATCACATATATATATTTCTTCTATTTTTAAGTATGTCAATCAGTATGTGGTTCTCAATAGACTTATCTTTTTAAATAAACATGTTGTAGTATTACTAATAGTGTCTAATATAATTAGATAATTATTTATATTTTTAGATGCTATAATGTTGATGGTGTAACGCCCTAAAAATTTAATCAATTAAGGCGCGACTGCCACGTATAATACTTTAAAATATTACACGCTTAGGCTTCCTTTAAAAGATTTTGTTTATGTTGAACATTACCAGTCAATTTTAAGTTATGAAATCATTTAGTTAGATTTTCAAATAACTGGATTTAGTAGCAAAAAATCTATATTATAAAACAATTTTTAAATAAAAACTCTACTCTTAACCAAGCAAACCAACTTTCTAAGAAACAAAATTTAATAAACCATTTTACAATCTACTCTTAAGGGTAGATAATCATTTACAAACAAATAGGCACAAAAAGGCTCTTTATGGAAATATAAATTCATAAATAAATTCATTCTCTATTAAACAAAACAAAAAGAAAACAAATCAACTAAAAACAAATCTATACTGCTAACTCACTTCACTCATCCTCCTCGAATCAACAGAAGCTCCCAAACCCCGAGCCAAACAACATAATCATCATCCATCATCACCATCACCACATTGTCATCATAATCATCATCATCATCCTCAAGAGCCAATCAACAACTGTAAGGAACCACTATCCCCCTATAATTAAAATAGGTATAACAGTTCCCCAATCACATATAACCTATAGAATTATATGTAAGGTCGTACAAAATGAAGTGTTTGAGTAATTGTTTGCCTAATTCTATAAGGATCACCATATATCAAATCATAGGTTTTTAAGACTCTAGCAAAACATAACTGCACTATTAATATATATATATATATATATCACAAGAGATACAACCCAAGTCATACATAGTCAAGTAAATAAATATATTAAAACCAAAGGCTTCTTGCAAGCCTTAACAAAATCACAAAACATAACTCAAACCGAAACTTAAATTACATCAACAACAAAAGAGTTCACATCTAATCTATTACAAAGACAGGGTTCTATCAAGTCCATGGTTATCTCTAATCTCCAGGTCGTCAAGAAGATCTTTAAAGTCGGTTCCATACTCCATACTTACATAAAACTCATCGGAGTCATCCCTTGAAATGGTTAAATATGAGCCAAAGGCCCAGTACACAAGTAACAAATACAAATGCAAAGTGAGTCACATGTTCTTAAGCTAAATGCAAAATGCAACAACTAATTATTAATTATTCAATCTTTAATTAGCTATACAATAAGGGAGTATTCAAACTTTAGATATTAGAGATCTCGTGGGAACCCGAGTAACAACCTTGATGCTCAGGGGGTTGATATAAGTAGCTCGGATACTCATACCATCCTAGATAAATTTACCATAACGATTAAGTAATCTCATCTAGGGTTTCTAGCTGTTACACAACTCTACTTAAACTCAGTCCATAACAAGAATCTAGTTCATCATTCCCATAAGCGTTGAACTAAACCATGGTACTTCCCCCCAAGTTTAAGCAAATGTTATACTGATACCAAATTCCCCATCGATTACTTGCTAAACCACGTATGAAAATCATATCAAAATGATAAAGGTGGTCTAAGCGCCTAAACTACCATGCCCCCAATCTGAGCAGGGGCTGCTCTTCGAACCAGATTCAATGGCGTAATAAAAAATTCAACAAACAATTATTAAGTGTTTCTCAATAGAGAGTAGCTTTAAAGTAATGCCTATCTTAGCAAGGAAACAAGCAAGTTACTGCATACCTGTACTAGCTCGAGAATTAATGGGGGTGGTCGAGCGGGGATCAATCACTGTTCAAAGAGATCATCACAATATCACACTTAGTCCAAGCTCAATATCAACTAATCTCATACTCAACCATTCAAAGAAATTCGAATAAGTTATCACAAGATCTTAAAATAAGTAAAGGAAATCATATATACAATATAACTATTTTAGCTTAACACTCATAGAAAATCAATAATTTGTTAAATCTATAAATATACTTAAACCATGCTTAATTATATCACTCAATCATCATTAAATATCAAATATCATTAATCTATCTCATTTTAATTCAAAAAGATCCATTTGCCAAAGTAAATACACATAAAACAAACAAAAATAAGTTTTGAATTTGCTTGGAAAAATAATTGAAATTTAAGTATTGATAATTTCAGAATTTGGAAAAACTCAAACCATGAAAGTTGTAGATCTCTTTTTAATTTTTCCAACGCAACTTGAATCACCTCAATCAGAGATTGGATGAAAAGTTATGGCCAAAATACAAAAACACGTCAAGCTGTAGGGGAGATTGCATGCCCCTTTGGTCGCCCGTGACATGTGAAAAAGTGACTATCAGCTTGAATCACTCTCCTTCGCTCGCCCGTGACTTATCCCTGTTGCTAGACACGAATTTCCTTTGTTCTTCGTGTAAAGTTTACACTTCCAAAACTTCTTTAAAATCATCCCATGTTTTTCCTAAGCTTTTTATATGATCAATACATCATTCAACCCACATAAACTCCACTCAAAATATTAAACACTTCACCATCATCATTATTCATAAATCACACTTCAAACCCCAAGTCCACAACACCCAACATTTAGTCATCAACCATTTGCATTTCTCAACACTTCTAATCTCATATACTACATATAGAATTAACTTCACTAGTCTCCATAACACTTCTTATACTATCAATACAACATATAAATCATCAAACATAAGTTTAAGCTTAAACCTAGTGTCAAGAAACTACATACATTCATATATTCAAGATAGGAAAAACATACTTACCAAGCAAACTTTGTACTCTTGATTTGTAGTCATAAAGCAAGCTTTTGATGGTTGAATTTATAAGAGATGAAGGGCTTAATAGCATAGGGCCATGAGGAAGCCTTTGGGAGTGCAAAAATGGAGTTTAGAAGCCTTTGAGTGGGTGTTTGTGTTGTCTGAAAAATTTGGACGAATTTTCACTTTTATGGGTTAATGTTATCCTTTTGTTTGACTTTCATGGTTATCACTAATAAGGCCTTTAATGGGTTTAACTTGTTTTAATTAATGGGCTTGATTTGTTTAATTAAAGGTAGGTTTATAGGCTTTATTTGTGACTAAAATTCTGCAATTTTGAGAATTATGTACATGCTTTATCTAACTTATTGTAAGCATATTTAATACATTCTAATGAAATTAAAATTTTATGAACTTAATATTTAATTAATTCTAATACATTTAAATAGCTTTAGCACAACGACACAACATATAATTCGTCATAAATATAAATCACATTCAACACATATCAAAAGCATGTATAATTTCAACAACACACATATAAAATGTGAATTATGAATTTATAGCTATTTCAACAACAACAACACCATCAATAACATCACTTGTCTTCATCATCAATAACAAATCCTGTAAAAAGAACAACAAAATAAGGATGAGTCGAAGCCCAGTACATAATAACACAATCACATACGAAATGGTACACGAGCTTATCTAAATACAATACAATATCAACAAGTTATTATATAATCTTCAATTAGTGAAACAACATAAGAGTATTCAAACTCCGGAACAACGAAGAATCTGGGGTCTTGAGTAACGATCTCGATGCTCCAGGGGTTGATATAAGCAGCTCAGATACTTATATCTCCTAGATTATATATCCATAAAAGAGAAATAGTCTTATATAGGGTTCTCAGTTGTTTCTTATTTTCACTTAACTTAATCCATAATATCACCTAGCTCAAGTGTTCCCATAAATATTGAAATAAATCATATTAGTTCATCTTAAGAATAAGCAAACATTATACCAATATCAACAACCCCATCGACTACCCATCGTACCACTTATGAAAGTCATATCTTAATGATACGAGTGGCCTAAGCGCTCAAACTACAATGTTAATCTCATAACAGGCTGCTCCCCAAACCGGATATCGATCTTACACTCCAGGGCAAGAATGGGATTTCAATAGCAGAACATACAATCAACACTCATCTATTAACTAAGTCGTCTTTAAGTTCTTAATCCATTTTAGATGCCTATCCTAACATCCAACATACAAGTTACTACGTACTTTATTAATTCAGAATCCAAACAGAAACTAAAGATAGATCATAATCCATCCCAGAAGATAATTCAGACATCCATATCTATTCATGAAATAAACTCATATAAGCATTTACTTTAATTATCCTTTTATATCAAACTCATTTTAGAACCCTATTTTATTAAACACTAAGTTGGAACCCTGCTATGGTTGCGAAGATCGTCTCGGAAAAATGCGGACAACTCTTATTTGTCTGTCAAAGTATTTCTTTTCTCTTTGATTATAGTATTTTATTGAAAAAACATTAACAAAAAATTCATGTTCTACAAACACAAAATTCCTAAGCAAATAAACATTTGAAACAACATATTCACTATGTTAATCTAAGATCATCCTAATATATCATTCTAATCTAATTATTAACTACTTAGCTCATTCTAGTTTAACCTTAGCCAAATTTATTAGAGTTAGTCATTTAATTCATTTACTAAGCTAAGTTAATTAAACTTAATCAATCTAATCCATTTTAACTTATTTAAGCCCATTTAGTCAAGTTGGACTTAGATTGATTAACTAGATTCATTTAATATCTAAAATTCATATTAACTTAAGTCTATGTTAACTTGATCTTAGCCAAATTGATTAATCTTAACCAATCTAATTCATTTTAGTTCATTCAAGTTCATTAAGACAAGTTGAACTTAATTTATTAACTAATTTCATTTTATATTTAACTATATGTGAAATCAAATTATCTATTAAATCTATAAATTCATTAAAGCCATGCTTAATCATATCATTAAACAAATATAACACATCAAATACCACTTATCTATCTCGTTTTAGCTCAAAACAATTCATTTTATAACTAACTATACAATTCTAACTAGTAAAACAAGTTTTCAACTTTGTTTGAAAAGCATAGCAGCTGGAACCAAAAAAAAAAAAAAAAAAGATTTTGGCCTTGATAAGTTTTGAATCTACAAAAGTTAAAAACATAAAAGTCGTAGATCTCCTTTTAAGATTTCTAAAGCAATTCGAATCACCTCAATCCGAGGTCAGATGAGAAACTTACAAGTAAAATAAAAAAACATCATTGTAGTAGGAAAAACCAAACGAAGCCGTTTGGAAGTTTGTTTCAACCTAAGGATTTTACTAAAAAATGATCTGAGAGTGCAACACCCCTCCAAACGGGCCGTTTCCAAGGCCATTTACCCATACACCCCCTATACGGGCCATTTCCAAGGCCGTTTGGACCTAGGAGATTTGTATAAAATGCTTCAGAACTTGCAACACTCCTTCATATAGGCCATTTGACCCATACACCGCTTCAAACAGGCCGTTTGATAGGGTGTTTGGGCTATAACAAGTTCTCATTTTTTCAAAATCGATTTTTACCCACTTTTCACTATTCAGCCTTACTCTAAGCTCTATACAAACTTCATACAATATACTACATACATTTAACAATTCAAAACATGTATGAACTCCACTTCTCAACATCAAACAACTTCTTATCCATTCAACACATCAAACACCATCAATTCCTTCGCCAAACCCTATAACTACTATTCATCATCTTCTTCATACACCCACCCCATATCAAACATTAAACCAACATATTCATGAACTTCATCATAATTTCTACTTAAATCTAACATCAACTTCATCATATACATGTAGTAAAAATAATGAAAACAAGAAAAACTACAACACTTATCTTTTAGCAAAGCATGCACGTGATATTCGTCTTCTTCTTTCGATGGGGCTACTTCTAACTTTGAGTTCCTCTTCTCCTATCTCATCTTTTACTTGATTTCTCTTTTATTCCTTATTGAATTTGAGATTTTATAGAGAAGAATTTGAGACATTGAAGAGAGAAAAGGAGAGGAAGAAAAGAGAATGAAAAGAGAGAAAGAGAGAGATGGTAATGGGAAAAGAAAAACCAAGTTAGGGAAAGAATAAGAAAAGAAAAGGGATAAGGATAGAGTTAAAATATTATGGAATAAGTGTACTAGATTGAGAGCTTTCAGTTCATATCTTTAGTTCTAAAAATATTTAAAAGATGATTTCAAAACCAATAGGCTAGAAATTAAGAACTTAAAGTAAGAACTTAATTTAGGAATTTAGTTAGATCAAATAGATATTTAACTTGAGTTTGTGTTTAAGAATTGATATTTTTATACAAGTAAATGAACTCAAATTTTGTGAAGACTAAGGAATTGGAATAGGCTAAATTTTAAGGGTTTAAGAATCCTCTAAACATTTTAATAACATGTTTAGGGTTTAGGAATTGAAATATCCAATTTCAACTTAATTCATTACTAATTTAATTACACCAGCTTGTCTAATTATTTCCTATACTTCATTTGATTTATTTTAGCCCATCTAAACCTAATTTCTAATTTAGATAGAGATTGGGGTATTTTAGATGGGTAGTAATCTAATATCTTATTAAAAATAGGTAAATTTCACTAGAAAGTAACGTTTTGTAAAGTTAATCAAATGAGATATTAAATTTTTGTAAAATTCATTTAAGGTATCAAGTTTGTATTAATTTTTAATTTAGTTTCTTTAGTTTTCATTAATTGTTAAACATTAGTATCTTATTTCAAAATATCAATACCTCTTATTTACTACTTAAAATATTAATATTTTAAATAAATTATTTTTTAAATCTTAAATTTTTTAACTAATAAAAATGATAATATCTTAAATAAATTTATCTTTAAATATCTGTATATTTCCATAATTTATTGGTTAAAAACTCATGCCATGCATCTGTTTCCTTGCTGCACAATTATTCTACGATTGGCCCATGAACATCAGTCATGAGAGGTCGGTTTTCTTAGGGTAGTTTTAAATGTATAATAAGTGACGTCCAAACAGATGGATGGATAGATAGATATACATATATTGTCTTTTTCCTACAGAACAAAATATTGTAGCACGTGAATCATATTTTTCACTATAGTAGTTTACTATTCTGACATCTGGCTAGTTTGAATTATAGCTACACTAGTTTTTATTTCTTTCTTTAGAACACAAACTATTATTTTCCCCCCAACTTTTGGCATACAAACTCATGCAGGTTGTTTATTATAAAATTATAATATATAGTATATATTCATGCAATTTAAATAATGATTCTCATACCACATTTTTAATAATATAGAAACATAGATTGTTTACATATTAATTATGATAACCCTTTTATTAAAAATTTTCTATTTGTGTTAATGTGGTACATACTTCATGATGATATCTCATGCTCTTATATAAGGTAAGTTTTTATATGGTCATTAGGTATTTTGGAAATTACAAAAAAAAAAAAATTGCCTAAATGAGGCGAATTACGTATTGCGCAATGTCGACCCATGAAAAAATATTATGAAGGAATGTTTTTGAAATAACATATACAAAATTGCATATAAGATAACTTATTGACAAGTAACTCTAACATGGTTAGTAGGAGGTTAATAGCGATAATTTTAACATTATTTTTCACGTAAAACACCTATCAACTGCTACGCCCACCAATAAATACATCTAGAAAATTTATAACATATTTAAAAAACTCTCAAATTATAACACTTCTAGAGAATTTTTTTAAAGAATCAAAATCTTAATTTTAGTTCTTTTAACTTAGCTTTGGAAAGTGCCTTAATAAGTAAGTTAGCAAGCCAATTAAAAAGAAGAAGAAGAAGTAACTCAACACCTAATCTTTAAATGATAATACACCAAATTGACTTCACTATTCTTCTTAGCTTTGTTGATTGCACAAAACTTCATATCTATGTGTTTTGATCTTCACGCTATACAAGTTCTTTACAAGAGCAATGATTGACTTATTGTGAACCCATATTAGAGCAGCATCATTTTAGCTTTGCCCTAAACCTGTCAATAATTTCCTAAAACAAATTGTTTGGTTTGCACATATAGTTGTAGAGATATGCTTTGGTTCTATTGAAGGATGGGTCACCATCTCTTACTTTCTTGAAACCCATGAAAAAATTATACTTCAAAATGAAAATGGTATAATTAAATTATTTTTGAATCATCTATACTTCGTACTTTAACATAATTGTTAATTTTTAAAGTTATTTACATCTTTTTTCACAAATCATAAACAAAAGTTTATTTAATGTACCCTAAAACTCTCTTAGTTGCATCAAAATGAATTTAACTTGATGAATTATAATTCTTTAGAAAGAAGCATTTGATTTATCGCCTAATTCAATCATTGACAATTTCTTGAGCAAAGCTAGTAAAGTTGTTATTGGTTTAGATTTCCCATATTAAGTTTTTTTAGAACCTTCAAAACATGCCTTTATCATGAGATGAAGATCTGATCATCATACTGGTGAATTTCCATGCCTATAAAATATTTCATCTCACATAAATTAGACATTTCAAAATTATTTTCCATCTCTAGTATGAACTACTTCAAGAATTTTGAATTACAACCTATAGCCAAATGTTCTTCTTCATATGTGAGACAATAAAATGAATTTCATTTAGAGCCTTTGACACATATAGAGTAGCTTTACTTTTATTTTTTTTTTAAATCCATATTATAAAAAGGGTAAATATCATAAATGATACTTGTTGATAGTGAATTTTTTACAAGTCTTACTAGGCTGGGGCCCAGAAAAAAGAACAGCCCATATCTTAGCTTCAGTAGGAAGTCTACTCCAAGAAAAGCCTATGAGACTAGTCACACCACCACAACAAGGACAAATGCCCACAAGACCTTAAGCTGCCCCAAAAGAGCACGTCCTACGAGCTGAACCTCCATCTCTATACAAGGGGGATGCGATCACGAAAGTCATGCAAGTAGCAATCCCTGAACTCTTTGTGGGGTTCCACAACGACCTAACAAGTGGATCTCCCTAGTAGTCTATGCCTAGCCTGATTACCCTCCATATATAGTATATCCGTATCATAAAACAAGAACAGACACAACCTACGTCTGACATTGTTATACTCGATGACTTAGGCTAGCTAGTGACTCAATAGGGACTAGCCACTTGTAAGGGGTGCTCCTTGATCTCCTTCGAGAATCATCATGTCCTCTTTATATCGGGGTTCAAACATTTTCACAGGAGGTAAGTGACAAAAAAAACATAAAAGGGATCACAACGGCTACCTTCATCTCCTCCATATGTTTCTTTCTCATTCTACCTAAGGATGAACCCATTCTCTGACTTAAGCATTAAAGTGGCAATGTCAGACAATCCTCGACATAGGGCTGATCGATTATTTTTTGTGTGTAAGTCTAAAGGCGAACTTCTTAGGCTTGATTCCCATAGAGAAGAGGGGCCTAAACCTCCACTAACAAATTCAGCACCTGCAACGGTACCTAAACTTTAACTAAATATGCAATAGAGTACCTAAATTTTGGAATTGATCAATTTAGTACCTAATAAAACTTTTCATGTATGCTAATTAATATCATGGAAGTAATGTTGACAAGTACGAAAAATTATTTTAGGTATTAAATTAATCAATTTTAAAGTTCATAAACTAAATTAATCCATTTCAAAATTCAGATACCTGATTGCATATTTCGTCAAAAGTTTAGGTACCATTCATGACATTAACCCATATAGAAAATAGCATCTATTCTATCGTGTCGCGCTCTTAGTGCTTGTTTTAAGCCATTAGAGCTTTGTGAAGCTTGTAAATTTTATCTTCATAGCTTGAAACCTAAAATCCTTCTAGTTGCTCCATATTAATATCTTTTTTCAAGAACACCATTAAGAAAAACTAGTCCAAATTATGAACTTTCTATTACATCATTGCTACTAAACCCTCTAGAAGCCTTAATAGTATCACACCTAGCCACTAGAGCAATTTTTTTTCCCTAGAAAATCAACACACATATGGTTGAAAAGCCCTTTACAACTCATCTAGCCTAATGTTTGTTATAACATTATTTGGATTATATTTGCTTCTAAAACCCCACTTTTTTATTTTTAAGCCTATTAACCAACCCTCAGGTTGCCTTTTTATTTATCAGTTTGAACTACTCCATTGCAACTCTCGACTTATTTACTTTAGCAACTTTGTTATAATAGGTGGGTCTAGTGCTAGTCTATACTTTAACTTGTATTTTTAATAGATGTTGGGGCATGGTTACCCCTTACATCTGCATCTTTTTATCTCATTTTTTTCCTTCTTATTTCACATTATTATGCCATCAAATTTAATGTCCTTGCTAACCATTATCTATATTATTAAAGAAAAATCACCCCATTTGGTGTCTTTAGTATAAATATTTTTAGTGTAAATGTTTTTAACATAATAATTTTAGCATATGGACATATAATATTTTTTATATCCCTGAAATCATTGAAATTAAATAAGGTTTGAATAGGCATAGTCTTTCCTTTTTTAGTATATGAACGTAAAATATTTTTGATATCCTTGAAATCATGAGATTAAATAGGGTTTGAATAGAATTAAATAGGGATTGAATAGACATAGTCTTTTTCGTGTAAAATATTTTTGGTATCCTTCAAATCATGAAATTAAATAGGGTTTGAGTAGAATTAAATAAGTATTGAATAGATATAACATTTTCCTTTTTTAGTATATGAGCGTAAAATATTTTTGGTATCCTTAAAATCATGAAATTAAATATGATTTGAATAGAATTAAATAGAGTTTGAATAGATATAATCTTTTCCTTTTTTAGTCTAAGCATATATCTTTATATATCGATTTAAATCTCTGATACTATATTTATGCATGACAGTTACCGAATATGGAGAAGTTACCTATGGAAAGTACAATTATAATTATGATTTGTAATTAATTTCCTAATTTCTAGGACTAATTAAGGTTTTTCTCTTCTAATTTATAAAAACAATATATCTATTTAATTTATATATATTAGGCTATTTTATTTACACACGTATCACGGGTGCGTCATCTGCTTTTGTGTGTGTGTGTGTGTGTGTGTGTGTATCCCAAAAATAATGCTATTTTAGTATTATTATCTAACATGTGTTTTTTCACATATGGCTAGATATGGGCATGGTTTGGTTCTAAATTGGGAACCAAATTAGAATTGCCACTGGACTAAATGTATTAATCTAAAACCGGCTTAACCACCAGTTTCATTCTACTTCTAAAAAAAAAAAAGAATTTTTTTTATTCATAATCTTTTACACACCCAATCTTTTTTTCTTTTTTTATGATCTCTTATACGCCTAATCTATATTTATGCAAGTTCACACACACACACACATATTTACCATATGTTATTAAAAGAATTTTTTATGCTACTATTTATTCAAGGATAATTACAAGAAACATAATTATATTTTCAATTTTTTTTAACTTGGCACATTTGTGTTTTTGTCTTTTATCCTTTTGATATACCTACTTTTCCATATAATACAAAATAAGTATAAGAAATATAAACATAATGTACTGAAAAGATAAATAGTTTATATATTATAAAATAAGTAATAATTTGTATATTATTTTATTAATGAGACAAAAAAATGATGGTAAAAAATGGCCAGTTCTTATCCCAATTCTCCATTTTTCAAAACCAAAACTAGCCATTCTGATTTGGTCTAGTTCCAAATTGAGACCGATGTCTACATATGCAATATGAGTGCACCACAAATTCCTAAATGGAGTTTTATCCTTCTTAAGTATTGATGGAAGCTTATTTGGCGAATATGTAGTCGTGTTCATAGTAATTGCCAAAAAAACCACTTCGACATCTTCTTTTCAAATAGCAAACACTCGTCTCAACAATAATTTCATTCATCTCACTTACTTCATTGAATTGAGAAGAATAAGAGATGGTTGATGTTCCATTCCAACTTCAACATAAGACTTATTAAACTTGTCCAATGAATACTTAATGTCATAAGTCAGTCTTATTATCTTCATATTATAATTTTGAAAGGATCAATGTCATAAATGGTACCTAAACTTTGACAAAATATTTAATTGGGTATCGAAAAAAACCTTAAAATTGATCAATTTAGTACCTGAAAAATCTTGAGGTCGATCAATTTGGTATCTAGAAAAAAACTTTACATTCATGCCAACAATACCTTTATCAAGTTCTTTCAAGTATCAAATTGATCGATTTCAAAGTTTTCAAGTACTAAATTTATCAATTTTAATATTTTGGTATATAATTGCACATTTTGCTAAAGTTTAGGTATCATCATAACATTAACTCAATTATGAAATACACCATCTAATTTTGACTTTTGCTTCACGAATTAAACCTTACGCATTCTTGTATAATCATATATGAACATGATGAAATACCCAGTACCATTTACCAAGGGTGTCCTCGTTAGTCTATACAAATCCATGTAAACCAATTGCAATCTTTTAGAAGCTCTTTGACCTTGTTGATTGGAAAATTAAAGGCAATCCACTCTACTTCCAAAATTGCAAACTTGACAAACACTTTTTCGTCGTAAAAGACAGGTTAGCCTTGAGGTAAATATCTATGATACAAGTGTTTTAAATGTAGTACGATGAAAATGTTCAAATCTCTTGTGTACAACATCTTTGTTTCTTTTCCACTTCATTGAAAAACTTTCATCTCTCGTTCTCACACTCAACTCACAACCAGGATCATCAACAATAATACAAATTTTATTTTGAAAATGCAAAGAATTTAGGATCTATATGGCTAATTTCAACTACAAGCAACATATCTATGATATGTTTGATGCCTAATAGAGTCTCCACAGTAACAACTCCCTTACCCTTAACATCAAGTGTGTCTTCATTCCCAATTTTTCCTTCTAACTACTAGAGCAATTTAACTCCCTGAAGTTACTTAATATAGGACTCATATAGTTGGTACATTTCTATACAAATGCTACATGCATGGCTTGGAAGTTGTAATAATAAATCAATGCTCTTGTTACTGTTGATTTTCATTCATGGGTTTTATCTATATTGAAATGCATCTATGTATATGAATAATACTAATGCTAAACCCTATTCTAAGTGTTATGATTTTATAAAGAATAAAATAGTTAAAATAATCTACAATAATAAAGTATGAATAAGTAATAAGCAACAAGTATCACTGAGATAGTGGCATTGGGTAATATATGAGAAGAAGTATTCTGGCATATGATCAATTAGATTATATCTTACATAATTAGATAATTATTTATCTTTTTAAACATTCCATAATACCAAGAGATATAAATATCATTCTCCTAATAGAATTAACTTAAATTCAATATTTTATAAATAAAGGCTCAATTATCAAAAAAGAAAAAGAGAATTTATGTGTGTGAGAGTTAAATTTCAAGATAATGGTGGTGATGAGGCAACTAGCAAACAAGTTTTGCCGTTTGAATTTTCAACTATGTGATTTGGGCTTAGTATTTTAAAATTAGTTTGGAATCATTCACGTGAAAGTATAAGTATCCTCATCCGTTATAGTTAAGCTTTCTCTGTTAGTCGCTTTCATGCTTATCATTCATTTTCTACTTAAATTTAAAAGTTACAAGTCAAAATAAAATATAAAATAAAGAAAGTCCACGGTATATTGATTCAGAAAAGGTCTATAGGGCCAGTTTGTTTCTTTTTTTTTTAACATTTTTTTTTTATAATTTCAAACAAATGTTTATCAAAAAAAGTAGATACATATAAAATATATATATATAAATAAAATATATATAAATAAAATACAGATATAGATGAAATATAAATTAAATAAAAATAAAATAATTCAAAAAGGCACAGATTATGTACGTTTTTTGATGCTTTCATGATTTGATGTTTATCTTCATATTGAGAGAAGGCTTCCTATTCCAGTTTGGAGGTTTTGTTTGGGGGTGGGGTGGGTTGTGGGGAAGAAAAGAAAGCGACTACACGAAAAGTTAAAAATGTTCTTCGTAAACGTCCGGACATTGCGTGGCTGTGGTGTAGATCATATTTAAAATGTACTGGGAACGGATAATTTTTAGGAAAACACATATTTGTCATATATTGAAATTTGAGAAAAAAAAATTAAATGGTTACTGATCCAACTAAATAAAAATTATATAAGTATAAATTATATAAAAATGATTATCAAAGTACCGATATAATTTATGTACAAGTAAGTTGCATGACAAAAGTGCAACTATTATATTATGAATGAATTGCTCTTCAAAATGCGATATACCAAGAGTTACACTTTTATTTCAGTCGTAGGTAAATCATAGTTATCAAGTGCGATAAACTAAGTATTATTATGAATCGCTCTTTAAAGATGCAATTTAACAATGTATAACCGTTGTTAAATCGCATGTTATTTATCGCATTCTATATATGATTTTACATTAATAATTTGATAATTAAAATTATCTTAATTATAATTAAATAATTTTTTTAATTAGTACACGTGTATTTCACCCATTTAGATTATTCATAATTTATACATATACATACATAATATATAGCATATAACTAACAGTAAATCTCTTCTTGCAATCAAAGCTATGGCATGTGGAGTTTTGCAACACGAATAATCAGAACCTAGTTGTAGATATAGATACAGTATGGTTCCAAACCGAGAATTGAATCGAAACCAGATCAGTTGGTCGATTCCAAGACGTACTACAGAACTGCTGGTTTTGTGGTTTCTAAGTGGTTCTTTAGCTTAAAATCGGTGGTACTAGCGATTCTATCTGGTTCTATTGAAAAAAAAATAAAAAATAAGATTAAATATATAATTATTAATATTTAAATTATTTCATATAAATAGTAAAATTGATTACTTATTCACAATATTTAATATGTCATTATCAACAACACAAATAAACATAATTTAGAATCATACATAATTAATTTAAATTAACTTTTTCAACAAGTAAAATTCATTTCTTTAATAATATGAGACTATTTTTTGTATTGTAATTTTCTTTTTACCTTTTAGAGTATTTTGCAATCTCATATTACTGACTACAATTAATATTGAAAGTGTTAGTATACAAATAAATATGCATTCTAAACAATTTTTTTTAAATTGATTAAATAATTTAACACTTTTAAATATAATAATTATTTTGAGTTTAAAACTTATATTATCAAATACGAAAATTCTTTATTTATTTTTGTATTTTTATTTGGAAAAAAAGGTGGTATCACGGCTTCAGAACCAAAGTCGAAAATCGATAGTTCCACCGAAGTGGACTGGAACCGTGAGAGATGATTTCAGTTCTGATTCCTCAATTTCAAGACTTAGAATTAATAGTTCTGGCTCGACTCGATTTGATTCCAAAACCGTGCCCAAGTCTTCCTAGTCATGAGTTGTAATTTCAATTTCAGAGAAAGGAAGACAATGATGCAAGCGAGTTACTTGCAAGACTATGTCACTAGTTAGCATGTAGTTATAGCTAGGGAAAGCAAATACACTTGTAACATTTCACAAACACTTTTATGTGTACTTAGTAATAATTGGCATCAGTTGTACAAACTCAAAATAAATATAAATACAAGGGATAACAGAAAAATGGATGGCCCTATTTTTACCCAAAAAAGTAGCAAGTCTTTAGGAGCCATTGGAAACTCGAATTCTAAAACCTCTTCGATCCTTTTGTTATTTTGTTCCTATCAACAAGAAATTTAAATATACAAACAGAAAAAAATAAGAAAAACAGCCCTGAAATTAGTAGTATTCAACTAATACAATTAAGAGAAGTGATTGGAGGTACTTCAATAGAATCTAAAAGTAATCTTGTAAAAGTCACCCTAATTTCAGTAGCTTGTCACATATTGCAGACCCTAATTTGAATAATAGAACGATGGAAAGAAAGAGAAGAGTATAAAGAGTTCATACCCCATTGTTTCGGCTTCATTTGTCCGGTACACACTAAGAGACCATTTTGTCAAAATCTTTAGGTTTTGTAAGAGGAGTGGGCCAGGCCTTTTATTTTAGTTAGGCTTATCACGCGAGTTTCGGTTTCCGGTTCTACCCGACAATACAAATCACAATTCGCAAAAATGTAAATTTGTACGGATGGTACTGGCACCTAACATCTGTCGATCTCATCAATGGATGGCTTGTTCCTATTTGAAATTCTACCCACATATCGTAATCGTCCTACGAGGCGGATCCAATCTGATCACTGGATTTTCTACACATTTTTCATTCATCCCAACGTCCACATAACATAATAGGCTTATTCGATTTATCGTGTCTTGTTAATAATAAAAATATGAAATTTGGTATTTGAAATTTTTTCATGAAATTTTACTTTGATTTTTATTCTAATAATAATTAAGTTTGAAATTAAACAAACTAGTTTAAAATTTTCATGTGAAATTCAATTATCAAATTTGATATTATTATTATTATTATTATTATTATTATTATTATTGATGTTGTTGAATCGATGTGATTATCTAAATCAGATAGTGAATCATATTCATAGATACTCGTTCTAGAATAATGAACGAAGCTAAAAGGAAAGGAAATTGAAAATTTGCTAAATGCCTTTAAGGCTCCCACAGAAATATAAGAAAAAAAGAAAAAGAAAAATCAACTAGTGGTAGCTCCCAAAACGTTCTGAATTTTGCTTAACGTAGGATAACGTATCTTTGAGAACATATTGAACATTGACATGTCAAAAGGTGTGGGTCATGATTTCACCCAAGTCGATCGTTAACGAGTGACGTGGAGTAGTAATTAATGTGTTCAACCTAAAATTTTTTTTCTACATATCAGTCTAACCAAAAATTATGGTATTTGGACTTTGTAAAAAAAAAAATTGAATTTAGTGTTATAATTTTAAAATGATTGTTTAATATATAGTCAAACTTTTTATAATTATTTTTACTATTATTTTAACAAAAAAAATTCAATAAGTAATACACATCACGTATATAACTACCAATCATTAATTAACACTTAGACAAGACAATAGATGGTTTTTAAAGTAATTACTACTCATACGATCATATATTAAAATATTATTAGTAGTTATACATACATTACTCTTTTTATCTTAATATCTATAAAGATATAAAAGATAGCATATGACTGAAATTTTACTAATACTTTTAACATCATCCAACACTAATAAAGTGATTTTTTCAATCTCAAAAAATATAAAGTTATCAAAAAATTTAATTGGACATTAACTATTTTAAAATTTAGATAAATGTGAGAATGATTTTCCTTTCCTCCTGAAAAAAAAAAAAAAAAAAAAAAAAAAAAAAAAAATTCACGGTGAAAAATATTTTGGACAAGAGGCTGTGTCTATGTCCGTGATGACTCGGAGCAAAATATGTCATAATATCTTCTTGTCATTTTCCTATATCTTCAGGGCAGTTTTCATCATTTTCAATTTGTTTTGACTTCCTTTCTCTTTTAAGCTGTGCTTCTGTTAACATTCATCACTCTGCACACCAAGGAAAGAAAGAAAAAAGAAGAGAACTAATGGCTTTCAATGGAAGTGGCAAGGTACCCTCTTCATCTCCATCTCCCTCTTTTACTTGTTTTTTTGCTTCACAGTGTTACTGAATTCCAAGGAACGAAATGTGTATTTTCTTTATGAAATTCATTAGAAAAAAATAACAATAATAATGGAACTGTATATAAGAACAAAGGTCTATGGTTGGATTTTCGGGTGATAGCTGGCCAAGGCATGGCTACTTCTGTGGAAATTTTTTAATGTTTTAAGCTAAGAAGAAAATCCCAAGCTCTAGCTTCCAATTTCCACTTTCCTTGACTAAAAGAAAACTCCATGAACTAGCGGGGATTTTGAGGTTCTTCCAACTAGAATCATACTGAAAAATTCACAAGATTGAGACTCACTTTATCTGCAAAGACACTTTGCCTTGTTCTTCTATTCTAATGCAAATAACATCTCTGATTTCTCTCGACATGTTTGCAAGGACAAGAAGAAGATCAACCAAAATAGCATGCTACTCTGTTGTAAGATGTACATATCCGAAGCACGAAACCATTCAGCCCTGGATGCCATCGAACGTGCAGCCCGGCTAGATTCTGAGACCGTAATTGTGAACAAGTTTGAGGATCGTGCTTACAACAGGACGAGGTACACTCTTGTCTCTTATGTTGTCAATGATTGCACTGGCTGTGCTGTCTATAGTCCTCTCCATCAGACTGTTCTAGCTATGGTTGAAGCTGCATATGAAGCAATCAACCTTGAGCATCATTCCGGGGCACACCCCCGGTTAGGGATTGTGGATGACATCGTTTTCCATCCATTAGCTCGTGCTTCTTTGGATGAAGCAGCCTGGCTTGCGAAATCAGTGGCAGCAGATATTGGCAACAAATTCCAAGGTGAGTTTTGCAATGCAGGGTAAATTTTAATGATAATAAGGTGTAACTTGATCTTTAAAGGGTGCATCAACTGTAGAAATTGCATAATGGGTGTCACCTTTGGTTTAATGCAGTGCCAGTATTCCTCTATGCTGCTGCACATCCCACAGGAAAAGCCCTTGATACCATTAGGCGTGAGCTCGGGTACTACCGGCCCAATTCCATGGGCAGCCAATGGGCAGGGTGGACAATGCCTGAAATCCTTCCTGAAAGGCCTGATGGAGGGCCGATGCAGGTATCCCCATCAAGAGGCATTGCTATGATTGGGGCACGATCATGGGTTGCACTATACAATGTTCCCATTCTCTCAACAGATGTAGCTGCAACCCGGCGAATAGCACGATTGGTTAGTGCTCGGGGAGGTGGGCTTCCAATGGTACAGACTTTAGGGCTGGTGCATGGTGAAGACTCCACTGAGATAGCATGCATGCTTTTGGAGCCCAACCAGATTGGAGCAGACAGGGTCCAGAATAGAGTGGAAATGCTTGCTGCCCAAGAGGGATTAGATGTGGAAAGGGGGTATTTTACAGACTTTTCACCAGAGATGATTGTTGAGAAATACGTGAAACTGATTTCTTCTAAAGAAGATTAAATAGATGGTCTTCAAGCTGTTTAGCTATGTGCATATAAACACAATTAAGCAACACAATAAGTTTCCAAATCAGATACTGACCCGTGGTATATTAACCATTCCATGTTTTTGTTTCTTTTGCATAAACAAGGTTGAAGACTTCGTGTAAACTATATAGGCACAAGTATGGAATTGCAGGTCTTGCTAAAAACTTCACTTTTGTCAAAAAGGAAAACAAATGCCATAAGAATGGGATGGAGATGAATTGTAAGAATCTGATAATTTAAATATGCAAATTGGAAAATTTTTCTTGAGAGATAAGAGCAAAAAAGCTGCAATTCGAAATCAAAATTGCATCAGCTTTTCAAAATGTGTTATCTGTAGCCTTCTTCCATAACCATATATATTAGAAGCCTTTGGCCATACTCAGTGCATTAGTTCGACAACCTTAGCATGCCAAATTTTGTCAATGCTATTGAGTTTTTGCAATTAACTGCATAGCATTAAACAAGCCAATCATATTCTGCAATTTTGTTATGAAAGGGATCAAAGGTCTATAAGGCAGTTGCAATCATGTCTGCAGTTGTCTTTTTCGGCCAACATAAGCAGAATCTCGAAAGTATGAAGTTTCAGCACATCAAACATCCAACCCCTGTAAACAGAAAAGCTCCCTCCCTCACTCATCTACGATTTTAAGTGCATCATGTCCAGTTCTTATTTTTCCAGCTCGGGCAACCATGAGCTCCTGGAACCATCTAGCTAAATATTGCAAATGCCAGGACACTTTCAGACATTCATATTAGCTGATAATCCATATATCAGAAAGCACATTCAACAAGCAGAATAAAGTACCTGTAGTAAAGCACGAAAACTCCCTTCGCAATCTTTACAACAATGTACTACCAAATAAAGTACCCCAAGGAAGCTCTGCTTTACAAACACTTCCAAGCATGCCACTTCCAATTATTTTGGGACAAACTATTCATACATTGCTGAAAAGATGCAGTGGTGAAAGACTTGATGAAAATGGGAAGACCAGGAATTTTGGGTGAAGGCCTCACAGGTACTTTCCCTTCAGCTGCACTGAGCAGCTCCAAATGTAAAGCAACTTCGATGAAAATCGTATGTAGGGCTTGGAGGGAGATCTTTCTTTCATATCTTTCAAGATCCACCCTACAATATGGGGTCAATCGGATTAACCAACCAAAGTTAGCTTCAGTCACTATGTATTGAACAGAAGCAAAAGCCTCGGTAACAATTTGACGGTAGTAAAAGGTCATAGCAAACCCTGTAGCTACTTGTACTAAAAAACAAGTAAGCGTAATTCCTCCTAGACAATAAAATATGTTGACATGAGGAGGAACATATTGGCCCAGAAAACAGGTTATACTTCATATTCTTGGTTGAATAAAATAAAAAGTAGTATGTTGATAAGTCATCAAAAGGCGATGGTTTCATATGTTATACTAGAATAAGTTCATAAAATAACTTTAAAAGATGGTAGAGCCTAGAGGCAAGCACAAAGTCTCTAAAGGGAGTTCTTCTGAAACATCTAGGAGTTCCAGACAGCAGATTGTTTTGCCAATATCCAAACATCCAGAATTTAGAGAAATAAGTACATACTACATGCATTGTTATTGTGTTGAAACATGCAAATTATAATTACTTGCAGTGCAGTGTGGTCAGACGTGACAAATTTACCATTTGGGGTGAGAGGCAGTGCTGAGGGTGGCAGGGGAGATACCTACTCAAATACACTACAAAGTACATGCAGAGGGAGGAATGTATTAAAAAGCCTACAGATCGATCAATTCGCCAACAGATTCAAAAGCATCAGGTACTTCTCCTTTAAAAAGATTATCGTATAGTGACCTGATGATCATATGAAAGAACAAGGATTTCTGAAGATGCATGGATTTCATTATTTATAAAGGCTTTAAGCCTGATTTATTATTTGGATTTAACTCTCTAGGTCAAAGTAACAGGGCTTGGAGAGTTAGGCCCAATTATATTGGGATGATCATGGGAGAATTGGCATGGTAGGCTTGGAGTAGGGTCCGTTGGAATCGGCCTGCCCAATTCCAACCTTTCTTAAATTGGCTCACACACATTACAATGAAGACCTTATGGGCCTGGGTCCATAAGGGAGCCCACATCCATATCCATAATGAGAGGGACTCATTCTATCCGTCGGTCGTCTGTCTCATCTGACGGACGACATCGACAGCTAGATTCTCTATAAATACCTTAGTCCTTACCTCATTTGGACAAGGTGAAATCTTGGACGAACTCCGTCGTGCTGCCGGATTTCCGTCCTGACGAATCAAACACTTGATTTGCTCAAGAACATACACGAATCCATAGTAATCAGTGAGGTTGATGCTATTTAGCTCCCTCACCTGTCACATGTGTGTTAGAGCCTATTGAGATTGCCTACTCCTCCTCCTCCCTACACGATTCTCTCTTGATCATCCTATCACGTGTTGTTTCCCTAGGTCACGCGTAGCGCGATAGTCACGCGACACGCACGTGATCGTTGCATCCAGATTCATACCCACACAATTTCAAAGCACAAAAACAATTTTTGATAGCTGAAGAAAAACATAAGAAAGGGACGTTTACGTATCTGTCAACTGTATGAGAGAAGACAATGTGCTTTGGGCTGCTTCCTTTGAATGCACTAGCTGGAAAAAACTGCCAAAAGTGGAGACGATCATACCTTGCATTGAGGTGTGACATAACATACAAGCTTTGCATGGAACAGGCAAACTTGACACAACGCTCTCTCCAATGTAATTGTTGCTTAAATCTGTGCCGTAAACGATCCAGACATGAATTTATACCCTCCAAACAGCTAATTTAAATATAATACATATATGTTGCAGCATGCTACCAAGGCCTCATTGTCGAAATCAAATCTCAAAATATCCATAAATAATGTAGTTATGTGTACAATTTAGATATTTGATGGTTAAAAGATGAATAAGATACACACACATTCATTATACAAGCACGACTCCTGATGTATTGACCGTTCCATTTTTTTTCCCTTTCCATGCACATGGTTGACGACTTGCTTAAACAATATAGGCACAAGAATGGAGGTGTACTTCATTTAACTTGCTTGGCTACAGGTGCACTTCCATTCTCCTATTGTTTAGTCCTAACCTGCCAATGGTGTAAAAGAACCAACCAGCTCTCAAGTTCTAGTAAAAATGGAATGTTACAGTCCCAGCTTATATGTACTTACTCGAGCTAGTTTAACAACACTTCGAGCTAAGCTTAAACTCAAAATCTTACCTCAACTAAGCTCCAGCAAAGCGCAAGGTTTAGCTTTTCAAGTCAAGCATGAGATCATCACTACTTTAATTGATTCATTTTGTTTGCAGCTTGTTCTAACAGAATGCCTGCTGTACCTTGACGGAGTATGGCATCCAATGCAATAGATTCAAATCGTCGCCAAAAATAAAAGTAAACATATAATAACCATTGTGAAAAAACATATCCTATCTGTCCAATAATTTCATGCATTTTGGAAAGACAAGATACAAGATTTATGCTTAAAAACACAGTCGATCAAGTATGGATTACAACTCCAAAATGCTAATATCAACTTCAAAGGTCACTCCTATTGCCGTGATGTTAACTTAATTGGACTGATGGCGCCCTCTGCCTCTTGAAAACCGTCCACCTCCTCGATGATGCGGTCTCCTTCTACAAAAAGATGAGGTGCCCATATTGAATTGATTTGGTGCTCCAGCAATGTTGGGGATAGATGCAGCCAAATCCTCATTCTGCTTAGCTTGTTCTTCATGCGACTGTAATCCTTGTGAACTCCATTGAAAGATGGAATAAGATTTTGACCACCTGCACCAATTGCCATAGTCATTTGGCTGTTTCCATTATGACCAATAAAACCAGGCCAGGTAGTGTAAGGTCCTCCCAAAATATTTGACTGCCCGAGTGGTAAGATTGCATTAGGAAATAAACCCTGAGATGGAGCAAAGTGTGGCTGAAATGGCATCTGATTGGGCAGAGGCATCATTTATGAAGCTTGATTAACATTTCCAGACCAAGGCATACCATTCGAGAAACCATTCACAAAAGCTGTACCCATTAAATTTTGATTAGGAACACCATTCATCCAAGGTAGTGAGGGAACAGAAGCAGCACTAGCAATAGACGCAGGAAATGGAGGCATGATGCCACTTCCAAAGTTGAAGCCTGGTGGAAGGCAAGAAGTGTCATGAGATAATAACTTAGAGATTGTATAGGATACGGTTTGCGTTTTTGTAGGGATATTTTTTTGTTATAACTAAACGATAAATATAAGGATGATTGATACTTATCTTGTACGCCTAAATGGCAAATCTGTTGTACATACTTTTATATATAATGAAGGAAATCCAAAGGAGCAGGCATTGAAAACCATTTTGACATGGTATCAGAGCCTCTACTCTAAAACACTTCAACATTTTTTTCTTTCGTCCTTTTTTTTCGGATAGAGCCTAGTTCTCTCGTGGTGGCTGGGTGTCTCTCGGCTTTCTCTGTGGCGGTTGGTCCTCTTGTGGTGGTGGTCCGACAGTTCTGAAGTGGCGATCAGTTCTCTCGTGGTGGCTGGGTGTCTCGGCTTTCTCTGTGGCGATCGGTTCTCTCGTTGCTGTTGTGGTACGGTGGTCGATTCTTCTGGTCGACGCTTCTGGTGGTGGACTTCGTTGGTGGTAGTTCTTGACGGTTCTGGTGCGGTGGTTTCCGAGACGTTTGTGGTTTCGCTTCTGGTGCGGTGGTTCCGACGCTGTCTGTGGTGCGGTGGTCTGGGTGGTTGACGCTTCTTCTGTGGTGTGGTGCGGTGGTCTGGGTGGTTCCGACGCTTCTTCTGTGGTGTGTGCGGTGGTCTGGGTGGTTCCCGCCGCTACTGGTCTGAGCTTCTACGGTGGTACGGTGGTTTCTTCTCTCTCTCTCTCTCTTTGTGTGTCGCCGAAGGTACTGTGAGTGGGTTGGACATTTCTCTCCGTGGCTGTTTCTCTCTCTGTGTGTGTGTCTGATATTTGCTTACTGCTGCCGTGATTTTCTCATTTAATATCACATTTTTAAATTTTCTTTTCCTGCTGTGGATACTATTTTTTTCTCTCCATGATGTCAATTGAGAATACGATTGTTCGATTCAATGGAAAAAATTTTCCTACATGGGAATTTCATTTTAAAATGTTTTTGAAAGGGAAAGAATTATCACAACATATTGGTAGTTCTGTTTCCATTCCTACTGATGAAAGAGCACGTGCCCAATGGGAGATCAATGATGCCAAAGTGATCTCTTTCCTATTGGGAACAATTGAGCCTCATCTTGTCACCAGTCTTCGGTGTTTTACTACGGCTCAGGCTATATGGAATCATCTACAGCGTGTTTATCACCAAGACAACAGTGCTCGGAAATTTCAATTGGAATTGGAAATTAGTAATTTCAGTCAAGGTCACTTAACTATTGAGCAATTTTATTCCGATTTTATCAATCTTTGGGGTGAGTATTCTGCCATCGTGCATTCGAAGGTTCCCACTACAGCACTTGCGGCTCTTCAAGCGGTTCATGCTGAGAGTCAGCGTGATCAATTTTTGATGAAGCTTCGTCCTGAATTTGAGCCTGTTCGAGCGGGTTTATTGAACCGTAATCCGGTTCCCTCTTTGGATATCTGTTTGGGAGAATTACTGCGTGAAGAACAACGACTATCTACTCAGATGAATATGAATTCTGAGAGGGCTGTTTCTGAAGCTGTGAACGTAGCCTATACCGCACAAGGAAGAGGAAGGAACAAAGTGCAATGCTTCAGTTGCAAGGGGTTTGGTCATATTGCTCGCAACTGTCCTAAGAAAGTTTGCAACTACTGCAAGAAAGAGGGTCATATCATCAAAGATTGCCGAGTGCGGCCTCAGAATCGCCAATCCCAAGCCCTTCACGCTGTTGCTCATCCTTCATCTTCTCCTCCGCCCTCCACTGCAAACACTGATTCATCTGCTCTCACTCCTGCCATGGTCCAACAGATGATTGTGTGCTTTTACGGCTCTAGGCCTGCAAGGTACAGGTACGAACTCTACTTCTTGGATTGTTGATTCAGGCGCCTCTAATCATATGACTGGTAGTAAGATTGGTCTCCATGATGTTCGTCAATATGAAGGCACGCAAACTATTCAATTGCTGATGGCAGTACTCTTCCTATCACTGCTGTTGGTAATTTGGGCCTCATTCCAAAACGTTTTTGTCTCTCCTGGATTATCTACTAATTTGATTTCTGTTGGACAATTGGTGGATCATAATTATGATGTTCATTTTTCTCGTGGTGGTTGTCTTGTGCAGGATCAGGTGTCGGGGATGGTGATCGCGAAGGGGCCTAAAGTGGGACGTCTTTTTCCTTTACAATTTTCTATTCCTAGTGTCGTTTCTTTAGCTTGTACGGCTACTGCCAATAATACTGAAGTCTGGCATAAGAAATTGGGTCACCCCAATTCTGTTGTCTTGACTCATCTTATGAAACATGGTTTTTTAGGCAATAAAGAATTATTTCATTCTTCTGATGTTTCTTTTGATTGTGCTACTTGTCGTCTTGGTAAAAGTAAAATTTTACCTTTTCCTATGCATGGTAGTCGTGCTTCTAAATGCTTTGAGATTATACATACTGATGTTTGGGGAGTAAGTCCTGTTGTTTCTCATAGTCAGTATCGTTATTTTGTGACGTTTATTGATGATTTTAGTCGCTTTACATGGGTATATTTCCTTCGTTCTAAAGGTGATGTTTTTTCTATTTTTCAAAACTTTATTGCGCTTATCGAAACACAGTTCAGTACTTGTATTAAAATCTTACGCTCTGACTCAGGGGGGGAGTACATGTCCCATTCATTCCAGACATTCCTTCAAAAAAGGGAATCATTTCTCAACGTTCTTGTCCTTACACCCCTCAACAGAATGGTGTTGCCGAACGTAAGAATCGTCACCTCTTAGATGTTGTTCGTACCTTGTTGATTGATTCGTCTGTACCGTCCAAGTTCTGGGTAGAAGCTTTATCTACTGCTGTCTACTTGATTAATCGCTTGCCCACTACCACTCTCAATTATGATTCTCCCTATTTTCGTTTGTTTGGTACTTTTCCTGATTATCAATCTCTTCACACTTTTGGATGTGTTTGTTTTGTTCACTTACCCCTGTTGAGCGTCACAAGCTTGCTGCCCAGTCTGTCATGTGTGCCTTTATGGGATATAGCTCTAATCACAAAGGATTTATTTGTTATGATGCTCATGCCAATAAATTTCGCATCTCTCGAAATGTGATTTTCTTCGAAAATCAATATTTCTTTCAGTCTCACGCTATTTCCCCTCCCTCTGTTGTTCTTCTTCCAACTTTTGATGATGTGTCTTCTTCGGTTAAGAGGTTTAAACCAGGTCTGGTGTATCAACGACGTCTTCCACCTCCTCCAACGCTCCTTCCAGACACTGATCCGATACCTGATTCTGCGGTTCCTACACCTCGACGCTCCACTCGGGTTAGACATGCCCCTGATAGGTATGGTTTTTCTACCTCCTTCATCGCCACTCTCGATACTGTTTCTGTTCCTCATTCTTATGCCCAGGCAGCTTCCCAAGCATGTTGGCAGCAGGCCATGCAAGAAGAGATCCAAGCTCTTCAAGAAAATCACACTTGGGATATTGTGGCTTGTCCTTCTAATGTCAAACCGATTGGTTGCAAGTGGGTGTATTCAGTTAAGCTTCGTTCTGATGGCTCACTCGACAGATATAAGGCTCGTCTTGTGGCTCTTGGAAATCGTCAAGAGTATGGCATTGATTATGCTGAAACATTTGCCCCGGTTGCCAAGATGACTACTGTACGAACTATTTTAGCACTTGCTGCTTCCCAGGGGTGGTCTCTCCGGCAGATGGATGTCAAGAATGCTTTTCTACATGGAGACCTAAAGGAAGAAATCTATATGTCTCCCCCTCCCGGCATGTTTACTACACCTTCATCGGAGGTTTGTCGACTACGTCGGTCCTTGTATGGCCTCAAACAGGCTCCGCGAGCATGGTTTGATAAATTCCGCTCTACTTTGCTTGCCTTTCAGTTTGCTCAGAGTCAGTTTGATTCTTCTCTTTTTCTTCGCAAGACTTCTACAGGCATTGTGTTGCTTCTCGTATATGTCGATGATATTGTGATTACTGGTTCTGATACTGAATTACTTCAGCAGTTGCAACAGCATCTCAGGACCTCCTTTCATATGAAAGATCTTGGTCCTTTGCAGTATTTTCTTGGCCTTGAGGTCCAGATAACTCCGTCTGGTACAGTGTTACATCAGCACAAATACACCCAAGAAGTGATTTCCTTAGCTGGTCTCCAATCGGGTAACTCGGTTCTTACCCCCTTGGAGGTTAATCTCAAGCTTTCTCGTGCGGAAGGCGAGCTTCTTTCCGATCCATCCTTGTATCGGCAACTCGTTGGGAGTTTGAATTATCTGACAATTACTCGACCTGACATTTCTTTTGCAGTTCAGGTCAGTCAGTTTATGCAAGCCCCTCGACATCTTCATCTAGCAGCCGTCCGTCGTATTATTCGATATCTGAAGGGAATCTTCACGTGGGTTGTTCTTTCCAAAGGATTCTTCCTTAAAATTAGTAGGGTATTGTGATGCGATTGGGCTGGTTGTGCTGATACTCGTCGTTCTGTTACTGGATGGTGCATGCTCTTAGGTAATGCACTCATTTCTTGGAAGAGTAAGAAGCAAGATAGAGTTTCCAAGTCCTCCACTGAGTCTGAGTATCGCGCTATGTCTTCCGCTTGTTCTGAGATCACATGGCTTCGTGGGTTATTAGGAGAACTTGGCTTTCCTCAGCTTCACTCTACTCCTCTTCATGCTGATAATACCAGTGCTATTCAGATTGCTGCTAATCCAGTTTTCCATGAGCGTACAAAACATATCGAAGTCGATTGTCACTCCATACGCGAAGCCTTTGACAAACATGTGATTACTCTTCCTCACATTTCTACTGATCATCAGACTGCAGACATCTTTACTAAAGCTCTATCTCGACATCGTCATCAGTTTTTGATTGACAAATTGATGCTTTTTGATCTTCCCGCATCAATTTGAGGGGGGATGTACGAGATAATAACTTAGAGATTGTATAGGATACGGTTTGCGTTTTTGTAGGGATTTTTTTTGTTATAACTAAACGATAAATATAGGGATGATTGATACTTATCTTGTACGCCTAAATGGCAAATCCATTGTACATACTTTTATATATAATGAAGGAAATCCAAAGGAGCAGGCATTGAAAACCATTTTGACAAGAAGATGGAGGACTACCTTGATCAAGAGATGGTGCTGGATTCACCAAATGTTGGCTTTGATTAAATTGGGGCTGATCCATGCTGACCGGCGTATGCTGAGCAGAAGAATCCCCACTTTTTAGGCCTACACCCTTATGCCTAAATTTTTTTCTGTTATTTTTCCTAGTAACATGTTTCTGGTCATTCACACCAGCACCCCTCTTTGCCATTCTCTGCATTCTCCTACACTCAGCCTCCTTTTCATCATCTGAGAAATCTGCCTCATCTGATACCTCTTCATCATTCTCACCAGATGCATCATATCCTTTTTTGTAAAGATTCTTATCATTGAGGGCATGAGTAGCAAATTCAGGGACAAAAGCAATAGGAGTTCCTTGATGAATCCCACTAGGTATTTCACTTTCTGAATTGTATCTTACCACATAGTATGGATTTTTTACAGGTCCAAAGAGTTCATCCACCAATCCTAGGGGGACTCTACTATCAGCTATCCACAATATAGATCCCTCGCTAAGAGGGGTATGCTTCTCCACCCCTTCTACAATAGCTTGAGAACCTATGATCTGTAAAAAATCAAAGGCGTCATCACACCACACATGCAACATAAATGAAGTTCCTTATTTCAATTTTGATTGCACTAGTTAAATGAGCCTACCGACATAATTACTCCAACAGGAATCATCTGATGATTTGGCTGCAATGTCACATTGACAGGAGGAACTGGAGGAAGAGCCTGCAAATTTAGAGCAGTTAATGAGGGAGGTCATATACAAAAACTAGTAGATATGTACTAGGCTTTTTCCAGTGATATTTATAGTAGAAACTTGAAGAAAGAAAAAACGGATGGGGAGAAGCTACACACACAAAAATCTTTGTCACGTGGACAGCAGTATTGCAGATACACAAACAACAAGGGATGTATGGCTTCACACATGACAAATCATTCAGTTAACTTATAGGATGAATAATTGGACATCATGCAGCAAATACACACAAATATAGAATTATTGAGCTCTACTTCATGCACAGACAAAAAGAAAAGCATAATTAGAACATGAAGGATTCAAAGCTATCTTGAAATCATTTTAAAAAGAAAGAAAGAAAGAAAGGAAAAAGCTCCTTTTAGTACTTGAACTTTAATGAAATAGACAATTAAGTATCAAAACTTTTAAAAAGTTCAATTTCATACCTCATTAAAATCTTCACAACCTTTTCAATACCACTATTAAAATTGTTAAGAGTTAACGACGTTATCCTATATGGACTTGTGAAACCCTAAACCCTTATATGATTTGAATTGCTTTTGATTAATGAAAAGTTTATACCTTTATATCTATTCATGTGTTTTAATCGTCTTGTGATTGATTTATATGCTGTGGTTTTAACTTCAAGAGTTAAAAAATAACTATATATATAGATAGAATGAAATCGAGATTCTACCTTTGAAAACGTGAAATTGAATTCTTCTTAGAAACTGATCGTGATTCCAGCTTTTAAAAACACTTTCACACATTAGAAAATGGAATAGAAGCTAATTCGTGATTCTACTCTAGTTCATTCCTATAGACTAAGCATGGCATAAGATTGGCTCATGTTGTTGGATTGGATATTGCTTCTTTCACAACTGTCATAGGTTTTCTAGATAAAGAAATATGATGATGTATACGATTACTAACAACATATAGTAGGTCTAAATGAGGAATTTACTTTCTCTTTTTTTTTCTTAATTTATATGTTGTGGCTTGTGTAATTAATGATTGAGGATAACGTGATTATGATTTTATGAGATATTTGAAGAATTACGAGAAGAAAAATAAAGGGAATTAAGAGAAAAATGATGAAAATGATCCAAATTCTCGAATGAAGTAGCAGAGGTTACCTTAAATTAAATAAAAAATTCTTAATAATTACTATATAAAAAGAATGTCATATCACTTTTCTTTTTTCTTTTCTAATAAATTTTTTTTATCTATATTATTAAAATGGATAGACGCAATTCTAGAGGGTGCTATTCTTTTTTTTCCCCATTTTTTTCTTTGATAAGTAAAACCTTTATTTTAATAGGTAATTTGAATCCCACTAACTCATGCATGTCCTTACTTTTTTCTCAATCAACTTTTTTCACTTCTCCACTAATATTCAAAGATAGAAATGTCAAATAACATATCATATGTATATATATATATATATCTTCTATTTTTAAGTATTTTAATCAGTATGTGGTTCTCAATATGCTTATCTTTTTAAATAAACATGTCGTAGTATTACTAATAGTGTCTAATATAATTAGATAATTATTTATATTTTTAAATGCTATAATGTTGATGGTGTAATGTCCTAAAAATTTAATCAAACATTAAATCAATTAAGACGCTACCGCCACGTATAATACTTTAAAGTACTACACGCTCAGGCTTTTTTTAAAAGATTTTGTTTGTGTTGAACATTACTACTCAATTTTAGATTATGAAATCATTTAGTTAGATTTTCAAATTACTGGATTTAGCAGTGGAAAATCTATATTATAAAACAATTTTTAAATAAAAACTCTACTTTCAACCAAGCAAACTAACTTTCTAAGAAACAAAATTTTAATAAAACATTTTACAATCTACTCTTAAGGGTAGATAATCATTTACAAACAAATAGGCACAAAAAGGCCTTTTATGAAAATACAAATCCATAAATAAATTCATTCTCTATAAAACAAAACAAAAAGAAAACAAACTAACTAAAAACAAATCTATACTCTTAACTCAGTTCACTCATCCTCCCCGAATCAACAGAAGCTCCCAAACCCCAAGCCAAACAACATAATCATCATCCATCATCACCATCACCACATTGTCATCATAATCATCATCATCCTTAAGAGCCCATCAACAACAACAACAAAAACAATACTATCAATAACACCACTCAACTTCATCATTAATAACAAATCTTGTAAAAAGAACAACAATAACAAGGATGAGTCGAAGCCCAATACATACTAACACAATCACACACGGAATGACACACGAGCTTATCTAAATACAATACAATATCAACAAGATATTACATAATCTTTAATTAGTCAAACAACATAGGAGTATTCAAACTCTGGAACAACGAGGAATCTATGAGTCCTGAGTAACGATCTCGATGCTCAAGGGGTTGATATAAGCAGCTCGGATACTTATATCTCCTAGGTAATATATCCATAACAGAGAAATAGTCTCATATAGGGTTCTTAGCCATTTCTCATCTTCACTTAACTTAATCCATAATATCACCTAACTCAAGTGTTCCCATAAACATTTAACTAATCATATTATTTCATCTTAAGAATAAGCAAACGTTATACCAATATCAATAATCCTATCGACTACCCGTCGTACCACTTATGAAAATCATATCTTAATGATAGGGGTGGCCTAAGTTCCTAAACTACAATGTTAATCTCATAACAGGGTGCCATTCCCCGAACAGGATACCGATCTTTCACTCTAGGGCAAGAATCGGATTTCAACAGCGGAAAACACAATCAACACTTATCTATTAACTAAGTCGTCTTTAAGTTCTTAATCCATTTTAGATGCCTATCCTAACATCCAACACGTAAGTTACTGTGTATTTTATTAATTCAGAATCCAAATAGAAACAGAAGATAGATTAGAACCCATCCTAGAAGATAATTCAGATATCCATATCTATTTATATCAAACTCATTTTAGAACCCTATTTGATTAGACACTAAGTTGGAACCCTGCTATGGCTGTGAAAATTGCCCCGCCAAAATGTAGACAACTCTCATTTGTCTGTCAAAGTATTTCTTTTCTCTTTGATTATAGTATTTTATTAAATAAACATCAACAAAACCTTTATATTCTACAAACACAAAATTCATAAGCAAATAAATATTTGAAACAACATATTCACTATGTTAATCTAAGGTCATCCTAATATATCATTCTAATCCAATTATTAACTGCTAAGCTCATTCTAGTTTAACCTTAGCCAAATTAATTAGAATTAGTCATTTAATTCATTTAATAAGCTAAGTTAATTAAACTTAATCAATCTAATCCATTTTAACTTATTTGAGCCCATTTAGTCAAGTTGGACTTAGATTGATTAATTAGATTCATTTTATATCTAAGATTCATATTAACTTAAGTCCATGTTAACTTAATCTTAGCTAAGTTGATTAATCTTAATCAATCTAATTCATTTTAGTTCATTCAAGTTCATTAAGACAAGTTGAACTTAGATTATTAACTAATTTCATTTTATATTTAACTTTATTTGAAATCAAATTATCTATTAAATCTATAAATTCAATAAACTCATGCTTAATCATATCATTCAACAAATATAACACATCAAATACCATTTATCTATCTTATTTAGCTCAAAAAGATTCATTTTATGACTAACTATACACTTTTAACTAGTAAAATAAGTTTTCAACTTTGTTTGAAAAGCATAGCAGCTGGAGAAAAAAAAAAGATTTTAGCCTTGATAATTTTTGAATTTGCAAAAGTTAATAACATAAAAGTCGTAGATCTCTTTTTGAGCTTTCTAACACAATTTGAATCACCTTAATCCAAGGTCGGATGAAAAAGTTATGAGTAAAATTAAAAAACATCATTCTAGTAGGAAAAACCAAACGGGACCGTTTGGAAGGCCGTTTCGACTTAAGGATTTTACTAAAAAATGATCTGAAAGTACAACACCCCTCCAAACGGGCTGTTTCCAAGGCCATTTACTCCATGCACCCCCCATACGGGCCGTTTCTAAGGCCTTTTGGACCTAGGAGATTTGTATAAAATGCTTCAAAACTTGCAACACTCCTTCATATAGATCGTTTCAGGGGCCGTTTGGCCCACACACCCCTTCAAACAGGCCGTTTGATAGGGTGTTTGGGCTGTAACAAGTTCTCCTTTTTTCAAACTCGATTTTTACCCACTTTTCACGATTCAAACTTACTCTAAGCTCTATACAAACTTCATACAACATACTACATACATTTAACAATTCAAAACACGTATGAACTCCACTTCTCAACATCAAACAACTTTTTATCCATTCAACACATCAAACACCATCAATTCCTCCACCAAACCCTATAATTGCTATTCATCATCTTCTTCACACACCCACCCCATATCAAACATTAAACCAACATATTCATCAACTTCATCACAATTTCTACACAACTGCTATTCATCATGTTCTTCACACACCTACCCCATATCAAACATTAAACCAACATATTCATCAACTTCATCACAATTTCTACTTAAATCTAACATCAATTCATTAAATAAATGCAATAACAATAATGAAAACAAGAAAAACTACAACACTTATCTTTTAGCAAAGCATGCACGTGATCTTCTTCTTCTTCTTCTAATGGGGCTACTTCTAACTTTGAGTTCCCCTTCTCCTATCTCATCTTTTACTTGATTTCTCTTTTATTGCTTATTGGATTTGAGATTTATAGAGAAGAATTTGAGAGATTGAAGAGAGGAAAGGAGGAAGAAAAGAGAGAAAGAGAGAGACGGTAATGAGAAAAGAAAAACCAAGGTAGGGAAAGAATAAGAAAAGAAAAGGGATAAGGATAGAATTAAAATATTATGGAATAAGTGTACTAGATTTAGAGCTTTCAGTTTAATATCTTTAGTTATAAAAATATTTAGAAGATGATTTCAAAATCAATAAGTTAGAAATTAAGAAGTTAAAGAAAGAACCTAATTTAGGAATTTAGTTAGATCAAATTGATATTTAATTTGAGTTCAGGTTTAAGAGCTGATATTTTTATACAAGCAAATGAAGTCAAATTTTGTGAAGACTAAGGAATTGGAATCTAGGCTAAATTTTAAGGGTTTATAAATTCTCTAAATATTTTAATAACATGTTTAGGGTTTAGGAATTGAAATCTCAAATTTCAACTTAATTAATTACTAATTTAATTACACCAGCTTGTCTAATTATTTCCCATAATTCATTTGATTTATTTTAGTCTATCTAACTTAGATAGAGGTTAGGGTATTTCAGATAGGTAGTAATCTAATATCTTATTAAAAACAGGTAAATTTCGCTAGAAAGTAATGTTTTGTAAAGTTAATCAAATGAGATATTAAATTTTTGTAAAATTCATTTATAGTATCAAGTTTGTATTAATTTTCAATTTAGTTTCTTTAGTTTTCATTAATAGTTAAACATTAGTATCTTATTTCAAAATATTAATACCTCTTATTTACTACTTAAAATATTAATATTTTAAATAAATTATTTTTTAAATCTTAATTTTTTAACTAATTAAATATTAATACCTTAAATAAATTTATCTTTAAATATCGATATATTTCCATAATTTACTAGTTAAAAACTCATGCCATACATCTGTTTCCCCGCTATAGAATTATTCTACGATTGGCCCACGAACATCAATCATTAGAGGTTGGTTTCCGTACGGTAGTTTTAAATGTATAATAAGTGACGTCTAAATAGATGGATAGATAGATAGATAGATATACATATATTGTCTTTTTCCTACGGAAAAAGATATTGTAGCACGTGAATTCATATTTTTCACTATAGTATTCTACTATTCCGGCATCTAGCTAATTTGAATTATAGCTACACTAGTTTTTATTTCTTTATTTAGAACATAAACTGCTATTTTCCTCTAACTTTTGGCATACAAACTCATGTGAGTTGTTTATTATAAAATTATAATATATAGTATATATCCATGCAATTTAAATAATGATTCTCATACCACATTTTTAATAATATAGATACATAGATTGTTTACATATTAATTACGATAATCCTTTTATAAAAAATTTTCTATTTGTGTTAATATGGTACATACTTCATGATGATATCTCATGCTCTTATATAAGGTAAGTTTTTATTTGGTCATTAGGTATTTTGGAAATAAAAAAACATTTGCCTAGATGAGGCGAATTATGTATTGTGCAATGTCGACCCATGAAAAACTATTATGAAGGAATGCTTTTGAAATAACATATACAGAATTGCATATAAGATAACTCATTGACAAGTAACTCTAACATGGTTAGTAGGAGGTTAGTAGCGATAATTTAAACATTATTTATTACCTAACACACCTATCAACTACTACAATCACCAATAAATACATCTAGAAAATTTACAACACATTTAAAAAATCTCAAATTATAACACTTCTAGAGAATTTTTTTAAAGACTCCAAACCTTGATTTTAGTTCTTTGAACTTAGCTTTGGAAAGTGCCTTAAAAAGTAAGTTAGCAAGCTAGTTAAAAAGAAGAAGAAGAAGAAGTAACTCAACAACTTAATCTTTAAACAATAATACACCACATTGACTTCACTATTCTTCTTAGCTTTATTGATTGCATAAAACTTCATATCTATGTGCTTTGATCTTCATGCTATACAAGTTCTTTACAAGAGTAGTAATTGACTTATTGTGAACCTATATCAGAGTAGCATCATCTTAGCTTTGCCTTAAACCTATCAGTAATTTCCTAAAACAAATTGTTTGGTTTGTGCATATAGTTGTAGAGATATGCTTTGGTTTTATTGAAGGATGGGTCACCATCTCTTACTTTCTTGAATTCCATGAAAAAATTATACTTCAAAATGAAAATGACTTGATGAATTATAATTCTTTGGAAAGAAGCATTTGATTTATCGCCTACTTCAATCATTGACAATTTCTTGAGCCAAACTAGTTAAAGTTGTTATTGGTTTAGATCTTCCCATATTAAGTTTTTTCAGAACCTTCAAAACATGCCTCTATCATGAAATGAAGATCCGATCATCATACTGGTGAATTTCCATGCCTATAAAATATTTCATCTCACATAAATTAGACATTTCAAAATTATTTTCCATCTCTAGTATGAACTACTTCAAGAATTTTGAATTACAACCTATAACCAAATGTTCTTCTTCATATGTGAGACAACAAACTGAATTTCATTTAGAGCCATTGAAACATATAGAGTAGCTTTACTTTTTTTTTTTTTAAATCCATATTATAGAAAGGGTAGATATCACAAATGATACTTACTAATAGTGAATTTTTTACAAGTCTTACTAGGATAGGGCCCAAAAAAGGGAATGGCCCATAGCCCAGCTTTAGTAGGAAGCCCACTCCAAGAAAAGCCTATGGGACTAGTCATACCACCACAGTAAGGACAAATGCCAACAAAACCTTAGGCTGCCCTAAAAGAGCACGTCCTATGAGCTAGACCTTTATCTCCATACATGGGGGATGCAGTCAGGAAGGTCATGCAAGTAACAATCCTTGAACTATTTGTGGGGTTCCACAGTGACCTAACAAGTGGATCTCATTAGTAGTCTACACCTAGCCTGGTCACCCTCCATATTCGGTATATCCGTACCAAAAAATAGGAACAAGCACAACCTACATTTGACATTGTTGTGCCCGACGGCTTAGGCTAGCTAGTGACTCAATAGGGATTCACCACTTGTAAAGGGTGCTCCCTGATCCCCTTGGAGAATCATCATGGCCTCCTTATATTGAGGTTCAACCATTTTCATAGGAGGTAAGTGACAAAAAACACATAAAAAGGATGACAAGGGCTACCCTCATTTCCTCCATAAGTTTCTTTCTCATTCTACTTAAGGATGAACCCACTCTCTGACTTAAGCATTAAAGTGACCATGTAGACAATCCCCGGCATAAGGCTAATCGATTGTTTTGTGTGTGCAAGTCTAAAGGCGAACTTCCTGGGCTCCTCTACTGACGAATTCAACACCTGCAACGGTACCTAAACTTTAACAAAATATGCAATTGAATACCTAAATTTTGGAATTGATCAATTTAGTACCTAATAAAACTTTTCATGTATGCCAACTAATATCACAGAAGTAGTGTTGACAAATATGAAAAATTATTTTATGTATTAAATTAATCAATTTTAAAGTTCATAAACTAAATAATCCATTTCAAAATTCAGATACGTAATTGCATATTTCGTCAAAGTTTAAGTACAATTCACGACATTAACTCATATAGAAAATAGCATCTATTCTATTGTGCTACGCTCTTAGTGCTTGTTCTAAGCCATTAAGCTTTGTGAAGCTTGTAAATTTTATCTTCATAGCTTGAATCCCAAAATCCTTCTAGTTGCTCAATATAAATATCTTTTTTCAAGAACACCATTTAGAATAACAGGTTTCATTTCCAAATTATGAACTTTCTATCGCATCATTGCTACTAAACCCTCTAGAAGCCTTAATAGTATCACACCTAGCCACTAGGACAATTTTTTTTCCCTAGAAAATCAACACACATATGGTTGAAAATAGCCTTTTACAACTCATCTAGCCTAATTTTTGTTATAAAATTATTTGGATTATATTTGGTTCTTAAAACCCACTTTTTTATTTTTAAGCCTATTAACCAACCCTTAAGTTGCCTTTTTATTTATCAGTTTGAACTACTCTACCGCAACTTTCAACTTATTTACTTTAGCAACATTTTTATAATAGGTGAGCTCCAGTGCAATTCTCTACTTTAACTTGTATTTTTAATAGATGCTGGGGCATGGTTACCCCTTGCATCTGCATCTTTTTATCTCATTTTTTTTCCTTCTTATTTCACATTATTATGCCATCAAATTTTAATGTCCTGCTAACCATTATCTATATTATTAAAGAAAAATCACCCTCTTTGGTGTCTTTAGTATAAATATTTTTAATGTAAATTTTTTTAATATAATGTTTTTAGCATATGGACATATAATATTTTTTATATCTCTGAGATCATGAAAATTAAATAGGATTTGAATATAATAAAATAAGGCTAGAATAGACAAAGTCTTTTCTTTTTTTAGCATATAGGCGTAAAATATTTTTGATATCCTTGAAATCATAAAATTAAGTAGGATTTGAATAGAATTAAATAGAGATTTAATAGATATAACATTTTCCTTTTTTAGCATATGAGTCTAAAATATTTTTGGTATCCTTAAAATCATGAAATTAAGTAAGGTTTGAATAGAATTAAATAGGGCTTGAATATATATAACATTTTCCTTTTTTAGCATATGAGCGTAAAATATTTTTGATATCCGTAAAATCATGAAATTAAATAGGGTTTGAATAGAATTAAATAGGAGTTATATAAATATAATATTTTCCTTTTTTAGTCTAAGCATATATTTTTATATACCGATCTAAACCTCTATACCATATTTATGTATGGCAATTATCCAATATGAAGAAGTTACCTGTGGAAAATACAATTGTAATTATGATTTGTAATTTATTTCCTAATTTCTAAGACTAATTAAGGTTTTTCTCTTCTAACATGTCAAAACAATATATCTATTTAATTTATATATGTTGGGTTTTTTAATTACACACGTATCGCGAGTGCATCGTGTCACGCCTCGAAGGATACACTAAACGTGGCAGTCTGCCGCACATAATATTAAAGCCAATGAATGACAATCTTACTCACGCAGGAGCTTTGACATTGTGCAAGGCGTGCTTCCAAGATAGTAGGAGACACAAAGAGGTATTACGTTTAATCATATAATAAAAGCATGCAAGAATTCATAAAGATAATCACGTAGTAATCATTAAGTTCAAAATTCTTACAACTTTCTAAGGGCATTCCCCGTGCTTAAAAGCTTGCTATTCTAAGCAACTTAAAAACATACATTAATATATCAAAAGCCTACTATAGAGATTTTGCTCAAAAGTCTACACCCAAAAACTAAATATGCAAACTTCTTCCAAAAACTCTAGTAACTTTGGCTCGTACTAACAAAAATGGCTCCTTAGTGTCAACCGCAAGTAATCAAACTGTAACAAAAAACTATAAGGGTATAAGAGAAATTAACGTAGTGAGATAACTCCCTTCTTCAAAACATTTCCATAAATCATATAAATATTTAAGACAATCATATGTGTATCCGACAATCACATGAGCAATCAAAATACATACAATTAATTGGAAACCATGTGTAGCATGGATTTTAGGCCCTCCATGTTAAGGGTTGGGTGGTTACCGACCCATTCGACCATCAATATTTGCAGACTTCTCTGCTCCTACTTGCCCGTGTAAACTTCCCGGCTACTACTAGCTCCCACTACAACTCTTCGTTTCCCCACACGAAGAATGGTAGTGAAAAATAGATGTGACTCACAATATGTCATGCATGAATCGTTTTTAATATTGGTTTTTCAATTATTATTAATTTAAAGTTAAAGGTGACCAAACAATATTCATCATACCATTGCAAGGGAACATAAATTATTCATCAATCATTCTTTCGATATACCTTGCTCCATATTTACAAACTACTTCATTCAACATGCATCTAATTCACACACAACATTTATTCTTTTATCTTTCCTTAATATTAGTGCCACTACTTACAAGTACATTTAAGGAAATATAATTAGTAAGAGATTAACTCACTCCATAACGATCGCTCCTAGTCGAAATAATCTTCCAGGAAAGCAATATCAGTTCCTTCTTCACCTAAACAAGATGAAATACCTAAAATGAGTCTTTCATAGAATTTCTACTTTAAAATTCTAAGTCTACGGTAAAAATCGGATTAGAGGAAATTTCAACTTAAAATGGCTATATCTTGCTCATTTTACTTGGAATTTCGCATATTATATATCGTTTTCTACCTACTTGAAAACATCTATCCATTTCTAAGGTTATTTTTATTATAAAAGGTCATTTGGGTCTCAAATCATAGGGATACAAATCTACCATGAAAATTCCCTTCTTTAAAAAAAAATCATGTTTTAATCATTTCTTCACTCAAAGCTTGTTGAGCAAAACTTAAATATGTATATATTTGAAAAGAATTCATTTGGTATATAAATAGACTCATAATTTATGCATGATGCTATAGATGTTGTCTCATTTAATTAGTTTCCATAAAACAACATTTCCTAAGTTTAAAAAAAAAATGATTTGTTAAATTTTTCTTTATGTAGTTGAAATAACTTATAAATTCTTAGGTGATCATAATTTAGTATTCTATATTTTTATTTCTTTAGTTTATCAAAAGTGAGTTGAAATAAAGTTTGGTCTTTTTAAGTTATCTACCAATTTTATTTCTAGGAATTAAAAAATAAAGTTTCAAAAAGTTTTCTTTAGTAATACTTAATAGGTTTATTCTTTGAAAATTTATTTTCTTAGATTGTTGACAAATTTCATTTTTCTAAGTGGGTTTCTTAAGAATTGTAAGTTTATTTTTCTTGAAAAATTGTTTAGCCCTTAATTTAGAAAGTTGGTAAAAATTTTGGCATAGTATCAAGTTATCATCTATATATATCAAGATTTCTATGTCGTCTTTTGAAAAGAAAGTATTTTAGACTTTGAAGAAATTTCTTTACCAATAGTTTGAACTTTCATGATGGGCTTATATAAATTTTTTAAAGGAATTGTTAAAAGCATCCTTTTAAGTTTTGGTGAAAAATATTTGTTCAGTGATAAAATTTTAGGAGTGTAGGCTTCCATAAAAAGATCTCTTTTTATTTGGACAATGTTACGGACAGACCACATCGATCAAGACCAAGCCAACGTGGATGACAGACTATTACACATGATTTTTAGTTACAAATACAGCTGGAATAGCATAGATCTTACTAAGTCTAGTATAGATCTTAAACAGAATAGTTTAGATCTAAACTGAATCTCAACAGCATAACAAGTAGTTACTCTTGCATGTAAAGGAAACAGGCTGTAAACAGATTGTACAAAACAGAAAGTATAAATAAAAAGATCAAGATACTCAGAGGGGTATGAGATTTTCCCCAAAACTTTGGTGCCTCAAGGTACAGGAGCTGGATCTGGCTCGAACAGATCAACACCTATCAAACAAGTAAACCATTAGAGTAGCAAACTGAGAGAACTCGAAATACATCAGAACATAATGAGAAAACAGAGAGAGAGTTAGGGTTTCGTGTTTCTTACCCAATTGAGGACAAGAGATAAAAGAAAAGAGAGAATTTATATTCTAGGGTTTGTTTGAGGCAAAAAGACGAGCGTGCCCCTAACAAATTGGTGCTCTCGTTCCATGGCTCTTTCTATTAGAGCAGGGATGATGAAGATAACTTTGCTGAGTTGGCCAATAATTTGCAAACTTCTTTGTTACAAGCTTTACGGATTGAAATGGATAAGAAATTCAAGGAACTTTCCAAGAATTTAAGTCAAAATCAGAACCAAGCATCCAATCATTCTATAGATCAACATTCGAGTTCATCATTTTCTCATGGGGGGAGTATAGCCGAAAACTTGCTGAAAGGAATAAAATTGGAAATTCCTAAATTTACTGGGCTTGATGCTTTAGGGTGGATTTTCAAAGCAAATCAGTTCTTTGAATTTCATGTCATACCAAATGAACAGAGGATCACCATTGCTTCTTTTGCAATGGAAGAATGTGCACTTGATTGGTACAAATGGATGTACAACAATAAACAACTTAGTTCATGGACTAATTTCAAGAAGTCCATTGAAGTTCGTTTTGGCCCATCGGAATATGAAGATATTCAAGGTACCCTTTCCAAACTTATTCAAGTTCGATCTGTTGATGAATATCGGACTCAATTTGAATCTTTATTTAATCGAGTTGTTAGTTTACCTGAATCCTTTCTTCTCAGTTGTTTTATATCTGGTCTTAAACCCTATATAAAACGAGAAGTTCAGATTACCCAACCCCTTACTTTGATGCATGCTATTTGGCTTGCCAAAATGCATGAAAGTAAACATAATGACCAATCTCATTTTCACAAACCATACACATCACCTCCTCTTTCTAAACATTTATCCCTTTTACAATTTTCTAAACCATACACTTCTCCTTCTACCAATGTTTCTAGTACCCAAACACTTCTGCTAATCCTACTCATAATCCACATACATAGAAACCGACCATTCCAATTAAACGACTAACACCTGTCGAAATGTTACTAGACGTGAACAGGGCCTTTGTTATAATTGCGATGAAAAATATCATTGCAATCATAAATGTAAATCTAAATTTCTTTTATTGTTGCATGATATTGATGAGGATTCTGGGAATCGCACAGGAATCTAATACAAACCATGACGATTTAGAGACAGGTTTTATCAGTTATCATGCCTTATCAGGCATTTCCAAACCATATACCTTGAAGTTCAAGGGATATATCAATGGCATGAGGTGTTGATTTTGGTTGACACAGGCAGCATGCACAATTTTGTGCAAGCAAGATTGGTTCATCATTTGGGATTGATTGTACAACCAGCATCCCAATTTTCAGTGATGATTGGTAATGGTTCCACAATGCATTGTGAAGGGATATGTTCTGATGTCAATGTTTCTATTCAATCTTGGACTTTCCAAGATTCTTTTTATTTTCTTCCCATACAGGGTGCTGAAGTGGTTTTAGGTATTCAATGGTTAAATAAGTTGGGTCCAGTGACTATGGATTATTCCAGACTTATAATGGAATTTTTCTCGAAGGGGAAAACCGTTATGTTAGTGGTGATAAGTTTGACTTGACTGAAGAAATATCACATCATCAATTGCGTCGACTGGTTTATACAGATGCCATTGCTACTTGTTATCATTTGGTGGCTGAGAAAGTGGATACGGACTCATCAGCAAATACCACCAACAACTCTGCTATGAAAGCATTGTTGGGCAGATTTCTTCTGTATTTGAGGCACCCTCATCATTGCCATTCCTTCGCACTATTCAACATCAAATTCATCTATTTCCCAACACTTCTCCAGTCAATGTCAAACCCTATCGTTACCCACATTTTTAGAAAACTGAGATAGAGAGATAGGTGGAGGATATGTCAGCTCAAGGAGTTATTAAAAGAAGCACTAGTGCCTTTTCATCACCAGTTTTACTGGTCAGAAAGAAAGATGGGAGCTGGCGATTTTGCATGGACTATCGTGCCTTAAATCAGGTCATTGTTAGGGATGATTTCCTCGTTCCCACTGTTGATGAATTGATTGATGAACTTAGGGATGCTTGTTTATTTTCCAAATTGGATCTTAGGGCAGGGTATCATCAGATTCGAATAGATCCTAAGGATGTGGAAAAGACAGCTTTCAGGACTCACCAAGGGCATTATGAATTTCTTGTAATGCCTTTCGGCTTAAGCAATGCTCCTTCCACTTTTCAATCCATCATGAATACTATATTTCGGTCTTATTTGAGGAAGTTTGTGATTATTTTCTTTGATGATATTCTGATTTATAGCAGCAACATGGAAGACCATTTGCAGCATTTGACATTGGTCTTACAGACTTTATTGGATAATCATTTTTACTTGAAGGAGAGTAAGTGTTCTTTCGCCCAAACTACTATTGAGTATTTGGGACATGTGGTTTCTTTTAATGAACTCAAACCAGATCCCTCTAAAGTAGAGGCAGTAGCCAAATGGAGTACTCCTATGAATGTGAAGCAGTTACGGGCATTTTTGGGGCTTTCGGGTTATCATAGGAAGTTCATTAAGGGTTATGCCACAATTGTTGGTCCCTTAACCAATTTGTTGAAGTCTGATGGGTTTCATTGGTCATACAAGGCTGATCAAGCTTTTTCTCAACTTAAAGAGGCCTTGATTAATGCTCCTGTTCTGGCATTGCCAGATTTCACTCAACCATTTATGGTTAAAACGGATGCCTCAGGGGTGGGTATTGGAGCAGTGTTGTTACAACATTCTCATCCAATTGCATATTTTAGTAAGAAACTTCCTAATCACTTAAGGAAAGCTTCTACTTATATCAGAGAATTGTATGTGGTAGTTGAATCAGTCGGAAAATGGAGACAATATTTGTTGGGCAACCATTTTCAAATTCGAACTGATCATCGTAGTCTGAAGGAACTCCTTTCTCAAGTGATTCAGACTCCTGAACAGCAACGTTATGTGACCAAATTGTTGGGTTATGACTATGAAATAGTCTATAAGAAAGGAGTGGAGAATGTGTTGGCTGATGGCTTATCTCGACAGTACAGTGATGCCTCTTTATTGGCATTTTCTATGCCTATTTGCACTTTTGTTGAGGATCTTAAAAGAGAGTATCAGACATTGCCAGCTTTTCAACAGTTGATTTCTCAGTTACAAACAGGACAAGTCTCCAAGCAGAAGATTGAATGGAGACATGGCTTATTATACTATGGTACTCGTTTATTTTTTGTGCCTGAATCTATGTTGATTCCAAAAATTTTGGAAGAATTTCATGGTTCTCCGATGGCAGGGCATTTTGGAGTGACTAAGACATTCAAACGAATAGCCAGCCAGTTTTATTGGATTAAGATGAGGTCACAGATTGAAGATTATGTTCGTACTTGTCACATCTATCAACAGATTAACTATGTGACTACTGCACCAGCTAGATTGTTAGCCCTACTTCCAATTCCTACTAGAATTTGGGAAGATATTGCGATGGATTTCATTACGCATCTTCCAAATTCTAAGGGCTATTCAATAATATTCGTAGTAGTGGATCGATTATCCAAATATTGCCATTTGGGGGCATTGGATAGTCATTTCACAGCTACTAAAGTTGCAAACTTATTTTTGACAATGGTTGTCAAACTTCATGGATTTCCAAAAACCATTGTTTCTGACAGAGATTCTATTTTTCTCAGTCATTTTGGAAAGAATTATTTCATTTAAGTGGAATAAAACTCAATATGAGTTCAGCTTATCATCCACAATCCGATGGTCAGACTGAAGTGTTGAATAGAACTATTCAACAATACCTCCGATGTTTTGTTATGGATTATCCAGAGCGGTGGTTTATGTTTCTACCTTGGGCAGAATATGCCTATAACACTTCTTATCATGAAGGGGCTGGCATGACTCCATTTCAGATAGTGTATGGAGAGAACCCCCTATTTTACAGTCCTACTTGGGGGATCCTCATTAGTAGCAGCTGTGGATGAAGAATTGTCTTCTAGGGATCAAGCCCTTAAGACTTTACATGCTAATTTGCAGCATGCTCAAGCTAAAATGAAAAGTTTAGCTGACAAGCATCGATCTGATGTGGTTTATCATGTGGGAGATCAAGTGTATGTTCGCCTTCAACCATATCGACAGTTATCATTGGCTTTTCATAAAAGCCATAAACTGTCTAAACGGTTTTATGGCCCATTTACTATACTCAAGCGGGTTGGCCAATGTGCATATGAATTGGATTTACCACCCTATTCTAAAATTCATAGGGTCTTTCATGTTTCTTTGTTGAAACCAGCACATGGTACTGATCTTCAACCTCTGGAGTTACCACAAGTCTTATAACTCGAGTCCACTACTCCAACCTTTAACTATCTTAAGTTCTGCTACGTGGTTCAGAATGTGCCTCTATTCCTCAAGTACTAGTCCAGTGGAAGGGTTTACCCACTGAAGATTCTACATGGGAAGATTGGACTGAGTTTCAAGATTTATGCGATTTCGACCTTGAGACAGAACAAGGGAAACTTGTTACGGACAAACCACATTGGATCAAGACCAAGCCAACGTGGATGACAAACTATTACACATGACTAATTTTTAGTTACAAATACAGCTGGAATAGCATAGATCTTACTAAGCCTAGTATAGATCTCAAACATAATAGTTTAGATCTAAATTGAATGTAACTAGATCTCAACAGCATAACAAGTAGTTACTCTTGCATGTAAAGAAAATAGGCTGTAACAACAAGTAGTTACTCTTACATGTAAAGGAAACAGGCTGTAAACAGATTGTACAAAACAGAAAGTATAAATAAAAAGATCGAGATACTCAGAGGGGTATGAGATTTTCCCCAGGACTTTGGTGCCTCAAGGTATAGGAGGTAGATCTGGCTCGAACAAATCAACACCTATCAAACAAGTAAACCATTAGAGTAGCAAACTGAGAGAACTCGAAATACATTAGAACATAATGAGAAAACAGAGAGAGAGTTAGGTTTTCATGTTTCTTACCCGATTGAGGACAAGAGATAAAAGAAAGAGAGAATTTATATTCTAGGGTTTGTTTGAGGCAAAAAGTCGAGCGTGCCCCTAACAGACAACAACACATTAGCTACGTATGAATATGATTATGTAGATTATAAAAAGACAAGAATATCATAAGATAAGATAATAAGGAATATAAGAAATAAATAAGTATAATAATAATAATTATCAAGTATTAAGAGCCTTAGCTTCATCAAGGCTTCTTAGTCAAGTATTGGGAGTCTTAACTTCTTCAAGGCTTCCTAGGATTAAGAATAGACTAGTCCCAAAAGAAAAAGAAAATTGTTTTGACTTGATGAGGATAAGTCTAAAACTAGAAAGATTAATCTTAAAATAACATGAAAGTAAATAAATTACAAAAAAGGTAAATAAATTGCAATGAAAATAAATAAATTGCAATAACAAATGAGCTTATATGCTCTAAAAGATATATATAACTACATAGATATATTTAGTTAGATATAAATATGAACAACATAAAATAAAAATAGATTTATGAAAAAGTATAAACATATTGTTGCTTTCCTAACCTTCATGGGATTAGAAAACACACATTATATTTATACTAAGCAAATGAACATAAAAAAAGCTTTGATTATTACCTATAGAAGAAGAAGAAACTATAGAGAATTTTGAGAAAACTTTTGGAGAGATTTTGAGATAGTAATGGTAGTGTAAGAAATGTGTGAAGGAAATAGAAGAAATATGTGGTATTTATAGGAAAAAGTGGAAGATAATTTGTGTTAATTAAATAAGTAAAAATTAAAATAAATATTAGTGAAAGAGGGAGAGGGTCGGCGCCATCTTGAGGGAGAGAGGGAGAGATATTTAATTTTTTGTATTTTTGTTAATGAAAAGTAAGATGTAAGAGATGTGAAGTTGTATTAGAAATGAAATTGTAAGGAAAAGTAGAGATAGATGAATAGTAGAGAATAGTAATAAATAGTAAACAAGACAATTAAATTACCTATAGTAATAAAAATACGCATGAAAAGGCTATATATGATATTTTTAGTTATTGAAAAATTCTAAAACTGTTATATTATGAATTCTCATATAATTACGAGTCTAACAGTATTATTGAAATATTTTTACCATTCCGTAAATCCATACTCAAATTTTGGAAACCAATCCCGTTCGAATACGCAAGGAACTTAATTTTCCTAAATCTGATCTTTTTATGTTCCGCTATACGATTATGGATCATAATTCATGATTATCTTGATTTTATTGTTCTAGGGTTAAGAGCACGAGATTGTCTAATCTAAACACATTGTTTTGACTTGTATAGCTATTAGGGTTTTTGTTTGATTTTCGGTCGATGAAGGTTAATAAAACTATCGAAAAAATCTAAGGGCTTACACGTCATCTGCTTGTGTGTATATATATATATATATATCCCAAAAATAATCCTATTTTAGTATTATTATCTAACATGTGTTTTTTCACATGTAGCTAAATATGGATATGGTTTGGTTCTAAATTGGGAATCGAATTAGAATTGTCACCGACTAAATATTTTAATCCAAAACCGGCTTAACCACCAGTTCCATTCCGCTTCTAAAAGAAAAAGAATTTTTTTTATTCATAATCTTTTACACACCTAATCTTTTTTTCTTTTTTATGATCTTCTATACACCCAATCTATATTTATGCAAATTCACACACACACACACACACACACACATATATATTTACCATATGTTATTAAAAGAATTTTTATGCTACTATTTATTCAAGGATAATTACAAGAAACATTATTATATTTTCAATTTTTTTTAACTTAGCACATTTGTGTTTTTGTCTTTTATCCTTTTGATATACCTACTTTTCCATATAATACAAAATAAGTACAAGAAAATATAAACATAATGTACTGAAAATATAAATAATTTGTATATTATTTTATTAATGAGACAAAAAATGATGGAAAAAAATGGCCGGTTCCTGTCGCAATTCTCCCTTTTCAAAACCAAAACTAGACAATCTGATTTGGTCTAGTTCCAAACTGAGGCCGATGTCTACATATGGCACATGAGTGTACCACAAATTCCAGAACTTTTTAGGTGCTTCGTAGCTTAGTTTAACTCTATACCTAACTTTAAATGGAGTTTTATCCTTCTTAAGTATTGATGGAAGCTTATTTGGCGAACATGTAGTCGTGTTAATAGTTACTGCCAAAAAAACCACTTGAACATCTTCTTTTCTATTAGCAAACACTCATCTCAACAATAATTTCATTCATCCTCTCACTCACTTCATTGAGTTGAGAACACGAGATAGTTGATGTTCCATTCCAACTTCAACATAAGACTTATTAAACTTGTCCAATGAATACTCAAAGTCATTATTCAATCTTATTATCTTCATGTTGTAATTCTGAAAGGATTAATGTCACAAATGGTAACTAGGTTTTGACAAAATATTTAATTGGGTATCGAAAAAACCTTGAAATCGATCAATTTAGTACCTTAAAAATCTTGAAATCAATCAATTAGGTACGTAAAAAAAACTTTACATTCATGCCAACAATACCTCTATCAAGTTCTTTGAAGTGTCAAAATTGATTTCAAATTGTACTAAATTTATCAATTTTAATATTTTGATATATAATTACACATTTTGCTAAAGTTCAGTACCATCGTGACATTAACTCAATTCTGAAATACACCATCTAATTTTGACTTTTGCTTCACAAATTAAACCTTATGCATTCTTATATAATCATATATGAACATGATGAAATACCCAATACCATTTACTAAGGGTGTCTTCATTAGTCTATACAAATCCATGTAAACCAATTGCAATCTTTTAGAAGCTCTTTGACCTTGTTGATTGGAAAAGGCAATCCACTCTACTTCCAAAATTGTAAACTTGACAAACACTTTTTCGTCGTGAAAGATAGGCTAGCCTTGAGGTAAATATCTATGATACAAGTGTTTAAATGTAGTAGGATGAAAATGTTGAAATGTCGTGTGCACAACATCTTTGTTCCTTTTCCACTTAATTGAAAAACTTTCATCTCTCGTTCTCACACTCAACTCACAACAAGGATCATCAACGATAATACAAATTTTATTTTGAACTAAACAAACTATGGCTAATTTCATCTGCAAACAACATATCTATGATATGTTTGATACCTAATAGAGACTCCACAATAACAACTCCCTTACCCTTAACATCAAGTGTGTCTTCATTCCCCATTTTTTCTTCTTATTATTAGAGCAATTTAACTCCCTGAAGTTACTTAATATAGACTCATATGTTTGTACATTTCTATACAAATGCTTTATCCCTGGCTTAGAAGCAGCAATAATAAATCAATGCTCTTGTTACTGTTGTTTTTTCATTCATGGGTTTTATCTATATTGAAATGCATCTATGTTTATATATAATACTAATGCTAAACCCTTTCTAAGTGTCATAATTTTATAAAGAATAAAATAGTTTAAATAATCTATAATAATAAGTAATAAGTAATAACAAGTATCACTAAGATAGTGGTGTTGGGTAATATATGAGAAGAAGTGTCCTAGCATGTAAAGAAAATATCATTTTTTTTTTAATCAGTTTGATTACATCTTACATAAGTAGATAATTATTTATCTTTTTTTTCTTATATCTTACATAATTAGATAATTATTTATCTTTTCAAACACACCATAATACTAATACTAAGATGGAGACTGGAGTGACTAATATTCTATTAACACTCATTTGATGTATTTCTCTTCCTGCGACCACATGCACTTATTTCTAGGATAGTCCCACAAACATCAACATAGTTGAGGGGTTGGTTTCCGAAAGGTAGTCTATAAATTGAGGCCTAAACGGATAAAGATGTTGCAACACGTGAATTCATATTTTCCACTACAATGAATAATTCTATTAATCTGGCTAGTTTAAAATAATGTAGCTACACTAGTCTGTCTTTCTATCTTTGGGACACAAACCCATATGGGCTGTTTATTGTAAAATTATAATATATATTGTACATAAATAATAATTCTTATAATAATTTAGATACACGGATTATCTATACTTAATATTGTGTAGGTTGATATTTTTTAATTATATGAATATCATTCTCCTAACAGGATTAACCTAAATTCAATGCAGCTGAAAAAAAAAAAAAAAAAACACAGGGCAATATCAAGCTGACTATACAAATCAAATTGTAGTTGGTCTGATGGGTTAAAAATCCTTATATTTGAATTTACATAAGAATTGATAATTTATACCGAGAGATATAAATATCATTCTTCAAGGATTAACTTAAATTCAATGTTTTATAAATAAAGACTCAATTATCGAAAAGAAAAGGATATTTTCTTGAAGCTTTTTAACTATTTAACAATCTTAGTCAAATATTCTACCATCTTGAATTATACATCTGGAACGGCAAAAAAAAAAAAAAAAATCATCTGGAAAGTTTGAAATATCCGAAATATTGTCAATTAAATTTAAATTTTTTGTACGACTTTCCTAACTTTTTCCTTTAACATGTCATTTGTGTCAATTAATTATATTAAATTAACAGTAAAAGCTTTATAAATAGTAATATATAGACAAAAGATAAAGATTTATATATCCAGTTGATGCATAGTTCAAAATGTAAGATTTTTAAACCAATAACATATACCTATAATTATGCCATATCGGTGTTAAATAATAGAGATATGATGATCATAATATGATTTCTTTTTTTTCTATCTGTTTTTCTTATATCTACGTTAGATTATAGTTCTTGATGTACTTTCTCTTTCTGCCCCTTTTAACCAATTGATAATTTTGAAGGATATGAAAGGAGATCTAATTACTAACAATTTACTAATATGTATTAAATATTGTGGATTTATCTTGGGGCAAGAGGGTCTTGGTTCTTTGAAAATTTCATATGGTGTTTATTAGTTATTATTTTAGTAAATTTATTATATTTATTTATTATAAATAATTTGATTGTCCAAGTTATTAATCATGAGATATCTCATATAAGTAAAAAAAGAAGTTCCTCAAAATAGATTTTTAAGAGATTAATTTATATATATTAATATATTTAGAAGCCACTTAGTGAGCATTTTTCACTTATATATAGAGCATTTTACGATATTGAGAAAAGAAAAAGTAAGTATTTAAAATTCAAATAAGAAAAATAATAACATTATAAATGACTCGTATAAAAATAAAAATATAATAATAACAGAGATATATTAATAAAAAAATGTTAAAAGGACAAATGAAATAGTAATTAAGCATGGTTGTCGCTTGTGGGCACACCGCCTCTTTCTGCACTTACTTTTTGGTCTACATGATGTGCATGCTTGGCACCAGCAATTTTACGTACGTAGCCCCCTATTGTTTCGGCTTTCATGTTTTGGGTTAATTTCTTTCTTTCTTTTTCTTTATTTAATGCCGCATTTTATACCTTACTTTTACTTATTTTTTATAGTTATCTAACTTTAAACCATTTATAGTTTTTAGAATAAATAATAGTTAATTGGATAAAGTATGGATAATTAATTGTAAAAATAGATACAATTTTATGCAATCAATTGCAAAATAGAAAAGGTCCAAGGCCAAATAAATATTTCAAATTAGATACACACGCGCAATATTGCATTTAATACATGAAATATATATAGTACATGTAGACGCTAAGAGGTGGACGACGTGATTTTGAATTCTATATCTACATGTGCAAGGAAATACCACCAAGGTAGCAAATTAAAAGCAATTAATTAAGAATCCGAATTTACTCGTTAACATACCGATTGTTCCTGATCGATGATGACCGATAAATTAAAGGGCATACTGCTGGTTTACTCTGCTTGCTGTGATTATAATTTTAGCATGTATTTTTTATTAATGGCTATTATGATATTTATTTGATCAAAATAGTGATTTCATAACGAATCTTTATTATAAAAATACTGAATAGATATTCATTTCTTAAACCTACAAATAACAATTCAATACTGAAATTTTTTTTTAAAATATCCTAATTTAAATAAAAAAATTAAAAAAAATCATATTATTATGCAGCATTCCAATCCTACCAAAATAATGATGAGCCTCCACACTTCTTTCTTGTGTAGCCTTTTTCATGTTCTATGACGACAAATTTTAGACTCTTCACGTCATTTGGCTTTTTAATGATGGCGGAGTTAGCAAATATATTACTAGAAAATGAGGAAAACAATATTTATTTATTTTAATTTAAAAAAACAATTAAATGTGGCCATTAAAATGTTCTGACAATATTTTCTATGGCCAAAACAAACAGACCCATGTAATGCCTGAAATATAAGACAACAGAAGTAAAATTTAAGTCAAACACAAAAGAAACATGTGAAGCTGTTTGAAGTCTTTCCGGAAAGCTGAGAACTCACTGGTTATTCGTTCACCGGAACTAGAAGCTAAAATTTTGATAGATAGGCATCCCATAAAAAACTTCTTTAAATTTAATTGCCTTCAAAATATGTAATCGGCCTAAAGCAAATCCTCGACCACGTAGCACTATACTCTACAATTGGAGACCACTTCAACAATTTGCCGGATAACTTCAGCTTCATTTCTACATTGATAGTAAACAATTTAAAAAAATAAATAATAATCATACAAATTCAATGCAACACTTATAGCCACAAAATGCCAACATGGTCCATTCTTTACTACACAAGACTGCAAAAAAAAAAAAAAAAAAAAAAAGATTTCCTATTTCTAAGTGACTAGATCGACAAATTTAAAAAATAATTTTGATTTTTTTTTAAAATATGTATGTATAGTATATATATATATATATATATATCCTCTTCTAAGAAAAATCTCCACTACTCCATATTGGTTATATATACGAATATTTCATGAAGGTGTTGACTAAAGAAGAAAAAAAAAAAAAAAGGAAACAGCCGAGTTTTTCACTTGTTATAATTCAGAACAACTGAAAGCCTGTTATATTATAGGCAATTGTATAACAGAATAACCAAAATACTAGGCAATAACATAGTAAAGAATCCTAACAAATCATAATTATGCAGCAACTAAACTACCCACTATTGAAATTGAAGGACAAAATTAATTATCCTAAAAAAGGAACATAGGCATGGGTTCATTATTCATGTTATGTCAGATTCTAAAAGTTGTAGCTAGGTAGAAACATTAGCAAACCCAAATAGCAACATGTTGAAAAGAATTATTACACGCCACTGTGGACACACCATCCTTTTATGCTGGCTACTTCACGTAAAGCCCATCTCCACCTCTCCACCCTCTGAAGAGCATTCCTGAATTCCTCCTCCGTCCCCCTATGATCTGAAAAATCGGCTGAAGGACTCCTGCCTGTTCCCGGATATCCCAGGGAGCAACATCGAAGAATACAGGGAGAACCTGCAGTCCTCTAAAACGCCTGCACTCCAGTATCTTAAACGCCTCATCCAAACACCAACGGGAGGACGCAAAGTTCGGAGAGAGCACAGTGATGGCAACCCTAGAGTTTTTGATGGCATGGAAAAGGGAAGAAGAAGAAATGTTTTCTCCTCTGGGTATGTGGTCATCAATGAATGTATTTAAGTGGGCATTTTGGAGAGCATAGTAGAGGTGGCCGGTGAACTTATTTCGTGTGTCCAGTCCACGAAAGCACAAAAACGCATCGTAAATCCATCTAGGAGATGGTGATGCCATAAGAATAATAAGGTATGGTCGGAACTCTTTGACGTTTAGGTGGTTATATAAAGCGATACGGCTAAGTCCAAAATAAGTTTCACACTCGTCAACGTCCAGGCACTCATCACACCATCACTGTTACAAAAATGACTTTTTCCAACACTTCAAAGTTGTTGACTTAAAAATTTTAAATAATAAATTATATAAAAATTATTATCAAAATACTGATACAATTTATATGCAAGTAAATTGCATGATAAAAGTGTAACTATTATATTATGAATGAATTGCTCTTTAAAATGCGATATACTAAGGGTTAAACTTTTATTTCAATCGTAGTGAATATAGTTATCAAGTATGATAAACTAAATATTATTATGAATCACTCTTTAAACGTGCAACTTAACGATGTAGCACTTTTGCTAAACCGCATGTTATCTAAGCATTCTATCCGTGATTTTATATTAACAATTTGATAATTAAAACTATCTTAATTATAATTAAATAATATTTTTTAAATCAGTGCACTATATTTCACCATTTAGATTATTCATAATTTATATATATACATACATAATATATGCATATAACTAACAGTAAATCTCTTTTGCAGTCAAAGCTATGGCATGTGGTGTTTTGCGGGACGAAAAATCATAACTTAGGTATAGACATAAGTACCGTACGGATCCAAACCAAGAATTGAATCGAAACTAGATTAGTTGGCCAGTTCCAAAACCTGCTATAGAATTGCCCAGTTTCACTATTTCTAAGTAGTTTTTTTGGTCTAGAACCGATGGAACTTGTGGTTCTATCCGCTTCTATTAAAAAAAAATAAAATAATTAAGATTAAATATATAATTATTAATATTTAAATTATTTCATATAAATATAAAATTGATTACTTATTCATAATATTTAATATGTCATTATCAACAACACAAATAAACATAATTTAGAATCATGTATAATTAGTTTAAATAAACTTCTTCTACAAGTAAAATTCATTTTTGTAATAATAGCAAAATTGATTACTTATTCATAATATTTAATATGTCATTATCAATAACACAAATAAACATAGTTTAGAATCATGTATAATTAGTTTAAATAAACTTCTTCTACAAGTAAAATTCATTTTTGTAATAATATGAGACTATTTTTTGCGTTTAATTTTCTTTTTACCCTCTAAAGTATTTTGTAATCTCATATTATTGACTACAATTGATATTGAATGTATTTGTATACAAGAGGCTACGTCTGTCAGTGATGAGGATGACTCGGAGCAAAATATGTCATAATATCTTCTTGTCATTTTCCTAATCTTCAGGGCAGTTTTCATCATTTTCAATTTGTTTTGACTTCCTTTCTCTTTAAGCTGTGCTTCTGTTAACATTCATCACTCTGCACACCAAGGAAAGAAAGAAAAAAGAAGAGAACTAATGGCTTTCAATGGAAGTGGCAAGGTACCCTCTTCATCTCCATCTCCCTCTTTTACTTGTTTTTTTTGCTTCACAGTGTTACTGAATTCCAAGGAAGGAAATGTGTATTTTCTTTATGAAGTTCATTAGAAAAAAAATAACAATAATAATGGAACTGAATATAAGAATAAAGGTCTATGGTTGGATTTTCGGGTGATAGCTGGCCAAGGCATGGCTACTTCTGTGTAAATTTTTTAATGTTTTAAGCTAAGAAGAAAACCCCAAGCTCTAGCTTCCAATTTCCACTTTGCTTGACTAAAAGAGAACTCCATGAACTAGTGGGGATTTTGAGGTACTTCCAACTAGAACCATACTGAAAAATTCGCAAGATTGAGACTCATTTTATCTGCAATGACACTTTGCCTTGTTCTTCTATTCTAATGCAAATAACATCTCTGATTTCTCTTGACATGTTCGCAAGGACAAGAAGAAGATCAACCAAAATAGCATGCTACTCTGTTGTAAGATGCACATATCCGAAGCACGAAACCATTCAGCCCTGGATGCCATCGAACGTGCAGCCCGGCTAGATTCTGAGACCGTAATTGTGAACAAGTTTGAGGATCGTGCTTACAACAGGACGAGGTACACTCTTGTCTCTTATGTTGTCAATGATTGCACTGGCTGTGCTGTCTATAGTCCTCTCCATCAGACTGTTCTAGCTATGGTTGAAGCTGCATATGAAGCAATCAACCTTGAGCATCATTCGGGGCACACCCCCGGTTAGGGATTGTGGATGACATCGTTTTCCATCCATTAGCTCGTGCTTCTTTGGATGAAGCAGCCTGGCTTGCGAAATCAGTGGCAGCAGATATTGGCAACAAATTCCAAGGTGAGTTTTGCAATGCAGGTTAAATTTTAATGATAATGAGGTGTAACTTGATCTTTAAAGGTGCATCACCTGTAGAAATTGCATAATGAGTGTCACCTTTGGTTTAATGCAGTGCCAGTATTCCTCTATGCTGCTGCACATCCCACAGGAAAAGCCCTTGATACCATTAGGCGTGAGCTCGGGTACTACCGACCTAATTCCATGGGCAACCAATGGGCAGGGTGGACAATGCCTGAAATCCTTCCTGAAAGGCCTGATGAAGGGCCGATGCAGGTATCCCCATCAAGAGGCATTGCTATGATTGGGGCACGATCATGGGTTGCACTATACAATGTTCCCATTCTCTCAACAGATGTAGCTGCAACCCGGCGAATAGCGCGATTGGTTAGTGCTCGGGGAGGTGGGCTTCCAATGGTACAGACTTTAGGGCTGGTGCATGGTGAAGACTCCACTGAGATAGCATGCATGCTTTTGGAGCCCAACCAGATTGGAGCAGACAGGGTCCAGAATAGAGTGGAAATGCTTGCTGCCCTAGAGGGATTAGATGTGGAAAGGGGGTATTTTACAGACTTTTCACCAGAGATGATTGTTGAGAAATACGTGAAACTGATTTCTTCTAAAGAAGATTAAATAGATGGTCTTCAAGCTGTTTAGTTATGTGCATATAAACACAATTAAGCAACACAATAAGTTTCCAAATCAGATACTGACCCGTGGTATTTTAACCATTCCATGTTTTTGTTTCTTTTGCATAAACAAGGTTGAAGACTTCGTGTAAACTATATAGGCACAAGTATGAAATTGCAGGTCTTGCTAAAAACTTCACTTTTGTCAAAAAGGAAAACAAATTCCATAAGAATGGGATGGAGATGAATTGTAACAATCTGATAATTTAAATATGCAAATTGGAAAATTTATCTTGAGAGATAAGAGCGAAAAAGCTGCAATTCGAAATCAAAATTGCATCAGCATTTCAAAATGTGTTATCTGTAGCCTTCTTCCATAACCATATATATTAGAAGCCTTTGGCCATACTCAGTGCATTAGTTCAACAACCTTAGCATGCCAAATTTTGTCAATGCTATTGAGTTGTTGCAAGTAACTGCGTAGCATTAAACAAGCCAATCATATTCTGCAATTTTGTTATGAAAGGGATCAAAGGTCTATAAGGCAGTTGCAATCATGTCTACAGTTGTCTTTTTCGGCCAACATAAGCAGAATCTGGAAAGTTTGAAGTTTCAGCACATCAAACATCCAACCCCTGTAAACAGAAAAGCTCCCTCCCTCACTCATCTACGATTTTAAGTGCATCATGTCCAGTTCTTATTTTTCCAGCTCGGGCAACCATGAGCTCCTGGAACCATCTAACTAAATATTGCAAATGCCAGGACACTTTCAGACATTCATATTAGCTGATAATCCATATATAAGAAAGCATATTCAACAAGCAGAATAAAGTACCGTAGTAAAGCAAAAACTCCCTTCGCAATCTTTACAACAATGTACTACCAAATAAAGTAACCTAAGGAAGCTCTGCTTTACAAACACTTCCAAGCATGCCACTTCCAATTATTTTGGGACAAACTATTCATACATTGCTGAAAAGATGCAGTGGTGAAAGACTTGATGAAAATGGGAAGACCAGGAATTTTGGGTGAAGGCTTCACAGGTACTTTCCCTTCAGCTGCACTGAGCAGCTCCAAATGTAAAGCAACTTCGATGAAAATCGTATGTACGGCTTGGAGGGAGATCTTTCTTTCATATCTTTCGAGATCCACCCTACAATATGGGGTCAATCGGATTAACCAACCAAAGTTAGCTTCAGTCACTATGTATTGAACAGAAGCAAAAGCCTCAGTAACAATCTGACGGTAGTAAAAGGTCATAGCAAACCCCATAGCTACTTGTACTAAAAAACAAGTAAGCGTAATTCCTCCTAGACAATAAAATATGTTGACATGAGGAGGAACATATTAGTCCAGAAAACAGGTTATACTTCATATTCCTGGTTGAATAAAATAAAAAGTAGTATGTTGATAAGTCATCAAAAGGCGATGGTTTCATATGTTATACTAGAGTAAGTTCATAAAATAACTTTAAAAGATGGTAGAGCCTAGAGGCAAGCACAAAGTCTCTGAAGGGAGATCTTCTGAAACATCTAGGAGTTCCAGACAGCAGATTGTTTTGCAAATATCCAAACATCCAGAATTTAGAGAAATAAATACATACTATATGCATTGTTATTGTGTTGAAACATGCAAATTATAATTACTTGCAGTGCAGTGTGGTCAGACGTGACAAATTTACCATTTGGGGTGGGAGGCAGTGCCGGGGGTGGCAGGGAGATACCTACTCAAATACACTACAAAGTACATGCAGAGGGAGGAATGTATTAAAAAGCCTACAGATCGATCAGTCCGCCAACAGATTCAAAAGCATCAGGTACTTCTCCTTTAAAAAGATTGTCGTACAGTGACCTGATGAGCATATGAAACAACAAGGATTTCAAAGCACAAAAACAACCTTTGATAGCTGAAGAAAAACATAAGAAAGGGACGTTTACGTGTCTGTCAACTGTATGAGAGAAGACAATGTGCTTTGGGCTGCTTCCTTTGAATGCATTAGCTGGAAAAAACAGCCAAAAGTGGAGACGATCATACCTTGCATTGAGGTGCGACATAACATACAAGCTTTGCATGGAACAGGCAAACTTGAAACAACGCTCTCTCCAATGTAATTGTTACTTAAATCTGTGCCGTAAACGATCCAGACATGAATTTACACCCTCCAAACAGCTAATTTAAATATAATACATATATGTTGCAGCTTGCTACCAAGGCCTCATTGTCGAAATCAAATCTCAAAATATCCATAAATAATGTAGTTATGTGTACAATTTAGATATTTGATGGTTAAAAGATGAATAAGATACACACACATTCATTATACAAGCACGACTCCTGATGTATTGACCATTCCATTCTTTTTTTCCCCTTCCATGCACATGGTTGACGACTTGCTTAAACAATATAGGCACAAGAATGGAGGTGTACTTCATTTGGTTGCTTGGCTACAGGTGCACTTCCATTCTTCTATTGTTTAGTCCTAGCCTGCCAATGGTGTAAAAGAACCAACCAGCTCTCAAGTTTTAGTAAAAATGGAATGTTACAGTCCCAGCTTATATGTACTTACTCGAGCTAGTTTAACAACACTTCGAGCTAAGCTTGAACTCAAAATCTTACCTCAACCAAGCTCCAGCAAAGCTCAAGGTTTAGCTTTTCAAGTCAAGCATGAGATCATCATTACTTTACTTGATTCATTTTGTTTGCAGCTTGTTCTAACAGAATGCCTGCTGTACCTTGACGGAGTGTGGCATCCAATGCAATAGATTCAAATCATCGCCAAAAATAAAAGTAAACATATAATAACCATTGTGAAAAAACATATACTATCTGTCCAATAATTTCATGCATTTTGGAAAGACAAGATACAAGATTTATGCTTAAAAACATAGTCGATCAAGTATAGATTACAACTCCAAAATGCTAATATCAACTTCAAAGGTCACTCCTATTGCCGTGATGTTAACTTAATTGGACTGGCGCCCTCTGCCTCTTGAAAACCGTCCACCTCCTCGATGATGCGGTCTCCTTCTACAAAAAGATGAGGTGCCCATATTGAATTGATTTGGTGCTCCAGCAATGTTGGGGATAGATGCAGCCAAATCCTCATTCTGCTTAGCTTGCTCTTCATGCGACTGTAATCCTTGTTGAACTCCATTGAAAGATGGAATAAGATTTTGACCACCTGCACCAATTGCCATAGTCATTTGGCTGTTTCCATTATGACCAATAAAACCAGGCCAGGCAGTGTAAGGTCCTCCCAAAATATTTGACTGCCCCAGTGGTAAGACTGCATTAGGAAATAAACCCTGAGATGGAGCAAAGTGTGGCTGAAATGGCATCTGATTGGGCAGAGGCATCATTTGTGAAGCTTGATTAACATTTCCAGACCAAGGCATACCATTCGAGAAACCATTCACAAAAGCTGTACCCATCCAATTTTGACTAGGAACACCATTCATCCAAGGTAGTGAGGGAACAGAAGCAGCACTAGCAATAGATGCAGGAAATGGAGGCATGATGCCACTTCCAAAGTTGAAGCCTGGTGGAAGGCAAGAAGATGGAGGACTACCTTGATCAAGAGATGGTGCTGGATTCATCAAATGTTGGCTTTGATTAAATTGGGGCTGATCCATGCTGACCGGCGTATGCTGAGCAGAAGAATCCCCACTTTTTAGGCCTACACCCTTATGCCTAAATTTTTTTCTGTTATTTTTCCTAGTAAAATGTTTCTGGTCATTCACACCTGCACCCTCTTTGCCATTCTCTGCATTCTCCTATACTCAGCCTCCTTTTCATCATCTGAGAAATCTGCCTCATCTGATACCTCTTCATCATTCTCACCAGATGCATCATATCCTTTTTTGTAAAGATTCTTATCATTGAGGGCATGAGTAGCAAATTCAGGGACAAAAGCAATAGGAGTTCCTTGATGAATCCCACTAGGTATTTCACTTTCTGAATTGTATCTTACCACATAGTATGGATTTTTTACAGGTCCAAAGAGTTCATCCACCAATCCTAGGGGGACTCTACTATCAGCTATCCACAATATAGATCCCTCGCTAAGAGGGGTGTGCTTCTCCACCCCTTCTACAATAGCTTGAGAACCTATGATCTGTAAAAAATCAAAGGCGTCATCACACCACACATGCAACATAAATGAAGTTCCTTATTTCAATTTTGATTGCACTAGTTAAATGAGCCTACCGACATAATTACTCCAACAGGAATCATCTGATGATTTGGCTGCAATGTCACATTCACAGGAGGAACTGGAGGAAGAGCCTGCAAATTTAGAGCAGTTAATGAGGGAGGTCATATACAAAAACTAGTAGATATGTACTAGGCTTTTTCCAGTGATATTTACAGTAGAAACTTGAAGAAAGAAAACAACGGATGGGGAGAAGCTACACACAAAAATCTTTGTCACGTGGACAGCAGTATTGCAGATACACAAACAACAAGGGATGTATGGCTTCACACATGACAAATCATTCAGTTAACTTATAGGATGAATAATTGGACATCATGCAGCAAATACACACAAATATAGAATTATTGAGCTCTACTTCATGCACAGACAAAAAGAAAAGCATAATTAGAACATGAAGGATTCAAAGCTATCTTGAAATCATTTTAGAAAGAAAGGAAAAAGCTCCTTTTAGTACTTGAACTTTAACGAAATAGACAATTAAGTACCAAAACTTTTAAAAAGTTCGATTTCATACCTCATTAAACTCTTCACAACCTTTTCAATACCACTATTAACACTGTTCACGATGTTATCCTATATGGACTTGTGAACCAATAGCATTCTGACATTTGTCCATTAACTGAAGAAGGAAAAAAAATGTTTCTCTCTCTTCTTTGCCTTCCCTCTCTACTCTCTCTCCCTCTTTCTGCTTCCACTCTCTCTAAAAAAGGAAAAAAAATAATTATCAAGAACGGATTTTAACTTCATAATTTCAACACAATCAAAATTTTTGTTTTTCTTTTTCTGGGTATATCGCAAAATCAGAGTTTTATCATTTTATTTTTGTTTTTGAATTTTCTATACTAACCTTTCACAGGCGAATTGATCCAAGTGTTTGGATTATAGTTTTGAAGGTTCGGATTGAGTTGTATAAACTAGGTGGGCTTCTTCGCAGTGTAACATCATCAATCCCACAATGTCACAACAGCTTAAAAAATATAGCATATGTCTCATTTAATTAAAAAACACTCAAAAGGCCCAAGAAAATACAATGAAACATGCACTTGCCCCAAATCATACTGCAATATCCCATCACAATCCCCAGTAATTTCTTGCTCAAAATCATATGCTATATGAAGTGAAATATTAGAGTCTTGACCTCACATTTGCTGGAAAAACAAGAAGGGGGAAGAGGAAGAACAAGAAGAAGAAAAGAAAGGAAAAAAGAGCTTCTCAGGAAAAAGGAAAAAAAAAGTCCCCATAGCTGTCTTCGTGGGAAATCATAATGCAAGGATAACGAATTTGATTGATTCATCACTAATGCTCTTGATCCGATGATGGAAATAACATCAAAAGCGAACAACACCACAAAAAGAAAAAAAAAAAAAGGAATATCGAAAAATTAAAGAGGATACTAAACACGAAGAATCAGATGGATTAAAAAACCTCCATAACCTCTTCATTGAACTACCGACTCAACCATAGGTGGTGGCAGTCTAGCTAATCTTCTATGCAGTTTTTTTCATGAAAATACAATTTCTTACTAGTGAAATGGCGAGTACATCCTCATACTTCTATTAAAGGGCAAGGAAAAGGACCAGAACACCTCGCCTTCATCCAAGTTAGCATTTCCAAAACCCTAATAAGCATTAAGAAAAAGAAAAACAAAATTTTTTATTTTGTGTTGAAATTATGAAGTTAAAATCCGTTGTTTTTATTATTAATAGAAAAGAGAGGAAGTAGAGAGAGAGAGAGAGAGAAGAGAGAGAGAGAGTAGAGATAGAAAAGAAAATTGGAAAGAGAGAGAGAGACTAACCCACCCCTCCTCCTCTCCTCCTCCTCTTCTTTATCTTTTCTCTTTAGTTAATGGACAAGCATTAGACCACTATTGGTTCATTGGTTCATAAGTCTACGTAAGATAAAATTGTTAACTGTGTTGATAGGGTAGTGAAAAGGGGCACGAAAAATTTAATTAGGAATGATATTGGACCCTTTAAAAGTTCAACTACCTAATTGTCCATTTCGTCAAAGTTCAGGTACAAAAGAGGTTTTTTTTTCCCTAAACAAAAAAACTGAAAGAGAGAAATATTACCCAGAAAAAAAGTTATTCTACAATCCAATTCTTAAAATAAGAAAGCACTCGATCACATGTTGAAAAATGGAATAAAAGTCACATTACAACTGTGCAGAGATCAAGTTAAGCGATGTAGACATCAAAGCAAGCTTCACACTAAATCAACCAGAGCTGTGTACTATAATTTTAAAGAATGTTTTAAGACAGCTAGCAGTGCTTTGCAGTCACTTCCCTCTAATTGGACCACATTACTAAAATTCAGGCACATTTCACTAATAGAGCATCAGTGTCTTCAGAGGTTTCCAGGTACATGGATCCAAGTCAAAAGATGTTTCACTAGCTTATGTACCCTTCCACCCTTTTTTTATGTATAAAATACTGTGTGACAATCTAAACCTAGTTAAATGTTCAGTTTGTTATAACAAGGGAAGAATGATAAGAAGAATAATACTCATGTATGGGTGTTATCCTCATAAGGTATAAGGTTTTTAGCTCTATCTTTACCTTCACTTTGTGGGTGGCTTAAAATTAGTGTCAGGCCTTGATGACAAAACCAGTCAAGGAGAGTTTCTGATCTCCGCCTGTTCCCTACCTTGCTAACCAACTCCCCCAGTCCAGTAGCTTTTGATCAGAACATGTCATTTGAGGTTTTCGAAAGGTCGAAAGAAAAACTTGTTTCTTGCATTACTTAAGGCTGCTACACCAAGCAATAATTTAAGGCATTGACACTGAAAGCATTGATTTCATGCATCCCTCAATTTGTAATTTTACATCCCACTTGCATTTCTTTGATTATGCACTTTAAACATGACGCGACTTTAACACTTCTCAGAAGCCAGGGAAAAATGATGTTGAGTTGCTTTCAGTTCCAACACCACAAAGTTACCTTGATTAAAAAAATAACTTAATTGACAAGATAACATCAGCAGGGTCAGCGACGACTGTCCATATACAAAAGTATCCTCTTGAACTCTTAATATATCCTGTCAGTGTTTGGATGAGATACATCTTTAGATAAATGAACTTTATTGCCAATCTCCATCCAATATTTACATTTGCTTTCTTGGTTAGGTGATGTTTCATCTTATGTCTCACTTTCTTAACATTCTTCCACATGCCAGCTGCTGCATATATATTAGATAACATGGCATAAGCTGAAGAATTCTAGATCAAAGTTGACAGTTTTACCAGCTATCAAGTCTGCTATTTCTACATTTGGATAAACACAGCAAGCAGCGACAGTAGCACCCCCAGATTTTAGAGTCTTCTTTATTTCACATGTTGAGAAATAGCGCAGAGGCCATGTGAAGTTGACCTGGCTGACTAGAAGTATCAACCAAGAAAGCATAATGCTTGGTCCAGGGAGCTATTCCAAAAAATGATAAATCATTTGATCAAACAAATTTAACTATCATCAACCTTCCCAGCATGACCATATGCAGACGATAAGCTAAGAAATGTCAAATTTTCCATCTGGTTCCAGGCCACTGATTTTCATTTCACTGAACAACTTGGGGCCTTTTCCATAATTACCATGGTATGAAAATGCACCAGTGATTAGATTCCCAGATTCAATTTTCAGACTTCTAATTTGTTCATATGCTTAATTGGCATCAAGTATGCAGCCACACTTACCGTACATGTTTATTAAAGCATTACAAACAGATGCATGTGATTTAAGCCCACTCCTTATAATGACTGCATGAGCTAATTTTCTTTTGTTGAGTGAGGCCAGGCTAGAACATGCAGAAAAAACTGAAACAAGGGTTGAATTATCAGGGTACAAGCCCATTCAATGAACTTCAAAACTTCTTGATACATTCCTTTCCGTGCATAATCATGATCATGACATTCCATGAAGGGAGATCTTTACATGGAAGCCTTTCAAATAAATTTCTCACATCTTGCACCTTCCCCTCCTCACAACACCCCATCACCATCAATTTCTCACATATACATTCTCATATGGCATGCATTCCAACAACTCTGTAGCCTCATCAAACCTCCCATTCTCCACATACCCACTAATCATCAGAGTCCAAGAAACTGCATTTTTCTTTGGCAAGCTATCAAACAATTTCCTTGCTTTCTCAACCTCCCCCTTTGTCAAGTACCCATCAATTGTCGCAGTATAGGAAACCACATTTCTCAACAGCATCTCCCAAAAAGGCATACTTTCTTCATCAACATGCCCATACTTAACCAAACCTGATATCATTGCATCCCAGGATGAAGTATTGCGAATTGGAATAGCTCAAAAGCCCCATCAACTCCACCATGGTGAAAAAACACCTAGTAATGATGGAATGCCAGGAAACAACATTTCTATCGGGCATTAAGAAAAATATCCCAAGGGATTCATCTATATATACCCATTTTGCTGATGCGTTGTGTCTAGGGGTGTAGATGAACCAAACCGATTCACAAACTACTCAAGTTCAACTTGACATTTACTTGGGTTAGCTTTAAGACTAGTGGAGTTGAGCTCGAGCTACTCGAATAGTTTAACGAGACGAGCACAAGTTCTATATGTTTAGCTTGATTAGCTCGTGAGCCTGATCAAGCTCAAATAGAATATAAATATTAATCGAATTCAAATCGAGTTTAACTTTTAATATTATTTATATTAGAATAAAAATATTTTTTTACTAAATCAAATCTAAGCAAGCTTAATAGTCGAGCTCAAACTTAGGTAGTGTTACTTTGGGCCAAAACTTTGAAATATCGAGTTGAGCTTGAGCTCAATATCATATCGTTTCGACTCAACTTGCTTGTAACCTAGCCGTGACAATTGCATTCCAAGATACGACATCTTTATTATGGCATTTCATCAAACAGTTTTGGCATTTGGATTTTCCCAGGACAGGAGGGATTTTAATATTGCAGTCACATATAAACTTAGATGAGAAAAAGTTTTAAGTACGGAGATAATTAGTGTTGCTTGAGTTTTTTGGTTGTTGTGACATATGAAGAAGACATGGCCCCTGACCTTAATGAAGAGGTTAAGGCATTCTTAAAAAAGGAACAGAAAGATGATGCTGTTGTTTCAAGAACTGATAATCCAAGATGATGAATAGAACAGGATGGAAGTGCTGAATATTACGCTAGACGACTACAAAAGTAAAACAGGATTGTTTCATTAAACAATAAATGAAGAACAGAGGTCAGAACAGACTCCACTCACAGCTTGATTCCTAATAATAACCTCTAACATGAAACCACAAGTGCTTATTTAAAGAGCTAAAATATGCTTGCTCAAAAGCAAGCTACTAAACAGCAACGTCCAAATCGAGCTGCTGAAAACACACCAACAATTCTACTGATTTTAACCGTACTTTGGCAAAAACTCAATCTCTATATGCCCATCACAACATCGCTAATGACAAACTTAAGAAAGCTACTCTTTGGAAACTACCAACAACAAGAGTATGATGGCGAAAGTGCAACCAATCAATTCCACATATAGAAATTTGTGAAAACTCCAGGACGGAAAGTAGGATTTTAAACACTATTGATGGGCACTTGTTAAGCATATTTTAAGAGAAAACAAGTACATGCTTCACAAGAGAGTGCAATGAAATGTGCAAATTTTCTCTTTTCACCCTTTCACTAGTGACTAGGAGCACACAATAACAAAACCTTAAAAATATTTCAGCAAGAAAAGTGGTAGAAAAAAAGCAACCACTATCAACATCAGCTTATTAAAAGGCATCCAGAAAATTTACCGTAAGCTCATTTTTTGACCTAATGGGTCCAGAAGCAGCACCACTGCCAGAAACCAAATCATCATCACTTTCAGCATCACTCCAGTGAACCATGTCATCCACAATCTCATCATCACCACCGTCATCATCATCTTCATCCTCCTTGTCTTTCTTATCTACCAAAACATCCCTTATTTCTCCTTCTTCCATTTCACCAATCTCCTCCACCTCTAGTTTTGCCTCCACTCTTCCCTCTGCGCTGTCCTCCCTTCCCTCGTCATCACTTTCTTCCTCATTATCATCACTGTCAGCATCACTGCTGCTAGAAGATGACGATGATGAAGATGGACGACCACTACTACTACTGCCCTCCGATCCTGAACTACTTTCACTCTCCTGCCCCTCGTCCTCCTCTTCATGACCATGGCTTTCTGCCTTTATATCGCCATTCATTCCCCCAATATTGACAACAATAGTGTTTCTCTCATTCTCACCACTGCAGCTCAATCCTTCACTCTTCGAAGCATGAACAATATCACAAACATCAACCATCACAGCACTCCTCTCTTTCACACAATCACCACTCATTACTTCACTATTCTCAACCTTGACCCTACCACTAATATCACCTGACACCTCCTTCCTCTCAGCCTCTTCATCACAGCTCATTACTGTACTCTTCACAGCAATAAGCCCACCATTGCCATCACCTGACACCAAACTCCTCTCAAACCCACCATCACTGCTCATTACTTCACTCTTTACATGAACATCACTTAACAAGCTAACTTTCCCCAATTCTTCCTCAATAGACCCACCCGAATTCCCAAATCCTGAAAGGTCATCCTTTCAACCTTCACAAAGGTATCACGACCCTCGATGATTGACTCACCCATTACCCAATACCCCCTCAAGTGTAGAAGCCTGTTCGTCCATATTAAAATGAATATTAATATCCTGAAACCAATCCTCAATAGCTTTAAAATCGAGGAATGAATCGGCAAAGGAGGAGTCTTGGGCACTGTGATCAAATAGGGATGGAGGATTATTTGTGGGTTTGGCGTTATTAGGGGTTTTATTAGTTTCTTCTTCGTCTTTAATTGCGGACTGTTGAAGGAAACCCACCATTTCTTAGAACTTTAAGACTAGGGTTTTGGGGAGAGAAGAATGGGAATGCCATGATGTGTGTAGAGTATATATAGTTTGGGAATTTCACTAAATTTTGAGGGGGGATTGAATAGAGTTATATGTATACGTTTTTAAACTAGCTGTACAAGGAAGGCTTATTCAGTTGGTTAAACTTAAAACCCTAGCTAAAACCCTAGTTTTTCTAAGCTATGAGAGAAAATGAATATACCATTAGAAGACAGCTAGAGTTTGGGTTTAATTGTGCAGGCCCGTTGGGTTATTACCCAATATGGCCCACATAAAGTTGGGTTTCCCCCCGCGTCCCTTCCAATTCATCTTTAACTCCTTTATAGTTTTTACTTTACTTCACTTTACTTCCTTTTACAATTTCATTTTATTTATCCTAAAACTCAATCTATTTTTATTCTTTTAAATTAAAATCCACAAGTTTAAGGTAAAGCATTAGATTAATTATACAATAGAATTAATTGAGAATATATTCATGTGAATGGGTCTCTTAAAATTAAAAGATTTATATATAAAGATTTTGGTTTTTAATTAGAGGTGGTGTGTACAGGACGTAAGAAAAAGTAGGATATGAAGCTTATATGTATCCTACTCTATTGATTATAACGAGTGAAACACATGTTTAGTATTGCTTAAAAAAAATACATAAATACAAATTATATAAAAATAAATAAAATTAGTATCACTATATCGCATGTTGGAGTGGTGATATGCTTATTTTTACATGTATCACAAATGCCACTAGCGATGCAGCGACCTACCTGTACAAACTTTGATGAGCTTGTGCATCGCATATATGACCAACAATACATGTTGTTTTGGTTTAATTTCATTTTAAATGTGTTTTTATGGCGTGTGAACCCACGTTTCGATAATCAAAGTTTTCGCCATGACTAATGCTTGTTTAATTTCTATAGCTCAAAACGAACTCAGTTTCGAGCTCGTTTTTATGAATCAGTGAGAAAAATTGATTCTATAATGTAAAAGCTTCTAGAAATCAAACTTTCAGACATTTTTAAAGATCATATCCAAACTTTTTCTTTAATGGATTTCTACTTTACAAATTCCTTAATGATCCATTACTGTGATATACATAAAAAATATATATCGTCCCTCCCTTGTGCGATATAGTGACACTATTCATATAATATTTTTTCTACAATTTCGTTTTATGTAATTTTTTTAAGGTATATTAAACATATAATATTCTCGATTATAACTTATAAGGTATAAAATTTATACTCAGAGCATATGTTGTCCCAAGGAACCTTGTGAATTTTTTTAATGAAACTTGTAAATTCTTTATTCATTATTTAAATTTCAAGATTACAATAACACATGTGATTTCATGTAATATATAAAATTACCTTATTTTTATATATTCAATATAAATTACTTGTCTAAAGAAAAATAAAAACCAATTTCTCCATATCACAAGTTTAACAATATGCAGAATTTGTGTATGTGTGAAAGTCGAAACCTATAATAAATATTTATGTGATATCAAACAAAATTGTAAGACCTATGACAAATTCCTAAATTGAAAATTTTGGAGGCACTTTTGTATCATTAATCTCAAAAAATAAATAATACTTCTATATCATTTAGAAATATAAGAACATATAACCAAAGCTCTTCAAAAACCAAATAATAGGTTCTTCTAGGAAAAAAAAGCATAATTTTTTTTCAAAATAAAACTTTCTTAAAGGAACTCTACAAGTGATATCCTTGAACAAAAATAATGTAAAATAAAAATCAAAATATTATTATTCTTTTTTATTTATTAATTTATTTTATAATTTTAATAGAGTGATGATACATGTTTTTTATTCTATATTTAATAGATGAAATTATATGTATATTTTTATAACTTATTGATTAGATTTGATACTTCACTTGGTTAACTTTCTGTTTTTGAAAGAAAATGATGATAAATGAGCTTTGGAATAAAGTCAATCAAGTTATATCAAATTTTAAGTTAAAAATGAAGAAGTAAAAAAGAATCAAGAAGAGCATGAGTAGAACTAATTGACCATGTTCCCCCCGTGCTCTTATTGCACTTGAATCATATTTGAAGTTTCAAAGATCAGAGAGAAACACAACTGAATCCAAGTAGTTGTGTTCCTATCATGCTTTTCTAGAGAATTGGAGAATTAAAGACCAGAGAGTTACACAACGAAATGCAATAAATCGTGCTTTTCCCTGGTAAATCTGGAATTCTAAGTTATCGAAAGATAAAAAAGAAACACAAAAAGATAGGGGGAGTTGTGTTTATGTCATGTTGTTCAGAATGAAGATGCTTGAAGAAACAGAGAGAAGCACGAGTGAATAGGGCAAAGTCATGTTCCAACCGAGTTTCTTTTTTTTTTTTTTAGTGAAGAAATTCGACAATTATAACCAACAGTGAGTTACACAACTAGCTATAGCATCTCATGTATACCTCATGTACTTTATGAGGACTCAGTCAACTCTTTAAAAATATCCAAAAAGTGAAGTCTATCTGAATCTTGAGGTTTTTAAGATTTTTACCCATGTATATATAAGTCATAGGAAAGATTGGAGAGAACATACATTAACACATACATGTTACTATTCTCTCTAATAATAAAAACACAAAAGTCTTAGATTATAGTCTAAGATTCACAAAGAAAGTGAGGACAATTAATAGAAAAGGTTCAAGATTGTTCTCCAAAGGTGTACTCCTTCCTTTTTCTTATTGTTTTTTATAGATATTTTGCATTCTTGATAGAGTTGTAATGGAGAAGTAGAGTGTTATCATCTAAACAATGATGAACCATAGATATTACTATGTAACATGTGCTTAATATTGATTCAATGAAGTTTCATGTTCTTTTTTATTCTAATTATGAGCATTGTAACATTTCTTAAATCGATGTATCCATAATATTAATTATGATTGATTTCATGTATGTAAATTAATAGATTTCATATATGAATAGATCAATCGTAACTAAAGAGATTTGTTTGGATTTTAAATATAGAAATACAAGAACCTTTTATATTAAATTGAATGAAAGTTTGGTTTAATAAGAGATACATAGTTCGATAATGCAATCTTTGAATTTTTATTAATTAGGAAGATATTCCAATAGATAGATTCAAAGATTAAGGATTAATAATGTTGAAAAAGATATTAGTTCAATATAGGAATCTTGCAATCAATTTAGCATGAACAATCATTGAAGTATCCTTAGAATTTCAACATGGTGATATTCTAGTGGGGATTTATTATTTAGATGAGATTCAATAATATCGAATTTAGATATCTTGTTGTTTGATTTGCCTTGAGATTATAAAAATAAGAATTAAAACTATAATAATGTTACTAGATAATAGTTTTGAATATATTTTAGAATAGACAGTAGAAAAATATAGTTATTACTAGTAGTTTAAGATCCTTGTGGGACGGTCCTATTATTTTCAACTATACTACAATAGATAGTTATACTTACATATAATATTGATTGGAAAATAGTGATTAGAACAAAGTTGTATTGATAATCCATTCAATATATCAAGTGGATACATGGTAATCTAAAACATATCCTCTCTATATATTAGAGTACAAATTCTAAAGTGGCAATTGAGCATAGTGTACGAAGACGCTATACTCGTACCCAAACATGTGACTTTTCATACCTATTCGGTTAAGCAGGGTAAATGGATATCTTATATAACAAAATTACTTGCTAACTGCTATTTTTAATATATTTATGATTCAATGAAACAAATATATATGTAAGAACTTTTTTTTCACTAATGTATTTATAGGCTTGTGCATGGTAATTGACTATTCCATATTAGATAGTTATTATAAAAGAAAATCTTAACTACACTTATTGATTTTAGACTTTAATGGTTTAGGTTTTGCCAAGGAATATTAAGAAGAAAATTACAATTTTAGTCTCAACCTTTGACCATAGTTTTATTTGTGTTTTCAAATTATTTTTTCCCATTCAAGTTCTCAACTTTTAAAAAATTTTACAAAGTGTGAATTTTTTTTAACAATTAACTTTTGATTCACATTTATTACATGTCAACGCATAATTTTTCTTTAATTGATATAAATAAATAATACAATTATATATAACTAAATTAGCTGAAATAATAAAATAAATAAAAAGAAAAGTAAAGACTTTTAAAAAGAAACTATATCACTATCACAATTGGTGGGTCACAACATAACTAGAATAGTTTGAAAAAGCCCAACGCTAAAACATGGTCAGCAACTACCTATTAATAAGTGAATATAATTCAATAACTAATGACTTCATCCTAAAGACATAGTCAATTCTATCTAAAACTAATTACTACTTCAACTACTTTAAGCGAAGACAAAGATGTAAAGAGTGTTTTAAGTGTTCATCCAGTCAACACTTGTGTTTTTTCATTATAGCTGCACACAAAAGGCTAAGTCAAGCTAAGTTTTCAAACTTACAAACTTAGATCATTAAACAAATTATCAAATTGGAATTGAGACGAACTCAAGTTATAAAAATCAATTTCAAGTTGAATCGAGCTTTTTACTAAGGTAGAAATCTAAACTTGAGTTTGATTTATTTAGATAAATGAGCTTTATTTTGAGTTTGACTCAACTCATTCATGAACTCAGACCAAATAGCTTACAACAAGCTTAGTTTGTGTTAAATTCAAAAAGTTAAAAATACAGAGTAAATAAATTTTTATATATAAAAAAAAGAATGGATAGTGCATGAAATATTGGGTTACATGTATATATAGATTTATTCTATATATGATATATAATATGTAATGTAAATTCATGAGCTCGTATCACTAGAGAACAAAATAGCCATAACAACATATGGCCCTATGCTAGAGACCACCTTCCTACCCCCACCACTATTCTTTTCCGACAGCTCAAGTCTACCACTATCTTGCAATAGCTAGATAGTCAAAAATACATCCCCTCATAGAATTGGTCCACCCCCTTCTACTTATATTACTCAACATGTAAGAGTAGGGGGATCCTAGCAATTTAATATCTTCCTCAACACTACCTCTTTTATCTTTCTCAACAAGCAATCAACCAAAAGTTTAATTTAGGTAATTGAGATAACATTACTCTCCCATACACTTTCTCCCTTAATTGGTGTATATTCTCTACTATTTGGACTCTTCTACAACCTTAAGTGTCAAAGTGCTTGTGCCGAGGCCACCGTAGCACCTCTTAACTCATATTTACTAATTTTGTAGGTCAAACACTTCTCATAGTGCTAGAAAACACATTGAACCATGTACAAGAGATTATTGAAAAATATATCAAACCAACATTTGGTGCCCCACTCATGGCATAAACGCCACCTTTTCTACCATGGTTATAATGAGAAAACCCTAGTGAAAGATCTAAGTTACTACAAAACTATGGTTGACCAATAAAGACAAACAAACCCAACATGAAGACCACATGCAGTTCTTGCAAGAACTACATCACGCAAGAACACTCTCGACACATTTTGACAGCATAACAACTACCTTTGCACAGAGATATAATAGTTTCATGGCCACCAAAGGCACAAAAATGCACCACCACATCCATTAAATCAACATAACAACACTTAATTACCCCACATTTATGTTTTGTAGGAGCAAAATCAACCCTATTATCTTAACGAATCAACATTTTGCCAATAGCCTCAAGCTATTGAGGCTTAGTTAAAACACAAGCTCACAATGCACCCATTAACAACAAAGCCAACACCATCAAGAGGTTAATCAACCCTAAAGACAACACATAGTCTAATTCATTTTATGCCTACAACATCTATTGCTCTTCTTATCAAAACTATCACAATGAAAATTCTACCTTCATATGTCACATGCCCCAACTAGAGTTATATGATAGTGCCACTACCTTAATAAAACACTTCAGTCATCTTCACTCACAAATGAGCCTCTCTAGCATCTTGACACCATTGCATACAAGGCTTTCTCAAGAAGCTTTCACAACATAACACATTCATGTTATAGGTCTCACCCTTAACATCTTTATTGTGAAAAATCTCGACAAGCTCTATTGCTACAACATTATTACATGAAGCAACCCAAAAGGGCCTTGTTTACCCCTAACCTCACATGGCAAGAATCTAATGAAATTAACGCCCTGAAATTCAATTTAAGTCAGTTACCACCATATATATTTAATATATTACACGCTTAGGCTTCCTTGAATGATATATTTATGTTGAACACTGATAACCAATTTAGTCCAATGAAATTGTTTATTTAGATTTCTAAAGCAATTGGATTTAGTTACAGAAAATCAAACCTTACAAAAATATAACAAAGGTCTCTACTCCCAATAGAGCAGATCAACTTTCTAAAAACAAAATTTTATAAAATCATTTTGGAATCTACTCTTACGAGTAGATCAACTTTCCAAAAATAAAACTTTTAAGGATATTACAAAACTTATGGACTTCTCAACTAAGCCCTTATAAGACTATTAGAAACTTAAAATATAAATCCATCTCTTAAACAAAACAGAAAAAAATACAAATAAAAATTCATGGTTCTAACCCACTTCACTTTCCAACAACCTCTTCCTGATTCATCGCCCAAAACCTGAGACAAACACCATCATCAACATCATTATCATCATCACCAACATCAACAACTCATCAACAACAACAACTTCATCATCATCACCTAATCATCAATTATCCATATAATATCTAGAAAAAGAACAATAACAACAATAATGAGCCGAAGCTTAGTACACAGTAATACAAGCATACACAGAGTGACACACGAGCTTAACTAAATATAATGCAATATCAATAAGTTATTATTTAAATTAAAGCAAACAAATCAACACTGGAGTACTCACACTCCGGAACAATCCAGGAAATGATTTATCATCTCTAGCCCACCATCACAATAATGGGAGAGCGCATCGGTAGCCCCCACAAGTGACTACCCTAAGACAGGAATCAAGGGGTCCTAAGTAACCGCAGCTGCTTAAAGGTTGATATAAGTAGCCCAAATACTTATATCTTCGATATAATCGATAAAAAAAAAAAGTAACCTCATCTAAGGTTTACAGTCGTTACACACACTCTACTCATCTTAGTCCATAACATCATCAAGTTCAGTCGTCCCATAAAAAGTGAACCGGATCATATTACTTATTTCTGAGCTTAAGTAGACGTTACACTGATATCATACACCTTATCAATTACATGCCGAGCCACCTAGTAGAAGTCATTGCATCATGATAAGTGGCTTAAGCACCTAAACTATCATGTTCACTCGAATAAGGTTACCGCTCTCTTGACCAAATTCAACATCACAAGCATAGCAATACTCAATTATTAGGTCGTCTTTAAGTTTTAATTCATATTAGTATGCCCATCCTAGCATCCAACACGCAAGTTACTATGTACCTTTCATATGAAATCCAAACAGAGACTCAAATGCCATCTCAATTGATAATCCAGCCATCCATATATCTAATCAATAATAAACTTATATAAGCATTTTATATTGATTAACCACTTATATCAAATTTTTATTAAAACACTATTTGATCAGACACTAAATAAGAACTCTACTATGGCTACGAATCTGGCCCCTCCAAAATACGAATAGTCTCTTATTATTTCTTCTCAATTTGATTATGGTCTCTTATTATAAAAACATCATCATGCCATTTATATTAAAAAACATCCATAATCAAATCATACATACATTTGAAACAACATATTCACCATATTAATCTAAGATTATCCTATCTTATTAACCTAAACCAATTATTAACTATTAACTCATTATAACTAAATCCTAGCTAAATTGATTAGAATAAATCATTTAATCCAATCCATTTTAACTTATTCAAATCCATTTAGTCAAGTTAACTAATTCATTTTATAACTAAGATTCATAGTAACTTAAGTCTATGTTAACTTAATCTTAGCCAAATTGATTAAACTTAATCAATCTAATTCATTTTAGTTCATTCAAATCCATCTAGTCAAGTTGGACCCAGGTTTATTAGCTAAGTTCAACTCTATATTTAATCAAAGTATTTATTAAATCTATAAACTCACTAAACTCGTGCCTAATTATATCATTCAACAAATATAACACATTAACTATAGTTTATCTATTTCATTTTAGCTCAAAAAGATTCATTTTATACTTAACTACACACTTAATAAGCAAACATAAGTTTTTAACTTGGTTTGGAAAACATAGCAGCTGGAAAAAAATAAAATTTCAGCCTTGATACTTTTTAAAATTTGCAAAAACTAAAAACATAAAAGTTATAGATTTCTTTTTAAGCTTTCCATAGCTTTTGAATCACCTCAATCTAACTTCAGATGAAAAAGTTATGATCAAAATACATGCTAAAGGCTAGTAAGGGTAGAGTCACGACCGTGATTCTCTAAAAAGACAACACCAGACACTTCTAAGGGAAGAGTCACATCGGTGATTCTTAGGTTTTGAAATTTTATAACAACTTGAGGCTAGTAAGAGCCTTGTCACCCTCGTGATTTTGAAAAATTTTTGAAACATAGCCTTGTAAGGGCATAGTCATGCCCGTGAATGACAGATTACATGGGGTTACGAAATTTCGTATTTTTAAACTCCATTTTTATCAAACTTTTATACATTCTACTTCAACCAAAACTCCATAAAAGCAACATACAACTTGTCATTCCCATTTAACAACACCGAATGCACAAAAACTTCACATCCCCAACATCCAACAACTACTTTAACTCCCTATTTCATCAAATCATTTCTTGAATCACTTAGCCTATTCATATTCATATATCTTTTGTTTTCTCAACTTCATCATAATTTCTACACTTATCTAACATAAGACATCATATACATATAGTAACAACAATGAAAACAAGTAGAACAACAACACTTATCTTTTAGGCAATCACATGTACTCTTAATCTTCTCTATACTTATTCTTCTTGTTGTTGGAGCTATTTCTTACTTGATTTCCACTTTCTATCTTCTTTTCTAACTTTAATTCCTCTTTTAATCCTTCAATAGAGACTCATGCTTGAATTTTTTTAGAAAGAACCGAAGAAAGAAAATAAGAAGAAGAAGAAGAAGAGGATATGGGAAGAAAGAAGAAAAGAGAGAAAAGGAAAGAGAGAATGAAAAAAAAAAGGTAGGGAAAAGGAAAATAAAAGGAAAAGAAAAAGTTAAGAATAAATTTAGGATATTTTAGAATAAAGGTATTGAGCTTAAACCTTTTTGATAATTATCTTTAGTTCTGAAAATATTTAGAAATTAATTTGAGAACGTATATATTAGAAACTTATAACTTGATATAAAAACACAATTCAAAAGTTTAATTTGTGAAAAACTGATATTTAATTCGAGTTCGGATTTAAAACTGATATTTTTAAACAAGTAATTGATTTAAAAAATTAAAAAGATTTTACAAAATAAAAGACAACTAAAGTTTAAAGGTTTAGGAGTTTTCAAAACATTTAAAATATTTGTTTTTAGATTTAAGAATTGAAACTGAAAAAAAAGGAGTCTCAATGAAGAATTTGAAGAAAATAAAAAGTTTGATTCATAAAGAGAAGTCATTGAGACATACAGAGGATTTAAAAGAATATTTTAAATCTCAAATCTCAATTTGACCTATTTACTAATTTAATTATATCAAATTGTCTATTCATTTCTCTATTGTTTCTCATTTTATTTAATTAAAATATCTAACTATATTTAAAATTAACTATCTATTATATTACTTAATCAAACCATCTCTAAATTAACTAGGTGAGGGTTTAGGATATTTCATGAAACTTTAAGAAACTTCATTGCTCAATCCAATGCCACCTTAATAAAGAGCCCGCATTTCAACAAACACAACCTCAGCACAATAGTTAGGGAGTAAAACACAATTGCCTTCCACTCCACTTCACTATTCAAAAGTAACCACAAACTCCCACTAAACCTTACCCTTGGAGATTAATGATGTTATCAATAAGGATGGCACCCTTGTTAAACAATAGCCTAAGCATGCCTTGAACACAAAGAAAAGACTGCATGAGTGATTCTCCGTAAAGGACAACCTCAACCCTTGCCATAAAGATCAAACATTTGGTAAACAGCACAAACAAGATGCACCACACAATTCATAGGTCATTATAAGGTTTAGTTTAGGTAAACCTAAAACCATAAGAGGCAAATTTAGACATAATAGAAAAAACTCTATAGGGTTTATGTCGAGTTTAGTAAACCCTATAGGAAACTGAGGCAAGTTTGATTTTATATGACCCATGCCAAACCCGTCCTAGTTGTATCCTTAGAGGCAATCTAATGACAGTTAACCACAATCAAGCTCCTAATAGGATCGTAAATGCAATTGTTAGAGAACCCTAGAAAGAAAGACCTCTGAACTCCCCTCATGGCACTACAAAGAACCAACAAATGCTAAACCTACACACTAAAAGGCAGAGGATAACAACTCCATATCTTTCTTTACCAAGGACCTTGAAGGTATCCATAAACTGCACCAAGACCTCTTAATTGTCTTAGCTAGAATTGTTGGTTTCGATGTTAAAAAGATAATGATTAACATTGGAAGCAATGTCAACGTCACCTTCAATAGTGCTTATAAGAAGATGGTGCCTAAGTTATGGAAAAATCCAAAGCCGTATGATCATAACTTATATGGGTTTGATAACCAGCTTGTCAAAGTCATAACCATTAGTACACTATCGATAGAACTTGACAATGAGACCAACACAACAACACATAACGTCAAGTTCATAGTTGTCAACTACTAATCCCCTTACAATGCGATACTTAGGTGGCCCAATCAATCACTATTCAGGATAATAGCATCAATGAAATTGGAATTTGTAAAGGAGAACAAAAAAAAAAAAAAAAAAAACTCAAGGGATCTATACATGAAGGCCCTAAATTGAAAGGAAGTTTTCCAAATTAAAGAACTAAAAGAAATATAGCTAGGTGATGACCCTAAGCGAAAGACAAGGATTAGAGAAATCATATGCCCCAACCTCAAGAAAAGCCTCAGCACCTTCCTACAAAGTAATTCCAACATATTCGCATGGTTATTGACCAACATGCTCGGCATTTCCCATGATGTTATCACACATCACCTTAACTTTAAACCCATAATCAGACTAGTAAAAGAGAAAAGAAGGCATGTCACCACCGAAAGACAAGCTACCATCAAGGAAGAAGTTCAAAAGCTCCTCAAAAATAGCTTCATTAGGTAAGAAAAGTATTCAAAAATGTGTGTCAACTACATCAATATGAATAGAGCCTTCCTCAAGAACTGCCTCATCCTACCAAGAATAGACTAGCTAGTGGATTCCATCTCGAGGCTTACGCTCTTAAGCTTCATAGACACCTTCTTCGGATACAATCAAACAAAGATGGAGCTAAAGACAAAATTCACACTTCCTTTGTCACATCCTTTGGACCTATTATTACAAATTGATGCACCTTAAATAAAAAAGACATTCAGTGATAGAAGTATCCTTACATCATATTAGAAAAAATCACAGAAATCTATGGAATCGACATGATTGTTAAAAATAAATAACCAACCGAATACCCCTTAAGATCATAGAAAACCACCATCGTCCTCGTTACCCTTAGAATCTTCTTCCATTTTTTTAAAGTAAAAATGTGAACAGTAACTTAAGAACTCTTAGAAGTGCAAAATCAAAAGGAAGCATAAAAGGTAAGAGGTCACTGTAGGCCCCAGTTTATATGTAGAAAATGGAAGATAAGAAGACAAAGATCTGAAAATATCATACCAAATCAACCCCATTAATGATGTTGACCATAGAATCTCTAACGAAGTATATGATTCCTTTTTCTAAAGAAATAAAAGCGATAAGATAAGGCGTATCGAGAGGTAGGATCCCTATTCAACCACTTGCTAAAGATTTCCTGCAAATGGGAGAACCCAATTTGCATGAAGCTAGCACCCGAATTAGAAGCCAAAAGTGTCCAAAGTCGCAATGACCATGATCAAGCGACACTAATTGCTAATGGACGATAAAACCCAGAGACTAAGGACACATCTTAACTATAGCTAAAGGCATCTTATCACATAAATAGCTCAATTCTGACCGAATTCACCCAAAGCTTGAAATGTTCATCATACTTCCTAAGCAAGCAACTTAACAACATGCCTTCCCAACACAAACATCCACTCCAACTCACCTAACCAAAGGTTTCACCCAAGCAGTTTTGAGATCTCAAACGGATCAAACTTTGATTAAGTTAACCTTACCTAATGAACTCCCTCCAACCAACACTCAAAGGAGTGGGAGGACAAGTTTCCATGGCCAAATTTCATTAATGGGCCTCCGAAGCCTAGTCTGATCGCTTTGTCCTATGGGTACTTAGCCCTGTTCAAAACTCGTAAGTCCCCCTTTTGTGGCCTTCCCTTGAAAAAGAAGCTACTTAGTCTAGCCTCTATGTCATTTTAAGCAAAGAGGACAATTAACCTAATATCTTCCCCAAAAATGGCACACTTGTAGAAGGAGTCCTCATAGGTTAGACCACACTTACCTAAAATTCCTACAACCACTTTCCTAAATAATCAAAAGCCAACTTTCCATTTTGGATAGATTCCCTTTCTTAAAAAGAAAGAAGGTAAGCAACCATATAAGCCATTGCAGCCAACTTAAGGAGGCAATTCACTCTTTCGCTCTCATTCTATCTTGATATCACATATTTCTACTCACTTATTGACTTAAGTATCAAAATGAACATGCCGAGTGTCCATTAACCAATTTGTGTCTTCTAGGCCCATGAATCAACAGCTTAAAGATCTACCGAACTAAAATTAAAGTGTAGCCATAATTCCAAAAACCCAACATGATACCAACAAAAATCCACTTGGAAGAATTACCTTTCCTTTTGTGTTAATATATATATAAACCCTACCTTTCCTTTTGATATACCAATTTATCTTTAATTGGGTTCTCCAAGATCCTATCATGTTATTGTGTCCTTGCTCAATCATTCTGCAGTTTCAACCGAGATGCTTACATTGTCGTGTTCAAGCAATCAAGCTTACCTCATGCAGAATAGATATTACTATGAAATATGCAAAACAATAATGCTAAAAAGCCTCCATTCCATTATCTCGGATCCATTATGAGACACCTAATTATAATAAATCTTTCAACTATCCATGATGTTTAATATAGTATGCGATTCCGACTTGGGTTATAGTTTTATAGCATTGTATTCTGTCAATTTAACGTGGTTGGTGAAAAGCCTCAGTTTAACGCTTGATCTCCACAATCGGATCTGTTAATTGAACCGTGTTCCTGTAAGTTATCAGCATGACGGTCTTGTGATTTTGATCGTTCAGATAAAATGTCCTGAAGCCAAATCATGGTCAATGTCATAAAATATTTTGCAAGAATAAGATCTTCATGTTCCTTTACATTAAAACCAAATGGTCAACTATATAGAGGAGCAGCACATATGGACAGAACAACCACCGAATCCACCTGAAAAGCCAAAATTGCATCATAACTACTGTAGATTCTCTCGAGAATATCAAAGCGCTGCCATCATAGTCCCTCTTGCAGCCTCCTGCTTCATTTGGGCTGCTTTGCCACTTCCTCTGAAGTACATGTAGACTTGCTGGAAAAACAAAAGTCCAAGAATAGATGTGAGCCATATATAAGCTTTTCATATTGACTCAAGTTGAATGGGACAAAGGAAGGGTATTGATGAGACCTGTATAACCCATATGCTGAGCAAAGACTCAAGGCAGAACAGTGCAAAACCAACAAAGTAAAATATCTGCAAGAAATAGATGAAGTAGAAAGAAGTTAAGAGTAATCAATAGCAACCTGCTGAATAATTTGAGGTATAACGCTTGAGCATTCATCCTAAAGAACATGAGGAGGGAGAGGAAGGGCGGGGGGGTTGGGTTTGGGTGGTGTGCTGTGGCGAGTAAAAGACAAAAAAAAAAACGGTTTTACTGATGTTGCTGTGACTCCCAATCTAACTGCTCCATCGATTGAAATAAAATATGTGACTAGCAGTTTCAGGAATAAAACTTACCCCAACAAGAGCATGATCACCCAAAACATCTATAGCTGCCAATATGCCTCTGTAGACAATGCAGAATGGGCACAAGATTAAACAGGAAATGGAAGAAAAGATAATAATCAAACAGGAAAAAATGCATAGCTACATGGACATTAGACATGGCAGTTTGTTTCTTCCTTTTTATTTATAAAAGGGCATTAAGCTATGCTCAACGGAACATTTCTTTGAAAAGATGGAAAAACCATCATAATGCATTAAAGAGAACTTAAAGAGAGATTTACGTGAGAGATTTCCCCTTGAATATTATTGGAGGAGCAACTGCAGCAAAGATGCAAAAGCCAATATGAATCTGCAGGAAAAAAAAATGACAAAATCAAGCATCTTCTTAGACATCTACTTTTTTATGAGTAACGTATTACAACTTCAATATTCAGAAAATGCTTTTTCCTTTCGATGATAAATGAAGGAACTCAAAACTTACCAGATAAATCAAGAAAAACCAGCCAAACTTCAAGGCACTATCAGTCCTGCAATTGCGAAGGCAGTTATTTCGATATGTTGTAGGAGCCGAACAAAGCAGTTATAGAGAGCTAGACAAATAGATTGAGATGATAAATAAGGAACATATAAATTATATTCTCATCAAGGATCATATGAATAATGAAATCATATTACAATCTCATATGCACAGCCACCTGCTAGTATAGTAGGTTAGTGAAACAGTATTGTTCTCTATATCTGCCTAATTTTTCTAATGTTTTGCAAATTCGTCTTGTTAGCATAAACAGTTTAAGCATGTCAAACAAACTGCAATCTATATAACTTTAGCTTACCAACATATATTACACCACCAGTGTACCTGATAAAATTATGCATGCATGTTATACATCAAGAAGATATCCATGGAACACTTGCAAAATGTATGAACAAAGTTCTTATATAAGAAGATTTTCACTGCCCAAGTACAAGCTTTAATTCATCATGGAATCAAAATCTCCCCTCCCAGTACATGCCTTATTTGCTTTCCCCACGAATCCTAGAAGTTTCAACCACTCAGATAATCTAGCTAATAACAAAATAACCTCAACAATGCCCTGAAAATTGAAACAAATAGCTGTATTTATTAAAAAATCTGGCAATACGTGCCAATGCGAACCAGACTGTATCATAGAAATTGAATTGAATTTTCTATATGTTAGTAATTGATATAATTAGCTCTTACAAGCAAATCTAAAATAACATCATCACAGCTTAAAAAAAAAAAAAAAAAAAAAACAAAATTTGCAAAGGCACAAATGTATATAGTGAATAGCAAACATAGGATCAGAAAGAGAAAAAATTGCCTAGCAAGTCTCAACAACGTAACTTTCAATCAATTGTAGATAATAATTTGACCCAGTAAGTATCAGAAAAAAAAAAAACTTCATGAAAAATATACAAAAGATAGACTCCATAGTCGGTAGTGAAGTTGGAAAAATAGAAGTTACCTCATGGCGATATAGAGGGCGGTACCATAGGACATAAGCACCAGGAACTCCAGATATGAAGTAGATGATAGCAAGAAACCATATTGTTGGACCTATTAGAAACCTTAAAGTTATCACAAGCAAGAAAAAAGTGCAAAAAAGAGAAGGGTTGACAAGCAGCATGCTAAAAACAACCAACCTTCTCCCTTGATCCAGGCGGTGGTGACTGCAACAATATTCCATAATAAACAAAGAAATAAACCTGAAGAATGTAAAAAGCTGTAAGATTTACTCTGCAGAAACATAACAATTACAGGAAGTGAAATGTTGATGCAGCTTGCCTACTATGATATAGATGGTCCCACTGATTAGACAGGGATCAGCCTAAAGCATGCAAATCCTAGAGCATATTCTAACTCACAAACCCATCCAGTTTTAGTTGATGGCAGAAAACACACACTTGAAAAAAAAAATGTGACATGACAAATAACTAATAATGTGACTCTTCTCCCTTCTCTGTAGTTTTAACCAAACAGAATTTCAAATAGGTATTAATTGAAGAATAGACTAAAGGTTAGCATATCGAATTTCAGAGTTAAAACCACTTGTGTAGCTACTTTGCCTCCATTACATTATAGAAACTTAGAACTCCAAATTTTTCACCACCAAAGTGCAGAACTTGGCATTTGGAGCAATAAAGCTTGCTTCAAAAATATCAGCAAATCATTTCAAGGAAACAAAGGACTCACCCAAAAAAGTTGTAAATGCAACATATTGAATTCTCTGTAGATGAATTGGTATTTCATTTGCAATGTCATGATGAATAAGAGGTAAAAATGAGGCCAATTTTTCTCCTCTATGACCACTCCAGCTGCCAAGAGACAGAAAGGTAATACTCTTTAGGTCACCCAAAAACAAAAATCTCTATCATTTTAGAAACCAAATAAAAACTAGAAAGTGAGGGAAGATATTATCTACATCGTGCTATAGCATCTTCTCTTCGTTTTAGCTCCTGCAGCGTCAACGCAGCAAGTTAGACAATTCAAGACTGGTAATTATATATAAAAAAAAGGTTGTAGGGGAATGGCAAGATTTGGACAAATCCACATTCAGAATCTGATTGTCTAGACTTAAATCACTTGAATGAAAATTTGTTAAAATATCTTCCCACCACCAAAACTTTATACACTACATAAAACTCTTGATTGCATGGCACACTTATCAAGACACTATGAAAGGCATCCATTTGTAGTGTACTCTAACTGATTTGAAAGACAAAATATAGAACCCAGAAACAAATTACCTGTTCCCTCTTCTTCAATTCTGCTTCCTTTGCCTTAAGCTCCTTCTCTTTTACTTTTAGATCCTATTCAAATAACGTAAAAGAAATAATAAGCTCTTCACAGAGACATGAATGTTGCCCATTAAATAAAACAAGCCAAGCAAGATGTTTGAACCAGGAGAAGAGTTAACAATGCAGCTGCAACTCATTATACTGTGCTTTTATTTACTAACCTTTGATGAACCAAGAGGGATATCAACTGTTGCATCACGGTCATAGGGTTCAGGAGGGAGGGGTGAAAGCCTTGAGGTTGCTGCAGGAACACTTCCAGGATTCTACAGTTTTAAATGCATCTTAATGTTAGGTCTCAAGCTTCTACCTTAATTATTGTGAGCTGGAAACAGATTGCACACACACACACACACACACACATAAATCTGCCATTGAAACCAAAAATAGGCCTACAGGTTCCACTGGAATTCTCCAGGAGAGTTTTCCTAGGGAAAAGATATATTGAAAAAAAAAAAAAAATTCATAAGTTAAGTCATGGATGAGAGAAGTTGATGGCTAGCCAAGGAAGAAAATAGAGGAAATGCAGCAACTTACTGTGGTATAAAAAGCACCTCCACCATAGTTCGACTGGCTGGCACCTTTCCCTCTACCACCACGATCCTACAAAAATTAAACTAAGTTAGAGGAACAAAGATCAAGTAATCCATACCCAATAACAGAAAAAAGGTTACATCAAACAATACCATACCCTCTCCAGCCAGGAAAATGCAATAAAACAATTTCTGAACTGTTCATATATCCATTTACATCAATTTACCAAAAGAAATGCAGTCATATTTCTAGACAGTACCCAATTCAGGAACTCAAATTTATGATGATTCAAAGCAGATGTGTGTGTGTGTGTGTGTTATATAAATCTAAGAAGAATAGAAGTCATATAGGATATAAGAGCACCAGCTATGTGCAATTACCACACGATCTGTGTGACTTTTCTGCAGATTTATGAATACAGAGTACAAAGCCGAGTAAAATATAGACCTTCTTGCTAAGCAGTCAAGGCCACCTCGTTGTGTCTGTAATATGTGTATTCATCAGAATGAGAGAACGAATTCATCGTTCTTAATTGGAAAATATAACCAAATGTTTGCACTTCATTGGAAATGCCATTGATTTCAAGAAAATCCATCTCATAAGAAGAATGATGCCCTCAATTTCACAGAATAATTTGAATCGACTACTGCATTTTCAATGCTCAAAATGCACAAAAACACAAAAAAAAAAAAATATAGAATTTTTTTTTTTTTGGACCATCACTAAGGGAAAAAAAAAAAATAGATTGCTTAACATAGTTAATTCCACGAGCATGCAACAGAGGGGGAGGAGGATAGGGTGTCTTTGCTTCACAGAAAATGTCTTTCAAAATTGATAATATAAAAGGTACATTGATCAAAAGAAAACAAATTTCCTATTTATGAAAATGCTTAATTAAATATATGGAAACTGGATCCCTTTTTCTTTTTTCATCTAATTACTAGAGGGTGGCATGGATCAATTCGATACGTAAACCGAACCATGAACTGCAAACACATTGTATCAAACCGGACGTGAAACAAAAGATTATATTCATTAAGACAGCATTATTTCTTTGAATTCGTTGAGTTTTAGTTCAGCATGTATCCACATTCAACGGGCAATCTTCGGTTCATTTCGGACCGTAAACGAGAAACTGCATTCCGAACCATACTCTTATCCGATCCAGATTCAAAAGAACAATCACAATCCATTAACTCAATCACCTGACAAACAATACTGAAAGAAACTGATGGATCAAACAACTGGAATATAGATTCAATGCTTAAATGAAACTAAACATCATTAGAAATTCAAATTCGAGCAAATAGTAAATAGAAAATCACATTTTTAAGAAATGTGATTGGATTCTTACCGCAAAAGGATTAACCTCTTCTTCATCGAAGGGATTTGAATCGTAACGACTCATTAGAACGGACGGACAGAGAGAGGGAGAAAGAAGAAGGCTTTAATGGAAACACAGTAACGCGATGGATTAGATCTTGGGGTAGAAAATGTTAAACTACCGTGATAATGCTAAAAGAGCAAGAGAGAGAAGAATGCGGGTTTAAACGGGGATCAAATTAGGGATTTCAGGACGTAAAGAGCCACGAAAAGGAGTGTGTATGTATGTATGTGTGCACTGGCAGTAACAGTGTGCGTCATGACGCGCGTTACAACTTGCGAGTTGGAAGTGTATGTGGAAAGAGTGTGACGTGTGAGTCTGTGACTGTGATTCCGCTTTTGCTTTGCGTCCCGCGGGTGAAACGGTGAGTTCTGAGTTGGCCCCTTCAGATTCGGGACGAATGAGTCGACAAGGACACGGATGGCATTCCGCAATGGGAAAGGGAAAAATATTTTAACGAATATTAAGATTAGGGATGTATAAATACTAAAAAATAATTTAATAAATAATTAAAATTTTATTTATATTTATATATCATTGATTAAGGTACATTGCATGTTAGTGCAATCGAAACTTTCTTTACAACATTATAAGAATAATTAAGAGGGATACCAATTGTTTCCACTCTTTTTTTTTCTTTTTCTTTCTTGAATTTTAAAACTTATCCAATATTTATAAACTACGATTTATGTTAAACCTGTCCAAATTTGATAATGTTGGTATCTAATTTGTCTACATAATTAATTGAAATATAAAATTTAATTTAATATATAAATCAATGAATATTGATAAAATGGATGTAATGCCCTAGGAACATTAATAGCCCACCACGTGTTCTCACTAAAAAATAACACTCTAAGGCTGTGATTCTACTAATCCATAATTCATGCCATATAACGTCAAAGTCTCACTATTAAGAGTACTTCTAAAGCATTAATATCATAATAGAAACTCTTTAACAACTCAGTTGACTTAAATTAAATGACAACTCACATTCCATCTTAAAACATCACATGAACAAAAAATCTTAAAACACAAAAGTCATAAAAACTAATAACCAAACTCCAATAGTCATCAAAACTAATTAAAAGTTCATAAAGTCTTCAACTTTAACTATCTCCAACTCTAGATATCTAATAGTTAGCTAGATAACCGGTTCCACTATCGTCTTCCCCATAGTCTACGAATGCATCATAATCAGATAGATAAAAAATCACTGGATCATCACCTATTCCTTACAAATAAAAAAGTGAGCGCAAAAGCCCAGTACGTCAAACCACAAACACATGCGCATAAGCAAACATCATACAATTCCGCATGTAATATTGTAACATATGCAACAATCAAATGTTATGATCTTTAATTAACTAAGCAACCAACACAGTTTAAAACCATTTGCAACTAGCCCCAAACATAGAGTAACTAAATACTCCATGAAAGCAAATATGTACAAAATACTTATATATATATATATATTTATCGGTATTGGGTACTCCTACACACCCAGGTACCATACTCATACTACTCCTAAACTATCGAAATCATCTCTATACACAACTTCATTTGGGACAACGTCACACTCAAATCATCAGGACACCGTCCTAGTTGTTAGAAATAATAAAACACAAGGAATACTTAAGAGTGGGGTGGGGGGATGGGTTGGGGTTGAATTAAGTATTACAAATTTTTCGGTTTTATCAAACCAGATTAATTAACTAAGATAAGATAAGAGTTAACTTAACAACCAAATACAGTGGAATAAACTAATTAACAAATAAGCAGTGATAAAGAAGCACAGAGAGAGAGAAAGAGAAGTAACACATGGATTTAACGTGGAGTTCGGCCCACTGCCTACTCTCCAAAATGCAAATGCCTCAAAGAGGACTTTTACCACTATATTGATTATTCCAAAATCAATACACCTCTTATACGATGAATTACAACAATGCCTATCAAAATAGGACTTTTACAATTGTCTTTCACAAAGGACTTCCACTCAATAAATCAAGTGTTATGTTGGTAACACACGACCAAACTTCTCTTTGCCTTCCACAAAGGACTTCCTGCCTAATCGCAATTAGAACGATGCTAGTAACTCCAGATCAGATTTCGAATGCCTCCCACTAAGGACTTCTCTTTGCCTTCCACGAAGGACTTCCCGCCTAATCGCAATTAGGATGATGCTAGTAACTTCAGACCAGACTTGAAATACCTCCCACTGAGGACTTCTCTTTGCCTCCACTGAGGACTTTTCTCAAACAGCTATTATATGAGCAGATTTACAAACTAAAAACCTCTTAAGGAAATATACAAATTTTCTTTACAAAGAAACGGTTCTACTTAAGCAAATTTACAACAGAAAATACTTTAGGAATTTTACAAATTCCTTTTACAAAATTGAGCTCCTTAAACGAGTAGATAATCAACTTTTGTAAATCTTAAGCAGTGCTCAAAAACTCTCATTTAGAGCGTATCAACAAATTTCGAAACAGAGCATTAATTATTCTCTTAAAAAAATTTATAAATTAACGAGAACAAAAACCCAAATAAAAAAAACTTTATAGAACATTGTTTTCGTTTTTACTGTGTGTCAAAAAATTCTAGTATATATTATTCTCTTTTAAAGAGAAGAGAAAAAATTCTATTTATAGCTCTTGATTAAAAATTTACCCGTTATCAAAAAGTTTTTGATAACCCATACTTATGTTTAATGTATTTAATGTTTTAATAACGTGTAGAAGTTCAAAAGTAGTGAAGCATTAAATGTGTTTGACACATGTATTAAATGCATTCCAACAGCTCTTTTCTTTCTAAAGTCGAAGGAAAACTTTCTAAAGTCAAGGTTTGAGGTCGAGACCTAAACTTCAACCCTTAACTTTATAAATTTTACCCAAAACTTCAGCCCTTGACTTTACGATTTTGCCCTTGACTTTACAATTTTACCCAAAACTCCAACTCTTAACTTTATAGTTTCGCCCAGAACTTAGTCTTTTGTCTTTATCTGATGAATAGTGCTTCCACCTTTCTTCTACTAGGCTCGATAGCTTTGTTTTGACTTTTCTTCAACTTTTGTTCTGTTGAAACTTAAACAACAATAGAACAAATACAAAGCATTTATATATAAATATTTTAAGTATTTAAACAATTAAGGATATTTAAATAATTAATTATGTAATAATTATTCTTATCAAAATCATTTATGAACATAAAGTTCAACACTAGTAACACGGTACTCCTAATCTATTAGACCTAGCCAAACACAAACAACCAACAATTATAGTCAAATATCAATTTGTCCAATTACATGTTCTACCTAACAAGCATGCAAGGTAATGATGTACCTAATACAAAGTTTGGAACAATTAACTTAGCTTCACCAAAGGCACTTGAATACAAGCAAACACCTACTCAAAACTCGTTTTCACAAGGTAAACATACTCTTAAGGTCATCTAAACCATCAACTAATAAGAAATACAACTACCTTCCTTCTTTGATCGTAGAACAACAGAATCTCCAAGAAACTTAGGATTTCTCCAAAACTCCTCCAAAAGATTGACTCCCTTTAATAACAATAAGAACACTCAGGTAAGATAACCTTTTTAGATCACCAGAGATTATAAAAGAAACAAACTTACCTAATACTTTTATCATTGTTCTCCCTTGAAGCAAGCTATAGGTTTGAGAGAGGTTTTAGGGTTTTAAAAGCATATGTTAGATTATGAGAAGAAAGACAAGGTTAAAGGGCTATATATACTACTATTATATAGAAAACCCCAAAGAAAATAAGAAATAAATCGACATTGTGCACTAGCAAAGAAGGTCGAGGTGTTAGAATAAAAGCTGGCGGCTTAAAACTTGAAAGACAAAACTGGATCAAGAAGGCTGGCTCCAACATCGGTAGTGTAGGATCCAACGACAGTAGCGAATATACCAAGGCCAGCGGCCTAGGAGCGGCGTTGTGCTATGTCCTCTTGTCCTTCTTGAATGACTCCATTTTATCCAAATATATCTGCTATTTATCAATATATTATTATTTATATTATGGTGAACCATAAGACCCTCTTATTTAACAATATATAACAACTTTGCAATTCGTTATGATTTATTTATATATTACATCTCTCCCCCTCTAAAGAAACTTCCATCCTCAAAAGTTACCTGAATCATTGAAAAGTTCGGGATGCATTGTTTTCATTTCCTCCTTAAGCTCCTAAGTAGCTTCCCATTTAGATTGATTTGACCATTACACTTTCACATACTTGATCACACATCTTCTTAAATTCTATTCCTTAGTATCTACAATCCTTACTAGCTTTTAAACTGTAGTGAGATTTTGTTGCACTTCCAACAGTTCCAATGCTAATATTTGTTCAGAATCTTTCACATACTTTCTCAACATAAAAATGAAAAATACATTATGTACTCTATCCAAACCAGGCAGTAAATGTAATATATAAGCCACATCGCCTATCCTTTCCAAGACTTCATAAGGTCCCACATACATGGGGTTTAACTTGCCCCCAAACCAAAATTAACAACACCTTTTGTTGGTCCCGAAAAGATAACCAAGAGGGAGGGTGAATTGGTTATAAAATTTTACTTTTAAAATTTTTGAATAAATTTCACACCACTTGGTTATTCAACTAAAATGACTTTGAAATGTTCAAAAAAAAAATAAACTTCACAAATAAAAACTTTGAACAATAATTCGGATCAAAATGATTTGCTTAAGCTCATGAAAATCAAATATCAATTCAAAACTTTTTACTCCTAGAAACCTTCTGACTAACTCTCTAATTAAGAAAATATAAGTGAGTTACTCTCTGATCAACCTTCTTAGCATATATCACAGTTATGAACAACAAATAAAATTGCACGAATTTAAAGAGAGATAAGGGAGTAGAGAGTGCAAAGTCGAATTATAGAGGTTCCGCCTTGAGCGTCAATCCTCTCTTCCAGCTCCAACCTAGGGTCCCGATATTCCTCACCAGTTGTGTTCAACTATCCAATCAAATCAATAAAAGCTACAAGAAGTTCTTGTCAATTCTCTTTGGCTACAATTCACTTAGCTTGATTCTCCTAATCAATCAATCAACTAAGCCTACTTGTAACTCTCAACTTACACTAATTGTATAAAATCAAATCAGAGGAATAAAGTATTGGTCCTCAAAATTTTCGAACAAAGAAGACAAATAGAATGATAGTAATTTTGCTCAAATTGAAAAGAAATTCGTGGCTCTTTGTTTTCTCTTCTTTTTCATGTGATTGTTATTTTTTTCTCTGTCTTGGGTGGGTATACTTATCATTGTATCTTCCAACGGCTAGGAAATTAATTGGATAAACTTTGCTCCTTATTTTGTGCGTAATATCAGCTTATCTCTTTTTTCAAAATCTGCAAATTTTGAATCTTGATATCTTGATGTAATTATCTTAAAATTCTTGCTCTGATGGATAAGTTTAAATCTCTAACAACTTGTATAATTATCTTAAACTTGAAATTCAAATTTGAAATCACCGTTGTTGACTTGTTCCTTCGTCTGGTATTGTTCATGCAACAAAAAGATCGTATTTTCCACAAATTTTGACTTCCTTGTATAGACAAATAATCATCAGACAAGTTCCTTGCATATTTGGATCACGTCTTCCATATTTCCAAATAAAACTTGAATAAATTGTTGAAGATGGATCCTTGTAAGTACATGATTTTTCCCTTGCAGTCAAAATAGAAATTTCCCAAAAAAATGAACTTTAATCTAACGAAATTTGAATCCTCATGGATATTAAACCAACTTTGTGGAACACATTGAGTATATTACCCAAATATACTCAACATTGGAGATGGGTCTTCAAAAAATCAAATCCATAAAGAAAAATTCGAATTTGGAGAACACTGTTTGTGTTTAGCAAAAAATTGGAAGTCACCTTCTGACAAACCTTCTGATAGACCTTGTGATGGTTTAAAAAGCCAGTGAAGAACCTTCTTATTAACCTTCTGAAAGCTCTTTTGTTCTTGAAATCTTCTCCAAACACTTTCTAAAGTATTCTTTGCATAGAGCCTCTTTTAAAATCATTCTCTTAAGTCATTGTAAACCACTTTGATTATATTGAATCCTTGCATGCTTAATGAATATGTTAGTAATTACTTACTCCTTTCTGTTATTATCAAAATCATCATTTGAGAGAAACCAACACCTTTAGCTGGTAAAATTTTAAGTAGGACATGTTCTTCCACTTGAAACTCCAAACTTCTCCTCCTTTTGTCTACATAACTTTTTTGACAACTTTGAGCTATTTGTAATGTATGTCTAATTGCTTTGACCTTATCAATAGCATCTTGTACCAGCTCTGGTCCTACTATCTGTCTCTCTCCTACATCATCTTAATGAATCGGTGGCTAACATTTTCTACTATACAAGACTTCATAAGGTACCATTCCAAGCGACACTTGATAGCTGTTGTTATAAGCAAACTCTACTAAAGATAAGTGCCCATTCTAACTACCCCCAAAATCTAAAACACATGCTTTTAACATGTCATCGAGGATTTGGATGGTCCATTCAGATTGTTCGTCTGTCTGAGGGTAGTAAGTGGTACTGAAAACCACTTTAGTACCTAAAGCTTTATGCAGGCTTTTCCAGAACATTCCAACAAATCTGGTATCTTTGTCTGATACGATGGTCACTTGTATCCCATGTAACCTCACTATCTTCTTGATATACAACTTTGCTAAATGCTCTAATTTGTACCCGGTTTAATGGGTCTAAAGTGTGCGACGGTGAGCCTATCCTTAATTACCCACTTTGAATCAAACTTTTTGTTGGTTTTAGGTAGAGCCGTAACAAAATCCATGGTTATGTGCTTCCACTTCCACTGAGGTATAGGTAAAGGCTTTGACTCACCTGCTGGTCATTTGTGCTTGATGCTTATCAACCAACAAGTATAAACTTAGCTACATATTCTATAATATCTTTCTTCTGTTATTCCACCAATACAGCTTTTTCAAATCATGATATATCTTGTTACCTCCTGGATGGATTGAATGACCAGAGTAATGTGCCTATTTCAGTAACTCCTTCTTAAAGCACACATAACATCCTTTTATATCTCATTACACCTTCACTATCTGCCTACTTCTATTCTCTTCTTTACTTAATGAATGCTTAGATCATCTATCTGAGTTGCTTTGATTCTTTCTATAATAGTAGGTCAAATCTACAAGTTCGCCAGTCTTTGACCTACTCATCTGGTCACTATCTCTAGTCCCATCTTCCTCTTATCATCTTTAAATGACGTTTGGAGGTTATCAAAGCTGCCAGGTTCTAATTCCTCTTTCTACTCAAGGCATCTATTATTACATTCGCCTTTCCCGTATGGTATTGAATATCTACATCATAGTCCTTAATAAGCTCCAACCATCTGCTCTATCTCATATTCAGCTCTCTCTAGGTAAATATGTATTTCAAACTTTTGTGGTCTATATATAATTTGCATGTCTCTCTATACAGATAGTACCTCCACAATTTTAAGGCATGCACCACTACTGCTAGTTCCAAATCATGAGTAGGATAATTCTTTTCATAAAGGTTCAATTGTCTAGAAGCATCCACTATCACCCTACCTTCCTATATCAACACACAACCTAACCATTATAATGCATCGCTATAGATGTTATAACCTTCACCACTCATTGGCAAAGCTAGAACTATTTAGACACTAGCTTTTCCTTTAGCTGCCGGAAGCTATTCCACGGTTTTCATCCCATTCACACCTTACCCCTTTCTATGTCAGTCTGGTAAAGATTTGCAATCTTAGAAAAATTCTCCACAAATCTTCTGTAATATCGTTTCATTCCCATAAACTTCTAATTTCTGATACATTTTTAGGAATTGGCCATTTTATCACTACTTTTACTTTCTCAGGATCCATTGCTATCCATTTCTATCAATAATATATCCCAAGAAAGATACTTGTTCTAACTAGAACTCACATTTATGAACTTAGCATATAACTTCTCATCATATAATCTATTCAGAACTAATCTCAGATGCTCTTCATGTTCTTTCTTGGTTTTATAGTACACCAAAACATCATCTATAAAGACTACGACAAATAGATCTAGATAATCTTTGAAGACTCTATTCATAAGGTTTATGAGGACTGTTGGTGCATTAGTGAGACCAAACGGCATGACTACAAACTCATAATTTTCGTATTTAGTCTTAAAGGTTGTATTCTATACGTCTTCTGCTTTAACCCATAGCTGGTGATATCCTGCTCTTAGATCAACCTTTGAAAATACTTTTGCTGCTACCAGCTGGTCAAACAGATCATCTATCCTTGCCAATGGGTACTTATTTTTTTATAGTCACTTGGTTCAGCACTCTATAGTATATATATAGCCTCATGCTGCCATCTTCTTTCTTCACAAATAGAATTAGGAGCTCCCTAGGGCAATATACTGAGTCTAATAAACTTTTTCTTAAGCAGATTTCTAATTGAAATTCGAGTTCTATAAGTTATGTTGGAGTCATACGATATGGTGTTTTAGATATAGGCAAAGTACTTGGCACCAAATTAATGAAAAATTCTATCTCTCTCTAGTGGTAACCCCGTAGATCTTTTGGAAAAACATCAAGGTATTCACATACAACCAGTACCTACAAGGTCTACCTTTGTTCATCTTCTATCATCGTGGCTGCCATCGCTAAAGCTGGCCTTCCCCATAACTCGAATGTAGGTAAGATGGAGGTCTTTGCACTTCAAGTTTGTATACAAACTGGTCCCCATCCAGTAGACGAAACTCTACTACTAGGTTGTGACAATCACTCACAACATGGTACTTTATTAATCAGTCTACTCCCAAGATTACATCAAAATCTACCATGTCTAAGACTACTAGGTCTATAGGAGACGTCTACCTCTGTCTCTACATCTGCATCTCTACAAATCCTGTTTAACATAGTTCCACTCCCAAAGTATGTTTATAGAAAAACATTCAGACATATAATCAACACACACACACATATAGACAAAAACAATTTAGAGATGCATGAAAAGCTTGTACCGATATCAAAGAGTACATAAGCACCATGTAGGAGTATAGAGAGCATACCCGCAATAGTGTCCACACTTGATGTATCCCGATGCTGGAGGGCATAAACCTTTGGTGCTCTCTATCCTTAACCACTACCTTGAGGTCGGCTTATTTGAATCCCTGGAGCTACTGGCCTACCAGGCTCCTTGCAGTCTATAACCCTATGTCCATGTTGCCTATACTTAAAACAAAACACTTGCGGGATAACTTTCTTTGTACAAAACTTGTGGCTATGTCTAGCCTTGCCACATGAAAAACAAGCATTCCGAAGCCACTTACAATCTTTGTGTTCATGTGGTCCTTAACACCTGGTACACTTTCTTTCAATTTCTGAACTGTTGATCTAACCTGCCAAGTGATTAGCTACTTTCCCTATCTTAGGTAAGAACACTAGTGGTTAGCCGCTTCCCTAAAAAGACTAACCTCTTTGTGTATCACAACCTTTTATCTTATTCAAGCCCTACTTAACTATCTTTATTTTATTGACCACAACAGAATAATTGGTAAAATCCATCAGGTTCATATGGTGTTGAATCTTAAGCTTTAATCTGTGATAAATCTGCTCACCTTAGCATCCTCACTCACCTTTAGAGAATCAGGTAGAATCCTCACTAACCTATTTAACTTAGTCTCATACTCCTCTATACATTAGGCCCGATGTAGAGTATAGTACTCTTACAGCATCTGATGTTTGGTGCTCTCATGGAAAAACTCCCTAAAGAAGGCATGCTAGAATCTATCCTAGGTGATCAATCCCGCCGTGTGTCTCTTGGTGCTCAACCACTAGTTATTTTCTCTTTAGTTAGCAAATAAGAGGCATACTTAACATTTTTATTCTCAAGAATATTCAAAGCAAAAAAATTCTTCTCCACTTCTTATCCATAATTGAGCATCAAGCGACCTCCTAGGTTTTGGCTCAAACTTATATAATAAATCCACAAATTTATTCAAACTCAAAACATCAGCATGTCTGGCACCATTGCCACCATTACCATTCTATCTATATGTCTCCTATCTCCAGGCCTCAGCAATGGCTTGTATCACCTGCACATCTTAACGCATATTCTGGTGTCGTTGTGTAACTACCCGCAAAAGGGTATTCACAACTTGCATGAGCTAAGAAGCATCAAATAGTACCTGTTAGTCTATAGGTGGGAGTGTGGTGGTAATTCTTGAGGTAACTGATTCAAAGGTGGCTAAAAAGGTGGTGATCCTCCATTAACTTCTTCCTCACCAGTCCTGAAGGAACCAACATCAAGGCCTCTTCTTCTAGGTGGCATTCTATAAAGGTGAACATATAGCACATAAGAAAAGATAAAAACAGGCTAGAAGGAACCAATATATATAAAACTACTAGAGAACAACAATATTAATCTAGACAAACAATCCTAATTATTTGTTCCCCCACTCATCATTGCCTATCGTCCTAAGGAGTTTATAACTTAGATCTAGTAAGATCTACAACTTACGCTCTGATACCACTTAAATTTTAATATCTTAAACTGAGAGTATTAACAGCCCGCACATGTCCTCACTAGAAAAGAACACACTAAGACTATGATTCTACTAATCCATAATTTCACACCATATAACTTCAAAGTCTTACTATTAAGGTACTTCTAAAGCATTAATATCAAATAGAAACTCCTGAACAACTCGGTTCGCTTAAACCAAACGCCAATTTATATTCTATCTTAAAACATCACATGAGCAGAAATCTTAAAACATCAAAAATCATAAAAACTAATAACCAAACTCCAATATTCATCAAAACTAATTAAAAGTTCATAAAATCTTCAACTTTATCTATCTCCCCATAGTCTACGAACACATCATAATAAGACAGATAAAAAATTACTGGATCATCACCTGTTTCTGAAAAATAAAAAGTAAGCACAAAGGTCCAGTACGTCAACCACAAATACATGCGCATAAACAAACACCATACAATTCCACAAGCAATATTGTAACATATGCGATAATCACAGGTCATTATCTTTAATTATCCAGGCAACCAATACAGTTTAGAATCATTTGTAACTAGCCCCAAACCCGAAGTGAACTCATGACTTCATGAAAACATATATGTATAAAATAGTTATATATATTTATTGGTATTAGGTACTCCCCATACCCATGCACCATACTTGTATCACTCCTAAATTACCGTAATCATCTCTATGTACAACTCCACTCGGGACAACATCACACACATAGCATCGAGGCGTCGTCCTAATAACACGATACTCTGGATCTACTAGACCCAGCCAAACACAAGCAGCAAACAATTATAGTCAAATATCAATTAATCCAATTACATGGCCTACTTAACAAGCACAATCATCAATCAAGGTAATGATGTACCTGATACAAAGTTTGGAATGGTTAACCTAGCTTCACCAAAGACACTTGAATGCAAGCAAACGCTCGCTCAAAACTCGTTTTCACAAAGTAAACATACTCTTAAGGTCATCTAAACCCTTGACTAAAAGAACTATAACTACCTTCCGTCTTTGATTGCAAAATAATAAAATTTCCAAGAAATTTAGGGTTTCTCCAAACTCTTGCAAAAGGTTGACTCCCTTCAATGCCAGTAAGAATACTCCAGTAAAATAACCCTTTTAAATCATCAAAGAATCGAGAAGAAACAAAACAAACTTACTTAATACTTTAATCGTCGTTCTCCCTTAAAGCAAGTTATAGGTTTGAGAGAGGTTTTAGGGTTTCAAAAGCATATGTTAGGTAAGACAAGGTTAAAGGGCTATATATACTACTATTATATGGGAAACCCTAAAGAAAATAAATCGGCATTGTGGTTTGTACACTAGCAAAGAAGGTTGATGGTGCAGGAATAAAAGCTAGCAGCTTAAATCTCGAAAGAAGAAATTAGAGCATGAAGGCTGGCTCCGACACCGGTGGTGCAGGATCCAACATCAGTGGTGTATATACCAAGGTCGGCAGCCTAGGGGCCATGTTGGGCTGTGTCAACTTGTCCTTCTTAAACGATCCCTCCCATTCAAATATATTTACTATTTATCAATATATTATTATTCATATTAAGATAAACCATAAAACCCTCTTATTTAACAATATATGACAACTTTGTCCTTCACTATGATTTATTTACTTCTATTTTACAATAGAAACAGGAAAGGAAAGGTGTAGAAAATTAAAAATAAATAAATAAAACTATCTATCTTAAAGTGCTATTTGTTCACATATTGAATGAGCATATTATTTTTCTTTACTCAAGGACTCATCTTGTTTGGTTTGGTTTGTTTGGATACTTTGTTAATGTGAATGTTGTAACAAGATTTGAAGATTAGTTTTTGTCTATGTCTTATATGTATTTTCAATGGGCGATGAAGGAAAATTGCTTCTCTCTTGTATTATATCTACATTATGGTACTTGTGGAAACGTATAAACGACTTTGTCTTCTACTAGAAGCAATCATATCCACATCAAAATATCTTTTTGGTTCATAAAGAAATGGAAGAAGTAGCTGCTGCAAAACAATTATTGTTGAACCAAACAAACGATAAAATCCAGCATGTAGTTTCTACAATTAAATGGTTACATGTCTCACAACAAATTCTCATTAACTTTGTGAGCTACAACCCACTTATTGTGGTGAGTAGAGCTACAAACAAGGTGAAGTACTCAAACTTGGCTCTTTTTAGGTCCGCCTCAGCTTTGCTCATTTAGCTAAATAAGCTAAGCTCGAGCTCAAACTTCATTTAGCTAAATGAGACAAGTCTGAGCATTTCTTTAGGTTAGCAAATAGGCTCATCAAAGGCTTATTATTATTATTATTATTATTATTATTATTATAACTTTGGTTTTATATGCATATAATTCTAAATTATAAAAAAGCGTACCTTCATAGACTAATTAATATAAAAGTGCTCATAATGTTATTTAGTGTTGAAATTCAATACAATAATTACATTTTTGTTTGATATCATATAAACCAATTCTACATGTATTTGTTATAGATTTTAACTTTCATACATAAATTCATTTTGCATATTGTAGAACTTGTGATATTCCATTAGTTATTTAAGTATTTACAATGAATATATGAAAACAAGGTTATTTTACATATTACATAAAATCATATATTATTATTATTGTTGTTGTTGTTGTTAATTCGAAACCAGTAAAAGACTTTAGTACATTTAGGCTTGTAAGGTGATGCGTGCAAAATAGAACACCGTCGGTGGTAAAGCGAGAGATTGCTCAATGTGAATATTTTGATGCTCAAATTAGAATGCATTCCTAATGTCTAAGGGAAAATTAAAGAGTATATAGGTTACCATATAACATACTTGCCTCCTAGAGTGTGTAAAAGATTAAAGAGGTATTTATAAGAGATGAACTCTTATGGTTATAAACATCATGAAAGACATGGAGTAGTGGGGAGTTACAAGCAATTATCATAGACTTAGTTAAGTCACAATTCCAAGACTAATCATTTTGATTCAATGAAGTCAGCGACAATTATGGGAGCATGTTGAGTGACTTAGCATGAGTGACTTAGCACTTGTCGAGTGTCTAGCTCAGGAGTCTGGTCTACGAGTCAAGAGGAGATTGACACTCTCAAGAATTTAGAGTGAGTTGAAATGGGTTGGACTTGAGTATAATGAGTTGACCCAAGCCTCAAATGGGTCAAATTGGGTCCAGGGTGCCCATGTTCAATAATTGACTATCAATAATTATAAGCTTAAAATTCAATAAATAAATGGGAAAAATTACACGTTGGATAAAAAAATCTACAAGTTTCACGATGTACTTTTTACAAAATATGGAGTAAGGTAGGTATAAGGTTCTATAAGTTAGATTTTGTATAAAATTTAGTATCTTATACCATATAAGGTAGGAAACGAGTAAGACTCCATACCTTACCCTTCTTGTATCCATTGACTCCAATGGATCCTTAAGTAGTACCTCATCTTAGGATAACAAGTTTTTTAATTTTTTATTGATTGTAATCTTCCTTCTTTTATTTATCTGCTTCTTGCATTATTTTATTTAATTTACATATATTTAGTTGTATTATTTATTTGAATCAATTATATAGATAAATCGGGCACTTGTCAAATCTAAATGGAAAAGTTAATGTTTCCGCAAAAGTACTAATTTATACATGTTTGAAAATGCCAAAAACTCAAGTATTAAAAAAAAAGTTAAGTCTCTAATAAATTAATTGTTATTAAGGATTAAATGTGTAATGATTTACGAATAATGATAAGGGTGTAAGTATCAATATTAAATTAATCAAGTTAGCCACAAACTCATTTATCAAGGTCAAACAAATTTAGCTCAAGTTCAAATTCAACTAGAAATATTATCTCAAGTTCTCAATCCAGCTCATTTTTACCACTATACAATACAGTTATAAAGGTGACAGATGAAACAAAAAATACATCCAAGTGTTATATTTTCTATTTACCTTTTATTTTTAAACCAATGTGCATTATAAAATATAGATCACATCATCATTATCATCATTATTATATAGTGAAGATAAGCTTAAATTAAATTAAAAAAAATTTTAAATACGTATATTTTTGTTAATATTATCTTCGTTGATTTCCTAATAGAATATTTATGTTCAAATTCTCATACTTATTTTATTAATACATATACCATTCTCCATATGAAAGGACATAATGTCTTGTTTAGGACACTAATCAAAATAAATTACTTATTTAAGGTCCAAATAAAAATAATTACAAATATATATTTGCAAAATCGCATATGTAAGTCAGGATATATGAACGTTATATAGTCGCTCGTATATCACGTGGTATAGAAGTGATACACATATGCATATCATATCCACAAAACAAGATACACATATAAATAAAAACACGACTATCGTGCTTCTAAAGTGCAATATATGACTAAACCCTAGACGCGATTTTGAAGCAATATATTCGTAAATTCTACACAAATGAAAGAGATTTAAAAAATGAACAAAAAACAAGCAAAGAATATTTTAACCTTTTCATTTATGTGTGATTCCAGACTCGGTTTAAAATCGACCTATTGAGTGATACGAATGTCGTCTTAGGTCTATGTATAAAGGATAGGGATGGTTTTCCATGTTTAATGAAATTCTTAATTTCAATTCTTTAGATGTTAATAATGCATCACATAATATGAAGAACCTTTTTAGCATAATATGGTATTTTGGCGCATTGTATTTGTTTCAAAGGTAAAACTTTCAAGAGAAGTGACATCAATAACGATTATTAAGGATGAAAGACATTTCTATTGTTATTTTAAAAATAAATTGCACAAAAAAATTAACAAATTTTCATCTTATGATGCATCTTGAAAAAAGGATACCATATTTTCTATATATATATATATATATATATATATATATATACCACATATAGGAGAAGAGATACAGCGATGGTACGACCTCAAAGTTTTAAATATTTCTATATCGTATATGAGATGAGCAGTACTAGTTTATATTGCATTTGTGAGTGGTGGTACATAGTTGTATCGCATATTCTATAGGCAATACATGCGTGTCGCGTAGTTGACAAACGATACATGCTATTTAATGAAATGAATCATAGTTATTCTTGTATTGTATATTCTATAGGTAATACATGTATGCCACATAGCTGATAGGCGATACATGCTTTTTTAATGAAACAAATGGCATCTATTCTTGTATTGTATATTCTATAGGCTATACATGCTTTCTTTATCAGTAATTGTATCACAGATGTAACAAGCGAGACATTCTATTTGTAAATCAAACAGTGCATATTAACCCTTTTATTGCTTATGCTATATGCAGTACATAATCTTTAATCAAACTCTTCTTCTTCTTCTCTTCTTGTTCTTCTTCTTCTTCTTCTTCATGTACACTCATATATCATAAACAAATTCTAAAAAATCCTTTCGGCCTAATTTTTATTTCCAAACTCTAATCACTCGATTTAGACATTTGTTCCTGTGATCAACTACATAAGGTATGATTTCGAGTGTTTATTAGTTTCTTTATGAATAATCAATAATTTTTTTACTAAGATTAAGAAACTATTTAATGTAGACAAGTTGTTTAATGAAATGCCTGAGTAAATCGCATACCTTCTATATGATGTTGCATGCATGCATACTTGTTTATCTATGTTTTGTAATGCTTTTTTAAATTTGATACTTGTTAGTTTTGGTATTTTCTTAGTAAGATGGATTAAGTTTTGAATTATTAATAATTTGATCATCAGAGGTAATATTAAAGTGAGCAAAATTACACTTTACATGTTTATTTAGGTTATTGAGCTTTCCCCTAGAAACTAAGCTTCGAGTCTCTCTCACAACCACTACAACAACAACAACTACATTTGCCAAGGTTGGTATTCCTCTCTTTGAGAAACCCATGTTGTCTAGCTTCTGTTATTGCTTTGTGAAGTATATAAGATGTTAGTGAACGTCTGAGTGTTAGTCAAATTCTACTCTGCGATGCTACTTATGTATGAAAAAAAAAATTACATATAAAGTAACTACAATAATGGTTCAAATAACTTGTGAAATTAACTTATATTTGTATTGTATTGTATTGTATTGTATTAGTCAAATTCTGCTTATGTATGATGTAGATAAGATGTTGGTGAACATATGAGTGTTAGTTAAAATATGGGACAGTGTTTGATATTTTCTATATAATACTGATTTTTTTTTTCAATGCAAAAGCCAAAGCTTTGTGGAGCGAAAATGAAAAATTTGGGATAATATATGATATTGCTCCATTTTTATATTGTCATATATTTAGATCACTTTAAAACCATTGTTGTTGTACATGAGAGAGCACATATGCCATCATGATCTATTTATACTTACTACTTAAATATCTAAACTTGTTGCCATGGTTAAAAGCATAATATCATAGGAATGCATCAATTGGTGTATTGAGAACTATAGAAGAATTAAATATAGCTTATGGTTAGGGTGGTAGTAAAGCAATTGAAGAAGTGTAGTAGCAAGTGACTTAGCCAATCATGGTATGTTTCCATGTCTACTTTAACATTAGTAACTAGGAACACTAGTGAACACATTGTAAACCGAACTTGATGATATAAATTGCAATGTAGGCAATAGTAATAGTGATTGGAAATTACAAACTAATGGAATAGTCATGCATATCATATATGTATTTTGATTATCAAACATTACATAACTAACATGAATGATCTATGTTATGCTATTGTTTGTATAAATGAACAATAGCAATAACAAATTATGTCAAAATTTCTTATTTTGCCAATGGGAAGATATTGTAAGGTCAAGCTGGACCATATTATGATAGGATACCATCGAGGAATATAAAAATAAGGATAGATACTGATTACAGTGGGCTCTTAACCATGGTATGTGAAGGGTTGAGAATTGATCCTAGGAGAAGCAAAGTTGAAATTATCACAAGAAGGTATCAACTTATAGTCCAACTTACAAAAAAATCATGCTAAAAGATATTAGTACTAATGTGGACGTAAAAGCTCTTATTGATATTGCAAAGGCATTTGGCATGACATGCCTTCAACAACTATATGTTGAAGTAAACAATACCTCAACCATGCTTGTGGAGCATAGTATCATGGATCAGATAGCTATACCAAAAATACCAATAACATAAGAGTCCGTAAATGTTTAAACAAACATAGAATGCCATACCCCTAAAGGGTACCCTAGTTGTAATAATACACCATGTAACTAACTAAGACCTCAGAAAGTTACATAAGTACTATCCAACTATCATTTCCCATTGAAGTGGACAATTAAACAAGATCACTAGTTGTTTGAGTAAAAAAGATTTTGCATATACATATATACAAACCATAATCGAACATAACATACAAATCTAGGTTTCACAAAAATATTACAACCATGGTCTTTAGGGGCTTCATCAAAACTCTATTACAACAAAATTTATAAGGAAAATAAAACTCAACTTATACTTTACAAAACCATTGCTAAGTCTCTATTATATAAAGTCTTCTTCTCAAAAGAACACATGAGTCCATTCTAAACTAACTTCCACACAGAGCTTGGTTTTGACCTTCTTGCTTAAATTCTGGAATTCAACAGTCTAAGAGAGCGTGAGCATATAAAGCTATATGAATAATAGAATCTTAGCACATATCACTAGTATCAAACAATTTTTGTTAGCAACCATATGCAATGTACTCATCAAATATATGTAGCAAACCTGGTTCGAATAACTGGAATTCAAACCTATAGAGATTTACGCTCTCCCAGGGGGTTAAAGGATAAGTTTAGTAGTTCATGCCATGAGAATCTCAAAACTAAGAAGAGGACTTTTTCATTCTCTTTTACCATTTCCAAAATATTTTTTACATAAACATCCTTCGTTTCTTTTAGAACTTAAGCATTCTCACTAAGTATTAACACTCTAAAGCCAACTCCAACACAACGACCTCCTTCAAAGCCTACTTAGTTTTCGTGAAGCTGACAATCCTATGGCAATCTACAAGTTGACCCACTGGTCCCAACAAGCATTATCACGGAATTGAAATGTTAACAAGTGACATGAGTACCATGCTAATGCAATATGATGTTATGAAATGCATGTCATATTAAATTAAGAAGTCCAATAAACTTAATTCCATATTATCATGTTGTTATATCAATTTCAGACACTCAATAATGCAAACTATAATTTAATGTCAAGCAAGTAGTTGTCACTTTGATTATTAAAATTTACAACTCAAACATACAACATATAACATACCAGATTTCTTATAGTTATGATTAATCTATATTCCACTATTTACAATCACAAACAAAGTGATAGGATTCAAGTTACTCACTCATGCATTCTCCTTAATCGTCATAACAATCCAACGGAAAGTCTAAACCTTGATCAAAAGATCCCGTATAATAACAAACAAAATTCACTAAGCATGCGTCTATGTACGACTTCCATAAGTACTTAAATATTCTAAACTTATGTTATTGTAATCCTAGTTGTCAATCTTTAAGAAATTATAGAGTACTAAACTTAAAAATCTTCACTTAACTAGTAAAACGGGTATTTAACTTGATTTAAGGATGATACTATCTGAAACATTCAAATTTGAAGTCTTGATACTTTTGGATTCTCTCAAAACTTAAAACATAGAATTGTAGAGCTCTTTTAAAGCTTTCTATAGCTTCTTGGATCACCCAAATCCAAGTTCGGATGAAAAAGTTACGGTCAATTTACAAAACAAGGACCTGTCAGCATGACCTTCTGCAGCTGTGCTGACCTAAAGAAAACATCCATAATCGAATTTTTTTCCTTGCCACACTCAACACAGGCTTCTGCATGCCCATACAAACCCAAAAAAGTGCCAAAAGCGAAATTTCGTCCTTAACACCTTCTGTACGGGCTCGTGCATACCCGTACATAATCTCCCCTGCACCTAAAGCTTCAACTTCGAAAATTTCACTTTTCAAGCACATGTTTGCTCTTTAACTTCATCAAACACACTCCATCACTCACATACAAGCATAATATACCCTTATAACATCATCACATAACCAAAACACCAATAATCCCAAACTCCACATCAACTATACACTCCATGAACTTCATCCATAAACAAAAGCCTATGCTAATAAAATTAAAGACTTAAACTATTATTATCATTCTCTTAACGTCATTTATCCAACACCAAACTCACCATCACCTTCCAATCGTCAAAACCCATAAAAGAAATAAACTTCACATACTCAAATTAACAAGAACTAACAAAGTAAAAGAGAAGTTACAACTTACCTTAAGCTAGCCTTATCTTGTTGATGGAATTAGCTTGAGTTTTTATAAATTTTTGGAAGAGAAAATGAAGAAGATGAGAGTAGAGATGTGTGTGTTTGTTCATTTTTGGTATAAAGGAAGGAGATGAAGAGATTTTTCTTCTTTTGCCAACTTTAATTGATTTTGTCTTATATACTTAGATAAGGTTTGTTAACTTTTAGGCATGTGCAAGAATTATATTGTGTGTGTGAGTGTAGGCTTGTTAAGGTGGGAAATAGGGCTATAAGTTGCAGAAATTTTTGGCTTAATTTTGTGTTTAAGTTGCATTGAAACTAATAATTGTAATCACTACAAAGTTTTTATAATATTAACTTATAAATTATATTTAAGAGGAAATTTTCTTATGAAAATCTATATTGGATTATTTATAATTTAGAGATTCAATTTTTTTCAAATCTAATTTTTTAAAGAAGTTTAGAAGTAAAATAATTATTTACTACATGAAATGAATTACTTGAATCTTTAGATCTTTAAACACTTTTTCTAAAGAAAAATTTAAAATTAATTAAACTATGGGCAACTTTAACAAGATTTAAATGAAATTTTATTTTCTTTTTCTTATTTATCTAATTTCATACATGTTAACTCACTTAAATCTAATAATCAAAGCCTCCAACAAAATTGTATACTAACACTTCATTGATTTTTTAATTCTATTTCCTAACTTACTCATGAAAAACTTAGATTACATAGAAAGGAGCAACAATTTATTGTCAAAAGTTGAAGAAAATGTCTATATTGTAAATGATATTGAGGAAGATGTCCTATAAGAGACTAATTTAGAATATGAAATAATATTTGAGAATAATCAAGATGAGGAGAATGAGATGATATTTGAGATCAACACATCGAGTGATGAAAATCAGTCTCTAAAGAAAAATGAACATCTTTAGGAAAACATTGTTGTAAAAAGTGCTCAAGCAAACCAACAAACTAGTGAAACCTCCTTCCAATATCCTATTCCATTCCTTAGTAATAATGTTGGTGATGTTATGCATCCTACGAGGAAGAATTCTATAAATCTGAAGACTTATGCTTAAGTAATGAATTTAAGATTGAAATGAGGTTTAAAATTAAAACTGATTTAGTTTATGTGGTCAAAATGTGGCACATAAAAATAACTATAATTAATCAAACAAGAAGATATAGCAACTTCATGGATGCCAAAAACGTAAGGATTGACTGTATAATTACAATTGCTTATGGTCCACACAAGCACAAATAGAAGCTTCGGATAGGATCATTCACATCTTGACCAAACATTCATGAGCCAATGTTTCTTGATCAAGCGAAAAATAACCCTGATGTCAAGATCTCAACCCTTAGATAGCAGATTCAAGACACATGGGTATGTGATGTCGACAAGGAAAATTTAGGGAGACAAAAAAGGATAGCAATTGAAAATGTGTATGGAGATTGGGATGAATCATACAATGAATTGCCAAAACTAACGGTTGCTATCAAAAGAACGAACCCACATACGCGTATAGCATGGAAAGTGTAATCAACCGAAAGTGAGAAAGATGTGATATTTTTAAGATTGTTTTGGACATTTGGGTCTTGCATAAAACCTTCAAACATTACAGCCTCTTTATCAATGTTAACGGGACATTTTTGTATGGCAAATATTCGCACAATTTATCAATTGCATGTTATATAGATGCAGAGAATCATATCACTCCACTAGCATTTGTATTGGTAGATAAGGAATGAGTGACACAGGGTCATGGTTCATAAAAAACTAAAACGATGCCTTAAAGGATCACACAATGATGATCACACATTATGTCTTATATCAAATCAACACACGAGCATAATAAAAGCATTAAAGGATAAGAATGTTGGATGGCAACCCTCCTTGCATAATGGAGGCTATGCATAAGACATGTCGCTAACAATTTCAACACAAAATACAAAAATCACTATTTGAAGAAGCTAGTAAAAACAGTAGGATCAAACTCGGAAAGAAAATACGAATTCTATATGGAGAAGATAAGGAGAAGACACAAAACTGCTCCAAACTACTTTGAAAACATACTAATTGAGCAGTAGACAAGGGCATATGATGGGGGTTCCAAGTTTCGTCAAATGACAACAAACCTCAATGAAATTTGCAGCACAATTTTGAAAAATGCAAGATCATTGCCTATATCAACCTTGATTCTAAAAATTTTCTACAAGTTGGCTATCTTAATAAAAGGTGCAATGAAGCACATAAGGTTATAAGAAAAGTGAAAACTTACCCTAAATGGGTTAGAACCAACATAGAAAAATGGAGGAACAGCTACTCGACATGAGGTAATTATATTTAGTAGAACAACTAGCATTTTTGAGATGCAAACAGAGTCTATTTTACAAATCATGATAAAAAAAAAAAAAAAAAAGTGGTCATTATCATATGGTTAATATCCTCAATAACACATGTAATTGTAATAAGTGGCAAACATTCAAAATACTATACTTGCATGCTTTTCCAGCCATGGTACATGTAAAAATGGATCCCATGCAAAAAATTGAAATATGGTTTCATTAAGAGAAGTAGCTAAACTGCTAAAGAAGCAATTTTCAACCTTAAGAGATAGACGAACATGGATAGTATAAGAGATATATATGCATCCACACTACTAAAAAGGCTAAAGAAAAACGAAGAACAAGCAGATTACATAATAAAATGGACTTAAAGGAGAAATCTACGAAGAATTGTAGTAAAAAATATTTAAAAAAGGCCACAATATAAGAACTTGTCTAAACAGTTAGGTGACAAATTAAGATAGCAAATTTATATTGTTTTTTTTTTTTTTTTGTTATGATGTGTTTATATTGTATGACTGATTATTATACATTAAAACAATTTTTGAGAGGAAAACTAACAAATCTTTACTTTAATAAATGGATCCAAGATAAGCTGATATATCATTATTAATACAACAACGAACACATAGATCATAGATTGTATGGGATTAAGAGATATAAATTTGGACTAAAATATGTGTAGAATTGATTTATTCATCTTGTCTATTTATTTTGTAATTTATTTAATTTTTGTAGGAGCATAGACTAATGATATACAGATGAGGTGAGGCATCATTGAAGAACCTGGAGGAGATGAGAGCCGCATATGATGACTGTATAGACCCTTATCTTGAGCAAGCTGGATTTTCTAATGTAACCTGTGTACCATTTATATAGCTAGACTGGGTTTCGATCACTACACTAATAGAGGTAGAGACCTTAGACCGACACCTTCCATATGCCACATAGAGAGGTTGGGTTGATATTACAGGATGTTGTTGTACGGTTCGAATTGCTAATTGATGGCCAAGTAGTTATAGGGAGTACATCACATACATGATGTGATTTAATTAAGCGCTTACGAACAGTTATACCAAATAGTAAGATGCTAAGTGGTCAGAGGTTAAGATGAGTTGGTTGAAGGATCTGTTATTAGAAGGTCTACCAGAGCAGGCAGATGAGATTACCATCCAGTGCATGCGAAGGCATACATATTATTGCTGATGGGCGGCATACTATTCCCTGATACATCCTTTAGCCTAATATAGTTGATGTTCTTGCAACTCTTAAAGAATTTCCATGCAATTAGGACATACAACTAGGGATTAGCCTACCTCGCATTTTTATATAAATACTTGTGGAGAGCTACACAAGTAGGTACCTACGACATAAGAGGGGCCCGCATACTATTATAGATATGGGCATGGGATAGATTCCCTCATATAGCCCTTTGTAGGACCCTCACGCATATATCATATTAGGGACGATCCCTTACATTTAGATGGGATGACGTCTTTGATGTCAAATAAACTTTCACACATGTACTATATTGGTACCGCGAGAAGCTTGATCACCAAACACCCTTATAGGTATGTCATACTTGTAATATATAATTTTTGAAAAGTTATTTATGATATAGTTTTCATATGCTAAAATAAGTTTTTCTATCTTTCTACGGATATGTTGGACGCCATACACTTCAAAGATGATACAGTCTTTGCTAGATATTTATTGAGAGGGTAGTGATATCTGTCTAAGTAGAGTATCCCTGATTTGCTTTCACATTGTCAAGATGTACTAGGCAGAGTTATGAGATAGTTCAGTGAAATTCGAAGTATCCCACAGGACTGTGAGATAGATCCCAACAATTACAAAGTATGGATTTTAAAGGCAAATCAAAGGAGAACTAGGTGATAAAACGTGTTAGGTTTATCATCCCATAGGATGATAGATGATAGAGACTAGTAGAGCTCCACCATGATGATACACTACCATCCATGATCTCTATCAACTGTTATGATGGTATTATAGGATCACCTGGAGATATATTAACTACTTATGAGCATTATTGGTTGCATTGGAAAGTTTCCTATCTATAATCAATGGTTAAATATTCATATATTATGATAACTTATTATTCTTGCATATGAATATGTAGGCAAACACATTTACAAGGATTCGAGCATCCACAAGTGTAGATGAGATGCATGCTCTAATAGATCTGGGCATTAACATATTTGGACTATTATATCTAGATGAGCAAGAGCAACATCAAGAGATAGTACAAGGACAAGGGAGAGGAGGACGAGGACGAGGATGGGGATGAGCACAAGATCATGACCAACTGATAGATAAAGATGTGGATATTCCTCCACATATTGATGCAATTCTACATCTACATCCACCTATAGGTGATGCTCCATATCCTCCTATACATCGACCTGCAAAGCCTGATATAGATCCTTCTCCCCATCCTCTTGTTCATAGTGATCCGATTTGGCCTCCATACCTAGATACACACATTGTTATAGATGCTCCATCCCACTATACTACTTCAGCTAATTCGAAAGATCCATCATTTGATTTAAGGATCTCTCAGACACCTACTGAGAGAATATCAGAGTTGAGCACTGTTACTCCACCAGCTTCTATGAAACCTACTCATCCAGCATCATCAAATATAGGAGAGGAAGTAACACAGGCATAACAAACATAAAATTATTTGTTGATATATAAATATGGTCGATGTATAATTTAATAATTTCCAATACAACTACAATCTATTTTGCAGGTAGAACCTCATCCTATGAGGATAGATGAAGGAGGATCAAGTGACACATCTATAACAAGAGATCCAAAACAAAAACAATTCAAAAGGATTTTCATTGTAAAAAGAAAGAAAACATGATGAGATTTATATAGGATTTATTTGTGAAAAATATGGTCAATATATAATTTAATAATTTCCAATACAACTACAATCTATTTTGCAAGTGGAATCTCATCCTATGAGGATAGATGAAGAAGGATCAAGTGATACATCTATAACAAGAGATCCAAAACAAAAACAATTCAAAAGGATTTTCATTATTAAAAGAAAGAAAACATGATGAGATTTATATAGGATTTATTTGTGAAAATATAGTTTATACATATATTTACTTTGCTTTGTATTTAAACATATTTTGATACTATTTATTTTAGATACTATAAATATTGTATAAGATTGAGTACAATTAAAACTCAATGATGATTAAGTTTTGTTGGATGAAATGGTGATGAGATAGTAATTGAATTTTATTGTGATTGGCTAATAACTGGATGAAGTTGTGTTGACTTCTCGATATAAAATGATGAAATAACGGCTTTTTGATGAATAAATATGAAGTGTAATTGGTTGTTTATAGGTATATATAAAAACTGGGCAAAACAAAGGAAAAAAAGTAAAGGTTGATATTAACAGGCCTTGTATTGCATAGAAGGCATGCGATACAAGCTCGACAGTGTACCGCACGTATGTGTATCCTACGATGAACATGCGACACAAAAAAAAAATTATATCATATATTTCTTATGTGATATAGTAATGGTATTTCTGTATTTTTTTTTTCCCTTTTTTTGTGTGCAATTTGATTTGGTGTAACTTTTTTATAACAACAGTTAACATATAATAATCTCGGTTATTAGCTTAGAAGGCAAAAACAAATAAATAAAGATAGATGCAAAGTACCACGAAAATTTATATGTAAATATATAACAATCATATAAAAAATTATTCTTCCTAAAAAAGTTTTAGGATTACATAAACAAATATAAGATACATATTTGCAATCAAACCATAATTTATACCAAAAGCCCATATGGAATCAGAACATACTCATCAAGAATCATGTCAGAAAACAATAGCACTCAGAATAATAACGTACATCAGTCAAAAAGGCTCTTTGCCACGGAGGCAGAGAACCCTAGAAGTACAGGTACAATAGCAAAAGGCATTAAGTTCCCTAACAGTTACAGCTAAAGTGAATAATATGTTACATAATTGACAACCCAAGATCTGCTTTCATGACTCAACGCCAACTGGATCACGACACTAAGCAGTACTTTAAATATATCAAAGCTACAAAGGATAGTCATCCTAGGGCCTCCCTCTAATGAAAGAATTATACTCTAGAATTGGTAACAAATTAAGATACACAAAAACAATTGGGTTAGCATATTTCTGCAACCAAGCACTTTTCTTACAGTTTAACTGGACGGTTGAATGATCAGGAATCTTGACATGAATTTGAGGAATCTTTACCTCCAAAATAGCCTTGCCACTGAACGCATATGCACAAGATTCAAAGAGGAAACTTGAAGGGGTTATTCTATCCATATCCCGCTAGAGAAAAGAATTTTTTGGATTCGGCAGATAAGCAGCTTCTGGAATTGGCAAATAAGGTCAAGCCGTTCGCAATCAGTTTTCAAAAACTCAAAAGTCAAATTTCCACCTGATCTCTCATGGGGATGCCTCCCTCCTCAGCATATCCATTAAATCTTGGACTACTTCAGACATTTGTGGTCTAAATTCTGGCTCCAACTGCAGAAAAAAGAAATTCAAAAATGGTTGTCATATGTCACAGAACAGAATTTACCTATATCTCCTCAGGTGATTTTGCTAGTTCAAGAATTCCCTATGTGCTCTACTTCTTTATTAAGCTCAGGTGGGACAAAAAAAAGACATAGGAATATGGTACCTGAACACAGCGGGATATGATATCAGCAAACCTAGACAGGGATTTGGCAGGGTATTCTCCCTGGATGGAAGGATCAACCATCCTTGCTAATGCATCAATGTCATGGAGTTGAGGGATTGCCCATCGCACAAGAAATTGCTCACCTCTAGCTCGTGTCCTATAATGAAGTAACGAGAATATATATGTCAACAAAAGGGCAAAGAACGACACCACAGTTGGCAGCATACGTAAAGCAAAGTCAAATAATATTTTTCTCAAGCCTAGCTTACCTGTCGTGTGATTTTCGACCTGTAAGAAGTTCCAACATTACTACTCCAAAGCTGTAAACATCACTTTGGGCTGTGTAGATCCCAGACTCAAACTCTGGAGCTCCATAACCAAAAGCTGTTAAAAGATGCCCTGACAACTGAGAGAAAGCAATATTTTAGACTATATGTTCCATGGCAAAAGCACTGAATTGAGTTTCAATAATCAATGACCTAGCATAAATTAGTGCAGTTTCAATGGTTGAGTTTCAATACTCGAAGGTTTCATCAATGCAAAAATGAAAACATCACAAAGAATATGTGATATTACCATAAATTACACATTAGATTTTTCAGAACAAGAGTGATTGAAGGATATTTTCCATGTTCCTCTCTAATGCATCTTTTATTCATATATTAAATGATAAGACACCCAGCTCTCACAATAATGGCCACCTCTATCAATCCTTAATACTCCTCTCCTACCATTGAAATTAGTTCTAATGCCCAATTCCATCAATACTCAGTAATTCTTCCAGTTGCTAAATTACTATGATGATCATTTTCAAAACATTCGAGTGCTTCCACTTGCCATTTGCTACTACCACGACCAAATAAGTCATCGGTAGCTATAAACAGCCAAAATTCATAAGTGATGACATATCTATTTACTGAAAAATATTAGTTTAAAGGGGGAAATGTTATCTGATTTTCAAAATGAAACACTTGATGACAAATCAAACGGGCCATATATTTCTAATAGTTGCATGCACCATTCTCTATGCATATCATTGCGGAAGATGTCGTCCCATTCTAACAACTTGCATGGACATACCTCTGGTTTCTGGTTCAAGCAAAATTTTATATTTTGAAAATATACATAACACACGCTTCAGTAAACAGGGAATTGGACTTGGTGTGTGTTCTGACATAATTATAAGAAGTTTAATGCTTATGAAAGCAACGGGAGGCTAATTATATTGGGAATGCCACTATAACTAATAATGGAGAAAGTTTTCACCCCTGGTCAAATCAATATCATCTCTTATCCCTCTAGTCCAAATCAATTGGAAATTTTTCCCCCTTTTTTTTTTTTTTTTGGATAAGACCAAATCAATTGAAATTATATACAAATGTTCTCAAGTTTACTCAGCAAGAATGAAGTGTTTGGTCACCTTCATAGTTATTCACAATTAGTGCTTCTAAGTGCCTATTAATATTATTATTATGGTATAATTGAAATTGAGGGGTAGGATAGTCTTTTTACTTATATTAAGGTCACAAATGGTAAGCCTAATGTATAAATACACTCTGTATACTACTTTGTAATCAGGCCAAAAGTACAAATAATTATACAATTATTCATAATATCAGAGTTGATCGACTCAATTAAACCATGGTCAAAACTCTAGTCAACCGAGTCAACACTTTTTCGCCCTGTAGTCTTCTTCCCCCAATCCTCTATATACTACTTCGTAATCAGGCCAACAGTACAAATGATTATACAATTATCCATGATATTAATGTTGATCAACTCAATCAAACCATGGTCAAAACTATCCTCAACTCAGTCGACACTTTTCTCCCAGTCCTTACCATGGACGAACAATCCCCTCAACCCTTGACTCTTCTTCCTCCCCCAACCCCACTAAAGATAGTTAAACCTGATGCCAGCATCCAAAGTTGTCAAACTTACAATTATACATAAAATTGTCAAAAAATTGTAGAATCGAAACATTGAACCATAAATTTCTATAATCTATGTAAAATAAATATGAAAAACTATAAATATGCTTATAGTAGTAATAAAAAACTTGGAATATAATACGGCCATGCCCCTCTGTCAACCCAAAAAAAAAAATTGGAATATAAAATGAATATCAAACCTTTCAACTTATTTTGATTTCTTACTAGTACATATGAAGTAAATGGATTCTTATAAACTTTGTAGCTAACACTTGACTTATACAAAGACTGTAAATGTCAATAGAGAATTGTTTTGTATGTGGGGGTGTTTTTGGGTGGGTGGGAAAGAGGAGAAGAAATTAGATTGAGATAAACAAAGAAGATGTAGCATCATAATAGTTGACGTGCTTATATAAACCTATTGTATTTTTCATTTTTAACCTATTTTACCCTTAAATTCGGTTAAAAAAGTAAGATCTCATCAACTTTGAAATATGAACTCATGAATCTATCAGAGTTTACACAAAAACGATTATATACATGAGTTAACTTGAAAAAATCTCCTAAAAGTATAAACTCGTATTATTGTATAATCATGATTTTAACAACTATGCTAGCATTCATCTCCCCAGTTGGAGATGTCCATAACTGTTGTTCCCCAAAAACGATGCCAACAACTTGCCCAATACCAAACAACACTCAAACCCCATCCTACAACCCTTTCAGCCTCCAGCCACAGCCTACATAAAATAAGTCCACCTATCAATGACCCAAGACACGACAACAAGCCAACAGCTAGATTTCTTATGTCTCCTTTAATCGGACATTCTTATATCAGTTTCACATTGTCTTTCATTAATTTATTCTTCCTCAATTGCTTTTGCTTCCTCTTCCACCAACAATACTACAGCATCTCAACCAACCCGTACCCTCCTCTTTATTTCACTCTACCTTGCTCCTACACTAACATTGGAATTTACAACACCCTACCGACCACAAATTCTCTAAACCCAAGCTCTACTGCACTTTCAACTTCCCAAACCTCTACTTTCACCTAAACTATTCAAGCTGCCCCTACTTTTGTATGCCTACCCATTTCCATCCCTGCAATAAAACCACACATAGCCATGTCTATCTAAGTACTCACACCAGAATACTTCCCAGTTTTCATCTACCCCACGACATCCATTTCTTCCGTGCCTACTTTGCTACCTCCCCATCCCAATTTCCTTTATTTACTTACTAAATGCTCATTCACTCCAAAGTAGGCATCACATAGCCCATTCGTTCTCAACCTTCACTTAGAAACTCCTCCTCTAACTCTAAGACCTTCCCTTTACAGTATGGAACAAGCTCCTCGTGTTTCCTCTATCAGCAAAGCAAAGCAAGAGAGTAAGCACGTAGACACGCAATCAAGCAAGCACACACAAATGCATTATTCTTTCCCATTGATTTACTTCTTCATCAATATCAACCGCAAGGATTCATCTAAGTTAATCTATTTTACCCATAATCTCCTGAAGCATCATCGCATGCATCTCTCCACACCTGTTAAAACCTTACTATTACCCAAGGATCAGCTTAGTACCTGTAATTTTGCCCTTTTGCTTACCCTATTTTCAATCATAAGATTATGGATGCAATGCAATGCAATACTTCGTCATTACTTGACGAAGTATCAATTCTGTTGTCAATCAATGCAGCTACTCAATACAAATTATATGCAGGGAGCCAGGCAAGTTCGATATCTTCATGTCACTTTTTCCCCAAGCTTCCCATACACATCCAATATCTCTGTTCAACCACATCTGTTGATGCAAACTAGGTCGGTTGCCTATACGCCTTACTCACCACTGAATATGCCATCTTTCCTGGATGCAATCTCATATTATAATGCTCAGACCTATGATGTCGTAAAGTCCACTTAGATTTACCATCTTGCTTGTAGGGAACTGTTTACGTGTATGAAAACCCTATTTAACACTATCACATGAAATACGGACATTGAGTGTGATTATATGTATGAAATGGTTGCCACTAGTCAACTTTTCCTTCACTACATTGCTACATGTCACCAGCGCATTGACACACTCACCAAGAAACTACCTACAACATTTCTCAATTACTATTCCCATCTCGCACTGAAATTAGGACACTTAAGAATGAAAGCGTACCATTGTATATTATTGTATTGTTAAAATTGAGGGATAAAGTAGTCTTTTTACTTCTGCATAAGGGTTACAAATCCTAAGCCTGCTGAAATAATACACTTTGTAGATCACTTTATAATCAGGCCAATAATACAAACAATTATATAATAGTTCAAATATTAGTTTCACATGTTTGATGTGCTATCTCTTGATGTTATTATATCAAACCAGTGGGGGGGAACCAAAAGAAAGTCGGATAATGTTAAATCTGACACTTTCACCCTGATGCAATATCACACTGCAGGTTGGCAGCGAGACTCCAAAAAAGGGGTTTTTTTTTTCATTTCTAAAGGGAAAAAAAATCCATAATGGACATTATAAGTGGATGATCAAGAGTTACCTGACTAACAGACCCCGAAGTGATCAATGGAGCCAGACCACAGTCCGACACATGGACAGAGAGATCATCATCCAGAAGAAGATTATCTGACTTGAAATTCCGGTGTACAATAGGTGGCTGACATTCCTCATGCAAGTACCTTCACAAAGAAAAAAGGTGGCAAAGTCAATGCTGTGAGGACTATGATGCTCCACAAGCAAATTTCTTTTTCAGCTTGATGCTTCAATCTGCTGAGGTTTAGAACCTCCATAACGATTATCTGAGAGAGGACAGTTAACGCACTGGAGCATTCCTACATCTAATGTTATAGATGCCTTGAATATTTGAGGCATGGAGTTATCAATGATTTAGGGGACAATGTCATTAATATGAAGAATCTTTCAGCTAATATCCATTCAACTATTCAATTTATTTATCACCCTTAACTCAAATAAAACTAAATAAATAAATTTTTAACAAATTCCAATTATGCTTTCCAAACGCAAAATCCTCCTTGTTGATAACTAAGAGTTGTGATCAGCTTTAGAATACATATGCAACTGAAGAAGAGCATTACTTGTTAGGAAGTAAGTTTACTTACTGTAAAGCTCTTGCAGATCCAAGAGCAATCCTTATACGGGAATTCCAAGACAATCTCTTCTTCAGTTCATCCAAGTGCAGCGCATCATGCAGGGTGCCATTACTACAGTACTCATAGATTAGAAGCCTTTGACTGTGCTCAGCACAATAACCCATTAGTTCAACAACATTAGCATGTCGAATTTTGTCAATGTTGTTGACCAGATGCAGAAACTCCACATCCTTCTGCTGACTAGAAGCTCTCTTGTCCAGTTTCTTGACAGCAAGTAACTGCATAGCATCAATAATTATCACCATGTGCTAATCACACTTTGCAATCTTGTTAAAAATGGATCAAAGATTTCTAAGGAAATAGTAATCGTGTCAAAAGTTGTCATTTTTGGCCAGCATGATTGGAATTAGAAAAGTTACGTCTCAGGACATCAAACATCAAACCCCTATTAACAGGAAAGCTGGAATCAGCCTCATGCGAGGTAAATTACTTTTCACTTTATATTACAAGGTTCAAGAAGACTTCAAGAACAAATTGGCATGAAATAGTGGTGATGGGAAAAATAATGACAAATGCTGGGAATACTTCCAATCAAATTCATCGTTAGCTGATAATCTTCATGTAGAACATACTTGCGCACAGAACAAAGTATAGTAGTAAAGGAAAAACTCCTTCTATCAATCTTTGTAACTGTGGTATGAGCATACTATCAAATAAAGCAAGTCACCATACCTTGCCATCAGGAAGTTCTGCCCTATATACACTGCCAAGCATGCCACTTCCAATGAGATTATCTTGGGAAAAGCTATTTGTATATTGCTGAAGGGATGCAATAGTGAAAGACTTGGCAGATATGGGAAGATTCGGTATTTTGGGAGAAGACTTCACGGACACTTTTTCTTCTGCTGCTATGGGCTTCAGGGATTCCACAGAAGTGGAATGAGGGGGAGGGGGGGAGGAGGAGGAGGAGGTGGAGGTGGCATCATATACATGTCATGTGCATTTATGTCTATCACACGATCTTGTCTCTTTGATGCAATGCCATCCTCTGGTACATTTTTCTCCCGTTCATTTTGTGGCTTTGGAACAGCCGCTGCTATTCTCCTGCCTTCCCCACGATAGTCCTCACTAATCTTCACAACTGCCTCTTTCATGTCTGTTAAACGAAATTTTAAACCAATGAATGAAATAGAAAACATTAGAGCTATATTCCAACTATGTACACTGATGTATAGAATCTTGTACTCACCTTTGTTATCATGGCTTGGCGGCTGAGTTGATGATCTGCTGTCCCTAAGATTCTCTCTTTTACCATTATATGCACCTGTGTCATACCTTATTCTATCATCCTCATCTCTTCTTCTAACACATGTAGGCAAGAAATTTGCCAGTGCCAAGACCAGAATAATAAACGATACTACAGATGCAATCGATATCAATATGATCTTTTTGGTTGAAGATTTTTTCCCTCCAGATTTTGATCCTTCTGCTGCAGATGGTCCATTAGCCTGCTTTGCAGGTGTATTACTGGAAGATGGCTCCCGTACAAAAAATGGTGGTGCTGGTGCTGATGTTCGTGGTGATGTTGAAGGTGATGCAGGTGAAGGTAAAGGGCTTGTGCTGTTATTGAAAGGATTTCCATCTTTTCTGCAGAATAAACATTATATTTAATTCGTGAACTATTTTTTTTCTTTTTTCGTGGCTAAATATTTGTGGACTAATTAGTATTATTAGGGACAATACAACAGTTTGTATTCTCTTTCGAATGACCAAAGTATGAGTTTCAACTTTATTTCTAAATCTAAATCACTGACATTTTTTTCTTGTCAAAGAATTTCATGGGATTAGTCGCAGTACCAAACTTAGTGAGAAAGCTACCAAAAGACAAATCAGGGACATAAGTGAAGCACTGCACATCCTAACAATGTTACATTACTCTTTTAAACTCACCCACCCCCAAATTTTAAGAGGTGAAATTTGTGTATGTAATGATTTTAACCTTTTATACTACATCAAACTACTCTTAGCCTGGTCTTAGGAGGGAATAGAACATCCATATTCTTCCAAAAGGACAGACCAACACACACACACACACACAAAAAGAGGAAAGAAAGAAAGCAAATTACTGTTTATTACAAATCAGCATAAGAGTAATTACTTTTTGACTGATAGAATCAATAAATTGATGGTGCTCCATATGCTAATTTTTTTAAATGAAGGAAGAACAATTTTTTTATCATAGCTTTCAAATGCAGCAACGTTTTCCATGGCATGACATAGAAGACATGATTACCCACATCCACAAAGCCATTTGATTATGTCTTACCTAAAATTTGGGATGCTAAGCAGCTTCACAGGTATGGGTCCAGAAAACAGGTTGTTCTCTACATTCCTGGTTGAATAAAAAAAAGTAGCATGTTGATAAAGCATGAAAAAGCAACAGTTTATATATCATACTACAAAACATTCATAAAATAACTTTTAACAATGGCAGAGGCAAGTACAAGTCTCTCAGGGGAGGATTTTCTAATACATCAAGAGTTCCAGACAGCTGATTGTTTTGCAAATGCCTGTACATCAAAAATTTAGAGAAATGAAGACAAACTTATATACATAATTGTAGAGTCAAAACATAGATATGATAATTACTTACAGTGTAGTGAGAGATGACAAATTTCCCATGGAGGGAGGAAGATGCCCACTCAAATTATTGTAAGACAAATCACTGCATATGACAGTTTACTTCAGGTACAATAAATAATATAGGAAGTGCACGTAGAGGGAGAAGAGTGAAAAATAGCCTACAGGTTTATTAGCCCTCCAAGAGATTCAAAAACATCAGGTATTTCTCCACTTAAAAGATTGTTGTTTAGAGACCTGAGGAGCATAAAAAAAAAAAAGGATTTCAAAGCACAAAACAATTTTGAGCTAGCTGAAAGAGAATATAAGGAAGGAGGTTTACATGTCTGTCAACAGCTTAAGAGAAGACAATGTGCTTGGGATACTTCCAGTGAAAGCATTAGCTGAAAGAAAACTGCCAAAAGTGAAGAAGATCATATCTTGCATCAAGGTGCAACACATAAAATAATGTCCTTGTTTAAAGCCTTAGGATACAACATACAAGTTTTGCATGGTAACAGGCAAATTTGATGGAATGCTTCCTCCTATGTGATTGTTGCTTAAATCTCTGCCACAAAAAATCCATAGACATATTACAACCTCCAAACACCAAACACACACACGAACATACACATATTGTCTAAACCAACAATGAAGACAAAAGAGAAAGAAGTAATTAGCAAGTTTAAATCTACCAGCACAAAAGCTACCTCCACAGACTGAGCATTAGATAATACAACTAAATTTTATACTGCACCACCACAGCTCCACCCTCCACATGTCCTTCAAAAATGCATATTGAATCTGAAATTTCCATCTATAATCTAGTTTTATATCTAATTTAGATCTGGTGACTAAAAGATCAGCAAGACACAAAGAAACAATGAGAACCGAAGCTCTCCTTACAAATTAAGACCCCATCAAAGATGCTGCTCAGCATCTCAAAGGGCACAATTCTTGTAGGTTAAGATGGTGACTGTTGCAATTGCAAATCAAGCTACCAAGAAAATGACTGGCAAACTTACATCACTTTGATTGATGCAAAATCTGCCAAGCTGTCTCCCAGTTCCCCTCCCAAATTTGCTCCATTAAGAGTTCTGCGAAACCACATAGTGAAAAAATAAGCCAAGCTCAGAATGTACAGAAAACAGATGGAAAGTCATCACTAATGTAGCTGCAGAAAGCAGAAAGATGAGAACATACATTGACAAAATATCTGTGTTATTACATTGAACACCTTGCCATGCTTCTCCACAAGGGTCTCCACCACTAGCAACCCAGCCAGGAAGAACAGGGGAGCCAAGAGAGATATATAAGTTATTTATTGCAGTAACTGCACAGGCAAACAGAAATGCAGTCAAAATCAATATCTGCTGTCTATGAGGTCGGAAAACAACTCATGAAAGGTTAGGATACGTCATTAGAATTTTTACAAAGTACACAAAATTTCCATCAAACTACCCCAAATTTTCAATAGTAAGCAGGATAGAATTCAATATTTTTTTTTTCCCTCTTGACAATTCATTGGGTTCCATCCATATTATGTATGACCAAGTACAAGGAGCAGGTTGCAGTTAAATTCAACGGTGTACATTCAAAGCACAGTTACAGTCACAATCCAAGACGTAACCAGAACACAGCACGATAAGAAGACAAAAACATAGAAACAAAGCTCAAAACCGGCATTACGTGGCCAAATAGCCAGAATATGGCATAGAAAGCAACATGAATTGACACGATCACCAAATCGATTACTTAATAGTGTCTGAACATTTCTTTTTTTTTTTTTTTTTGAGCGTTGACAGGAAATACACCTGGAGAAGACACCACGACACACACACGATCAAATCAATGAAACCAATCAATCATAACATGAAATAGACTTGCCATCACCGGGAGTAGTAGCCGAAAATGAAACCCGGGCACCGAATATCCAAACGATAGCCAGAAAGAAACGAGCACGATAGATCTTCGAGTTCATATTCTTTTCAACACATGCAGATCTTTTCCTACTCCAAACCACCATATTCTCCCGTTAAACCTCGCATTAATTACACTTACACCCAAATCTATGAACAACACCACCCTCCAAATCTGCACAACAATCCATAAAACAAACAAAGGTCAGAATCAAAGATCGGTAATGTGATCCAGCTAAAAACAAACAGTAAGCTTTAATCATTTTCAGTAAAAATTCAACCTTGAACTAACCCTTTATCTAAATATCAGATTTAAGCAAAAGGGTATTGAACAAATTCAAGAATTATTACTGCATTGTTACTTACTTGAAACTTGGAGAGAGAGAGCAGCTAGAGAGGATTAAACAAATGATTAGAAAATCAAATAGTGTAAAAGCTGGTCGAAAAAAGTGGGAAAAAGTGAGAGAGGAAAAGGGGTCTAATATTTTCCAAGAAAAAGGGGAAGAAACTTAAATGTTAAGTCTCGGTGAATTTCAGATGAAAAATGACATCAAGAAGTTTCTAAGTATAAAAACACTTGAAGTTAAAAGCAAATTAGAAACAAGATAAAACCCTAAAACAACATGAATTAAGTGGGGAAAAAATACAAGAGGACAAAAGCCACCAATTGGCACTGACCAGTGAGAGAAAGTGTAGAGAAAGAAAGAGAGAGAGGCGTGAAGTATGGGATGAGCTTCCTTTTCTCTCTCCACTACCGCTGTGCAATGTACGTACATAACACTACAGAGGAGAGAGCGAGCAACCAGAAAAAGGAGAGAGAGAGAGAGAGAGAGAGAGTGAATCGTCTGTCCAAGTCATGCCAGTGCCTCTCTTTATAGGACGTTAAACAAATGAAATAAGAGAGAGAGTGTCGCATTGAGTCGCGGATTGGCGCGTGTTTTCACACTGGTATGTCATATTACTGTTGAAATTGAAAACTCTCCTGTCAGGTCACCGGTAGCCTTTGTAACGGATTCGTTTCATTTTCTTTTTCCCCCTCTCCATTCATTGACCTTGAAAAATATTTTATGTTAGTGGAGATTCCTTTTAACAACATTTATACGAGTATATTAATTTTATGATAAAATAATATGGCTTGTGAAATTGTTTAATTTAAATAAAATAATAGCTATTTTAAAACTAATACAATCCATTCGCTTAACATGAATAACTGTTCATTCCTTTATGATTTAAAACTGTTATTATGGTGTTCAATAAAGGGAGTGGCAATTCATAATGAATTGCTATTATATAAAACGATAAATTATAATTTATGTCCATATCCCATGAATTACTTATTTTTCTCATAAATAAAAATATCACATATACAATTATTATCTCTCTATAATAAATATAAAGGACATTAAAGATATTTTACATTTTACCCTAATAAATGCTTGTAATAGTCATTACAATCCTATTACATTCCATTTGAATTTGAATTCTATTCCCCTCTTATCCCATACGACGAAATGAATGAGCCAATAGAGTTTAGGTAACAATTATATTTCATCCTATTAAAAACAAACACATAACCTTAGTTATTTATCAAGTACAAATAAATTTTTAAATTATAATTATTTCCATTAGTTCAAATCTTAAAGAGAAGGAAAAAATGGTTGGATTTGGACTTAGACTTGCACGTTGGGCCTGCAAAATAGAACATGCTTAGTGGTGTGCTGTGAATTATTCGATACAATCACTTTAATGCTTAAGTTAAACTGTATCCCAAATGCGTAAAAATTATAAAGGATGTATTAGAGTAATGTTACCACTCTTATGGTGCACAATGAAGGTATTTATAAATAATGAATCTTAGGCGATTATGTACACTATGGGATCATGAAGCAATAAAGAGCCAATTATCGAAGACATAGGACTGAACCATTAATCCACATCTAATGTGCCCCTTGATAGAATCAATAACGATGGGAAAGAATGTACCAATTAACCCGAACTAGAACCTACCTGATCATATCACTTGGTAGTATAAACAAATCAAGTCAAAACGATACAGTACTAAACTCTTTTAAAACCAAGCTCGACCAAGCTTAAAATCCTAAGCTCAAGTTTAGCTCGATATAACTCTACATAAACCCAAGCTCAGCTTGGTTAAGATGAGCTTAACTTATTAAAAAATAAGTTTAATTATAATTAAAATAATATTAGTAACCAAACTCAATTAATATTTATATTTGTAAGTTAATCAAGTTAAATATATGAAGCTTTAACTTAACTCAATAAACTACTCGAATTCGAGCTTAACTCGTTTATTCTCAAATCGAACTTAAGTAAATATTAGGTTGAATTCAAGTAGTTCCGTGAACTGGCTTAGTTCATTTGCACCCCTAGTCATGATGGGATGGTTCTATGCCTAATAGGTTAACCCTAGTGATCAATAAGTTAGACTAAACCTAGGAAGCCCATGAGGCCATGATCCATAATTGACCATCAATTATGTATCGATTTTTAAAAATATATAAGAAACCTCAAACCATTATTACAATTTGGAATTAATCATCCATGCTTTTTAAGAGACAATTTAGTATCGAGTAAGTTTCTCATAAGGTACTTGAACTTTTTCAATACCTAAACAAAATTTTTTCACAAAAAATATTTAAACTTTTTATTTATTTTACTTAAAATACTTTTGGCCGGAATCCGACTTTTTTTTCGATTGAAGGCTGACATGGCATCCATAATTTATTAAAAAAAATTGTCCACGTTGGCATTTATTTAATTATTTTTTATTTTTATTCTCTCTCTCTCCTGCTCCTCCTTCTTCCCTAAATAAATAAATAAAAAAAACCTACTCACAACCACCATCATCATCATTTATCACCATTGAGAAATCTTCAAACCACCATTGGTACCGCCACTGCCAAGCCCCCAATCTTCAATTTACTCTTGGCGTCTCTAAAACACACTAGGCACACATTGCCTGACCCATCCTAAATGCATCAAATTTTCAATCTTGAAAAAAAAAAACAAAACTTTAACCTTGGGTCTGCTTAAAATCTTAAAAAGAATCTTGGGTTTGTCTTGTTTTTGTGTTTGAGTTTCAATTTTGATTCCGAGGTTTTCCAGTATTTGTTTGTTTTGTAGTTTTCAGGTTATAAATTTCTCAAAATTTGATTGAAAAAAAAATCATAAACAATTTCATTAAAAAAATGGGTATGCATTATGTGTTTGAAATCCAAATAAATCTTGAAAAATTCTTTTTCATGATGATTAGCATGGTAGTTCGGGTTTGCATTGTATCATATGTTTGAATTTGAGACTGATAGCAGTATGGTGGTCAGCAATTAAGGTTCGAAGGTTTTGGCAATTGTGGGCATTAGCATTTTTTTATTATAAGGGATTGATAGATGGTAGCGACATGTGACCAGAGGTGGTGATTTGGATGTGGTGGTGGTGGCCGAATGGTAATTTTAGAGCGTAGTGGTTAGGTGCTACAAGGATGTGATGGTGGGGTTTAAAAAAGGTGGCCAACAATGGGTATGGTCGCAGTGTAGTTGTTTTTTAGCAGGAAGATGGAGAAGATGGAAGGGAGATAGGTTTTGTTTTATGTTTTTTTTTTTTTTGGTATTATTTGGGAAAGAAGAAGAAGTGTGCAGGAGAGAGAGAGAGGAAATAAAAGATGAAATAAAAAATAATTAAATAAATGCCAATGTGAGAAAAAAAATTATTTTTGTAATCAATTTTGGATGCCACGTTACCTTCTAATCAGGAAAAAAGCTAAATTCCAGCCAAAAATATTTTAGGTGAAATAAATAAAAAGTTTAAGTATTCTTCTATGAAAAAATTTTGTTTAGCCGTTATATTTAAAAATTTTGTTTACGCCGTTATATTTAAAAAGTTGAGGCATGGTGAATGAAACTTACCTATTTAGTATCCAATTCAATTTTCCATCAATAAGATCAATGTCTAAGCCAACTCTACCATCTAAAGTTAGAGATGTTGACTGAGAAAACCAATAAGCCATCGATTTAACTAAAAAGGGTAACTGTTATATTTCATATCTAAAAATATATTAACTATATAAATTTTAAAAGTGTGTAACTAGTATCTAAACTTTATCTATTTTTATAACTAATAATATAAATTTTATCAAATTTTATAATTAAATACCTCTAATTTTACTTATTTTTATAAGTTTACTATTTCATATAAATGCTATCAATAAACTTAAAAAAATTTATAAATAATAAATTAATATTTTAAAATTTTAGATAATTAATTGTATAACTCGATAAGGTTGATATATAAAATATAACTTATCCCATAATTTTTTTTAAAAACTTTTCAAGAAAGTCGTTTTCCGAACTTAAATAAGCATTGCGGCGGCAACATTAAACCTAAACAAAATTTTTGTTTTGATTCTCGAGAAGCAATCATGTGGCAGAGCTGTTCGGTTACCGTTGGCCTTTTTGGCACCTTTCCATCTATTTTATTTTCTAGATTACGACTGATATTGTGCTATTGTTCGGATTAAAATTCATTTTTTAATCTTCCTAGAACATTGACATGTGCATGAAATTTAGGGATTTAGATTCTCGTTTTGGTATCGTTTTCAAATCGATACATATATGATACCGATAAAAAATTAATAATTTTACTTATAAAATAATTAAATCGAACCGATATTAAATCGATATCAAATCGATATTAATCCTATATAGATTCAATACTAATAAAATTATGAAATTTTGATAGCATGTGTTTGCGAGTTGTCAGTTTATTTATGCTCAACGTCCCAATCTCTCTAGGCGAGAATATTTCTAGTTCCTTCAGGCGCATGTTGCGCAATATGTGTCCTCTGCAATTTCCTTTTTTTTTTTTTTTTTTAACTACAACGACAGAGAAATTCACTTATACCTCTCACTTAAAAAATTTGAAAAAATGCCATTAAACTATAATTTCTTTTATTTCATCGTATGTAATTACATATATATATTTGACCCAGTTGCCAGTTCTATTTTAACTAGTGTATTAGTGTTACAACCCAAAATCCAAAGGCAAAATTAGTCCACCGTATATTTTGTAAACCTAACAGGAACATTTAGGATCTAGATATGTAATATACAGAGGAATATATCATCCGAACATTAATAGTAATTCAATTTTATAAAGAACAATTTTATAACTTTCATAAGTATATAACGTCTTAATATATTAATTCACTCAAAACATATTAACTTTCATTAGTATATAAAGATTGATTTTATTACTTTCATAAGTATATACCGTCCAAATATGGTAATTCGCTCAAAACATATTAAAATTCTGTTTACCGGACAAAAAAATCTATTTAAGTCTGCTTGTTTGGTAGTCTTATAAGACACGCAAACATTTCAAACAGTTTATTTATTAATAAACATGTATAGATAAAAAAAAAATATTTTTACTTATAAATAAATCAAACATATCATGTATAAAAATAAATATATAAATACAAATACATATGAAAACCGTATCATCCAAACAGCCCCGACCGTGCAAAGTCTTGTGTCGTACACGCACCATTTTCACCGGATAAACACAATTATCTTTTGTATTTGAAAAGGTATTTCCAAAACATGGTTAAGTGACAAACATTATCACATTATTATTACATACAAACTCACACGGATGTTGAACCATGATAAATATATACAGACATATAGACCTAATGATTTACTACATGCATTTAACATCACTTCATTTGTTTTGTAATTTAAACAATGCAAAAAAAAAAAAAAACATACTATTGATTTCCTAAGAGGTTATTCCATTCAATTATACACAATTCTTAGGATACTTAATTCCAAAGTTATATTTAAATTAAAGGTGGATCTACAATCGATTGGTTCGGCTTTTATTAAAATTTCTACCAATCAAATCATTATTTATGATTTATTTATTTTTCATTACAAATTAAGCCATATGGTTTGGGTTAGAAGTTTCAAACCATTAAATAACAACTTGGTTTAGTTCGGATTACAAATCGAACCATATTTTATAATTTAAGAATAACATATTTGTAGAACATGCAATATCATGTGAAAATTTATTTAAATTTTTTCATAAGAACAAAAAATAATCAAATAAAAAAGTAAATGAAGTTAATATATATGTAACTAATATATTTCAAACATTCATTAACAATTAATTTCATTCACAAAGTTAGTACGTAACATATATTTTTAGATGACCTCTTTATATAAATTTGTAGATTATGATTATAATGAAATTTTGCTAAGCTAAACTTAAGAGGAGGATAAATTGAATTTAAGTCTAATTTTACTTATTTTTCATTTTAATTCCAAATTATCAATTTTAATGATTAAAACAATATAGATGCGAAAGAGATAAAATACTAGAAAACAAATAGAGAAGTGTTAAGGGATTCAAAACTCGAAATCTAGGATCAAATTTGGAATGCCTTCTATTCTCCATGAATCCACAATGCCTCATATTCTCCACGAATCCACAATACCTCCAATCCAATCAAGCACTTTATACACCAGTTAATTTTTATCATCAAATAAAAATGTTCACAATAAGCTATAAAAGTTTAACACACTCATTTTGTGCTCATTTGTCCTTCTATCAAATGCTAACCAACAATAGTTCTTGTATTACCATCTTAAGGTCATCTAGAAATCATTAGTCATCCGATCTTTAACCTTCAAGGAGTTTGAATAACGTGCTACAAAAGGAGAACAAAAGGTTTGGGCACACTATATTGTTCGAACACCTTACTTTGGCATTCGAGCCCTATACTACTAGAACATAGTTAGTAGCTTATTGATGATGTTTGACCAAGTTGGTGTTTAGGCTCCATGCCCAGCATCCAAAGCCCTACCGTAGATTATGATCAATAACTTCTGATCATGCTAGCATTTGATTTCAAAGGCCTAACATCTAAACTCAAAGCCTTAGTGTCTACATGTTAGACGTAGTGTAGTATAGGATGATCTTGTAGTAATGAGAAAACAAGGCAAAGGCACAGCACAACAACTCACACATATAGCCTTTCATTGATAGTTAATACAATATGTATGGTTTACACAATTCGAGTTAAGCCCGTGGTATCTGTATTATAAGTCAGTTGAGTGCAATTTTTTCATAAAAGACTCGTTAAATTACATAATGTTTTGTCTCATCAAAATCCATATGAACCTATCGGTTCAATATATGAAGATTAAATAATCATACATTTTAATAAATGTAGACAAAAAATCTTTTAAAAATTACATTATAAAGAACAAAAATTTTAGTCATGAGTAAATAGTTATCATATTTTTCTAAGTTTGGTTTGATTTTTTTACAAATTAGTTTAGTTTATGATTTTAAACCAGTCACAGATTTACGAATTGGTTCGTTTTGAAAAATTTCTTTATCAAATTACTAAAAAGACCATATTTTTTTGTTTAATTTGGTTTGATTGATTTTTTCACTCAATCTTAGTTCAAACTATGTTTCCAATTCTAGTGTCAATTAATTGAGGTTTGCTAATAGTTGTTTTTATAGCATTCTTAGGTTTCATGCTATCAATTCTACATCATCAAAACCCTTCAAAAACAAACCCGACCACTTCATTATGCTATGCGGTCAATCTACTCACATCACCACGAGATACGATCAACCAGCTTATATTCTTTTTGACTTGTTTGACAAGGCTATGCAAGTCATTAATTATGGAACCCCCATGGTAAGCCAAATCTCCAATTTAATCCAATACCTTACATTCGATTCTTCTAAATTTGAAATTAATTTACAAAGTTACCTCTAATTCTTATTGATGAAATTTGCACTCATTTAGTTTACCTTTTACAGGATTGTTTATCAAATTCTATAGATTTTACCAAACTTTTTACTTTACAATATCAAATTTACAATTTATGTATGATTTCGTGATTTTTTCAATTAACTATTAAATCTCTCATGACTTTTCAAAAATTTTAAAACATATTTTAATATCTTAACGTGTCATTCTATTTCTCATGATCACACACCTAAAGAATTGATTACATAATATACTCATTGATGATTCTAACAAATTTTAGTAAAGGCTTACTTCACCTAAGCAAATAAAAAAACCTTGATGACCACTATAAACAATGATACCCAAATGACTCATCAATTTCATTAAATCCTCTTTTGTTATGCATGTCCAACCTTCTTACGTAGCCATCTTGAATTTCCTAGGATCAGTCTTTCCCTGTACATGGATTATGGGGGAAAAAGACAGGACACCACATGTGAAAGAAAGAAGAAGAAGCATGTATGCACATGAGAGAGAGTTTTAAGTAAGTATGTCAAATTCACAATTTCATGCGTGCGCGCCGAGGGGTGGATGCGATGATGGGGTGTGGGAGAGGTAATTTTAACTAAGCATGTCAAACTCATGATTCTATCAAGAATTGTAGCATATAGAGCTAAAATTATCGTATAGAGTATGTGATTTGAAGCTTATAGAATTGGCATGTAAACTCTTTTTTTTTTATAGGTTCACACCTAAATGACTTTTCATCTGTTTTAGTTAGGAAAAACTTCATAATATCATTAACTTGTAAGATCAGATGAGTTGACACTTGATTCTAAATATCATAGTCTCAAGGTTGGAGCATTGTAATAAAGAAAATTAAGGATTGTCATTTCCTTTTTGCCCATTATTTAAATGATTTTTTGGTAATTTTAGTGTGGTTATTTCATGAATAATAACTCTTTTAAAACCTTTTTTTAATTAAGTATAAACAATGTTGTAAAATCAATATTTCAATAGTCGCAAAAATAATAGTTGCTAATAGGTTAACAACAAATACTAGCTAGAGGTGACGGTCATAGGTGATTACCGTTGATGGTTATAGCTTGCTGTCATAGTAAATAAATGACAATAAAAAAAAGAAAATATTTTGCATTTGAAAATTAGGAAATCATTTCCATCACATTTCATTAGTAATTTTTAGCTATTGTTATTTATCACCTCTTAGACCTTTGCAAAGGTCAAAATGCAATCCGATTAGCCACCGGTAGGTTTAGAATCGTGATTCCCCTGAAACTGTAGGTATAGACCCAGCTAAGACCAATTGAGTTCATGAGTTTAAGATAGGTTTTTAACCGAGACCTATAGTTGTAGCAAGTCTAGTTGAGTCCTTAGAAATAAAAAATAAAGGAAACAAAATAAAAATAGATGACATTTAACTTTTAAACTATTTCAACAAAAATTCAATTACTATCCAAAATATATAATGTATTATTATTAACAATAAAAAGTTGTATCTTAAACATATATTTAGTTTGGTTTATATGATTCCATCAAATATAATATCATATTTGCTAATAATACGACACTAGTTTTTACTTTTTAATTTTCTTTGAAATGTTTAGAGTATCTTATATTCCTATATTATATAATGTGAGTTGCTCCCAAACATGGTAACTTCTAAAAAGTAATTACATTAAGGACAAAATGGTGTGATGAAAACATTAGAATACCATGTGCCATGGGTTTAAAGACCCAACGGTTCCGGCAGCTAGCAAGTTCAGACTCGACCGAACCTGTGTAGGACAAGTCTAGTTTTGGAATAGAAAATATATAGAGCATGAATTGGCCGATCCGAATTGAGTTGGTGTCGATTCTGATCCATGCCGAAGGAGTGTCTTGTTAGAAAACAATATAATGGTGCGCTAAAAAGGATAAAACGCTACGTGTCATGGCTTTGGAATCTTACAAGAGAGAGATAGATGAATGATCCTTGAACCACTCAAATTTGGCTACACTCTCCATTGAAGGTGTACCAAATAAGCTTGTGAGGCCCTATGCAGTACCGCATGTGGGACCGCAAGAGCCCCACAAGCTTATTTGATACACTCTCAATAAAGAGTGTAGTCAAATTTAGGTGGTTCTATTTTTCCTTACAAGCCTAAGGCTCAGCCTAAACTCGTGCAGTATAGGTTTGGTTTTGGGTATAAGAAACTAGATCAACAATCAGCAGATTATGATCGATTTGACATCAATTTCTGATTCGTGTCAAGGTTTTGACCATTAGTGACCAACAACCATTGCTATGCCATGCTATCATTAACCATCTAAAGCTATTAAATGAAGCGACAGTATAGTTTTCCTGTTTAAATAAAAATTATATAAAATTAGTTATCAAAATATTAGTATAAAATCGCATTTATAAGATGCGATTCTATCATTAACACATGAATGGCATATATAATATGCGATTCATGTGTTAATGCATAAATGACAACTTAAAAATGCAATTCACTAATGCATCACATAATTATAATGAATACATTAGTACATTACATTTTCTAAGATTCATTAAGGAAATAGATGAATCGTATTTTTAATATGCGATTTGGTACCGTACAAATTTTACGAAATCACATATTAAAAAGGTGACTATTTAGTCAAATTATAAGTCGTATGATGAATATGTGATTCAACATTAGTTATTTTATAGTTAAAATAATCTTGTTTGTATTTAGAGAAATTTTGTTTTTTAAAGTTGATATACATATTTCACCCGAAATTATGTCTATACAATTTATTGATGATATTATAATAATATTTTACAATTATGACAATTGTTTAAAAAAGTAAAAAAAGAAAAAAAAATCATGAAACCAACACATACCTTTACTTTAACATTTGGAATAGTAGGTCAAATGCTTGTATATTCAATTTTTATCAATTTGATATCTCATCTTTAAATTTTAGAAAACTAATGTTTATAATTACAAGTATTAATTTATCAAAATTTAAAAGTAAGACACTAAATTACAAGTGCACACACTTACCTTATCGCTATCCTTTGTGATTTAAATAACTACCATTCATTTCAAAGCAAAATATATATCTTATTATTTTAATCCTACCGCAACCAAATTTGCTTAAGAGTAAGACTGCAAACGAGCCGAGCTACTCGAACTCGGCTCGTTTCAAGCCCGGCTCGACTTGACTTGTTTAGTTAAACAAACCAAGCTCAAGCTCTAACTCAGGCTCGTTTAACTAAACGAAACGAGTCGAGCCTAAGCTTGTCTTTAGGCTCGCGAGTTGGCTCGCCGATAGGTTTATTAAGGACTCGCAAGCCAAGCTTGTGAACAGACTCGTTAATGGCTTATGAACTAAGCTCGTAAACAAACTCATTAAGGGTTTGTTTAATATATATTATTAATATAATATTATATATAATTATTTATAGTAATTTAATATTATAAATATAATTAAAAAAATAATTATATATGCTAAACGAGCTTAGCTTAAGCTCGTTTAGCTAAATGAGCCCCAGCCTGGCCCAGCTCATTTAGCTAAACGAGCAGAGCTAGAGCTCGAAAAAGTTTAATGGGTTTGGGCCTAAGCCTACATATTCCAGGCTTTCAACCTCGTTAAAAAATAAACAAGCTAAGCTCGAGTTGGCAAAAGCCCAACTCGACTCGACCCGACTTATTTGCATCCTACTTAAAACCCGATAATAGGAGTTAGTCATTTATTGATTGCTTCGTCATGTTTTGCTAGTATTTACTTCGCTATTTATAAAGAAGGTTGATTTCGTAGCGATACAAAAAATCCGGAGGAATTTTCTATGCGTTCATCCTAACTGATACGAGTAAAGCAATGCCGTCACACACTCCACTATCATTCATTTTATACTTCAACAATATATTATACTCCTATGGTAACTTTCACAGTGCTTAAAATTAGGATTAGGACTCCTCTCGTTTGGATTTTAATCCATTTTATATATTCCATTGTTAAGACTTAGTCCTAATGAAAAGGACTGTTAACTTTATAATATCATATATAGCATGAAAGCTTACTAAATATTTTTTTTTTAATTATTTAATCATAAAAATAAATATAATAATTAAAATATTAACTACTCTAAAAATTCGATTATAACTCGATATTATATAAATTATTTAATAATAACGAAATCCACCCCATCAAAAAAATAATAATGGGACTACTAAATTTCCCGGCCAATTGCCTTACTCTTATAAATCGTTGCATTTCATTGGTTTTATTAATATAAAAAGAGAATATTATAATCAATTAATTTATAAACGACACATCACGATCTTGACCGTTCCTTTTTGTCTTATACGGTTATGCCTAGAAATAAATTAAATCGACTTAACCCATCTGAATCCCTTACAATGATAGGTCATCAGTCTTTAGCTTAATATGATTTTTTTCTCCTTTTCTTTTTAATTTAAATTAGAGAAAGGAAGGAAGAAAGAAATTCCAGACGTCCATCTGAAATATGAACAATCTAGCTCACGTGATGAGAGGAAAGTGGAGAGTGGAGTGCAACTTCCTTGATAGCGCGTGGAAGCAAACAATAGGTGATGGAATATTTAAAAAATAATCGTCATTACTCATTCGTCAATAATAGCTGCCTTATATTGTCTCTGTACTGTATGCTCCTATAATACTATGGGCTTCAGCTTCACGTGCCAGATCATGTTATGATCAGTTTCTTTTGTTGGATTCTGAAGCTCATATAATGAACTTCGACAGAACTTTGATTGCGTTTCATTGGAAATCTTTTGTATCGGTTTTGTTTTAAAATTTTGTGTTAACCTACCCGCGTAATTATTATTCTACGGAGTAAAAACTCACAAATGAGTAATAATGGTGATTTATGGTTGCAATAGCCACTAATTGAATTTGGTGGAATGTGACTTATGACACTTTAATGATACGTTTTCAAGTATAGCTTAATTTGTTAGCAGAAAGAAAAGGGTATAGTTAAAAATGAGTGAAATATGTATCTAGTGTTGTTTAAAATATATATATATATATATATAAATTATACAAAAATAAATACCAAATTAATAATACTATATCGTATGTTGGAGTGGCGATACACTTATTTTTATATGTATTACATATACCACCAATGAAACAGCGACCTATCCATACAAACTTTGATGAGCCTGTGTATCGCATATACCACCAACAATACATATTATTTTGGTTTAATTACATTTTCAATGGGTTTTCTTTTTTATGGCATGTGAACCCACGCAATTTGTCTTCTCCAACATGTACTATCCGCTATTAAAGCTCTGTCCAAGCTTCGGCAACTCAAAACAAACTCGGTTTTGAGCTCGTTTTTCACGAAATAGTGTGCAAAATTGATTCTCGAATGTAAAAGCTTCTAGAAATCAGACTTTTAGACATTTTTAAAGATCAAGATCCAAACATTGTTTTAACAAATTTGGACTTTACAAATTAATGGTCCATTAATGTGTACAAAAAAAAGTTATCGCTCCTTCTTATACGATATAGCGGCATTATTTATGTAATATTTTTTCTACAATTTCGTTTTGTGTTATTTTTTAAGATATATTAAATGTGTAATATTCTCTGTTAAAAATATATAACGATAATGCATTTTTATAAATTATTTTATAGATGACATATGAAATATCATAAAATTTATTTTATTTAGAATGACAAAATAGTGAATTGCCTAAACTATTACTTTTCTTATTTATCACAGATCAAGCTTCCTTAAAAACATATAACTGACTAAGAAACAATGTTTAGGTTTCCTCATTATAAAACACCTCTCATACTTTAACATGTTTTTTTCTCGAAGGATATCAGAAAAACTAGGACATTTTTAAAATCCAAGGAGAACCATGGGCCATGAAAAAGTAATATTCGCGAAAAAAAACCTTGTTTTTAGTTTTCAATGAAACTATTAGGTGATTACAATCGAATTTTTTTTTTTTTTGTCTAGAAATCAAAGAGATTGAAGAAGGAGATCAAAAGATAATCAAAAGTAATATCTTGTTGTAAAGTTTCAATGGTATGGTAGATTGATTCCTTACAATATATTTACAAACTTTGAGGAGCTTTGTTAGCGATTTTGAAGTTGTGCTTGGTAAACTACCAAGACATCACAATCAATTTGTAAATTAGGATTTTGCTAAGAATTGATGTAAGTGAAGATTGGAGTAAGAAGTAAATTGTGGCTAAGCATGATTTTGGGAGAGATTGGATTCAATATATGAAGTTGATGATTGAGTTTGATTAAAAATCAAAACTTGAAAGGATATCTAAGAAAAACTTTAGGAACATCCCATACTACGTTGAGGACATTTAAAGGAGATGACTAGAGAAGATGGTCATATCAAATTAGAAGATCAGTCGGCCAACCACCTACAATCGATTGATGCTGGTTGGCTAACCTTGGTTAGCCACTTTCTTAACTGCCTCTGGATCACCCGTACGTATGCGTAGTTTTGATCCTAAATGCAAATTGAAGAAAAAACTAAAATTAAACTAAGTTTGGGGAAGAAAAATGGAAATTAAATTATGTAATTCTTTCTAAGATAAGTTCTCATATTAGTTTAATTATTCTTGTGATAAGAGTTTGAGATTTAGCTTTCTACGGATATTATGTATGTCATTACTATTGCTTTTTGCTTGTGTTTTGTTAGGTTTAGTTTGTATTAAGTTAAATTGATATCCAATCTTTCAATATCCATCTATTATTGTTTTGTTGGTTATGTCACATTATGCCTTGTTCGGTTTAGTCCATATTAAGTTAAATTGGTATCTAGTCTTTCAATATTCATCTATTATTGTTTTGTTGGTTATGTTATATTATGCCATAGTGAGTTTCACTGGTTGTGCTCAATCGTGTATGGGGCTTCGACTAGTTTTCAATTATGATAATAGTTTTGGAAAATAGTTTCAAGGTCTAACACTAATTCATTCAAGTGGATTTCATTTCCGATATTGGTTGTAAAAGTAAGTTAATTTATAAATCAGCTATGTGCTTCATGATTGATGGCTGATGCAGCTATGTACACGTATTGATAAATATGGTAATTATTGTGATTTCATGAGATATGATGTATCTATCTGGTGGTGGGATATGGGATAACTATGTGGAAGTAAAGTATCTAATCAACTATTTTAAATAGAGGTCTATTTTGCCAAATGAGGATTTATAGATTTTATTAGTGATCAAAACTGGAGTTTATTTTTGTTACTTCTGAAGAGTGATATAATAATTATTGAATATTTTGTTATTGTGAGGATATATTTGTTGGTGATTTGTTAGTTTTAATAGTCTTGTGCACATGTGTGTAGTTACAGTGTGCATGACAAAGTTTGTAACACCTTAGTCAGGGGTCATTACAGTATAAGTATTATCATCACTTAATTAAGCTATTGGCTCATAAATCATTAGTGGCCTTCTAAATTTGTATATGAAATGTTAGGTCCTTTGGAAAAAGTTACAATTCTTTCAAAATATTAAGAATTTCATATCAAACAATTTAGGATTGCAACTCTTATCGTTTTTTGCACAAAGTAAATTGAATACATAGTTTTTTTTTTTTTTTTTGGCCAGAATGGAATACGTAGTTGAAAAAACAATTTTTGGTGACCAATAAGTTATTAGCACTAAAAAGGTATGAGTGATACAACTAAAAATTATATACACTCAAATGCTATTACAATGAAAAAAGAAGTAATAAAAAGAATAAATGCTAAGAACATATGAATTTATATATTATAACATATTGCTATTTTTTATTTCGTAATAGTAAAACTTAGTGAAATAGTTATTGTGCAAGATGAACCATGATCGTGGATAGTTATTATAATTTACCTCGTAAAATCAATCAAATATATAGTATTATAAGATATCAATTATCATCTTTGGTCACACTTGCTCGTATGCGTTGTTTGACATAAAATATTTTAGTATTATGAGTAATTTTGAATTAAATGAATTTTAAATTAAAATAAACGCATAACTAATCGATTTTGATTGCAATCATTATCATGAAGGGACACCATCAATCCCCATCTTAAAGAGAACTCCTCGTTAGTCACTGCATTGCTGGACCTAGAAGGAATGATTGCGTGCAGGAGATTCGGCCGGAACTGATGGAACTCAATTGCTGAATTACAAAAGTTGGAAAAGCCACAGAAAAAAAAAAAAAAAAAAGGAGAGAGAGTAATGCTCAAGCTCAAGGGGCATAAGAGATCAAGTAATGATTTCCATTAATAAGGAGCTTGACTTCAATACCAATAGGCAATAACCCCACATTTTCCACGGTTTTTAAGCCAAAAATAACGTAAGCTAAACTCATTTTCTCTTTGGGGAAATCTATCTTTTATATTGCAGGCATGAAAGCCAAAGAAATTCATGTATCATGGAAAGTAAGAACCTCTTGCTGGGTTTTGGTTTGGTGAAGACGCTACATATTTCATACTTATATTTATATGTATGTATGCATGTGAGCCATGGGTTTAAATTATCTCAAATAGGAATAGATGGAACTTTAAAAGTAAGACAAGTTCAAGAGTCAAATTCATAATGGATATATATGTGTGTGTGTTTGTGTATTATAAGAAAAGAGAGTATCATTCACTACGAAAAAAAAAAAGAAAAAGGTAATTACAATATTTGACATCTAAACTTTACTAACCTTTATAATTAATTATTTGAAATTTAAAAATATCAATTTAATATTTAGATTTAGCTTTTTTTTTTGTAATTAATTATCTGAATCTATCTATTTTTATAATTAATTGTTTTATTTAAGTACTATAAATAGCTATGTACGGAGTAAATTGATGCTTTTAAAATTTTAGGTTGTTAATTGCACAAATATACAAAGTTCAAATATGAGAAGTGATATTAAAAACAAATAAAAAACTTACAATGATCAAATTATCAATATAATGGGGTTGGAAGAGTTTTGATACAGAATTCCAATCAAGTGGATAAAAGCATCTTTTCAAGAGTTAATAGTCCCATAGTTTCTTTAAAAAATATACAGCACACTCAGCCAACAAGTGGATTAAGTATACCACACGGAAAACGATAATATAATATAAGGACTTGAAAGAACAAGAAAAAGAAAGGTAATAGACTGGTAGAAAATCACTCATTTAAAATACTATAAATATCATGTAATTTCAACAATTTTTTAATTAATCATATCGAGAAAGATAGATTTATGGTAATTGGATCATATTATTGATGGATGGATCATTAATGATAAAAAATGGTAGAAAAATAACACATTTTGATTTATAATTCTTTCGATATTGAGATCGATAATGGTGACTTCATGGTTTATAGGTGACAAAGAAAATGAATTGAGAATAGAGAAGATATCATAATTTGTTAAGGAGAATTAAGAAATAGAGAAAGAATAAACATACATATTATCATTTATGAGATAATATATATTTTATGGTGGTAACAAAACTTATGTAAATGTAAAATTAAAATAACCTAGTAAAGAATATTGGAGGGAAGTTTAGGATATCCAACTCGCTATCACATTGATATTCTAGCAAATGATAATATATGTTATTAATTTAATTTTAGTTAATTTATATTTTTTTTCTATAAGTAATGAAAACTAATACATACTACGTTGTTATTTGTTAAAACACCTATGTTATAACAGTCCCGGTATAGCAAATGTTCATCGGATGAAAAATAGTAATAAAATTTAACGTCTAGAAGCCGTGCTTATCGGATGTCTCCGAAAAGACCTCTTCAAACCCCCCTCAAGAAGGCGTATGATGGATGATGGATGATGGATAAACCCTCATAGGTTGGATTGAATTTGCTGTCAGTCGGTCACGGTCCATTTTCTAAGGTTAGAAAAGCCACTTTTTGAAAAGATAAAGTCACATATTTTATTTTGCTCTAATCCCTTTTTCTAATGGACAAAAAGAAAGTTGGTGAGAAATTGAGAAAATTTGGTTCTTAAAAGGCCGAGCGGCGAGTTCTCTTCTCTCACACTCATGCCACCCTGCCTGACATTCATCAAGGAATCTTCGTGTCGTCGGCGTCCCCACCTTTATTTAATTGCTAACAGCTCCTTGACATGGCCACCACACCAACCTAATCTCAATTCTTTTGTATTCTTTCAGACAAACATTAAAATTTGATAAAACCCAGAGATATAAGCGGATGGTAGTTTAAAATCTACTATTTGGTAAGGTTAGAAAAAAGATAACTGATAAAATAAATTAAACTATTTAATTCATTATTTTATAGATTTATGTTTTGTTTTAAATTTTCTATGTATTTTTAATAAACCCGGTGATATTTTATTTTTCTCTATTTATCCTAATCTCATTATGTAACTTTCACATCCTTGCCCTCTCAACTCCACTTTGTCTAATATCCAATGAATGACCTATTCGCAAACAAATAATTTATATTAATTTTTTTGACAAATAGGTGACATGAGTTTAACGTGAAAGTATCAATATTATTAAATAATATTTGAGAAACACACGCTAGTATCTCATTGGTCTAAAAAATAATTTAATAAAAATTATTATAAAATAATAAAAAAATTATTAAAAATCCAAAAAGGAAAATTTTATTTATTTAGACCAGTAAGATATTGACACGTGTCATTCTAAAATTATTAAATAATATTAACACTTTTGCTATAAACTCATTCACTTGTTTGCTGAAAAAAAAAAACGGGTTATATATTTGCAAATAACCAATACACACCTAATGCTTTTGTAATTAATGCTTCAAAATATTTTTTTTTTCTCTAAATACTAAAGACACCACTGTCTTTTTGCTTATATATATATATATTAGGAAACGGGGACAAACAGCAAACACTGATAGTCTCTTCCAGCAAAACCTGATTAGCAAAGTTTGAAGGATTTTCAAAGAACATCAAATCCAGAGGCTACTCTCTAGCAATTGTAATAAATAAGTTTGCACTTTTGTTATTGATTTAATAGAATGGATGTGTGTAAATTGTCGTTTAAAAAAAAGAATTAATTATGGTTCTATATAACTTATGAGACAAAGGACTTTAGTATCCCGGCTGATAATGATTTTTTTTGGTGGGGGGTTCGCATAGTTTGATATTAATCGAAATTGAGCTTTCATGAATATGCTGTTTGTGATTTTTTTTTTTTTTTTTGGTCATAATGATGTTTGTGACCTGATGGAGACAAAATTCAGATACAAAAATCAGAAAAGGGGTATCGATGGCAAATCAAATGAGAGACAAACAGACAAGGACAAACGATAAGGAAACCCTCAATAGGGTTTTTAGATAATAGTAAGGTTTTAGTTATGTCACCCTCACCAATAACTGTTTTGGATATTTAGTTTGGCTGTAGAGCTAAAGAATTAGTGGCGCGAGTGTGGCCCCAGTTCCTAGTTATGACGGTGAACCATTGTTTATTGTTTGCTACAGGCTGCTGCTGGAGCCCATCAGCCCCCACCAACATCGACGCAGCTGCGGTTTGCATGTTCACTTGTGAGTTGTGAGAGTGACCTCTTTCGGATTTCAGGAGCCGCACATGAAAAAGTTCTACCAGGATGTTTTGATATTAGTAGTATTAGCATTGAGTAGGCGTCAATAAAATTTTAATTCATGAATCATGAAGATATTTGTAAAATATAAAGTTGAAGATAATTTTTTTTTTGTCATCATTGCCATATATTTAAACATAATTATTACTTACACAAAATATATACATATATATGTGAAAATTCTATGATGTCTTAGTGATTTTAAAAAGAGTGACGATTAAAATTTATTTCAACCAGTTGAAACCTTAATAAAAAGTAACTCCTTATAACTAATTTAGTACGGTATTACAAGCAGAACAGTCTAATAACAGGACCTTAGAAGTTCTGCAATATTGATGAACCGTTTTTTTTTTCTGTTTTTTCTCTAGTAATGGAGATATCATTCTCAAACTTTAAAGAAAAATAGAATTTTTTTTAATATATTCATTTTGCTTAGTCTATTGACATTTTGCTCCCTTTGTTTTTTTAGTTTTAATTTTTCATTACAAACGCACAATCCATGATATTCCAAACTAGCAATCACCAATCGTTGGGTGAAAATTGTACGTTATCGGCATTTGTCCCCTAGAAATAACTAAAATCATGCGTACTTTATTTAGAAAACTTGAATTAGAATGCAGCAAGTAGAATTTTTATAAAAACAAAATTAGATGGATGTACTTAGCCATCCGTGTTGAGTTGAATCGGCCATAAATCGTTGGGTTACGGTTCAGGTTATGATTGAATCAAAACCGGTCCGTGGCCATAAAGGGCCAGGCCAAGCTGGTTTGAACTGCTGGTTCATGGCCCTTGAACAGTGAATGATTTTTTTAAAATTTTTCATAAATTTTTTTAATTAAATTGATTAAAAAACACATAATTAAATCATCATACAATAGATATATGGAGAATTTTAAATTACGAACTTGTGCAAAACAAGCAAATTTATCAAAGAAAGCATACTTGAATAGGAAAATTACTCTAGAGTGTATGCACTTAGGTTAAAAAAGGATACTTGAACAAAAAAGATAAAAAAAATAATTTCATAATAAATACTATCTATTCACATTAAAATGAGTTTAAATTATGTATTTCTTTTCTATGTATTTATTAATTTTTTTTATTTTGACTTATCCCACTCTTGGATCAACGGGTCAAGGCCTTGACCCGATCTTGACCCGCCGATCCGACGGGTTGGCTAGCGGGTCATGACCTATATGGCCTGGCGGAACCACGGGTCATGATCTGTCGGTGACGGTTCGAGTTGGGTTGACAATTCAACCCGACCCATGCCTATGTTTAGATGTATCGTTTTTACAAAATAATGTATATGTGTTTGAGATACATACATATACATAAAAACAAATAATGAATAGCTAGTTTTGCAAAATTTGGTATGCTATTTATTTCCCGATCTTGCTAATAAAGGGATAATATTACGAATGGTATTTGAATTTTGGTATAATATGTAATTAAGTATTTAAACTTTAAAATTAATCAATTTATTACCTAAATTTTAAAATTAATCATTTAATACTAAAAACTTTAAAATTGATAATCTAATACCTAAAAGAACTTGACAAATGTACTATTGATGATATACATGAAAAGTTCTTTCAGTACCGAATTGATCAATTTTAAAGTTTTTCAAATATTAGCTTGATCAATTTCGAAATTTAAATACATAATTCTATATTTTATCAAAATTTAGCACTATCAGTGACATTAACCCAAATATATTTTATTTTTCAGAAAGTACAAATAATAACGACCCAATGATTTCGTAGGTATCCATTACTGTAATTTTATTTTCATTTTGATTGCCGAGACCGAGACAATGTGAAAACATCGTCGAACTCAAAGCGATACGTCCTCCCGCAATGATTTGCGTTTGAATAATTAGCGGCCTTTTTACAATTTTCCGACATGATGTAGCACGAGACGGAAATGACATGCCTCATATCTTTAGGTACCGTATGGGATTATTCATTATTTATGTTTTTTTCATTTTCTAATATGAGTTAATGCCATGAATTATATTTAAATTTTGATAAAATATATAATTAGGTTTTTAAATTTTTAAAATTAATCAATTTAGTACATAAAAAAACTTATTTTGCACATCAATAATACCTCCATCAAGCTCTTTTAAGTATTAAATTAACCAATTTAAAAGTTTTTTAAATACTGAATTTATTAATTTTAAAGTTTAAGTATTACATTAATCGATTTTAAAATTTAAATACTTAATTACATATTTTGTTAAAATTGAAGTGCCATTTATGATAATATCTCTTCTACTATTAATATTATATTGCTAGAAACCATTTGAGTACTGCATTGAAAAATTGAAAAAGAAAAGTTTACTTTAGGATCCTCATCTCAAAACTAACAAGACAAAAAAAAGTAATAAAAAGAGAAAAAAAAATAAAAATATAATATGTGCTTTAGCATTTTTTCAAACAAGTGATCTAGATTTTGATTTTTCCTAAACACGTAATCTATATTTTGATATTTTGACAAAGAAGTGACATGAATTTTAATTTTTACAAATACATAACTTATGTTTTGTATTTTTACAAAAAAGCGACATGAGTTTTGTTTTTCAACAAATACATTACATGTATTTTCACATGTTTCTTATCCATTATTAATATAAAAGCTTAGACCATGTATTGCAAAAGTACAAAAACAAATATTACATATTTGTAAAAAATAAAACTCAAATTGAATGTCGACCTTAGCAAATCACGACATTTATTAAGATGTAAATCACGGCATTATCTCTTAATAACTCTTTAAAGAAGAATATTAAATTTCGACAACATAAGATTATATATCTATTACGTCGAGCTTGGTTACTGCACACACACACACACACATATATATATATATATATCCATTTTTTGTTGTGCAGGAAAAGGAACATGGTTCGACAAGATTAGTAGATGATCAACTCAATAAAATAGAGTGGAGAAATAAGGCAAAGATATGCTTGTGGAGATCATCCGAAGGATCGAACTCGAACCATTCTGAAGTCATTAATTGATCGGACAGATGGGTTGGAACAAAGCTAACGACTCCAGTCGAAATGATGCCCGTCGTCCAATGAAGCCCACTAGAGACTCCGTCGAACCTTTTGGGAGACTATTAAAGTCCAGTGAAGCAAGCCCAACCCTTTCAGCGACTTTAGTTTGGACGAAGTCCGCTTTACCAGGCCAATTCCCCTCCAATCCATTTTTTGGTTAATATGTGTTTGTGTGTATTTGTTTGACTGATTGGTTTGCAAAATCATTTAAAATAATAGTGAAATTGCAATTTTTGTATAATAGTATAGAGAAATAATAATAATTTCATATAATTCCTTTAAGATCTCGACGGTAGATTTTTAAAAGATACTTGTAAAAATTAGATAATAGTCATAAATTTATTATTTTATCACTATCTTAGTTAAGAAGATTGCTACGTGAGGTTAGGCTAGATAACTTGGTCTTAAGCCCTTGACAATTTCCACGAAACCTCCTCTTATTGGCTAGCAACCAAAGAGTGTAGGGGATGAATGTTGATGATCTAAGCCCTTAAAGTTCTAATCCAACCCATCATAGACAACTTTAACACCCAAATAGAAGAACATACAATAAGCAAAAAGGATGAAGATACAAAAATTTGTCTGCTATAGTGATTTTATAGCTTTTCCCATGAATACTGCTTGATGTGCATGTTAACCTTTAATGACACAAAGACATGCATGCAAAAGCAAAACGTCTAATAGGGGATGCAAGTCGGCAAATTGTTATACAATACCCAACCCCCTCAATCAACCGAGGTCAATTCAGGGATGGAACCAAAAGGGGGCCCATAGGGGCCGTGACCCCCCCAGCCCAAAAGCCTGCTTTGAAATATTTAAATTAACACGTTGGACTTTCATATTAAAAGAAAAAGAAATAGTACTATATCAGATGCATGGCCCTGTCAATTCTTTCGGCTTGACCGACGATGATATTACATTTTCATTTTTACATTGATTTCGTGCTCTACTCTTAGTGATGTTGTAATAAATTAATTATATTAATTAGTAGGTTGGTTTCTTTAAAATTCTTCAAATTCTATAAATATTAAATTTAGATAACATGTGGAAAGATATGGATAATAGCAAAATTTAAGCCCCTATATTTACTAAATTATTTTATTTTTAAAATTATAAACTCGTGATGTTTATTAATTTATTTTCTTTTTTATCGCATAATATATTATTTCGATATCATTTAATGAAATAGATTTTCCAATTAGATTTAACTTAGTTGTACTGAAATAAGTCTATAACTACTTGGTCTGCTAATTTTCTCTTTTTATTAGTAAAAAAAAATTTTTATTTGAAAATATTAAAATCTAATTTTAAAATTCTAACGTGTTATATTTGTAGATTAATTTAAAGATATCAATGGAAAAAAAATAACCTCTCACTCTCATGATATATATAGTTATATACAATGCAAAACATATCCTTTTTAAGACTCATTATTTGCAACAAGTTACAAAACTTTATTATATATAATGTATCTTCTCTTGTTTGTTACTTTTCTTTTTGTAATTTATTTATATCATTATATTTATTGTCTTCTCTTCTTTTTTTCCAATATTCGGTCTCTTCTTTATCTTATTTTCTTTATGAAAGTTTTTTTATATAGTTTTTTATTATTGTCTTGTCCTATTGTTTCATATGTCAATTATTGGAAATAGTAACAATAAAATTGTCATATAGATACAACATAGCATTCATAACGTTCTTAATGATATTTATTATGGTCTCCCCAACCTTTTGATTCTCCAGGGCCACGTTTAGGCATTCCTATAAAATCTAATAAGGTTTAAGGTTGGTATTGGCTCGACACATGAAACCCTAGGGCTTTCACAGTCTCTTTTAGTCTCTTCCTTCACGACCATAGACTCATAGCTCATAAGAAAAGAAAAAAAGAAAGTAACCCTAGATCTAGAATTTTCCTCTATTGATTTCTCTCTCCTCTCTTTCTTTAGGATGGGTATGGCAACTTGAAATTGAGGTTTCTTGTAAATCTAAAGAAGTTTATGATATTAGATTTTATGTAGATACTATTTATATATATCTTATTGTATTATTGCATGAATACAAATACCTATTGTAATATACAAATAAATATTTTATATTGAAGGGCAAAGATGTCATTTGATATAAAATAAGAGGGTTTTATAGTTAACTGTAATGTTTAAATTAATTACTTTTGTCGATTATCAGATACGTAAGATAATACGAAGAGATGGAGGGGAAATCAAATAGGCACAAGGCTAAGCTGGCTAAACACTATTGGCCTAACTTTCTATGCTGTCGGCATACATATTGAAAATTGCCAGCATATGTAAAGTGAAGGAAATGAAAAGCCATGATTTTTATCATATCTTTCTTCTTTATTCTATATTCCAACATAACCCTAAACCTAGCAGACATCCTCTGGCGAATCCATAGCCGTCAAGACGATTTCGTAATCTAGATCAGGTAATCAAATCATCAATTTTTCCTTTAGGTTTCATAGATCTATCAAGTTCTTAGAGTTTGGAGAATCGCTTTAGTTTTCTTGGAGAATCTGAAGATTTGGTGTTTAAGGAAAGTTGAGGATCAGATCTGAGTAATTTGATAACCATTCTTTCTTTAAGATCTACAAATCTATAGTATCCTCAGAATTTGTATGTTGTTTTTGAAGGAATATTAGAGAAAACCCTGATTATCTTGGAGGTTTGGATTTGGTGTTAAAAAGGATTCTATAGTCCAGATCAGGTAATTAGATCCCTATTTTCTTCTATAGGATTTTATATACATATTAGTTTCTTAGAGTATTGTTTATGGTTTTGGAAGGAACTTTTGGAAGAGAAACCCTAACTGAGTTAGAATCTGATTTTTTGATCAAGGAGAATTGAGAGTCAATTATAGGTAAGCTTATACGTTCTTAACCTTTATGATTAAAAAGGAATGTTTTTTTATTGGTTTTGGTTTAATTTGTATTGAATGGATCCTAGGGTTTGGAGGAATTGTAAAGGAAAAATTTGATCTTTTAGAAATTTTGTGATTCCATAAATAAGGAAAACGGGTAAGATTGATTCTTTCAATCCTTTAGATGATCTAAAAATATAATCTTTTGTTAAAGTTTTTATATTGGTTGTTATAAATCAAAGTTCTTGGAGATTTGGAAGAAAATCCTAAATTGTAGTGTTTGAGGATTTTGTGGCTTTACAGTTTATAGAAAAAAAGGTGTTTTGGTGAATTAGGATTTTATGCCTAAAGTGAAATCAGGTACGACCTTACCATGTATGTTTGTTTGTGCTTGTAGGATTAGTTGCAAAATTTAACTTAACACATATTTGACTTTAATTGAAACATGAGTTGGTTGTGTTTGGCTGCGGTTAGTAAAGACCACGATAGTAGTGTGATACTAACGCTGGCAACCTGATGATCCTTGTGTAGCGGTGTCCCGAGTAGAGTTGCACCTGGAGATGATTCCGGTAGTTTGGAGTCGTTACCAACTTAATTGTGGAACGCATCTATATATGTATATATTATGATAATATGGTTTTCATCGGGGTTATGAGTTACTTCGCGTTTAGGATTAGTGATCAATAGTTCTAAACTGTGTTGGTTGCAGGCTAATGAAAATATAATTAAATTGTGCTTGTTGCATTAGAAAATAAGTTGTATGTGATATTGTGATATGCGTGTTCATGTGCATGTGCATGTGCATGTGCTTTCGGTTTGGTGTACTGGACATTTTTCACTCGATCCTTATTTTTCCCATAGGTACAGGTGAAGATTCTGATTAATGATTTGACGGGCTATGACATATTTATTGATGATGGTGAGAGCGATAGCGATTATGACCATCCTGCTGATAATTGAGATTAGTTATTAGTAGTTTGAGAAGAAGAAACATAGGATGATTTAGTTAGTTTCTTTTGGAGACGTTTTTATATGTAAGGATTTATCGTTTCTGTTTTAGTTAGGATTTTTTAAGTTATGTTGGTTAATGTTGAGAACAAATTATTTTGATATGAAAAGTTTTTAAAAGTTACACTTTATGTGAGTGATTGGTGATATTTGAAATACATATTTGTGGTCTTAGAAATCTGTAGCCTTAGTGTGTCTGTTTTTCTAAGGACATGTGGTGGGCTGATAATGCCTTTAGGTTAGGGCGTTACACCTAAGTACAAGAGGAAGGAAGAAAAGCTACAAAGATTGTTAGTAGGTCATTATTGAGGTTGCTGAATCAAAATTAACACACAATTTTGATGAGACAAATATTATAAAGTTTAATATCTTGAAAATTTGACAAAGCATTGAAATATACCAAGTATAGATATTATCTTCACCTTTGGATAAATGTGTGCATGACATATGGATGAAAATCATAGCAGATACTTATTGTTCTTACCGAAAGCAAGGTTTTGCATTTTTTATCACCACCAGTTAAATGATGATTATTGGCGTTCGAACAATATGTGTTTTTCATTTAGTGATTTAGATATGGTCTGGACACCATGTATTGTTCAAATGGTATGGATGTACCGTTCGAATGGTAAGCTCCAAAAAAGATAGCCATTACAACATTAATTGCATATGAAATTTATTGGTCTTAGGGACAACGGGCCAAACTTATGAGAAGCTTATATATACATATTTTCTGTAAGATGAAGATTGGTAGTTGAGCGAAGAAATTACTATCAAAGTCTTGTATTCTCTCAAATTTTTGTCTTTATCTTTTGCTCTTAAATTTGCATCAAATTGAGAGATAAGAGTGAGTACTACTCTTATGGGTTATTTGCAATTTGTAAAAGAATACTACTCAAGTGAGATCCTCAAGTATTGTTAGGTGTAGTTCACTTGAGCATTGACAATTTATGATTAATATATTGGTGTGAAGACCTCATTGAAGACATTGGTGTGATTGTAGAGATTAGAAAGTGGATTAAACTTCATGTTATATTATGTTATTGATTCTTTTAACCTTAATCTTTTATTTTCAGTACCTTAATTTGTTGTTGAGTTTATTTACATTTTTCAAATTACCAGCAAAGTAGTAAATTAGAACAAAATTTCATAAATACTCAATTCACCCTACCCTTGAGTATTTTACCTAATGTACTTAGTTGTTTTCAGAGGCTAGTTTAGGCATAATGGAAAAAACCCTATAAAGTTTAGGGTCAGGTTTGGTTTAGATGCTATAGGGAATTGGGATGTGCTTGAATTTTATATGACCTGTACTCAACCTACCTTTGTTTCATCCCTACCTCTTGTGACTATAGCACATGGATGGAAAGAAATCTTAGGGATCACATCATACGTAAAAAATGTGGGATTCTCCTTCATCCTCTCATATGTTAGTAAATAAATCATATATTGAGGATAAATAACCTCTATGTTTATATTTTTAATTCATATCCCTCTCTTTTAGTTTTATATTAACTCAAGTATCAAATGCCCGTGTTAGGGGTTTTAAGGGGACTACCTTTATTACTCCCCTAACCCTTAATAACTTACATGTGTTCCTTTTATAGGCCCTAAGTATATGAAGGATCAATCATTGAGACCTATGTCCGCCACAAAGAATCATACAACTATAGTTTCTAATATAGATTTTGCTATAATAACACTTCTAGCCATATAAGTATACTTAACTTTCCATTCACTTAGTATATTCTACACTTATTCAATAATAAAAATCAAATGATTAGAAGTCAGTTTTAGTCACTTATCCAATGTAGAAGTTAAGTTTCTTGAATTGTAAAATGTTTACCATTACTCTTTAATCTATTCTCCCTTAGCCCATTCACACCTCCCCCTACCCTCAATAAATCACCCATCTATCTTCAATGTTGACATTTTTTAAAAGGAAAATGAATGATTTCATTGGTGTTAATAGCCAAACTAAACATAGTGGATAAGTCATATAAAACTTGCCTTGCCACTTTTGCTAAATATTTAGATGCCTTAGCCACTAAGATAACATCATCGGCAAAAATTAAATGGGAGATACTAAAAACACACCCTCTTAACTTAAAACGTTTCCACAACATTTCCCTACACTTTGCATTTAATTGATATGCTTAGAGACTCCATACCTAATATAACAGAAAAGGAGGGATATGGGGTCGCTTAGACTTGGGTACAGGTCATACCCACCTTGACTTTGACATGAACTTAAATCCACTAGGTCATGTGTCTACAAATAGCACTAGCAGTTTGTGCCACCGCGTTATGTCCCATATCTATGTCTAAACATACTTGTACTTGAAAGACCTTAACCTAGGACCTAACTCGTTTATTAATCATGTATAAAAACCTAACTTCGTGACCTAACCTATTTATAACGTCTCGTGTCAACCCGCTTAATGATTGATAAGAAAAATTTAGTACTATTTATTAACGTGATAAGAAAGATTTAGTATTGTAATAGATAGTTGACTTGAAAAGTTAATGCATTAAAATACTTATCATCATCGGTAAATTTAGTTAGCAAATAATAACGATAATAACTCATATATAATTAAAAGGAAGAGATTATTATACATGACTCAATACATTGTTAAATAAGCACTACATTAGTGGATAATAATTAACGGTAAAAAAAAAAAAAACTAACCTACATTTTTAACTAACAAATATATTACTGGCACAACCCAAAAAAGGGCCTAGGAGGATTATCTTGAAATTATTATATCACATGTACACTTGTAGTATGAGAACCATCCTGCAAGTCAGAGTTTGCAAAACTCTACCTGAATCTTTTCTTTACAAACTTCTAATATGCAATTACATTTGTAAAAATAAAGGATCTCTTATTTCCTACAATCCACCAGAATCGCAGAGAATTGATATCCCATACCAAATAATAAAATAGAATAGATCGTCTATATTTTACAAACTTTAGACTATTGTGCAACTAATCTAATCCATAATCTAAACTTGTTTTACATGAAACATAATCTCAGTTAACTACATTATCTATCTAATTCTTATTTCAACTAGTTTTCTATTTTTAAGGGATCTCCTCCGCATAGTCTTAGCCCATTCCCGATGCTTTAGCTATACTTGCACAAAAACTATAAGGGCGTGAGCTAATCCACAACTTAGCGAGTAACATAACTAAACCACATATCAAACAAATATCACACAAGTATTATTAACAAACATATACAATGCAATATTTAACATATGATATGCATAGTCTGGATCATCAGAATCCAAACGAATGGAGATTTACGCTATCTCTTGGGGGTTGAAGGACCAGCTCAAGTCATGCATGCCTAGGAAAAACCGAGAACTAAGGAAGGTGGTGCTTGCTCAATTCAATGCCATTTACATATTTTTATTACTAACATAACCTTAAACTTCTCCTTAGAAATAACTAAAGAGGAAGGATTTTATTTTGAAACTCATTTTGTTACTTATATGTATGTACATATATATTACTAACATAACCACCACTTCACCTTGGAACCTCAAAGACTCCCTAAGTATTAATCCCTAAAACCAGTCCTTAACATAGGCGACGCCCTTTAAGCTAACTTAATCCCTATGAAATTGACAACCCCACAGTAACCTTAACTAAATTCACTAGACTCTTAAAAGCATTACCCGAAATCGGAATATTAATACGTGATGTGAATACCATGCTAATGCAAGTTATGCTTGTAATGCAATGCATGCCCGATTCATTTAGGAGTCAATAAGATTTATATCATATTATTTAATGACCATACTAATTTCAAATAATCAACAATGCGTATTTCACAATCAACACCAAACAAATGTTATCATTTTTAGTTTAGTGAGTTATCAACTAGTTCGATCACTAAACAACAAACGAATCCCTAAACCCCATGCATAATCAGTTATATTTATATTAACTCAAGTGCAACTATATTAAAAACACAAGCAAGGTGATGGGGTTATTATTACCCACCTGTCATCCTAGCCAAGTCAAGCCACAAAACCTTTAGAGAAAATCCAAGGATTAACTTCTTCATCCTATGAAAAGGAAATAATAAGCATTTACTATTTTTCTTAGTTATGTTCTATCAAACTTTAGTATTTAGACTTATTTTTAACAGATATATACTTAAAACAATATATTCTCTTTATTATGTAAAGACTAACAATTTACATTCATATATAAGTTATTTATAAGTTAAATCTATTTTAGCTTAGCTTAATCGAATTGATCAAGTTCAACCATTCAATTCAATTTTTTAATCACGTGCAAAATCCATCTTAAACTTAATTTTATCACTAAGTCATACTTACTTATTTCACCAAAACATTGCTATATTCCATAAGGTTTTAATCCAATTCAACCATGTCTATCTTAGATCATTTTAATTAAGTTCATTTTAAAACTAATCATTTAGTTCAAATCATTTATAGCCATTAAGTCTATGCTATTAGTCTAGTCTTACTTACCTTCATCAACTTAGTTTCAAAAACACATATATACCTCAACACTTAGATCTTATACTTAATATGATATACATATAACATATTCAGCAATTCAAATTTCAAGTTATATTAATATAAACAAATCTTAACTTAACTAGATTGGTTAAACTTAGTTGTTTTAATTCATTTCAACTCATTAAGCCATGTTGACTTTAGGATTAATAATTAATTTCATTTTATTCTTGTAAATTATGTTAATTCAAAACAATTACTAATTTACTAATCATTCACTTAAACTCTAAATACACAATAATATATCACATCTATTATACATTATTCCTTTAATTCTTTTTTTTTAACAGCGAAATAGAGGCATCAGCATGACCAGTCTGTACAGCCGTGATGGAGGCCATGCAAGGTAGCACGGACATATGCATGCTCGTGTAGATCCCAAATATTTGCCTAGAACCTACATTTTCGCCTGCAACAAGTCAGCATACGCTTGTGTACGCCCGTGCAAACCCCTATGTAGAAACAACAAAAATTTGACTAGAACCTCTATCGGTCTCCAATTTTTACACCATTTTATCAATCTAAATACTTCCTACTTCCATCAAAACATCATAATGCAACATATAACTCATTTTCATAATTTCCAACACTCTATACTCATACCACTTCACCTATCATATCCAAATCATTTCATCAATTCCTAACTTCACACATACATATATATATAACCTAGGTTTTAGCTTTTATGTTCAAATCTCCCTTGGCTACAAGGTTTATTACAAACTTAACTTAGATTTAATAGCAATTCATCATGCACATGCATATATAACAATCATATCAAAGAAAAACAACATACTTACTTGTTTTAGAAAAGCTCTAACATCAAAAACTCTATCACTACTACTTTTTCTTAGTTTTTGAAACTATTTCATACATTATCTCCAACTTCTATCTTGATTTTCATTTTCTATTTCTCTTTTGATCTTTCTAGAATTGAGATTTTAGAGTAGGATTTTGAGGAAAGAAAGAACATGAAGAGAGGAAGAAGGAGAAGGAGATACAACCGGTGGAAGACAAAAAGAAAGAGAAAAGGAAGAAAAAAATAAAGCAACCCCAAAAATCAATGGAAAAGAAAAATATATAGGGATAAGGATTAAAAGATATTTATGGGTAAAGGATTTGTACTTAAGCCTTTTAGATGATTTTCTTAAGTATTGAAAGTAATTAGAAAATAATTTTAGAATTTGTAACATGGAAATCAATAGTTTGATTTGAAAATTTAGTTTATGAATTCAATTTGTGAAAACTTGATATTTAGTTTGAGTTTGAATTAAAACTGATATTTTTGAATAAGCAGTTAGTTTCAAAATTCATGAGAATTAAGAAGATAGAATTTATATTAAAATGACTTGATAGGACCCTTTGTAAAATTTAGATAATTAAATTTTTGAAATTTAATTTATTTGATGATTGAAAGAAAAGGGGATCTAATTTAAAATTTGATGGAGATGATGATGAAATTGATTTATTGGAGAAGATAATTAAAATAATAACACAATTTGAGGAAATAGAATTCAAATTTGATAGTTAGAAAAATTTAAGAAATTTGATTGAGGAGATGAGTGTAAGCCTCGAGATTTTTCACAATAGTACACGATAATAAAATAGAAAACGTGAATTAGATAGTGAATTTAGAATCCGATAAAAATCTTAAAATAGATCTATGAGTTATAATAAACTCATTCCTAGTTTGAAAAATTCGAATAAAAATTTTATTGACCTTAATAGATACAAAAAACGAGATTTTGTATCTTGAACTTATAATTCAAGATATAATTAGAAATAGCTCTAAATTTCAAAACTGATAAGATATAGTCTATTAACAAAACTTATTGGTGTAAAACAAAAATCCAAAGAGGAATTACTAAGATTGTAAATACATAATATATACTAATACCTATCAATAATTACTAATATAGATCTAAAATGAAAATTTCAAAACCCACTGTTAAATTTGTTAGAGAATTCTAAACTCAGTAAGACTTAGTTCCTAATTTAATTTATTGAACATGAAAAATTTAATCGCGTAAGTTAAAATACTAAAAATAATTAATCGTGTAAACTTTAAACTAAAAATTTGTTTATACAAACAATCTAGAATTTTTATAGGAACTTAGAAAATTTTATCTAGATAAAACTCTTACGTAACGGTTATAAACATACATTTATAAAATTAATATTTGTTAGAATATTTTAGTTTACTATTAATCAAATAATAAACAAATCAATAAAATAATAAAATGCAAACCGAAGCAAATCACGCTGATAACAGAGGAATATGGTGCAGAATTTCTTCATAGTATAGCAGGAGCTTCTCGGCTGCAGCAAACACACTTCACGTGCAGTACATTTGCTCCAATTTCAACACCTATATTCAACATGAAAATGACATAAACTCCAACCAAAACACTCCACATGTGATCAACATTAAATGCCAAGAATTTCAGCTCAAATAACTAACCAAACTAGCTCCAAATTGTCTTGAAATTTCCAATTAAAGCAGCTACAGCAGGGGAATTTCAACAAGGACAGCAGCAGCACACACACACAATATCAGCTCTGTTTTGACAAAAATTATAGGCCTTGCTTAGTTTTTGTTTTTTTACTAAATGAGCACCAATAAGATGCCACTAAATGGACACTTCAAGTACAAAAAATTAGTTAACAAATAGCACAAGAAATCAGTCCAAAAAGTCTAGAAAAATGCAACATACATCAGAATTTTCTACATCTCAGTTTTAGCACGAATTTCAACTGATTTTTTATCCAATTTTTAAGCAAGTTGAGCCCATAATTTACAAATATAAATGACATTAATTAAATAGCAAACAAATACAATTAATGCCCCTCAAAATCAGCCTCAAAACTGTCAAAACAAAAGCTAAAAATCGTCATCCAAAACAACCCCAATTTCATCCGAATTTCCCGGCTGCAATTTGCAAGTTTTACAAGCTCAAAACACCCTCCTTAGCCTCCTAACTTTAGCCTAAATTTAGTACATATATATAGCCTTAAGTTTGACACAAATAAGCTCATAATCCCCATAAAAACAAGTTGAAATTCTGGCTATAAGAGGAGTTGTGTCCAAGCTCTTTTCTTTGTATTACCTTCACTTGGATAGCTTTGAACACATTCCAAAACAGAACATAAACCTCTATTTTGCTTTCCATATTCTATCTAAATATCACACACATTAAAAACATCAATTCCCTCCCTCCAATAACATCAAAAACCAAGTTAAATTGCCTTTGGTTTGCCATAAATCCAAGTCGGAACCTAAGCTCAACAAGTAAGATGTCTTGGTTAGAATTAGTAACTTCTAATATAGTTAAAAACCGATCATCTAATCTTTGATATATGTTTAATTCTTTCTAAGAAAGGGAGTTAGGAATTCTTTTTCCACTTCAAGCCAAGGTAACTCCTAAACTATCAACATATTCTTGTTACATCGTGTATAGACATTAGGATGAAATGTGTAGCATTGGAGAAAGGTTATGTGATTGGAGATATGGTTATTCCATTGATGAATTCAAGTAGATAAGTTCTTGTTGTAATAGAAATACTTGAATGTTGTTGGCTAAGAAAAAAAATATAAACTTGGAAATGTTATAAACTTAGGAATAGTAAATTCAGATCTATGAAGAAATGAGCCAAAACCATACTCAAATTTCATCTAAATTAATTTAAATTCATGTCTAATGCTTCTAAGACCTTATATGAACATAAAAATTGATAAAACAAGCTTTAAAAGCATGATTAGAAGCTTTACATTTCAAGAAAAATATTATAAACAATTTATAGAAATTACACATATTGATAATTCTACAAGTTATGAATGAGCTTAGGATATGAATAAAAATTTAGATGATGAAATGAGATCCTCTAAAATAATACAAATTCTAACCAAAGAGAGCACATAAGGTTGACAAGCAAAGTAAAATAAATAAATAAAAGACTAATTGTAAACCCTCATTTTCTTAAGTAAACCTGAGTTCGATTTAGGGAAAGATTTAAAACCGCAAACCGAAATCCTAAAGAAATATTTTTGGACCAATCGGGACTAGGAATCCTAAGTCCGAAGATATAAAGAAGGAACCCCGAAGGAATAAAAACAAGTTAACTCCAAAGTAAGACTCTAAATTAAAAAGTCAACCGGACACCCTAAGTGAACAAAATCTCATAAAATCCTAGCAGTTTAGATTCGGTAATCCCGGGTTCTCAAACTAAGGTGTCGAAATATGAGTGAGGAGTGTAGATTGGCTCGTTTTAATATTAGAATGCTAAAAAATACTGATTAGTGAATTTTCGACCTATTTCAAACCCAATCGGATACAAGTCTCGAAAAGCATGTCTCTGGGCTCGAAACATTAAATATATGATATTAGTACCGTTAGATTCGTAATTTCATAATATTTCTAAATATTTCAGTTATATAATTTTTCGGGTTATAAAAGTTACAGTTATAACCTTTTATCGTATTTTCATTACAACCGATAAATTAAGTGTCTAATCAACTTTTGTTTTCTTTTACACTATTCATCAAGTACAACCACCAATACCCTGTTATTGCATCCTTACAACTTATTCTTACAATTTTACATCATTTTCTTACAAATTTACTTTTCCAATATATTTTGTACAAAAACTATTCATTAAGTTTGAAATTGTTTTACAAAACAAATCAAAACACTCTCCTCTCCCCTCTCTCTCTTGGAACCGGCGTGAAACCAACCCCCTTAACAGGCCACATTTTGTTTTGTTTTCCTTTTATTAAATAATCACACAAAACCCTAATTCATTTCCTATATAATCTCTTTTCACTTTCTCTTATTTTCTCACAAAATCAACTTTGGAAGTTTCTTTTTCTCTCCCTCCCTCTCCATCCTTGCCATGACCCATTGCAAACCCACCCCCCCCCCCCCCCCCCCCCCCCCTAAAAAAAAAAAAAAAAAAACACACACACACACACACACACAAAAAAAAAAAATGGTTCAAGTTTTCTTCACCAAAACACTAAATAGGTAATAGATCTTAACCCTACCACTTTAGAAACATGTAATGAGATGTTTATACATGTAAGGATTCACCAAAATCCTTATGCTTTATGCTAGGGATGTAAAAAACACTAGAACGTGATATTCTTGTCATCACAATGTGTAGATCTTGTTATTGAAGTTAAATTATTATCATTTTGCTATATCATTGCTATCTATTATTTTTATGGAAACATTGAGTTTATATTTTTATTTCTATTCTCATCTACATATTTTTCATGATGCATTTACATTCATGACATGTGTAGTATAGTAGATCTACTTGTTTAAAGTAATTAAAATACATAACTATTCCTTTTACATGCATGAAAGATTTGCTACATGTTTTTCCTAAGAAATGAGTTGATCAAAACTCAAGATCTATTTTTGTTTCTATCAAAAAGTTATTTTTAAAATTCGGATCTTGAAGAAGACCCATTTAGAAAACATATTTTCCAACTTCAAAATAAAAATTTTACAAGTAAAATGAAGAGCTTAGGTAATGCGTATCATAAATACTCATAAAAGTAGTAATTTTTATAAGTTTTTCATGGTTTTACTAAGAGAAAATTTCAAAACAAGAAAACGATTTCAAAAGTCAAGTTAGATCTATGATTCAACTCCAACAAAAATATTGAAATTCGTATCTAGAATGAAATACCAAGAAAACACTTATTTTCTAACTCTAAAACAAGAGTTTTATTAAAGAAATAAAAACCTTTGGGGAATAGGTTTGATTTGGACTTAGTTTTGGAAAGATTAAATGAGTTTTTCAAAAGAAACAACTCAAAAACAATTTTCTAAATTCAGATCTAAAAATGATCCATATTTAAACACCTATTTTCCAATGTCAAAATGAGTATTTTAATGGAAAAATAGAAGTCTCATACTTGATTTTTATAAGAATTGGTATGTTTTATTAAAGTAGAAACTTAAAACAAAGGAAAAGTTTCCCAACTATGATCAAACAATATCTCATTTCCAAAAATCGTGGAAAATCCATCCCAAGGCAAAACCCATACTTTAAGCATCTATTTTTCTATAAATGAAGAAAGTTGTTGAGATAAGGAAGGCATTGGATACATAGGTCACCAAGGCTTTATTATAGTAACAATATGTATGATTTTTAAATATATAAAGCTAGTTTTCGTAAACAAGCATTCATAACATTATTTCAAAGAAAAAGTTTTTCCAAGGATTCTTTTCAACCAAAAATCTTTAAGGAAATACACATAAATAGATCATATCATATCATGCATGATAATAACATGTAGATATTACATGTACATATGATTTGCTTGATAGAAATGTTGCAAATTTCACAAAACAATTTCGGAAATTCAACTTGTAGTTACTGATCAGATCTGACCTGAACTTTTCGAAACCTAAACATTTTAGAAATTTAATAATAACATCATAAATAGATAGATCTTTCGAAGTAGATAGAAATCGATAGCTTATTTGCGAAATTCCGAGTTAAAATGACTGATTTATGACTGTTTTAAGTTGGAATTTCCGATTACTACGGAAATTACGAATTCAAAGAGTTTTATTTGAAAAGTTTGGAGTTAGTTATGGTATGAAATACTCATAAGGGTATTTCTTTTGTTTAGGTGATTTTGGTTTTGGGGGAAAATTCTAATTTCTGGATCGCTGTCATTGGAGACCGGAGACCATGGCCCAGTGAGTTCATTATATTTAAATTTTATGCTTGTGTTTGTGCTTGTAATATTAGTGGCATTAGAATTAGGGTAAGATAAAATTGATTATATGAATATGATTTCTATATGGGTGAATTGACGATAAGAATATCGAAATGAGCTTGTTGTAATTATTTATATGACTTAGTATAGAATCGATATGTCTGAAATCTCTATGATCACCCATAATTTGTTAAATTAATATGCCATGATCTTGTAATCAAATTGACCATGCATACCATATGTGAGTCGTATTGCATAGGTTATTATACCTTTGTGGGAAGAAGGCATAATAGCTGGGCAACGAGGGGCATGTAAACTCGAATGTTGGCGTATGGGCCGGAATTAAAAATGTGTGTGGGTGGGCGCATGTATCAACCACAATAAAAAGTGAGAAAAATTTAAATCCTTGGTCGTATGGACCTGAAACACCTAACCCCGAATGGAGGGCGTAAATTTATTCAACATAAAACTTCCGGTTGGTCTTATGTATTGTATGTTCACATGTTTGTGCATTCATATGATTGTTAATAACTTGCTGATATGTACTACTGTTGAGCATTTAATTTTGGAAGTGGAACTCACTAAGCTAGCATAGCTTACACCCCCACGGTTTCTTTTTAATGCAGTTCCTGTACTTATGGCTGCATCCCCGGACCTGACCAAATCAAGTAATGAGAGACTAAGAGTTATCTCCCTAGAAGTTCCAATTGGTTTGTATAGTTTTCAGTAATGAACCTAGAAGGATCAATGGTTACCAAAAAGGATATTACTTAATCTTATGTGCAGCAGAGGAATGCCCTTTAATGCTTTGTAACTGATCCTGAGATATCTGTGATTTGTATTTTTATGCTTATCCTATCAAATTGAACTACCTGTCTCCAATTGTTTATGTATTCTATTATCGTGAGGGAACGCCTTGCATACTAACACAAGACTTCTGGATAACTGTGATAATGATTCTTAAGTCTTGATTAGCATGCGGTAGACTGTTACGTCTAGGGCACCATTTGGTGCATGACACTACTACTAACAAGGACATTAAACAATATAAAACTTGAGTAAAAAACTAATAGAAAAATTTAATTAAGCTTATCTTAGATATAAAATAAGCAATATTTAAATCAAAAGAAATTCAATGACTAAATGGTAGATATTCTTTTTCTACAAGAATCAATATCTTAAGAAATCAATATAAGCAGTAGAAATTATATTAAATACCGACATAGGACACTTAAACACTCATAGGAGTTTGATATTCTATTTGTAAGTATTATTGATGAATATTTTCATCTCAATAGGTAATTTTGATATTGTTGAGAACTTTCCGGTCGATTACTACGATTGATCAATATGAGTAGTTGAGTAACTCAGACTTATTACATTGTTTGTGGTTGTAGTTTAGCTGCATTATAATACAAGAATAATAAAATGTACTTGTGTGTATATGGGTTATGGGTATTGCCACTCATTTGGAATTACTTGATTGCTAAATAATAATGAATAAAAGTGATGATGGAATGCTTGTGAATTTATTGAGTGCATGGCATGTTAACTGTTTGTGTGAAGTCTGAGCACCTTTAACTTGATTAACGAATATTGGCATTATAAAAAAATAAACACGCATTGCATATATAACATTATAATTATGTGATAGCCTACTACGTGTTGGAATTTTGATTCTCTGGTAATACTTGGTTTTTCTAGGCAATAAGCTATTAGTTCTACTCAAGCTTACCTTTGTTCTGTCGGTTCTATGGGAACTAACTGGTAATGAAGGGCGCCACCCTTGGTATTATCATGAAATGTTTAACACTTAGTGGAGTTTCTAAGGCTCAAAACAAGAAATGAGTGCTTTAAACAACATTAATATACAGAGATAATTATTGAGGATTGTGGCTTTCTCGTGTGCTTAGTTTCTCTTGGGTAAGTGATTCATAGATCGGTTTTCCTTCAACCCCAATAAGAGGGCATAAATCTTCATCCTGTTTGGATTATGGATTGCCTAAGCTTGTATTTGTTCATGTGATTGAATGCTGCATTATATATGATTGATAATAACTTGCTTGTTGTGTGATAAGATCTGGTTATTCATTAAACCTGTGGTTTATGTTCACACTTCTACAGTCCTTATAGGATGACACTAAAGCCTTGGCTGGTTGCTTCTAGGAGTTTAGAACAGGTGTATTTCTAAAGCTAGAAGAGTCTTGGAAACAAGGAAAATAGTTTTTACTACTTATATGTGTTAAGTGATGTTAAAACATCAATTTTATTATCCGAGAACTTAGATGAGTTTCATAGTTTGTAATAATTATTATTCAGACAGTAAGATTTATTTATGGTATTGTGATTTTATTTGCTTTCATAATTTCTTATCACGCAACCAAAAAGATTCTATTTTGTTGAACTTATGTCATTTTCCAAAGTAGATCTAGTAATAATATGTGTATGTGATACTGTCTGGGTTATCAGGCTGTGTCATAATATATGTATTACTACTAGAGTACTCTTGAGGCATGACAATGAGCATTTGAAGCAAATAGATGAATTGAAGGGAAATTTGAAATCTCAAATTCACTTAAATCTAATTATTAATTTGATTATGTTCCTCTATTTAATTATATTCTATAGTTGGATTTAATCAAATTTAATTAGATTATCCAAGCATGATATATAAATTACATTGTAATCAAGGTTAAAAAATAATCATTTATTTTAGTAGTTAACTATGCTATATCTAATTTAGATTAAAAAAAAAAAAAAAACTGATCAACTGTTGATAGCCAACACTATATATTAACTTTAAACTTTATTATTCAAAAGCTTTCAATTATTCTAATATTTATTATGTCATTTATGTTTTCATTGTACTATTCTGATTAGCGTAGGTCAAATTTTGGTATTATGTTTTACTTCTGTTGGAACTTGAATTATTTGGTGTTCTATTATATGTATTAATTTCATCTACTTCATACATATATTTATTATTAAGTTTATTTGATGTTTCTCGCTATTTTCATTATTGTGAAGCATTTTGAGACTCGATATTATTTTGCAACTGTCTTCTAGTTTCAAATTTGTTTATTATATGTATCATATAATTACATTATTTTTTTCTTTTATTGTACTACAATCTAAGATCCAAGTTACTTAAGTTTAACATCATTTCTTTGTAGTTATTTAGTTACTCATATTTGATTTCTTTAATTATTAGGAATATTATATATTGTCATTATCTAATTAAAGTTAAGATTGAAATATTTAATTTTTTGTTCAGTTATATATATATACATATATATATATCAAATTGTGTTCTTTGAGATTTATTAAATATTACTGAGAAGTTGTGGAAAGTTGTTTTTTTAATTTTGTTTGTAATAATTCAAATTTTTAAACGACAATTGAATTGTTTGTATTTTAATATTATTAGATTGCAAAAAATTAAGAGTGATTCATTTGATTTTTCTTAAAATCTTTTTAAAAATTTTACTTTATTTACTTAATGATTATATATTTGAGTTGTACACTTTTGGGTGATTACAATTATCCTATCATTATAACCAATAAATACAACATACTTAAAACCCACAATACAAGAAACATAATATATTAAAAGACTAAATGATATTAAAACACGACATGTTAAGCATGATTTATATTATATGTTTTATATAAATGTTAATATATAACATTTACCATATATATGTCATTATATTATATATTAATGTAAATTTGTGTGGTATGTTATATATAATTTATATATTATATTCCTAACATATTCAATTGATGTAGCAAATGATTTATAATATATATTATATGTTTATAATTTGTAGATTTTATTAAGGGTGAGTAGGTACACGGTGGGTAAGATATGGAGCATTACCATATCCTACCTTATAAAGTACAATGTATTGAATTTCGTACTTGAAAGCTATCCTGTAACTCCTTATACCCACACTGTATCCTGTAGATTTTACAGGGTATAGGGTACCTTGTGGAACATGTAACTTTTTTTTTACAAAATCTCTATATTTTTCCTTTATTTTTAAAACGTCAAGTATATAGTTTTTGATATATTTTTACGTGATATATAACACTATCTTATTTTTATATATTTAATATAAACACATGCAAAAAGAAAGTTAAAAGGTAATTTGTTAATATCACAAGTCCGATAATATAGAATCTATTTATGTGTGAAAGTTAAAACGCACAACAAATACTTGTGAAACCTATTTACGTGATATGAAATATATATAAAACTTGCACAAATTTCCAAAATTAAAAACTTTTGAATTGCTTCTATATATTAATTAGTATTATAATATAAACAACATCTCTATATAATTTGGGAGGTCAAGTACATACATGCGATCATAGCTCTTTTAAAATAAAAATAACAAGTCATTCTAAAATAGAATAGTACGAATTCTTCTATAATAAAATTTTTTAAAATGTGGTCAACAAATAATAATCTTGAATATTAGCGATTACAAAATAAAATATGGAATATCATTATTTATTATATATTAATATTATTATATAATATTTAACGGGGTGAATATGTGATAGCATAAAACTTGTATCTTCTACACTATAGTATAGATTTCAAGATGGATATAGGGTTTAAAAACCTCATACCCGTATCCTACCCTATCAGAGTAGGTTTTCCAAAAAGTTGATACTCACACTTTATTTCGTGACCTTTAATACTCACCCAAACCCAACCCGGTCGAGCATCATCTGAGTTGGTACCATGTACGATAGGATTATCCATTCACCGTTAGATTTTATACAGGTAAGAATATGTCATATACATAATCATACATATTATATAAATAACTACTATATTTCTTATGCGATATGCACATATATATATATATATAAAGATTATGATATATATCTATACGATATATGTTACACATAATTTTTAGTTTATATGTACTATTTAAGTTATATGGATAATATCACAAATAGTACCTAAACTTTAATGAAATATGCAATTAGATACCTAAACTTTAATATTGATCAATTTAATAGCTAAAAAAGTGAAATCGATCAATTTAGGATATGAAAGACCTTGACAGTGGTACTATTGGCATGCACAAAACGTTCTTTTGGGTACTTAATTGATTAATTTTAAAGTTCAGGTATTAAAATGAATAATTTTAAAATTCAAGTACTTAATTGCATAATTTGTCAAAGTGTAATTACCATTCGTGACATTAATCTTGTGAAAAATATATGGTTTAATCATATAGATATAAATATATATCAATATATATATATTTATATATTATGTTATGTATAATCTATATATGGCATATTCATTTAATGAAACAAATGAATCATAACATGTGTATATAACGTATAAATTATGTATTTATAATCTAAAGATTTTATATATGTATAGCTAAATAAATATATATATATATATACACGCATATACATTATAAACAGGGATGGACCCAAAGGGACCTTAGCCACCCAAACTAGATTTTTTTTTTTTTTTTTGGGATTCTTGTGGGTCTAGGCCATATAAATGTAAACTAAATAAACAGGCACGTGCCGAACTATTTCCATTTAACTGCATTTTAATTTACTTGCTAGAGTTGCCACTAGCATTTAATATATGGCAGATTTTCATTCATTCTTTTATGTTTTTTTTTTTTTCCTCCCAACATTACATTTTATAAGGAACTGCACCTTTAACTTTCCGAAAACAATACTACCTGCCAGGAGTATTTAATGCATCGCAATTTTCTATCTATTGTTTTATTCTTTTCCCCCAAGCCCCAACATTAAATTTCATGAAGAAATAGAGAACGTGAGAGTTTGACCAAGACCAAACATTTGTTACCTTTCTACTTTAAGATGACAATAAATAATGACGTGATAATTTTATCCTATCATATTTATACTTATACTCAATTAGTGTCCTGTAATATTTTACGTATCCAATATTCTAATCTATGGTTAAGGAATTTTCATATTTTTTTTTCTCTTCATGTTTCATTGATTTCAATTATATCAATTGCTAATATTCTTGATTTTTAATCAAGAAACAATACAACAAATGTATAGGCCGTAAAGGTTTTGTTTTTACTAATATATAAAAATATATAAAATATATATATATAAGGTAATTGGTAAAAAGAAGATTTTTTTTTCTTTTACGATATTGAATATCATAAAAATATTTGTTGCATATTTTAATGATAATCTCAAATAATTTAAACTTTCACACCAAACTTTTTTTATTGGCAACTTCCTATTCGAGTTGCCATCATTTATATTATATATACATATATATTTATTTGAATTCTAAATTAACAATAGAAATATTTTCCTTTTTCATCAATATCATAATATATTACTTTACGATGTTTAAGGAAATTAATTTTATTGTTGAGAGTTAAAAATTAAAAAAACATCTTATTTGTATTAGATAAGTTTGAAGCTAGTTATTTTGGTCTGATTCTTTTCACTAAATAAGTAAATTTCTATATTTGAATTTGTGGATATCTAATTTAAAAAATTAGAACTTATCATAATATATATTAAATATATCAATGGCATGCTTGAAAAAAAAATTACTTATTTATTTATTCTTCTCTCTTATACTCTCACTTTTATAAATTAAATATAGAAACACAGAAGCCTCTTTTCTAAAGTAAGATTTATTTAGCGGAAAAAAAATGTAGGAGTTTTTCTTTTTTAAGTAACAGACATAATCAAATATCATAAGACATGAGTTTTTAAGCATTGAAATGCAGTTCTTTACTATCATCATCAGTCATCACTCTGTCACCATTACTCCCATCTGTAGCAGGTTAGAAATTCATATTATATAATATAATGTGTCTTCTCTGCTTGTCACTTTTCTTTTTTCTTTTTATAATTAGTTTTTGTATAGTAGATATAAATATGATTATGTTATATTATATTCTTCTTTCTTTTTTCTTTCCTTTTCTTTATACATGTCTAATTGAATATAAATTGTGACCCAATATATGATTTTCACTTACAACTATTTATTTATTTGTCATAGATAATCAATAATCAAAACTAACTTATGGGAAAAAATTATAACTTATCATATTATATCTTAAACATATCAATGCCATGTTTGAAAAAAAAATAACTTATTATTTATTCTTCTCTCTTATACTCTCACTTTCTATAAATTACATATTGAAACACAAAAGCCTCATATCAATAAAGGTGGGCAAGTGGGTTAAACGGGCTAACCTGGCCCGGCCCACTTTGGCCAGTGGGTTAAACGGGCCAAAATATTTTGGCCCACTTTAAAAACGGGCCAAAATTACCTTACCCTAACCCAACCCACTTTAGCTCGTGGGTTAAACAGGCCAGCCCACTTTTTGACCCTTTTAACCCACTTACATATTTTGTGAGTTAAATGGGCCAATTTGACCCATTTAACTTATTTATACTAATTAAATAAGATATATATATAAAAAAGAGAGTTTTATAAGGTTATATATATTAATGATTAATTTCATTATTATTTTAATTACTTTTTATATAAAAATAAGTTTTCTAAAATAACTTATTAGATAATATATTTCATTTAAAAAATAATATATATTTATAAAATTTTATGGTGCATGTGCATCAATTTGTCATTCTTTATTATAATTAACACATAAATTTAATCTCAAGTATAAAAAATCTCAAGAATAACCTTCATTAATACATATTTATCCTATAATTATTTATTTATTTTTATAAAAGTGGGTTGATGGGTCAACCCACTTAATCCGCGGGCTAGCCCACTTTAGCCCGCTAGTTAAGTGGGTTGGGTAAAATTAACCCACTTTTAAACGGGCTAAAAAATGATGGTTCTAACTCGTTTTTAAAGTGGGTTAAACGGGCTGGCCCGCGGGCCATAACCCATTTTTCTAGCTCTACATATCAATGCCATGTTTGAAAAAAAAAAAACTTATTATTTATTCTTCTCTCTTATGCTCTCACTTTCTATAAATTACATATTGAAACACAAAAGCCTCTTTTCTAAAGTAGGATTTATTTAGCCAAAAAAAAATGTAGGAGTTTTTTTTTAAGTAAAAGACACGATCAAATACCATAAGACATAAGTTTTTAAACATTGAAATACAGCTCTTTACCATCATCACCAGTCATCACTTTATCACCATTACTCCCATCTGCAACAAGGTTAGAAATTCATATTATATAATATAATCTGTCTTCTCTCACTTGTCACTTTTCTTTTCTTTTTTTTTTTTATATAATTAGTTTTTATATAGTAGATATAAATATGATTATGTTATATTACATTATTCTTTATTTTTTCTTTCCTTTTCTTTATACTTGTCCAATTGAATATAACCTATGACCCAATATATGATTTTCATTTACAACTATTTATTTATTTGCCATAAATAATCAATAATCAAAACTAACTTATGGGACAAGAATTGAAAATAAAGAATCAGAGGAATGACAAACAAAAGTAGCTAAAGTTGATAAACAAATCCAAGACATCCTAACTATTGAGCGTGATCCAAGACTGCGACGTTAAATATGGGATTATCTCATTAAACAGTGTGATGAAATTCAAAGAGCATACCTTATAGTTGGACTGTTTCAATCTATTCTTTGTGATTACCTACCTTCTAATAAAAGTCATGAAAGACGTTTTCAATCTTCTTGGTTTAATAAATTCCCAACTTGGTTAGAATACTTGCCCACAAAAGATGCAGTGTCTTCATTGTTTTGTGTTTAGCAGGGGCCCAAATGATTAGTCAAGGGAAAATGCATTCACTGAAAAGGGATTTTAAAGTTAGAGGAAGGTTAATGATGAAGAAATTTTCCATTTTTGTCTCATGTTGGATCATCTCTAAACTCTCCTCATAATATCTGTGTGAAATCCAACGGGACCTTAATGAAACAATCTCAACATTTTGAGAATGTTTGTCATAAGCAAGGTTATCAATCTATCATAAACAATCATTTGAGATTTAAAACCTCTGCTGATGCAATAAAGTGGCTCGCTTTTCAAGAATGTGCATTATGGGGTAATGATAAGAGTTATGATTCTCAAAATTGAAGAAATTTCATTAAATTGATTGAATTTATAGCAGCTCACATTCAAGTAGTTGCCAATGTTGTGCTTGATAATGCTCCTAGTAGTGTTCAATATATTTCTCATAGGATACAAAAAGGAGATATTGCATATATTGATGAGAAAGATATGTGAGAAAATTTGTGAAGAGATTGGTGATGTTAAATATTGTATTCTTGTAGATGGAGCTCAAATGAGTCATGGAAAGAACAAATGGCAATTGTTTTAAGATTTGTCGACGCTGAAGGGAATAAAAAGGAAAGATTTTTCAATCTTGTTCGTGTTGAAGAATGAAGTAAAATATGCATTATCTCAAAATAATTTAAGCTTTCATAAGATTCACAGACAAGGGTATGATGGAGCAACTAATATGCGTGGAGAATGGAAGGGGTTACTAGCATTAATTTTGAGTGAATATCATCATGCATACTATATTCATTATCTTGCTTATCGCCTTCAATTAGTCTTAGTTAGATCAGCAAGAGAAATCAATCCCATAAATAAGTTCTTTTCCAAATTGAACTATATTATTAATGTGGTGTGCTCTTCTCCAAAGCGAAAAGATCAGTTGCAAGATGCTTTTGCTTCTAATCTAATTGATCAAATTCCTAATGACCACTTAATCAAGTGGTCATGTTATAATGTGTTGGAGACACACATTGGGGTTCTCACTCTTCTTAATATATTTGATGCCACATATATCGTTCTTATGAAAACTGCTGAAGAAGGGAATTATTCTTAACGAGATCAAGCCAATGAAGCTATGATGTGCTTTGAGTTTGTGTTTTTTTTTTTTTTTTTGCATATGATGAGAAATATTATGAGAATCACTCATGATCTTTGTTAAGCCTTGCAATGAAAATCTCAAGATATATTATACTCAATATCATCAGTCTCACAACAAAGACTTTATTCTAAAAAATGAAACAAATAGGGTGAAATAATCTTATTAAAAGAGTTATAACTTTTTGTGAGAAGTGCAACATCATGGTTCCTAAACTGAATTCTTAATTTACTTATTGTGAGGGTCATCAATGCCAGTGTGACAATTTATCAGTAGAAGAATACTATCGAATTAATGCGTTTTATGTTACCATTGATACTCACTGGTAGGAAATTAATCACAAGTTTAATGACAACATTGTGGATCTTCTTACTCTTAGTTCATCTCTTGACCCTAGCAACAATTTTAAGCAGTTGAGCGTTGATAGTATATGCAAGTTAACTCACAAGTTTTATCCTAAGGATTTCACCAAACAAGAAATGCGTCATTTTAACATGCAAGCGCAACATAATGAAGCTGACATTCCTCATAATCTATAATTTAAGAGCTTATCTACCATTTCTGATTTATGTCTCAAATTGATGAAAATTGGAAAAGTGTCCATCTATTCTCTAATTGATCGTTTGATTTGATTAATTTCGACTCCTCCAGTTTCAACGACAACAACGGAACGCTCCTTTTCTACTATGAATATAGTGAAAAATAGACTACAAAATAAGATGGACAATGGATTTCTTATTGATTGTCCTTTGGTTTACACCAAGAGAAGTATTGTTGAAAAGATTGATACTAATGCTATCATAGATGAATTTTATGGCATAAAAGAGCGACGAGTTAGGCTTTGATGATGTGTTTTTTTTTTAATTTAACAATTTATATGTTTTTTTTAATTCTTCAAATAATTATATGGAAGTAGTTTTTATTATACTAATAGTTGCATCCTCCCACCTTTAAATCATGCGTTCGTCCCTGATTATAAATATTTATTATATGTATATCATGCCACACATATATTTATTGCAAGCGATATACATTATATGCAATTCATACTTTATATATACTTTATAAGTTACATATATATATATATATATACAAATATCCACTTCATAAATGTTTTGTATGCAATTTTTTTAATATGGATATTTATATATTATGTTATATGCATAATCTTTACATAGCATATAGATTATGTATTTATAATCTACACATTTTATATATGTGTGTGTTATATTGATACATAAAATTATTATGAATATTTGATTTACATACTATATGATATATATGTTATGTGTACATGTATAGTATATTGATGTATAAATTATGTATATTTTATTTGTTAGATGCGATCTATTTTTATATATATTACATGTATGTTCTTTGTACAATTTATAATATACTATACCTATATATATATATATGTAATTTAGTTCATATATGGATAGTTTTGCCATTTTATAATTTAATTAGGGATGATAATATATATTCTAATAAAATAAGAATACAAAATATTAATAATATTTTAACAAGGTTCATGAGTTTGAGCCATAAACCCAAAATCCAACACATTTAAATTTGTATTGTTTTCGAGTTCAATTCGTTTATTAATCTGTGTCTATTTTTACTTATTCAAATTATTTTAATCTTATTGTGTCATATTCGGATTTATGGGTCGTGTCCCAAATTGCTAGCACTATCTATGAATGTAGCTTTGGATTTATAATTGCCTTGGATGAGTATAAAATAGGAGATTTTAAGGTAGGCCTAAGATCCACTAGCTCACAAGTATAGGTTATAACACGTGACTTGGTTAGAGGGGATTTTTTTTTTCTATAAGTTTAATTTAATTAAACAAAATTTCGAAAAGAAAACGAATTTGAAATAATTCAAACATTAAATTTAAAAGAGAAGTAGAGTTTAATAACATTATAGTCTTTATCCCATCTCTTAAAGCATAATCAAGAATTTGTATTTATTTATTAGAAAAATGTTAAATTTGGTACTCGAACTTTGCATTAAAATTCAACCTGATATATAAACTTTAAAATTATTAATTTAATGCTTAATCAAACTTTTTTGTAGCTATATTTACTATCTTTTAATACTATTTGCTCTATTTGTAGACGTGAAAAAGATAACAAATAATTAAATTTATACAACTTCCCTCAATGCCATCTATCATTGATATGCTACCTCTTTTAGAGATGTAACTGGGTCAGGTTTCGGGGATCACATCAATCAGAAATTCGACCCCTTACCCTATAGGATTTACCAACCCATCATATGACTCTATAGATTTTTAATGCTATATCCAAACCTATCCTACAGGATTTGATTTACAACCCGAAACCCGACCCTATAACCCTATTTTTTTCTACCTATTTTCAAATTTAATAATAAATTTAAGAAAGGCCAGTGCTTCTGACACAAGTTTCCTATACATTAATAATGAAAAGATGCATACAGAATTGATAGAAAATGTTGCAAACAACATTTGTTATATAACATTTAAATACATAAATGTATTACTTTTGTCACTGTAAAATATCTTAAAAACATGGTTACACTAGATCCTACTAAGGCTAAAATATAGCAGACAACAAAATAATATTATTCTTTATAGTAAACATGACTTGAACAAAATTTAATAAAAATTTCTAAAATTCGTAACTAGTCTAGTAGATATAAAAGAAAAACATCATTGGAAGGTAAAAAAAATGATAGTTCATTTATTTCTCCTTTCCTATACTTACTTCTTTAGTAATATTTTTATTTATATATTTTTTAAAATAAACCAAATTGTCAAGTACTTATCGAATTTATTATATGATAAAAAACCCGACCCTATAACCCTATAGGGTTTTTATTATATATCTAAACCCGACCGTAGAACCATATAGGATTCAATCCTATAGGTTTTTAACAGATCGGACGGGTTGGAAACCCTATAACAACCTACCTGGTTACATCTTTACCCTCTTCCATCTGCAATCAAAACAAATGTGTTAGTGAATAGTAAAAATAACCATGAAAAGTTTGATTAAATATTAAATTGAATTTTTCAAAGTTAGGTACTAAATTAAATTTAATGTAAAGTTCAAATACTAAATATATAGATATAACCAAATCCAATTTTAGCTGTCACCTTAGTAATATAAAACTACAAAAAATCTATAGGCTACAAAAAGGATTAAAAACAAAAACTAGTTACACATTATTAATAAACAAGAACTTCCTTTTACATAAATTCTATCGAAAAGTATCAACATTTAAGGTTATGTTCATCTAAAGCATCGATGCTTGAGTAGTTAAAAAAAGAAATCAATGTTTGGAGATAAATTAATTTAAGATATCAATGTTTTAATTAGTTAAAAAGAAATATCAGTGTTTTACAAAAATAAGACAAACAATGTATTAACAATTAACCACTAATGAAAATTTAGAAAATTTATTTGAAAATTAATTAAAAAGTTAATATCTTAAGTGAACTTTGCAAAACGTTGAAATTTCATTTGATTTATTTAGTGGAAAGTTAATTCATATTTTTAACCACTCGAAATATTAATGCCTTGAATGAATTTAACAAAAAATATTGATATCTTTTAGTGTAATTTACCCTCTTCCTTTTTCATAGAAGTTTCGTATATATTTCATTCCTCATTTTATTAGTAGTAAGACATAAAATATTAAGAATGAGAAATATTTTTTTTTAATTCGCATGAAAATCGTTAACATTTTTGAAGCCACAAATAAGAACTAATTAACCCTCATTTAGATGAGCTATTTTGAGTAAATTAATTTATTGATAAATAATCTCATGGATTTGGTATTATATTGGTTAATATTATAATTTCAAGCCTTTAATGTGTTTTTCAAGCTTAAGAGAATGAATTGAACAAGTTTCACTGGGTTTTAGGAAAGATTTGCCAAGTTTTAAAGATGTTTATTTAGAATGACTATGCTAATGAGTCGTGTGGAATTTAGACAGCAAACACTATAAAAAATATGGCCATGTTGAAGATTGTGTGGAAGCCCGAGAAGAACATGACTTTAAACAAGGCTTTGTGCTAAAGATCTTGTCAAACTAAGGATAAATGTTCTTGAGAAGATTTGACATGAAAAACATGACCTAAAAATACGACCATATTGATGATCATGCTGTAAAGATTTGAATGAACTTTTTAAAGATGATGGGACATGACCATAAACATAATCATGTTCGATCTTGTGCTGAACCAAATTTGAAAGATACATATAAATAGAGTCCAAAATTCAAAAGATGAAGATTTTTAGTAGATTTGTGAGCTTTCAAAAGAAAAAGGAAGAAGACCAAGTTAGAGGCAGTGTGAGATTATTAGAGATTGCAAGATAAATCAATTAGAAGATTCTTTTTCTCATAAACATCCTGTTATTTGATATTATTAGATTTGATGGATAGATTTGTGGAGTAGATTATTTGTCTAGATTCAAATAAATCCTAGGTTATTCGTGTAGTTGAGATTGCTTTGTATTAGTAGATTATTAGTTTTCTTGAGTTCTATTATGTGTTCTGCATGGTTTTCTTGAATTAATAAAATATGTATATTAATTTTTTTAATAGACTTCATTATAATTAATTGAGAAATTGTAATATTGGATAATAATTGGAAAGATTCGCATGCATTTCTAAAGATAGAACGACATAAATCTTTCATATTAGGTTAAACCCTAATAGAGGTTAAAATTGAATAGTGAAATTCATAGATTTTAATGCAATTATGGGTTCTATTAATTAGAAAGGGATTTCAATTAATTTATTTAGGGTTAGGAATTTCATAGCTCATGAAATTAATTATCTTTTTGAATTATAATTAGAGTGACTACATGATGAAATCTAGCATAGTTCAGAATTTTGATGATGCTTGCAATTGAATGAACTTAAATTTAATATTGACTTGTGATTGATGAATTGATAATTATAATTAATTAGTTAGTTATATTTAATTAGGCAGTTTAACTCAATTTTATTAGTTAGATGATAAGGCAAGAGTAATCCATAGTAATTAAAATCCTAGTGGGAACAATACATGATCTTAGCTACTATATTGCATTATTGAGAAGTATGCTTGCCTAAGTGATCATATAATAGAATTGATGATAAAATTAGAATCTTTAACTTACAAGAAAATGATCATAAAGTTTTCATCATCATTATTAGAAATTACTTATATTAGCAATGCTTAACACTTATTAATCTAGTCATTCTTTCTTTATTTATCTTTTGTCTTCTTTTATTAGTTAGATTTGTTCTTAATTTAAGATTTAAGAACCTTTGCGTTGATTTGTTTTGTAATAGTGATTGATAACAAGATGGAGTATAGTTGGCAGAATCAAGATAATAGTTATTGGTGTGCACCCAATAGTAGTGGGGAAACTATCTTCATGATTTTTGTGATATGGTGTGTTCATATTACGGGGGTAATCACCCTTCTTATGATTGCCTCGGTTCATATATTTGTTTCCCCATTACTCAAAAAGTAACTATCAAATTTGGTACATGAACTTTAGCAAAATAGTCTATTAGATACATAAACTTTGAAAAGTTTAATTTCACACATAATATAATTAAACTTTTTGTGGGCACAATCATTGCTTCCCTTAATAGAATTAACACCATTTGTCTATATGGCTTTAATAACCAATGCTAAACTAATACTTATCATTGGCATTAAAAAAAACCCATGAAGAAGAAGATGAAATGATGATTCTCAGTTCTGTATCCATGTGATAGCAATTGAGGTTCAAACTCGTGTTCTATATCCTCATCGTCTCACTCCATTGCCATTTTAGACATCTCATTCTCTCTCCAAAATACTCACTAAGGTCTCACCTTTGGGCCCCAAACTAAAAAAATGCTACTAAAACCAAAAACCCACCAAAATACATATCTAGGCCATCTTCCTTTTCGCTTAATATCCATCTCAAAAACTCCATTTACAAAACCTAACACCAGGGCCACAAATCTTTAGTACTCACCCGATTCAATCGTGACTTAACCCGAGTCAACTCACTTGACTTGAATATCCAGTTTGTTGTTAACAAAATAACTCAGTCTTAACTTATGCCCCTGTAGGAAAAAAATATATAAAGACCAACTAGGCTTTTACACATATGTTGCGGAAGCAGAAACTATAAGGCAGGTTTCTAAACCGATTTTAAGCTTACTTAATCAACCATTATCTCTTTTACCAATTATATGCCTCACTTAAGAAGGACTTCGTGCAATTGATTCATAAACAACAATTGTCTCACAAAGAGGACTTCACTGATGCCTACACACATATAGGACTTTATACAAATACCTCAACACATGAGGACTTCACTTATGTCTTAAACAGGAGAAAACTTCACTAAAATACTCATATAAAACATGTGAGTAGTGTCTTATAATATTATCTCACTAATCTCATTATGGTACTGTTCACTTAATAAATACAAACACAAAATGAGAGAATATTTTCTTATAATTATACTAATTTAAGCTCAACTCTCTTTTTTTTAAAATACACTAACATTTCTAATTTATAGGTGCATAAATTAAGCTAGTCGTTAAAAAAAATCAAGCCTCTAATGGTCAGCTGCCAAAAGCTCTAACGACTATTTTTCAAGCATCGGCTTGCCAATCTAGTTGAGCCCAAAATCTAAGGCTTAATCTTCCCCTCGATCACCACTGATCCTATACCAGCGAGCCCGTGTGTTTCCCCTATATGCACTTGCCAAAAACATAAAACAAAACAAAGATAAACATATTTACACAAATAAAGCTCAAATACATTAAAAAAAAGTTTTTCTTATTAAATGTAACTTAACTAAGTTATAGAGTATTTGTGCAATACAATTTCTCATCAAAGTAAGATCGTGACCAATCTTGGTTCATCAACCCCTCCACACAAAAATCTACTCCCCGGGGACCTCTCCACCTCGATTATATCTGGGATTCCCAGAGGAAGCAATGGGTATTTCACACAACTCGATGCACTCCGGTAAATGCAATTCTACATGGTGCTGGACACGGGGAGAGACATAAACTGGCTTCAATGCACGCCGTATTTAGATTGTTACCAATGAACTGACCTTATATTTAATTCGTTCGAATCCAATTCGTACTACCCTCTGTGGTGCAATTCATAACAATGTGGGTCCTCGGTATTGGCTTACAAAGATGGCATTGCCTTTATCAGGTGTCATATGATCTTTTTTTTTACCTTCTTTCTAGCTTCTCTTTCCCACGGTTTCTCTATCTTTTCTCTTTCCATCCTTTTTCTTTTTTTAATTATGTCCTGGCTACGTATTACTCAAGGATTAGATTGAATATCCATGTTAGCAAACGGTGCTATCTCTATTAAGGGAGGTAGTGAATGTATCAAAAAAAAAGTTTCAATTAGATATAAAATTGAACTTTTCAAAGTTTAAGCACCTAATTAAAATTTTTATTTAAGTTCAGGTACCGAAATTGAAAATTTCCCTTACTCAAAATATACATTATTTTACCTAAGAGGAGGAACCATGGGAGAATTCGATCAAGGAATTGCTTATGGAATATATGAGACAACAGACCCTTATATCTTCTAAAAGAGCGTCCCTAGAAGCTCAATTAAGAGTGGGCATGGATCGGTTTGGTTCAGTCTTTCCTAAAATCAAATCAAACCATAATTTACGATTGGGGTTTTTTTTCATGTCAACCCAAACCACTAAGTAACAGTTTGGTTCGGATTAGAAACTTTCTAAATCATTAAATAACGGTTTAGATTACAGATTGAATCAAAAGTTAAATTAAAAATTTTCTTTAGTCTAGTTTTTTTAGATTTGTGTAGATACTCAAATATTTATATCACTTTGCAATATTTATATTATAAATCACGATAAAATACTTTATGAATTCATCATACTTTTAATATATAGTTATCCATAAAATTAGTTATCACCAGTAAAATACATTCACTAACCAATAAATAGTAAGTCATGATTTTAAATTTTTAATAGAACCATCAAGTCAATCATCTACCAATAAATTTATTCAAAATAAAAATTCATCTATCGATCAAATTCATCAACGAATAAAATAATCTATTGACAAAATATATTAAATAATTAATATTAATAACAATTTATAACTAAAAAATAAATTTCATGCTTTATAAAGTTAAAAACTATTAAAAAATAATAGTTCATCATCAACAAAAATATATATCATAAGCCTTCAAAACAAATTTAAAAATGAACAAGTTGATTTTAATCAATATTCACCAAATAATAAATATAAAATTAAATCATATGAACAGATATGACATTTAATCAATCATCATAAAAAAAAAAATCTATATTTATAACTTGCAAGTAAAATATTATTATATTTTTCTAAAACAGTTTAGTTCGATTTCACGAATTGATTTGATTTACCTTCTATATCAAACCATAAATTTATAGATTGGTTGGATTGGCAAATTTTTAAACCAAATTGTTAAAAAAAATCATATTTTTAGTTCGGTTTAGTTTGGTTCGGTTGATTTTTTTATCCCTCCCTAAGTTCAATGATGAGTGCCAAAATTGACGCAATTGATTTTGTTTGAGCACCCTTGTTGCACATGTGGAACGGTCCAAAAGCACCTCTTGTAAATTTTCTCAATTGCTCAAGGCAAAAGAGGAGCGCCTATGAATCCCAACCTAGCCTCAATGTAGTAGCAAGGGAGTGCTTACATGTTGTACCTTCGTATTGTCCATGGTGCACAGTGAAAACGCTCCAACCATGTAATCGAGTGCCCACTTTGCCAAAAAAAAAAAAAAAAAACCTAACTAGAGTTTCAATCTACAAAAAGAATGAGCAACTTCCTACACAAAGATGTTGTGCACTCGATAAAGAGCAAACCGAGTTGTTGTGATCTTGATCCAAGTTGAAATTCCAGTTGTTCGCATTCATGAGCAAAGTTAAAAGTTGAGCTTAAATTAGTTGATGAACAACCCAAGTAGCTGCAAACAAAATGTTAAGCAATGAACATGGTGGAGTGTCTGACCATAGCAGTAACTAAAGCATGTCGAGCTAAGTGAGATCGACAAACTAGATACCAACTTAACATTCAATAGAAGATAGAAAACCCGAGCAACTCTTCACCCACCAAACTGAACGAGGAGATAGTTAAACATCACAAGGAAGTTTGAATTGCGAAAGTGCTGAAACATTGGCCAAAATAAGACAAGTACAGCCTATAGGTCGAGTTACTCTATTTGTTCAAACTCGACCACACATTGCTGACCTGAGAAAGAGACAACCAGGTGTTGATTTAAGCTTGACTCCATCTATGTGGTGTTTAAATTGAACTCAATGACAAAACTGAAAGCCTAGTTAATAAAGAAATTCATTGAATCAAGCTTTCTGAAAAGTTTTGTGTGACCACCAAATTTTGAGCTGCACTGATCTACCGACCAAAGCTATCACATGAATGAAGTCGACTGAGTATAGTAGAAATAGCTGATAACACTATAGCAAAAGCATGTTCGATTAAACTACTCGTGCTAGTAGACATGTTCATTGGCTGAGTACAAACTAAGACCAATGTGACCTAACTTGGCAAGCTAGGTTTTACCCGTATGGGTTTAAATGTCTTCTAGTTTGACTAGTTAGCCCTAAGACACATGCCGGTCCACATGAGTCCCAAAAGAATAGGAAATCTAAAATAAAATACGATATGCTTATTATAAAATATAAAGTAATTGAAAAATTAAAATAAACATGTTTAATGTTTAGACTATTTTTCACCCAAATAACAATAATTATTATTATTCACAACATTTAATGTGTTGTCAACAACAACACACAAAATAAATACAATTGAAAAAACATGTTTGATTACTTTATATAAAGTTTCACCAAAAGAACAATTCAACTTCTTAATAATGTGGGCTTTCTTTTTCTTTCCTAACCTCTTTTAGAGTATTATTATAGTCCCATAGCAATAATTTTTTAATTGAAATGGATATGCTTGCATATAAATGAATGTGCATCCTTAAGAATTTTATATGAAAAATGGGTTAAAGAATATAATTTATTTAAGCTCAATTTTCGATTATGAGTTTTAATTTGAATTAAAAGATTTGTTTTCTAATTTATTTAAAAAAATTGTATAAGGTAAGACCTGACTCGCCCCAAAGGTCCTATTCAGACTCCTACACTAAGCCATGGTGGTTTCAAGTCTTAAAATTTTGGCTCCATACTCAATGGTATAGCCGAGTCTTGACTTAACCCAACCCATGGGGATATCATTTACGAGTAATGATAGTCACAAAATCTAATTTCCATATATAACTTACACCCAAGTACAAAACCAAGTGGCTAAATCTCCATGTTAGGTGCTACAATCTTCCAGTCAAGCTACTATTATAGCGACAATAAACAATTGTTAACTGCAACAATTCAATCTAATGAATTTTTTGATAGTAGAATGTCTCTAAGTCCTAGTTTTATGAATTAATAATAATTTTTTCTTTTTAATTGGAGCTAATTTGCAATTGAAATTCGAGTGCCGAATAAACCTAGTTTATCTTGAAATAGATAACAGACAAAAAATTGATATAGTTGTATAGCTAATGATAGATCTAAAGCTTCAACATTGAAGAGCCAACTCAAGCCTCTCATTATTGATTCGAGCAACATAGCACTAATGCAAGCATATGAGTGCCCCTTGTTGATGTGATCTCTATTACGAGTTGCTATCAATTGATCTTGGACAGAAGCCAAGCTGACCACTGCAACAGACCAAAGTTGATGGCATGATGAACTCTTTGATATAGAGCCGACCTTATCAATTTTTTATATCATTTCTTTTGTCTCTTCAACAAGTTGGACTAATTTTAAAGCTGTTTTCTATAAAGTCTAGAGAATATTTATCCAACTCACCTAATGTCCACAATAACAAACATAACACACTACATTATATCATCAATCACTCCATATATTTTTATGGACTCTAGTCATTGGACCCTAGATTTTAAGGTCATAAGTGTGGAGACACGCATAATAGAGAAACACACATTGTAGACTGGTTTTCATCTTTTTCTTTAATTTTTTCGTGGAGTCAACTTATGAATAAGTGGGAAACATCTTTTGTACATGGATTCGAGCACGAGATCTCCATGACAATGTGATTTTGTTTTTTTCTCCCCCCTTAAATGCTATGTTATAAATAATGTTCAAATCTTGTTTATTTGATCTTATTGAGGTTTTGAGTTGATGTTTTGGGATTATTAGTTGGTGTTGATTGTTATTGATTGATTTTATGATGTGTGTAAGTTGTTAACGTAAATTCACTGTGCATGGTTTTGAATTATTTGTTGAATGTATGCTAGATTATGATTGAACTGGAAAGCAAAAAAAAAACTTTTCCAATCAAATTTGTGAATATATAATCTAGTTTAGATATCGCATAAAAATGTGAGTTCTAATTTAGTTAGGGCTTAGAAAATTAAAGGGATTAGATGATTAATCGCTTATTCTAGAAATAAGAAAAATTAATTGGTTAATCTTGAGTGACCACTTGCTTTGAGAAAATGCATTTTTACTTTGTATTTCATTGATTGAAAACCTAAACCATTATCTAAGAAATGTAAGTGTAATTTGAATTAGTAGCATCCATTTAACACATCTCCAAATTAATTGGCTCTAGCTAATTCAATTTTAGGCATTGGAAATTCCAATTTTTGTAGAGTAATTTTTTTTCCTTTACAAATATGAAAGTTGAAATTATTGATTTTCCTAGTTGTGAAAAGGACTAATACAGTTGTTAGCTGATCCTTCATTACCTATGGAGTATGATTTTGCTCACTATACTACTTACATAACCGTACACTTACTTAAGGGCGAATTTGGTGATGGCGGCCCTAGTTCCCCAAACTTGGAAAAAAATAATTTTTAAATGTTTTTAAAAAGAAAAAAATATATGTTATATATATTATAAAGAGAGAACTATGACATAAAAATTAAGTGTGGTAGTTTTATATCATAAGGTCATGAGTTCAAATTCCATGAGAGTATTTTTTTCTTTTACTTATTGCACATTAATCATATAATTTGATTTAGTAACTTTCTTTAACATGCATTTATTACACTAGCTACTTTCTCTCTTTACACTAACCACTCTCTCCATATATTTGTGTGTTTCTTTTTAACTTTTTCTTACTAATAGGGTAATAATTATTATAACTTATATTACAATTGAATCTTATTGCACATTAATCATATAATTTGATTTAGTAACTTTTTCCTTCAATTAATGTTATTTAAATGTGTATGAATTGTTGAATAACTATCCTATCTATATGCATTTATGATCTATTTGTGTTAAAAGCAATCATATTGCGCATTAATTATATAATTTGATTTAGTAACATTATCTTTTTCTACATGTAATACTAAAAAAATGAACATAAAGTATCGAATAAATAACATATATTAACTCTATATTTTTTTATTAGTAATTAATTTTCAAGTGACATATATACCATCTCTTATTAAATGCATTAAATTTTTTAATTATTGTTTGAATGATTTTTTATGAAGTTTTAAAAAATATCATATTAAAATCATTATGAAATTCTCATAAATATATAAAATGTAATATAATTGTAATAGTAAGTGAATATTAATAAATAATTTTAAGATTAACTTAATTAAAGTTTAACCACCAGAGTTGAATAATCCTGTCCACCTCTACACTTGCTACCTTTCACTCATTTGAAAGTGGTTTTTATAAAACTGTGTAATAGTTATTATTTCCCAAGTGTTGGTAAAAGCGAGTCAATCATGAAATGGAATAAATTGGAATTGAAAGAATTAAATAGGTAAGGAAATGAAGAAATCATTCTATATTTAAATATATCATGAAATGGAACTGAATAAAATATCTATTTATAAAAAATACTCTTAGTAACAAATATATATAATAAATATTTGGTTAAATAAAAAAGCAATTCAAATAATTAGCTTTATAAAGGGCATAAAGGAATTACAATTATAGTTGTTCAAAGGTGAACTTGAATTCTCCAGCAAAGCCAACGTTACAAATTATTATTCACGAATTTGAGTTTTAAAAACACTTTAATAAAAATGGAATGAAATCTAAAACCACTATTTCATTCCACTTCAATCCCGCATACCAAACATTATATTGTTGATGTTAACATATCGTTCTTGTTTTTCTTCTTTTAGTAAAAATCTCTCGCAAATTTATGCCTTCAAGTCTTTCTTAGCTGGCAAATCATTACTCAAAGTCCATTTCATGGTATTTTTGCTTCACATTTTCACCAACTCCATTAGGTATAATTTCTTTTTCTTTTTGGAAAATAAAAATATTTTTCCACTTCTCTTTCTTTCTTTATTTTTTTCGTTTTTTGCTTGTTCATATTAATATGTTGTATTTACTCTTATGTAGCACTTCTTTTTCTTTTTCATATTTTCTGCTTTAGGAAATTCTATGGTCCCATGGTAATTATGATAGGACCGATCCATTACATTATTAAATGATTTAGATTTTTTTACCCTAATTGAAATTTTTAATATTTTTTATAATTAGTTTAATAGTATATTACTGGTAGGATGGTATCGTAATAGATTGTAGAAGTTCTCTTTTTGCTTCTAATTCTTGCTTCATTCTTTCAGTGCGTCTCCTTATTATTTTCCTTCATGGTGGTAAGGTTATACAATTTTGGGCATTCAATGTAAAAAATAATCTTTCAATTCTATTTACATTAAAGGTCAAAAGACTCTTACATATTATACTGACATTACCTTCTACCTCTTTAGATTTCATTCATTGTGTCTTTTTTCTTTTTCTATAGTGACTTTATCTTTCATTTTTTTCACCTTGAGGTTTCATTCCACACTTCTTTTTTCTTTCTTTCTTTTCTTTGCCCCTTTGTATAAACAGTTGGTATTGTTTTATTGTTTAGACATTTAATGGTAAAAAAATGATTCCTTTATTTTATATTTAGACTTGATATGTAAAACTCTTACAAAAATTGCATTTTTGTTTTGCAATATTGTTGATTTAATTTTATTGCTTTGGTACTTAATGAAAAAGTGAAACTCTTTCACCTTTTCTTTTGCTAAAAGATATTTTTACTTTATTCAAGTTTAGTTGTAATACAAATTGCTTAGCAATGGTTTATTTATGCACACTTGTCATTATTTTGTTGGTCTACCTGTTGTTTTCCTATTGGACCACCTTGTATGTATATATAAATTTTTGTTACCTTTTTAACTGTCTCATTATATTCACTATCAAAGTAATCGGTTTGACTTTGTTTTCTTCTCTATTTCTCTATGCATTCTTCTTGCCCACTCAACTCCATTAGCAAGTTTACATGGATCAGAGCCTTTGTGATTTTTCTAACTTAGATTAGGGTTCAAGTGTTTTGGATCACTAGTCCTTATCGAGCTATTGCATCATGCTTGGTGATGCCTTGGTTTCTTAGAAGACCAAGAAACAAGCCACAATTTCTACTTCAACTACTGAAGTTAAATATAGGAGTTTAGCCACAGCTACAAAAGGAGTTACTTTAGGTTTCCTTTTTTCTTTATGATTTGCATCTTTTGCTTGAATTTCCTATCACACTTTCTTGTGACAACAAATTTTCCTATTGATTACTAATAATGCGTGTTTACATGGGCATACTAAACATATATATTGATGTGCATTTTATTTTGGGTCATATCTCTTCAAGTTTTCTTAAGCTAGTTTATTTTCCTTCTTACTTGCAAGTTGTTGATCTTCTTACAAAAGCTTTGGGATCTCCATTGCTCCATCTTTTCTGTGTCAAGTTAGGCTTAGAGAAGTTCCAACTTGAGAAAGGATGTGAAGACTTAGCTTATATTGATTTATTTATGCACACGTATCGTTATTTTGCCAGCCCACTTATTGTTTTCCTATTGGACCACCATGTGGATATATATATATATATATATATGTTTTTGCTATTTTCTTTAACTTTTTTTTTGGGGGGGGGCCATAATTACTGCCTTTAACTAACTCATTGCATTCACCATCAAAGCAATTGGTTCAACTCTGTTTTCTACTCTATTTGTCTATGCATTCTTCTTACTTGTTGGACTTCACTGGCAAGTTTACACAAATCTTGTCTTTTATCATTATATTTTCCTTTTTGATCAAAAGTGCAGTTATACATTTTTCATTTTATTATCAACTATTATTGAAGTGTTGCTTTTGGATGATTTTTTCCCTTATTTTCTTTTGTTTGCTTTTTCTTTTTGTTTTAATCTCCTAGAAGACGGGAAAATTCTATGTTTTCATGGCAGTGACAATAGGACCTTCTCTCTCATTATTGTACGATTATGATCTATTTCAACCTTGATCAAAACCTTTAAATGAACTAATTCTTTTATAATAAATTTGATTATAATATTAGTAGCGATACTGCCCTGTACCATAGAAATTCCCTAGAAAATGTGACAGATGGTGGTCTATGGATTTATAGGGCGTGCTTTTGTCATTCACAGTACTAAACTTTTTCGTTTGTAATGAAATAGTATCTAAAAAAATTTTACATCAGAAAAGCACTCAAACTTTTTAAAAGGGTAAATTATATTAGAAGATATCAACTTTGGGTGTAAGTTCATTTAATGTATCAATGTTTCAAGTGTTAAAAAGTGGTATCAACATTTCACAATATCAATCAAATGAGGTATTAGCGTTTTATAAAGTTTATTTCATATATCAATGTTTTGATTAATTTTCAATTAAGTTTCTAAAATTTTTATTAATGGTCAATTATTAATACCTTATTTGACTTGCCTTATAAAATGTTGATACCTCTTTTTAACTACTTGAAATGTCGATACCTCAAATAAATTTATCCTCAAATGTTGACTCCTCTTTTGAAACTTTAATACCTTAAATGAACTTGCCCTCAAACGTTGATATCTTTCAATGTAATTTACCTTTAAAGGTTTCACCTAAAGTATATATGGATGAAATCAATCCATTTTTCCATCAAAACACTGACATGTAAGGGGAACAAAATAAAATAATGTTTTCTCTATCCTATTGGGTAATTTCATATTTTTTTATTTGTATTTTGACTTTTCCTTCTTTCTCTTCTTATCCTTCTTCTTCTAAATTGATTCAAATCATTAAAAATCTTAAAACCCAAATCTAATATTTTTGTTAAAAATCGATTCAAACTCATTAAAAATCTAAAAAACCAAATCAATGATTTACTAAAAACTCATAAAAAATTTTCTTAAAAAACTCATGATAGGAAAAAAGAAATGTAAGGTATCACAGTATGTAAGATTTATGTTAAAGATGATTAGATTTGGTTTGATCTTATTAAGAATGGGAGTAAATGAAGATTCACAAAAAAATCTTAGAAAATAAAAAAAGATGGAATCTTTTAATAAAAAGAGGCGATAATTTATCATCTTCCTTGAGGGGAACAAGATGACCTTCTTCATCCAATGAATTTTGTCTCTCTAAACCATTTTCTCTCACTAGCCATTTACTTCACCGAACTTAGCACCTCTTCCTATGTACAAAGACCCACAACATAAACAACCCATTACAATCAAACCTGAAAACCAACTTTCTTCAACCAACCCACCTTCATCACCACATCAACTCTATATTATACCTCACAATCCAACATCAACCCATTTGGCAACCTCATTAGACATTGAGTCAACTCGTAGATCGCCATTGCCATCAAGCAAAATAGAACAACCATGAAAGCTAGTCATCCAACTCCCAACTCGCTAAGTTAAACATGATAGCAATAGCGATTCAATGAGCTAAATACCCATGCAAATGCAAAGTCAGCATCACCATCTCCATTATCATGAAACTTAGTCATCTTAGACAACACACAAACCATCAACAAGCTGTGAATCTTGAAAGTCACTTATCCCATCTTTACTAAGCTCTTCAACAAGCTCTAGCGCCAACCTACAAGAGTCATACATTAGTCACAGCCATAGGTGTTTGAGTTTTGACCATCATTTGTGGCTGTTTGGTAAATTAAAGGAGATCTTCATTCCGCCGTTCACCTGCGGTTCAAACCTATAGAGACGAAGGCCCATTATAAGTCAGTGAATTTTTTTGTAGTTGATTTGCAGAGTGAGGTGAATTTATATATGCTTCAATCTAGGTAATGGTTCAATTGGCAAGTTATGGTCTTCAAGTTTCTTAATTTGTGATTGCCTTGGTTTTGATTGGCTAAATTGACTCTCTTTTTTTTCTATCATGAGTTTTTAAAGAAATTTTGATGAGTTCTTAAGAAAATATTAGTTTTGGGTTTTTAGATTTTTGATGGATTTGAATCATTTTATTGAAGTCGGTAAGAAGAAGAAGAGAGAGAGAGAAGGGAGACAGAGAGAAGTGAAAGTCAAAATACAAATAAAAAATTGCCCAATATGATAAAGAAAACATTAGTTATATTCTGTTCCCTTTATATGTTAGTCTCTTGATGGAAAAATATATGGATTATGTCTAGAAGTGCGTTAGGTAAAACTTTAAAAAGTTCGGTTACTTTTTTAGTATAAGATTTTTTAGGTAATATTCCGTTACAAATGAAAACATTTCAGGTAATGTGAATGGAGCTCACCAAGATAAAATTGAAATGAAAAATATAATTACAAAAGTATGAAGAAAAATTGTCTTTTAATATGATAAAATTAGGGTTTTCTAAGTGTGAAACAGGGATGAAGAAGACAAAAGTGAAACTAAAGTGAAGTTAATTTGTTTAAGCGAAGGAACTTTGTGTGATGGATGCGATAGTGTGAAAGGGAATAGGCTAGTTGAATTGAATGATGAAGTTGGATTTGGGCTTCGGCCGAGTTATATGGATCCAATCATGATGGGCAATAAACTAATACATCCTTAAAACATAGCCCAAATAAGCTTAGTAAATAAATGGTTAGACATGTAAATCATAGAGAATATTATAAGATTTAGTTTGTTATAATTGTATTTGACGTGGCAATTTGTTGCACAAGCCATTCGTTCATAATTTTGTTATTTTCACATGTGGGGAGCTTATCATACTACTATATATGTAATTCAAGTGCAACACACAAAAAAAAAAAAAACAAAAACTTTGTTGCTCCAAAAATACTTGCATTTGAGTATTTATTTCTAGCTTACATTCGAGTTAGAATTCACATAATAGCTTGTATCTGGTTAATTTGGTTAATTGTTCTTCATTTCAACTCATTTGATTTCCTACCACATTCCAATTAGTATCAAAGTCTTGTATAAGGGCTGATGGCTGAGAGAACACATGAATTTAAGAGAATGGAGGAATCTATGAAAACCATGATGACATATCAAAATGAATGACATGTAGGATGAATCAAATTATTCTTAAAACCCTACAAAAATTATAGGGTTTTGAGATGCAAAATTCGAAATTTTGAAGTGGAAGTTTGAAAGCAAAACCTTAAAACTAGTATCCAAAATTTTTTATTATATTAAAACAAATGGTGATAATTCAAATTTCATTATACCTTAAATTGAATTTTGAAATTGATTAACAAATTGGATTTGTAGGCGTTGTGATCTCCTAGCGTCCTCTATGGTATCCACATGAATGAGCATGCCTTCAAAATGATCCTTTCATGTGCTAGCGCTATCTATAATACTTCTAGATCTGATTGGGAAAAATACTAACAACCTTCATGTTTCTCTCTTTTATGGTTCACATATTTTCTCTATCGGTTTAATGTCGACAACTCATGTCGTTAACCTTAAAAGATACCTCTTATGTTTTATTTATACTAATGTCAATATTCTTACGAATAACGATATTAGTGCCCCTAATCTAATGAGGGTATGAACATAAGAATCCCTAAATCTATTAGGGATTATAAAATTATCATTCTCAACACATTATAATTATTTGTTATTCTTAACAAATTAAGATAAACAAAACCAATATTATTCGCACTGGATTTATTTAAATTTAGCCCATTATCCTTTTAGCTCGTTCTTTTATGTATGACCTGTAAGTTCACTTAATATTGGTCATAGACCTAAAACCCTTTTGTTTCACAAAACATAAGTAGTCTCTGGCAAGATATTATATTTACCTAAATTAAATGAAGATTAGAGATTCTACTTTTACCTGATTCATAATTTATGTTATTGTCATTTTGTCACATTATATCTAGATTGAACATTAGACATTGATAGTATTACCCTTATGTCATTCAATATTATCATTCATTGATCTCTAAGTAAACTGATAAAACAAATGAAATTGATTACACTATCAATTCATTTGAGCATGACCATGTATTTCTTAGTTGCACTTATTGAGGGCCCAGGGATATCTCCCCCATAATGAAAGGGACAAATGTAATCACCCGAATTTGTACAACTCGAATATAATAATTACTAAGTAAATAATGTAAAATTTTGAATAGGTTTTAAGAAAAGTCACAAGAATCACTCTTTATTTTTCATGATCTAAGAATATTAAAACACGAACAATTTAATTGTTATTTAAAAATTTGAATTGTTATAAACAAAATTTCAAGATACAATTTTTTCATAACTTCATAGTAATGCCCCATAAATATAAAAGAGTAAAAATTTATATATATATATACACACAAATGACTGAACGAAAAATTCAATATCTTAATTTCAACTTTAACTAAATGATGGTATTAGTAAAAGTTATAAAATATAACATTTATGATAATTAAAGAAATAAATGATGAATAATAAATATTTATAAAGAAATGATGTTAAATCTAATAATTCAAATATCAAGATGTTTTATAAAAACGAAAATGACAAGAAACACCAAACTATACAATAAAAGAATAAAACAATGTAATCATATAACACATATAACAAATAAACTTGAAACAAGGAAATGATTATAAAATAATACCAAAATTTAATCTAAAATAATTAGAGTAGTGCAGTGAAAGCATATATGAAAGAATAAATCTTCAAATGATAGAAAACTTTTGAACTATAAAATTTAAAATTGATATAAAATGTTAACTACTAATAAATGATCAAAATATTAGTTTATCTAAGTTAGAAATGGTTTTGAAACTCTCAAACTATATTTCTTTTCTTTCAATTTCAATTCTCTAAACTTTTGAAACATTTGATTTAAATGTTAAGCAAATTTGTAAATCCTAATTTTTGGTCTATTTAATGAATTGAAATACTAATTCTTTACAATCATCAATTTGAACTCTTTTTCTTTTAATTTATAAATGACCCCAAATTTCCGAAGTCCAATTACTTAAAATTTACAAAATATCCTAATGTAACCATTTTAACCTCCATCTTATCTTTTAATTCCCATAAATTTTGAAGTCATTTCCTTGTCTAGAAATATCAGATCTTATGTCTAAACTCAAATTAAATGTTGATTTCTTGCAAATGAAACTCCAATACTAGATTTGTAATTCAAGATAGTAATTTCTATTATATATGTTCTCAAATTATTTTCTAGTTACTTTCAATCTTTAAAATAAATAGCTAAAAGGCTTAAACTTAAAACCCCTACCTAAAAATATTTGTAAATTTTATCCTATATATTTCCTATTTCCTTTTGACTTTGAATCTACTTTTTCTTCTTCCTTTGCCCTTTCTCTTTCTGGTTCTTCCCTTCCTTCTTCTTCTTCTTTTCTCTATTTCTTTTTCCTTTCTCAAGAATCAAACTAAAAATCCCAAGTTCAACAAGATTGTAGAGGAAAATAAAGATAGAAAACAAGATAAAAAATGAAGACTAAGTAGGAAGAAGCTACATCAAACAAGATGGATGAGTAGTAGTGAAGTTTTATTTGAAGTTCTACCAAACAAGTGAGAAAGGTTATTTTCTTTGTTTAGATTGTTGTTTATGCATGTATGTGATGACCTAAAACCATATATAAGCAGGAATTAAGATAAAACTTGTAAACTTGCGATATATAAATTCGTATATCAAAACTTAAGTATATGATTGATTGTGAATATGTTAGATGATTTTATGATATGAGTTGACGAAATATGTTATAATAAGATGTGTAAAAGTGATATGAAACATGGGTATGAGTATGTATGTTGCTTTTGAGGTTTTTTGTTTGAAACAGGATGTGTATAAATTGATAAAATGAAATAAAAGAAGCAGGGAAAAACGTCAAAATAGGGGAGCTAAAAGTTACGGGGGTGATTGAGCCCTTAGTAGGCTCGGATCACAAAAATTTGATTAATCATGAGCTTGATCCAACTCATGATTGTCTCTATTTAAAAAATTTTAGCAAATCACAAGTGTGATTCAATGAAAAACAAGATTTCTTTGAAAACCTTTTCAAAATTACAGGCATGACATACCCCTTAGTAGCTTCGGGTTATTTATTTAAAATTTCAAATTCTGAATGCCACGGGCGTGATTTTAGCTTTGTTTTAAAAATTATTCTTGATGACAAGCATGATCTAGCCCTTATTAGCCTCAGGTTGTTTTAACAAGCCACGGGCATGATTGAGCCCTTAACAGGCTTAGATCACAAAATTTTGATCAATCACGAGCTTGATCCAACTCGTGATTGTCTTTGTTTCAAAATTTTTAACAAATCAAAGAGTGTGATGCAATGAAAAACAAGATTCCTTTCAAAACTTTTTCAAAATTACGGACGTGACATACCCCTTAGTATCTTTGGGTTGTTTATTTAGATTTTCAAATTCTAAATATCACGGGCGTGATTTCAACTCTATTTTTAAAATTATTCTTGATCACAAGCATAATCTAGCCTTATTAGCCTCGAGTTATTTTAACAGGCATGATTTTTGTCCACTGTTCATGTCATGGCCTAATTCACGGTCGTAATTGAGATTGTAATTCCTAATCACGGGCATGATTCATCTCCAGACATTATTCATATAAAAAAATAATAAATAAAATATATAAATGATAGATAATATAATATGTTAGCAATTGTTTAATTATAAATTAAGTTAAGCTAGGTTAAAACTAGAATGATTTGTAATGTAATTGAAGCTACAGAGTAAATTAATAAGTTTAGTAGTTAAATCAAAATGAGAATAAGCTAATAAAATAGACTTAATGGAAATAGATAACATAAATTAAATGACTAATAACACTATAAACTTCTAGATATAAAATTTACTTAGTCAATGAATTTAAGTCCAATTTGATTTAATAGACTTAGTAAAATAAAATCAATTAGACTAATTAAGGTCTTATAGGAATTATAACAATGTTTTAGTAGAACAACTGAATATGATTAGTAACTAGGTTAAATGATTAATTTTCTATAACTGGGTTAAGTTAAGTTATGTTATAGTAAACATAACTTGAGAAATAATAGGTTTAACACTTAATTAAATTTAATATGGATGTCAAATATAAAATAAACTTAGTTAATAAACTTAAGTTCAACTTAGTTTAATGAAGTAAAATGAATTTGGTTAATTAAGCCTATTTAACTTGGTCGAATTAAATCAAATCAAGCTTGATGACTTATAATTGACTTAGACTAATATATTGGACTAAACCATTAGTAATAAGATGAGTATGTTATTTCAAATGAGTGCTTAGTAAACGAGTTTTTCATATAAGTAGGTAAGTTATTAAAACACTTAATGATAACAAATAGTAGAATCTTTATGGTCATAAACAAAGGAATATAAATAATTTGACAAATAATAGAGAACTGTTTGTATCTATAGTATAAGTTTATGTTTTAAATCAAGTGTACGTAAATAAACTAAAAATGAGTGGATTATTAGAGTTTAATCAAGCATACCTTAAGAAAGATAATAAGTGAATATTATTTCTTTTCATAGGATAAGTCGAGCAATCTTTGAGTTTCAAAAGTTTATAGTAACCTAGCCAGGATGATAGATGGGTAACAGAAACCTTATCACTTGTTTGTATTTGTAATGTAGTTGCACCTATAATAATACAAACATAATTGACTATGTGGGGCGATTGAGAACTCATTTATTGTCTGGTGATTATTTTGGTTGATAATTCTCTAAAATAAAAGTGATCACACATGGATTGTACTAATTTAGTTGTTGTTGTTGTTGTTGATGAGTGTTTAATAATTGAGTAGTTACCCTAATAAATGAACTTAATAATATATATCTGACTATTTAATTAAACAATTATGCGTTGCACGACAACATACTTGCATTAGCATTATGAAATATGCACGTCACGTATTGATATTCTGATTTTATGGTAATGTTTTGGTGAGTCTAATGAATTTGGTTAATGTTACTATTGGGTTAACAGCTCTACTAGAACTAAGTAAATACCGAAGGACGTGGCCTGTTTTAGGGTAGCGTTAGGGTATTAATACTTAGGAAGTTTCTGATGGTTCTAACGAGAAGTTGAGATTATGTTTATAATATATGTATATAAACAACAAATGAATTTTAAAGGAAATCCTCCTTTCTTAGTTCTCAGTTTCTCCTAGGTGTGATATTAGTGCTGGTCCTTTAACTCCCAAGAGAGGAAATAAATCTCCATTGCTTTGGATTCCAATTGTTTAAAATGTGCATAACCTATATGGTTGAGTGTGGCATTGTATATGCTCGTTAACTAAACTTGTTTGGCATTTATTTGAAGTGTGGTTTGGTCTTATTATTTGCTGAGTTGTGATTTAGCTCACTCTCCTATAGTTTTTATGTAAGAATAAATTGAATTGGAGATGGGCTATGATGGTGAGAAGAGAGTTGTCTTCTTCAATGAAGTCCTTGAAGATAAAAAGATGGAAATCTAAACTAAATTATGAATTAGATTACTTGTATAGTCATTTTGAGTTTAGTATTATTTAAGATAAAATTAGTATGTGAAAGAGAGTAAGAGTGTAATGTTTTGAAGTTTGTTAAAGTGTAGATGATCTATGAGGGGGATATTGATTCTCTGTGATTCCAGTGGAATATAGGAAATTGGATTTCCATTATTTATCGCAAATGTAGTTATATAATTGAAAGTTATAAAGTAGATGTTCGGATAGAGCCTTGCAATCTCTAACTTATAAGACGGTTCTCATATTATGAGTGCATACGTGATATGATAACTCCAGGTTAATCATACTAAGTCCCTTTTAGGATTGTGATAATAAATCCCATCTTAATTACATAAACTACTCTACATGATTCACATTATACCAAATCACAACCTTTATAATTATCCGGTTAAAGATAACATTTGATTGAGTTGACTCATAATGTTCCTCATGTTGGAACCTATGGTCATTTTAGGTCAAGGATACAATGACATTGTTATTGTGAGAAGCACGTATGATACTAATCCATGTAGGGATCTCATAGCAGGTTATTCCAGTACATGGTTCTTTAATCCGTGCTTATGAGTTTAATTCGTTTCCTTATACAAATAGACAACTCATGACTATCAAACAAAGACTTATATTAGATTTAAGTCATTATCATTCCCACAATAATGAGCATCTAGGGGTATTTAGAATAATTAAATTATTTACGAATTCTATTATAAAGTAAACATGAAAACATTATAATAGAAAAGCCTTTTTATAAAATGCAATATCCACTAATTAGCTTAAGGCATGATCACTAACAAAAACAACAAATAGTTTTAGAACAACAACCTAGTGCCATAGAAGAGATTAAGCATCGACTAGAGCGTAAGGCCACTTTTGTGGACTCGTTTGGGAGTACACAAAAAACCATGTCTGGTTCTAATGTCCTTGGTAAGAAAGACGGTAGTGTCTTACATAGTAATGTCATGTTAGGAAATTATCAGCTACCTATGCGTAGCACCAAATTTGATTTTCCAACCTTCAATGGTGATGGGTTTAAAACTTAGGTGGTGAAAGCTGAATAATTGTTGTGTTAGATGACACACCATGATACCTTAAGGTTAAGGTGGCTATTATGCATCCTCATGAGAAACCCAATAAATGGTATGCATCATACTCAAAATTAAGAGCTGCCGCCACTTTAATCACATGGGAAGAGTTAACTAAGGCATTGTAAGCAACGTTTAATGAATGTATATATGAAGATCCTATGGTAGAGCTCAAAGAATTGCACTAATCTTATTTACTCCAAGACCACCTATACCAGTTTATGCACCTCTTAGTCTAAAATCAGCTTACTGAATCTCAACTAATTATTTGTTTTCTTAATGGTTTGAAACCTGAAATACAATCCCCTATCAGCATGTTTCAACCTGGTACCTTAGCTCAAGCTTATATACTAGCTAAGTTGTAAGAAGCCACTATTACATCCACAAAACCCACTTCAAAAAATCAGAAACCCACCCTAACATATACTTATCCTAAAAATTCCATTGCCTTCACAAATACTCCACCAATAAACTTAACAGATAGAATCCCCAACCCATTACCAATAGCAACCCAAACAGAACCTGAAATAATCTAATTTATTCACTAATTAAATTTTCATGTGAATATAATATTAGTTCTAAATATTAAGTTTAAAGTAATTTTTCTATATGAAAATAAATGTGTAGAAATAGGTTTAATATATTATGTTTATTATTATAAATTATTGATATATGTGAGTATGTGTAATGAGATTGATGTTATTGTTTTATGTATATTAATGTGTGTATAGTATAATTAATGTTTATGTCTTTTATGAATTAATATGTATATGTTATGTTTAAAATTATCAAAACAACTTTTATTATGCTTAAGAATTTGTTGATAGAATTTTTCAAAAGTTAAGCCTATTTTTCAAGCCCAAATTAAACTCAAATTAGCTCCAAATTAAGCCAAATTAAACCTAAGTCATATATGCCCCAAAAGTCAAACTTAGAATAAAATTGAGTCCCAAATTTGATCAAATATAGCCTCTTTTGACAACCCACATTTTCCATACGAATTTTCCCACCTTTATTTCCTCTATCTTCTCCTTTTATCTTCAAACCATAAGCCCTAAACCAAAACCAATATCAAGCTCTTGGATTCAACAATCCCTCCAAGCCAAAGCCTCTTCATGTAAGTTAAAGCTAGTATAAACTCTTTGTTCTATTTCCTTTCTTGTAATATAGGTATAAAGTCAATGTTAGGATGAGCTTAATGTTATATGAGTTGAATGGTTTTATGCATTGATATATGTTAGGTTGTGTTTTATTGTTATGTGAACTTGTTTATGTGTTATGGACGTGGTGAGAAGTGTTGTTGAGAGTTGAAGTTGATTTGAGTAGTTAAAGTTAAAGTGAAGAGCAGGAGAGGATTTGATGTGAATAAAGTAGTTTGATAACACTTTTCAAATAGGTCTATTTTTTAGTGTACGTCGGCATCTGGTACTTCAACGCCATCGGCATAGAGGTGGTGTTGAATGTGATCAGAACCGATTTTTCTAAAGCCACTTAAAACGCCACCGGTTTTTGTAAAAAAATTAACCAGCGTTTATTTTTTTCAAATTGTACACCGGCCACTAGGGCTTCAACGCCGCCGGCTTTCAATCGGTATTGAATGTGAACATGATCAAATTTTTTAATGTCGGGCTTAACATCGTCGGCGTATAATTTCAACGTTGCCGGCATTCAGTTTAATTTTACCTGTGTAGATAAGCCGTGTATCCCCTGAGTTTTACAAATTCAATCTTCTTCAATTATCCTTCTTTACTTCATATATGGTCTTCTAATGAATCTATAAGCTATATAAACATGTTTTATGTATAAATTAGATGTTAAAACTATATGTTAAGTTCAGTGAGGTTCCTTATATAGTTAACTTAGGATTGTGTTGTGTATATGTATACATTCTTCGTTCGATTATTGAATTGTGTTGATATTTCTTATTTCAGTTAAAGGTTCCTCAGTTATTTCCCCTCCGAGTGAATATAGTAATACACTATTGGGTATAGGTACGCAATAGCTTGCTTGTTGTATGTTAGGAATAGACATTACTAAAATTGACTTAATTCAATTTAGCTTAATACTTTGATGAATTGGATGTCTATTACACTGTTTAATCTGGTCCGAAGAGCAGCAAACCTGTCATGATGCAATGACATGTTAGTTAGGTACTTAACCTAAGTAATGATGCAATGACTTTACTATGATGCAATAGCGATTTGTTTTTGGTTAAGTGGATAGCCGATGGGGAGAATAGTATCCGAGTATCGTTTGCTTAAACTTAGGGGGAAATGCCATGGTTTAGTTCAAAGTTTATGGGAACTTGTGAACTAGGCTCATGTTGTGGATTGAGTTTAAGTAGAGTCGGCAACGGTTTTTGAACCCTAAATGAAGCTATTTCTTTATGGAGTAGATTAGGAGATATAAGTATTCGGACTGCTTATATCAACCCCCTGAGCAGCTGCCGTTACTCAAGACCCATAAATTCACAGAGCGTAATTTCGGGGTTTGAATACCCTACTACTGTTTTGTTAAAAGAAAACTTAATAAGATAATGACTTGATCGTTGATGCATTTCATTTGATTTAAGTTTGCTTGATAAATTGTTCTTGTCTTTGTTATTGCGTACTAGGCCTTTGGCTCACTTTTGCTGCTTTGTAGGTAATGAAGATGAGTTATATGATGATCTAGGATACGAGTCAAATTTTGAGAGATTCATGGACGAGTGGGACGAGTAGGACTCGAATGCCCTTGGATTTTGGAGAAGCTTTTGTTTAAAGCATAATTTTTTGTATATAAGGCTTGTTAATAAGCCTAAGTTGTAAAAGACCTTAAGATCTCTTTAGGTTATTTTTTGTACCAAGAAAAACTTGTAATTTTTGTAGTGTCTTATATTGACACTGAACTTTGTACATATAATGTATATATGTATGGATTGCTTTTATTAGCAATCTTGTTTTGTTAAAAATTGTTTATGAAGTTTTAGTAGATATGATCAAACAATTCTCATAAACTGTTAGTTTTAGAACATACTTACATGTAATGTGAAAATGTTATATGTAATTGGGGACTCGGTACACTAAATCTTGGGATTTAGTGGGTCAGGTCTTTATAGAACCTTTCCAAAAACACCTGAGAAACACCTAGAGATTGTCAATCGAAGAGATGGAAGAAAAAAGGTGCAAGAAGTAGTGCTTTGGTACGATGAACCCTTTAGGCCGGAACATAGGTACAAAAATAGGAAGTTGAATTTGTTATTTGTGGGGAAGGAAGAGGAAGGAACAAAATGGTGGAAGCATGGAGTGAGGTAGAGAAATTGAAGTAGGATTGACTACATTGGCATTATGTGCATTGGTGAAAATAGAAATAACATCGAACATAGCATGTGTGTTAAAGGATATTTCAAGAGGAAAATATTAGTAATCCTAATTGATATAGGGACTTCACTTAATTTCCTAGATGAAGGGCTAGCCAAAAATCTTAATTGTAGCATGACACCAACGGAACCGGTAGTGGTTAATTTTGATAATGGAGTCAAAATTTACAACCACTACGTGGTTTGTTAGTTTTGTTAGAAGATGGAAAACATGGAGTTTCATTCTGATTTTTATGCGTTGCCCTTGATAGCCTATGATTTAATTTTTGGGATGCCATGGATTTTTCGTTAGGAATAGTGAGATGGAATTCCAAGTTATTGAGAATAGGATTCCAATGACAAGGCCAGGACTGCATGCTATGGAGGAATGAGGTAATTACTTCTGTCACTGATAAGGAAATTATTGCTGCATTGTTTGCTCCTAGTTTTGCACTTAAGGTACAATGTTGGGTTATGAATAGTACCTTAACTGATAGCAATCCTTTGACTAAACATCCTATGCAATCTAGAATTATAGAGTTATTGGAAGAGTTTAATGATTTGTTTGAAACACTTAATGCATTGCCTCCGCATAGGTCATGTAGCCATAGGATTCATTTATAAGAAGATGCTAACCATGTTAACTTGCGTCCATATCATTACTCTGCTATTTAGAAAATAGTTCTTGATGATATGATTAAGGATATGTTATTAATGGAATAATACGCCATAGTCATAGTCCTTTTGCATCTCTTGTTGTGCTGTTAAAAAGAAAGATAATGTGTGGAGAATGTGTGCTGATTATATAGATCTCAATAAACAAACAATAAAAGACAAGTTTCCCATCCCTATAATTGAAGAGCTATTTGATGAATTGTATGGAGCAGGTTATTTAACAAATTAGACTTGCGTTCGGGCTAACAATATATTCTAACATCCAAATGATGTCAATAAGCTACATTCCACACTCATGATGGCATTATGAATTCCTAGTAATGCCTTTTGGGTTAACTAATGCTCTACCCACATTTTAAGGCCTTATGAATGATTTATTTAAGCCTTATTTGCCAAAATTCATCTTGGTGTTTTTTGATGAATATTGGTCATATTCTTGAACAGGAACAACATGTAACTCATTTGAGGATGGTGTTTGATGTTTTAAAGAAGGAGAAGTTGTATCTTAAGCAAAGTAATTGTGTGTTTAGTGTAAATTAGATTGATTATCTTGGGCATATAATTACTAGATAGGGAATGCTCATTAAACTATTGGGTTTGGATTTTCAATTGAGTTTAAAAGTGGATCCACCAATAATACAACTGATGCCTTATCTAGGCGGGAATGACTCAATTGAATCAACTTTTAATTCAAGTGGCACTACCTAAATTAATAGAGGAAATTAGGCCAGCTGGGATTTACCTTATGGGTACAATAAGATAATATAGTAGCTTAAGAAGCCAGAGTGTTAAGCATTTAGCTTCGATCAAGAAATTAGAGGAAGAAAGGGAAGGTGATGTTAAAACTGTCTAATGAGTTGAGGACTAAATTACTACAATCGTGTCATGGTGGAGCTTAAGGGGACATTTTGAAACACATGCTACTTATAAGCATCTTGCTTTGGTGTTTTACTGCTCCAAATTGGGAAGAGTTGTTCGTCAGTTTGTGAGAAACTATGACATATGCGGAATTATAAATTTGAGAATGTGGCAACTCGGGTTCATTGCAGCCTCTACTCATGCTTAATGAGTGTTGGCAAGATATTACAATCGATTTTATTGAGAGTCTTCCAAGTCCAATCGAAGGAAGTTATCCTAGTTGTGGTTGATAGGCTGAGTAAATATGCTCACTTTTTGGCATTGTCTCATCCTTACACAGCACTACAAGTAGCACAAGTGTATTTGGGCCAGATCTATAAATTACATGGCATGACTAAAACTATAACTAGTGATAGAGACCCTATCTTTGTAAGCTCATTCTAGAGGGAATTCTTCAATCTACATGAGGTATCTCTTAATTTATCTACTTCTTACCATCCTTGGATTGATGGCTAGATGGAAGTGGTTAATAAATATCTAGAAACTTATCTTCGATGCATGAATCATGAATATCCTAAGAGGTGAAGCCATTTTCTTGGTTGTTGAGTGGTGATATAACACTAACTATCACACCAACTAATCTACAGGAGGTATCTCTTAATTTATCTACTTCGTACCATTCCTAGATTGATGGCTAGATGGAAGTGGTTAATAAATGTCTAGAAACTTATCTTCGATGCATGAATCATGAAGATCCTTAGAAGTGAAGCCATTTTCTTCCATTGTTGAGTGGTGATACAACACTAACTATCACACCAGCTCTAAATACATCCCTTTCTAGGTACTATATGGGTATCTACAGCCACTACACTTGTCATGCCCTAAGGGTAGCTTAGTAGTATCAAATCATTGTAAATCTTAATTGATGTCCCTAATAAACCACGGATGAACATCATTATAGAAGATAATCACTTGTTCTACTAAATTACTCCAAAAGAAATGACATGAAAATAGGATTGATGTTGCTTTGATAAGAAATACGGATATATAAGTCATAACAAATAAAGTAGTTCCATGCATCACGATCAGTTATTACTTATTATAGACCAAGTATTTTGATGACAATGATGACAAAAAATATTTAAACTAAATAATTACTTTTTTGCTTTAAGATTTTCCTCCTAACTGCAATCCTTAGCTTTAAGACCCGTACCTTAACAAAAACCCGATTTAGCAAAAGCCGATGACTGCTTTGGAACCTGAAATGTCGATAAGGGTGTGAGTAAAACCACAGCTCTGTAAAATAATAAGATTTTATTCAACATCACACAACCACTAGCAAGTTGATTAGCAAGCATATGTAATGCAACGCTTAATCATATGTAACAGATACAAGTTTGTATCATCAGAATTCAAATAGAGTATAGATTTATGCCCTCACATCGGGGTTATTAGGAACCAACACTAGTTGACCGAGTCGTAGAAAAACTAATAACCAAGGAAAGAGAGAATATATGCATGCATTTAAAAATAATTCTCATTATTTCCACTTACCTTTGGAAAACTTAGGACTTTATTAAATGTTAGCTATTTCATGTTGATCCCATAGGTGATGCTCCTCTGGGTGCTAAATAGTTCCAATGAACCAAATAGATATATGAAAACTTAGTGTAAAACTAGAAAACTTACATTTAGAAGTATCAATTGAATCCATAGGTCCGAAATGTTAATATGTAGCAGAGTAACCTCAAAATAATGCAATTTATGCAATGCATGATAATTTATTATGAAATATGATATTTTTAGTCCAATTATTAAAATGACCACTTTAATCACAAACATTTATCAATTTATTAAATAGATACTACAATCAAAGGATTTCCACTTTTATTATAGTAATTCAATAATCAATACAACCGCCAAGCAGCATATAATCCTATATCCTCATACAGAATTCAATTTGTATATACCACAAACACATAGAGCGAATTAGATCTGAATTACTCACCGGTTCATCTTTGGTCTATTCGTCGTAATAATCCTCTAGTAAGTTAGAAAATGGAATTGTCTCTCCTAGAAAAAGTAATAATAACCATATTATAATAAAATAATTGGATATGTATTCCTAATTGTGACTAAGTGTCCTAAAATTGTATTTTACTAAACTTATTGTTATTTCCTCATATCTAATCTTATTTTAACACATATATAGTCATTTTAAAGCTCATGAAGACTGCTTTATCATAATTTCATCTATTTGATTAATTTGATCCGCATATAATCAATGTTGCTAGAAAAAAGTGATCTAAATGACTTTAAATCCTAATTTTAAGCACTCAAATTTAAACTAGACACAATATATTCATTTTAATTTCGTTTTGAGGATATAAATAGCTGTTAAGACGCTCTTTTCATGTACTTTTCAATATTCTAATTAGATTTTATTAACTAAAAATATAAATTTTTTTGTTTCCATTTATTTAAGGAACCATGAGTTATATATATATATATGCATATATTTTACTTTCATATTATTTCTTATTTGATTATTTGTATAAGTTCTCATATCATATTCTATATTAAATTAGTTTGTTATTTATTTTCTCAGAAATATTGAAAGGTACATATATATATATATATATATTTAGATGATTTATTTGCCTTACTAACTAATTAATTCATTTAATCATCTTCATCTACTTTATATGAAGTAAAAATCATAGAACTTGAGTTTACAATAATGCGGTGACCTATTTTCTTTTTGGGCTACCACCTATATATGTATATATATGCTCTTGTTTTTATTTTTATTCTTTATCCAAGCTTGATAATTATCACTAAATAATAAATTTGTTAAGGTCAATATATCTTGGAAGTATAAATCAATATTATGGCCTTATTTTCCTATTTCAACCGAACATATATAGCATGGATAAAGGTCTTCTATCTTGTTATTTTCATGATTACCTTTATAAGTTTATTCTACATAAAGTAATTTGATGTTTCATCATAATATGGACTTCCATTAATATAGCCAAAGGTCCTAAGGTTAATATTCAAAGTGTTAAGTTTCGTTCTTGTCATCTAATATAATAATGAGGTTATAATAGTTTGCCTTGACTTGGTGGAGGATATGAGTGGAATTTTCTTGTTGCTTATAGAAAGAAAATGAAAGGAATTAATTTAAAACTGTATATTTCTTATATTGAAAATGAAAGATTAAACTAACTCCTTACTTTTGTACTTGTTATTCCTTCAATTTTAAAAGCTTCCTAGAGAGTTGGAAAGGTTTATTTTAGTTACTTTTAGCTTGAAAAGGAAAGAGAAATTGACTTAATGGCTATGGGGCTTTGTTTCTTGGCATTTTAGAAGAGAGGAGATGGGTATTGTCTGATTTTGAAAATGAAGAAATTGATATGTTGTAGGGACAACTCCTCTCCCAGCAATCCAATGAATTATAGGGAGGAAAGAAAGAAGAAAATCCACACAACTCATCATTAATTTTTTGACTGTTCCTAACCTAAACCTGTAGCTAAGGAAGCTAAGGGATGAACTTGATTTCTAAGAGTCTTGGTTTTCATGTCTATACTATTTAATTAACTTTATTTATTTGTTAAATATTGAATGTATGAAAAAGTAATGATGATTTATTAAACTATGAAGGAGAGGGGAAATTCACAAACAATTTTAGTGCACTTGATCGAACTTACTCCCTATACTTTCCTAAAATTTTTATTTTATTTTATTTTAAATTTTAAGTTTATACGATTAAAAATTTCTAGGGTTTATATTTACCTGATTAGGATTTAATATAGTTTAAAAGATTGAATTTAATATTTATAAATAAACGTAAGAATATTCATATTGAAAACTAAGCTTTTAAATTATTTAAAATACCTTAGATTATCTCATAAAGTTTCAACCTTACGCGATTGAGTAAAAACGAGTTTTAAGCTTACGTGATTAAATAATATTGAAACTTAGGTTTACATGATTAGAATTTAAGTTTATATAAGTAAATATTATAATTTAAAATTTGCGATTAAGAAAAATTAAATTTTAAGCCTATATAATTAAATATTAAAATTCTAGCTTATGCGATTAAATGATTTTACTCAATTACATCATATTTTAAACTTATGCAATTAGGGTTTTAGAGAGCTAACATTTAAGTCAAGTTTTACCTCTAATATTGTCTTTTACTTTATAGTCATAATGTAAATCCCCGAAATTTTGGATTTGAATTAAAGCTTAAACCCCAATTGGAAGTCAACCGGATTTCCAGAGTCAATAAAACCCTAGTTTACTGTAACCGCTTAAGTCCGGCATTACCGTTTTCTCTAGCCCTAGAAAACGAGTTGGAGTAATTAGCTACAATAGTTCGTAATAGCTATAAGTTATATAAAAATATCGGTTTGGCAAAATTCGAGTGTCCTTTGAACCCGATCGGATACAGTTCTCGAAAAACGTGTTCTGGAGCCCGGAAGAGGAAAAATATTCCGAATATACCGTTAGACTCATAGAAATATAAGATTTTCAAAAATATCATTTTCGTAATTTTTCGATAGCTAAAAATATCAGATATCGCATTTATACGCGTATTTTCTTACTACCGGTATTTAATTGTCATGTCTACTTTTACATACACTATTTTCTACTATTCTACACTATTCATCTATCTCTACTTTTTCTTACAACCTCCTCTTACAACCCATACACTTATTTCTTACAAATTTTCATTTCCAATACAATTTTACATCTTTTATTTCTTACTTTTAATTAACAAAATAACAAAAAAAAAAAAAATTTCCCTCTCTCCCATGCACAAAATTGTGCCGGCTCCTCCCTCTTTCTATCTATATTGTTTTGTTTTTCATTTATTTAATTAACACAATTTATTTCCCACATTTTCCTATAAACACCCCTTCACACTTTCACTTCTTTCACACTTCTTCATTACTAAAGTTACTCTCTAAAAATTCCTCAAGAATTCTCTTCCAAGAAGCTCTCTTTAGTTCATCTCTTTTAGGTAAACTTTCTTCAAGAAATTCCTATGTTCATCTACTTAGTATGAACTTAGTGTGTGTTTTCTAAAACCATGAAGGTTAAGAAAGCAACAAAAGGTTCATACTTTGTTTTTGTTCATAATCTCAACTCCTTTATGTTTTTTTATGTTCATTACTATCTAATATATCTATATAGAGATATATAATATTTAGAACATATAAGCTCATTGCCTTGCAATTTATTTACCTTCATGCAAGTTATTTACTTCCTTGATATTTATTTAATTTTAAGTTATTTTTAAGACTGGTCTTTCTAGTCTTAGATTTGTCCTCATCAAGTCAAAACATTTTCTTTTTCTTTTGGGACTAGTCATTTCTTAGTCCCGGGATACCTTGAACAAGTTAAGGTTCCAATATTTGATTTATTCTCTTAATTAGCTTATTCTTTCAAGTATTATGTTCCTTTATGTTTTCATAACTTATGACTCATATTCATGCATGAACATAATGGTTTTGTCTCAACAAAACAAATGAAGAAATATTTTCTAATTAAGATTCTTTTCTAGAAATAAAAAAAATTAATTAATGTTTTTCTAAGAACTAAGAAGCCTTTTTTTAAAACAAACTTAGAGGAGTTCCTAATAGATTCTTATAAACATACATAAAAAGGATTTTTAAAAAAACAAAGATTTTTCAAACAACTTCATCATTTCTTCATATAATAAAAATTCCTTTTCATTAAAATAAGATGATCTCAAGAAGCCATTTTTCTAAATATAGAAGTGTCAAATACTTTCAAAAAGTGTTGGAAGCTAAGTTTAGAAAATAAAACTCATTCCTTAAGAAATTAAGAAGATTATGAAAATAAGATTTAGGAAAAGAAAAGAGATGCTCATCAGAAACAACTTAGAATAATTTTAAAGCAATTACAAGCAATTAAATTTAGAGAAAGAAATACTCATTTCAAATAACTCAAAATCTTTTCAAAGTAAAATGGACACTTCAAGAATTCTTAAATTCAAAATCTTTCAAAACTTTTACTTTTTCAATTGAGACAACTTCATTCACTTCATACAATTGTCATGAGTCATTACATATATGTTTTTACCTTTCAAAAAGATTGCAAAAATATTTGGAGAATCTATCTCTTCAAGTGAGTTTTTGATAAAAGGAAGAAATCAAGCTTTTGCAAATTCGTAATGAATCTGGTCACTGCCTTTTCGGGACCCAAATGACTTAGTTTGATAAAAATAAGTTTAGAAATGTGTAGATCTTTCCGAGTAGGTAGAAAATGATATATTATTTACGAAATTCTGAGTTAAAATAATCAAGTTATGGCCATTTTAAGTTGGAATTTCCTCTTATACGATTTTACCGCGATTTTTAGAAAAGTTTAGAATCTTCAAGAATAGAAGTTTTATGAAAGACTCATTTTGGGTATTTCATCTTATTTAGGTAACGAAGGACCCGAGATCGTCTATCCGGAGGACTATTTCGATTAGATCTACCGATATGGAGTGAGTTATTCCTTTTACTAAGTTACATTTCCTTGTTTTGTGCTTGTAATTAGTAGCACTAGCAATTGAGAAAAAGATAAAATGGATAATTATTGTGTGACTTGGTATTATGAATGATTGAATACAAGTTAAGAATATCGGAAGTTAGTTTGATAAATAAATTGTCATTTTTGTTTTGATATGATGAAAATTGTGTTGATCGCTTTTAGCTTGAACTAAATATCTATGGTTAAATTTATATTAAAATCAATTCATGCATATCATTCACATGAGTCACATTTGTTTCACTATTATTCTTCGTGTGGGGAAACGAGGAAATGGTAGTGGTGGCTAGTAGGAGCCGGAAAGTCTACATGGTGGCTAGTACGAGCCGGAAAGTCTACAGAGCAAGTAGGAGCCGATAAATCTGCGGATAGTGATGGTCGTATGGGCCTGTAACCTCCCAACCGTTGTCATGGAGGGCGTTAAATCTATGCTATACTTGATTTCCGGTTAATCATGTGTATCTTGCTTGTTCATATGATTGGTGCATTTTCATATGTTTTGATTAAAATACTTGTATGAATTATGGAAATGTTTTATAGATGAAATTATTCACTAAGCTAGTTTTGCTTATACCCTTATAGCTTTTTGTTACAGTACGATTACCTTTGGTTGGCCCCAAGGAGCCCCGTATGCTAGGTACGAGTATAAGCTACTAGGATTTTTTGGGAGAAGCTTTATGTATGTAGGACTTGAACATAGGCTTCTAGGAAAATCTTTATAGTAGACTTATGTTATAGCATTTATTATTTTGAAAGACTATTAAAGCGAGGGAATGCCCCTAAGATGATGTAAGGATATTATTTATGGGAATCTTATGTTTAATTATATAAGTTATTGCTTGCTTTTATTATCTACTTAAATGTAATACCCCTGTGAGTCTCCTACTATCTTGGAAGCACGCCTTGCATATGATATCGAAGCTCCTGCATGACTAAGGTTGTCATTCATTAGCTTTAATATTATATGCGACGGACTGCCATGTTTAGGGTACCCTCCGGAGCGTGACACATAATATTAAAATATTAATTATAGTAGTATCTCTAATTATAACTTATAACTATTATATTCCCAAGTTACTATTTCTAATCGGATTTTCTAAATAAAGGAAAACTCATGGGGTTCACAACACCTTCCTTATGTACTAAAGACTCAAGGAATGCCACTGTTGATTCTATACTCACTAGTAGGGAGGACATGCTTCGCATGCTTAAGTTCCACCTTAAGCACACTTAGCAAAGGATGAAACAAGTTCATGATGGGAGGAGAAGTGAATGAAAATTTTAGATTGGTGATTGGGTCTTGCTAAAGCTACAACCATAAAGATAAGGGTCTCTTAAAAGCTCTAGAGTCCATAAGCTAGTTCCTAAATACTATGGTCCTTACAAGATTATGGATCAAGTAGGGAAAGTTGATTACTGGTTAACTTTACCTCTTGAAGCAGCTATTCATTCCACCTTTCACATGTCGCAATTGAAGCCTTTTCATGGATCTCGACTAAATTTGATCATTGATCTGCCTGCAATACATGAAGAGAATGAGTTAGAACAGCAATCCATCTTAGATCTGAGAATAGTTAAGAGGAACAATGGAGCAAACATAATGGTACTCATCTCTTGGAAGAATTTGTCTCCATTGGAAGCTACCTGGGAATTTTTCAACAACTCCAGACTCAGATTTCTAGATTGTCCTTTGTGGACAAGGGATTTGTAAGATAACAAGGATTGAATTGAATATGATGAAATTAGGGATTTCTAAGTGTGAAATACGGGATAAAGAAGATAAAAACGAAACTAAAGTGAAGTTAACTTGTTTAAGTGAAGGAAATGTCTTTGATGGATACGATGGTGTGAAAGGGAACGGGTTGACTGAATTGAATGATAAAGCTGGATTGGGCTTGGGTCAAGTTATATGGATCCAATTATGATGGGTAGTAAACTAATATGTCCTCAAAGCATAGCCTAAATAAGCTTAGTAAATAAATTGTTAGATACGTAAATCACATAGAATATTATAGAGTTTGGTTTGTTACAATTGTATTTGAGTTGGCAATTTGTTGCACATACCACTCCTTCATATTTCCATTATTTTCACATGTAGGGAGCTTGTTATACTACTATATATGTAATTCAAGTGCAACACAAAAAAGTAGGAAAAATATAAAAACTTTATTGCTCCCAAAAATACTTGCATCCGAGTATTTATTTCTAGCTTGCATTTTAGTGAGAATTCACAAATTAGCTCGTATATGAGCAATTTGATTAATTGTTCTCCATTTCAAGCCATTTGATTTCCCACCACATTCCAAAATCATATAAAAGGTAAATAGTAGTTGGCCTATAATCAATTGTGTTATGACATTGGAGAAATAAAAAAAAACAAAAAATCCAAGCATTTGAAAAAAATCCCAACAATACCAAACCAAAAATCGTGTCACGCCGTTTTGAAAAGGTGTCTTTAAAACACAATTTGAACTCTGTATTTTTGGATTTTTTACTTCTTCTCATCTGTGTTCTTGGGAGTTTATATATATATTTTTTTAAATTTGCATTTTTTTTTTTGCTTTTCCTTTATCTTTTTTTTTTTCATATATATTTTTCCCGAACCCATGGGCTTGTCTGCATCTGCAACTGCAATTACTGGCGACATCCTTATGTTCCTCTTAAAAAAATAAAGAAGAGGTTTTTCTTGACCAATTCACTCAATTGATTTACTTTTAATTTCGAGACCTGCCCTAATAATCTCCAATCCCTAATTTTCTTCTCCAACTCGAGCTTCTACTAAAGAAGTGTACGGTGTCTTCAGACGCAACTGGGCTTCTTCTTTGAGGGTAATCTTCCCCACTCTCTCTTCCTCACACGGACATCAATTAGGTAGTTGTTCTCTACTGCTTTAGGGTTTATGCCAGTTGATGCACGCTTAAATAAAATTACGATTATGAATGGATGAAATGGAGAATAAAGCTACCTGCTTTGAAATGAAAATTGCTTATATGTAGTAAGTAAGTGCATTAATGAAACAAAGATGGGTTTTAGTTCCATTGTTTTAGTTTTTGCACTTTTCCACCAAATATTGTTCGAATACCTGGAAAATTTAAAGCAAGTAAAGTAAATTCTAGGTTTTACAATTTCATAGAAAACAAAAAGTTTTGTCGGAATAATTAAATTAGCCGGAGGAGGACAAGTCGCATCTTCTTCATCATTTCCTAATTTTAACGTTCGATTGTTCATTATACTTATGTTTGTTTTTGGTCTTATAATGTTACTGATCATTGCGAGTTGTCTTCATAGCTTCGTTATTATGCTTATACGCGTGTGATAATGGGAAATGTAATTACATATTTTCTGATTAAAATTTTTTGACGTCGCTGTTTTTATATAAAGAAAAGGGAGATTTTTTGGTTCTTTTAGGGAGGGGTGTGGCGTCAGGAAGAAACTTTGTTTAATTTCCTGGTGTAATTTGAAGGTTCAGATTGAGATTTAAGATGGGTTTTGTGTTTAGATTGTTGGGTCTTGTTTGGTTCCTTAGGATATGTAAAAGGGTATTGGTGTGTTCTGTTTGGTTGAATACTTAATCATCTAGCAAGGAAAGCAGAGTAAAATTTTATTGTTTATTTCATAGGGGTAAGTTTGGTGTGGTTCATGGAAGATTTTAACAGAGATGACTGAATGAAACATGACTTGTATAGATGAATGTTTGAAGACACTGATATGTTTGATTGGTAAATGTAGCACCTTTATGACCTGAAAGTTCTATTTTTTATCTTTTCATGGTTTGCAAAGGATTTGGAAGTGGCTCGCTTGGCTTTTTCATAATTTATTGAGAAACAATTGGGTATTGCTCCTATTCAGCTTACTTATGATTTTGTGTCTACTGAGCTACATACTATTGGATCTTCTATGCCTTATATTTATCTTTATTTGGCACAATGTTTTTCTGTCTCCGATTAAATTGGATCAAGTGCAGTGGTGTGGAGTTATTTATATAGCTGATAGTGACAAGGCTAATCACTAATGTGAAGTTTAGCCATTTTAGTTGCTGCTCTTAGACTTCTTTCCCCTATTACTTCCACTTGTATACTGACATTTTGTGTCATTTGCAATTATGGTAAGCAGGTCATAGGTTGAATGATTACCAAGTATAATACTTGGGACATGGTCATTCCATTATGCTGATTATTTATGAAGAGATGGCTGATCAGGATAATAAGTTATGTTGATGGTATCGTTTATTTGACATATTGACCTCCCACATGGGCAGTTGTAGTTTCTTGAGCTTATGTGCTTATGACTCTTGCTCTCTCAATCTATCTCGTGTTGGAGCACCTATCAGCAAACAAGAATTCTGAGGTTCTTTCTCAAAATTTCTGCATCTGGTTCAATTTCATTTGAGGTCAGTGCATAATGGCTTGTATAAATTTTTTTCATATGTTTTTCATTTTCCTCTTGCTTCATAGGAGCAAAAGCTCTTAACTGGAGTTATCTTGATGGTACCATGCTATGCAGTTTTATGAAAAGGATTTCCAATTGCCTTACTATCTGCAAAGGAAAGCTGACTCTTATAATCAGTGGGTGTGATTTTTGTCTTTATCTGCTCCATCTAGCTGTTCCCACCTAGCGGGAAGGCTTGATGTTTTTGTTGTTTATTCAGTTGAAAATTATCTAGAAGGAAGCTGAAATTATAGTGGTGCAAATGTTGCATGAGTGCACAAATATGAGATCAGATCACTCAATGTCGGTATAAAATCAAGCATTAGGCCAATTTGTTTTGCTGGAATGGGTCAATTTGTGCATACAACGTGTGTAGTCTGGTTCCCTTCCCACCCCAAGAGAGAAGGAATAAAAAAAAAAAATAAAAGTGGTATAGTTAAGACACTTCTACGTAATATCTGAATTATAATAGTAGGGCTCTTGAATGATGCATATCCTTACATCCCTTACGTTCATGTTGTAGGCGGTGATGAATCCATAATGAATTGTTCAAAATAGTCAAGAGTCTGTTTGTTTCATTTTATTCTGGTCAGTTTGACATATATTTTTTTTTTTGTTTTCAAATAGATATTTGTTAAGAAACAGATATATATGAAAAACAGACATTTTTACTCATAAACAAATTGAATACAAATAAGATATATGTAAGATACAGATACGGATACAGATTAGATACAAATGAAAATCAAACAATTCAAACAGACCCTAAACTTTTTAATCTGATGTGTTTTATATTTATGGGTAAAAATTCCTCCTTCCTTATGGCGGAAACTTAAATTGAAGTTCATCAAATAGGCTACTTAATTATGTAGACATGGAATTGGTGTCCTGGAACTCAGGACCTCTTCCTTTGTTAACACAATATATTTCATTCGGCAGTCAATTGATGTAAAAGCTTAAGTTTCATTTGGTGTGATTTTACATTTATTGGTTACCAGCAACTAAGGCTTTTATATAGTGTATAATATGGTAATTAGGGTGCCAATGTTCAAGAGCATTGTAGAAAGGTGTATTAGTATACCTGTTATAAGTATGGAACCATTTTGCTTCCACCATAACTACTAAACTATTTATGAAAATTATCTTTTAATCATTAACTTTTCCCCCTTTGGCAGAATACTTGACACCGAAAATAATACTAACATGTCTCTTATATTGTTCTTATTACGCTACAAACTTGAAGGATGTGATAGCTTTTCATGTGTCCTTTTATTCTGATAAGACTGCAAGAATCATAAGTCATGTGCTCTCTAAATCTTCGTGTTCAAGTCTTATATCTGAAATATTTTTAAAATAAATTCCTTATAAGTGATGAGCTACGAAACCTAACAAGTAGCTAAATTACCACAAAAACACTAACTACCAAATCACATACATCTGTAAAATTCGTCTAAATGCCGAATGAAATCAAATAACAAAAACTGTACTGGTACTGGTTATTGGTCCTTTAAGGTGGAGGGTTTTAAGTGCAAACGAACTCAGTATCCTAGGTCACAAGAGCCATATTGGATTCAAGATCCCAAAAATCCATAAACTGAAAAAATATTTATATTGGACTATCTCCACCATATCAATTAATGCTAGTCCAATTCATTGGTTCCATTGGTAATATTCATTCTACATTTCCTATCCACTGTTTCGTCCTGTATCAAGATGTCCAGTCAATAACTGCCTTACTAAAATGGTTATCAATCTAATCTCACTTTATATAACATATTTAAAAATAAAATTGCATGTAAATAACGTGCACATGTTTAGGGACATTCGTTTGTGATTTATCTAAAGGGTCATGACATTGAATTTATAATTGATTGGTTTAATGACCTGAATTCTACTTGAACTTTGCTCAAAAGAGTAGTTAACTACCTATACTTTGTAAAGGTCAATATACTTTTGAGGACACGTTTACTATCTTGTTGACGTTGCTATCATCGTCATCTCACGTGGCAAAATCCCCCCATCACTTAAAGACACATGTTTGTTGCAAAGAAAAACTAGCATACGGAGAGAGAAACGAATAGAAGAAGAAAGAAGATTAAAGGGAGAAGAAAAGAAAAAAAAGGAAAGTAGAAGAAGAATAAGGAAGTCCAACTAATATCACACAAAATCAAAACCTCTACCTTTTCATTGCGGAAATTGCACGAACATAATAAAATCATTAATGAAACATTCAGATACAACAAATGCTAATTGAATGGATCATAGAATAATAAGATTGAAAATCGACAAAAATTTATGTTTCCATGAACTTCGACTGTAGTCCAATTAGATTAGGAAACTTCAATAAAAAATAAAATCGTGCATGATTCTATGCTTAATTATGGGATCCTTTTCCCTTAAATTTTTTCTCCTTCTGGATGCCAAGCCTCTATTGAATGACTTCAAGCTCTCTCTCTCTTTTCTTAGGACTGCAAATGAATCGAGCTGTTTGTGAGCTACTTGAGTTTGATTAGCAAAACGACCTAGCTCGAGCTTTGGCTTAGGCTCATGAGTTGGCTCTTGAACAAGCTTATTTGAGTTTGTGAATAGGCTCATGGGAAGGCTTGTTGGTAGGCTTGTGATAGCTTGTTAGTAGATTTTTTTTAATTTTATTTTATGATATGTTATTATATAATTAAAGTAACAAAAACTAATTTCTGTTTAATATTTATAAATATATATTTATAGCAACACTGATATGTTTTTTAGTTTTAAAAAATAGAAAATGGGTAATCTAAATGAGTCGAGCTCGAGCTTAAATTTTATTCGATAAAAAGCTTAGCTCTGCTCAAGCTCAATTCGTAAATGAGCTAAGCTCGAGTTCAAATTAAAGCTCGTTTAACTAAAGAGCAGAGCTTGAGTCTAAATATAAGCTTAATAAAAAGCTTGGCACAAGCTCGAGCTTGGGTCTGTAAAGGCTTGGCTTGTTTTGTAGCCCTACCCTCATTACCCTAACCTCCTCCTTTCTCTAACTTCCATCTTTATTAAAACCCATGTTGTCTTTGAACTCCGTCAAGCTGCAATTGAAATATTAACAAAACTTTGGCAACTCACTGAGTGAGCTCAGGCAGTCGTGAAATAAGTCATAGACACCATTTGAACCCATGAACACAGAAGCATGGAACAACAACCCGTCGGATTCGCCAAACCAAAACCATGAGTCGCAACTTATAACTTCAACCTCCAACCATCCTCTATCCAACCAAAGCCGCACATATGACCCATCGCCTTCAAACCTCACATTAACCATCCATGGCCGTTGTCACCAAGCTTCTCTGACATAACCCCAGCCAAAATTAAATTACTTTGCACTGAGAACCCATTTGTCAAAATTGCACTGGAGCCAAACCATTTGAATCCAATCACTATTGTGATCAAGAATCACCACCCACAAGTATTTGCACATTAACCACCATTCACCATTGATTGACCATTGAAACTTATCAATCGTGTTATTGCCTTGATTGGACTAGTCTTTGTGTTGTAACAACTGGGTCTTTTTCTTTTTATTGAAGTTTCCCAATCTAGATGAATTAGAACGAAGTTCATGGAAACATAATTTTTTTTTTCCAATTTTCAATCTTCTTACTGTTTGATCTTTTCAATCAATCTTTGTTGCATTTGGAAGTTTCATTAATGATTTTATTATGTTCGTGCAATTTCCGCAATGAAAAGGTAGAGGTTTGATTCTGTATGATGTTAGGTTAGACTTCCTTCTTCTTCTTCTTCTTCTTCTTCTACTTTTCTTTTCCTTTCTTCTTAATTTTATTTCTTTTTCTGGCTGTTTCTCTCTTTGATTCTCTCTCTCTTTCTCTCTCTGTACGTCACTTTTTATTAGCAACAAGCATGTATGTTTATGTGATAACCATGTAGGATGAAGGAGCTAATAATGTTAGTGGAGGTAGTGAACATGTCCTCAAAAAGTTTTATTTAGTAGTAAATTGATTTTTTTAAATCATAGGTAATTAATTGCTCTTTTAGGCAAATTTCAGGTTGTTAACTGTAATTGATAATATGGATGCGTGAGATTCTAATTTCTCGTTTGGCTGAAAATTTGTGCATTTCCTTTGGATTGGAGTATGACACTATTTAGTCTATTCCATTAGGGCCCCCCCCCACTTCCACAACAAACCAGCGCCCCCAAACCCACCCCACCACCCCCCAAACGAAGAAAGGAAAGGAAAAAAAAAAAAAAAAAGCTTTCGTAACTGTTTAGCCCTATTGATTCAAAATCTGCTCTTTCAACATCTAAATACTAAATTCTAATCCTAATTTTCCCTCTCAAACCCTAGCTTCTACTAAGTAGAATGAGGTCTTCAGATGCAACTGGTCTTCCTCTTTGACAATAATCTTCTGCTTTCCATCTCACATGTAGGCAGCAAGTAGATTGTTATTCTCTACTGCTATAGATTGAGCCTTTTGTTTCTTAACTTTTGGAGACTAGAACTTATGCTGGCCAATTTATGGATAAATCAAAGTAGGATCATGAATCAACAGAATGGAGATCAAAGCTAGCTCCTTTAAAATTAAAATTGCTGATATGTAGCAAGTATTGATGAAATAAAGATGGGATTAGGTTCTCCTGTTGTTTTGTGTCTGCACTGAAGCTGGAAATGCTACCTATGTCTGGATTTACAAAACCTGCCGTGAGATCATCTGCGTGTGTTTTTACTGCAGTTTTAGGAATTTTTCTAAATAAATTAAACTCAGAATCTGATTGTTTAGTGAACAGATTGCAATTTAGTACTTGTGTAGTTTTGAGTATTTGTGGATTGCAACTGAAAGCTGTTTCTAACTAGTAATTATTTGTGGATGGACTCGGTCCGAGGAATCGATTTTGTCTATGAGAGTCCTTGTTTTTACCTTTTTCCCCTCCTTTAATCTGGAAAGAAAATATATCCTCCTTTTAATATAACATCTTCATTCTAATGAAAACTAATTTTCATCCGTACATGTATTTTTTTTTATTCAGTATTCCCAGAATATGGAAAATATTTTCCAAGAAACAAATGCTTTATGGAGAAAGCAGATTACTTATGTTTTTTTTCCTCGGTAATTAGGATAGTGGATTGGTTCTTGTTTGTGCGTATTGCTTAGCTTCCACAATTTCAGTCATGTAAAAATGTTCTTCGTTTTCCTCCTTGTATGAGATGTATGTCTGCAGCTGTGGGAGGACATTTTTTCTCCCGTTTACACTGTCTTACTATCAACCATAAACTCTGATCATGGTTGATAGATTATATTGTCTATGCACATATATATTTGTGCGTCAGGTTTCAAAAGTTTCCAACACTGAATTGTTTAATCAAAAAGTTTAGACAGTAGTAAACATGAGATGAGATGTCTGTACAAAAAATATTGGAAGTGAATCGGTCACACACACATGATAAAAACTGGTCAAACTTACAAAATTTGCTATTTCAGTTAGTTTATTTTCTTCTGGCAAAAATCAGAAAAGAAAAGTATTTAACCAGTAGAATGTCAGATGTTGCTGGGTTTCCTTTACTGAATATATCTCTGTCCATTTTTTTATATTTGGTATGTTGCCGATTGCAGATCTGCTGCACACCTATTTAATCAAGTAGAGGCGCATAAATCTCTGTTTTTTTTTTTTTTATCAGAAGAGCAATTTCAAATCAATCCATGGTTTGCTCATTGATGGGTATCAGAACTGAGAGCCCATATTAGATTCACTGTCACAAGATTTGGAACTCTTAAATTTGCTGGTCTTGGATAGTCAGCATGCAGTCAACTTGCCATCTTCATTCAGTTTTTTATTTTTGCAACAGTTACAGGTTTGTGATTTTTTCATTCTGGCATTCATATTTTTTACTTCAACAATCTTGAAGAAAGTAATGTATTGTAGGGATCAAGGTTTAAATTCAGCTCAATGGATGCAAACCAAAGATCTCAGTTCAAATCATCTGATGAGAAAGCTTAAACTAAACAGAAATTATCGTCATTATGAATCGTTCTTATCTAAGAGGGGAACCATAAGGTTTGTGGTTCCAAACACGGATGACGGTCACCTCTCTGTTTCCACCTTGGAAGAACATATGGATACAAATAATGCACCAAACACAGATAGAGAGAGCTGGTTAGCAAATTGGTCACCTCCAAGGTATCTGTGGAGAGGACTATCTGCTCTTGTTTTGACTGGGCAAGTGATTATTCGGATGCTCAAGGGGAAAATCCATTGGCCTAACACTCTTAAACAGCTGGAGAGAGTTGGACCTAAATCAGTTGGAGTTTGCCTCTTGACCTCTGCTTTTGTTGGCATGGCTTTTACAATCCAGTTTGTTAGAGAATTCACCAGATTAGGGCTGAACAGATCCATTGGTGGGGTACTAGCTCTTGCTTTCTCTAGGGAGTTGACTCCTGTGGTAACATCTATTGTAGTTGCAGGGCGTATTGGGAGTGCATATGCTGCAGAATTGGGAACAATGCAGGTATCTGAGCAGACTGATACATTGAGGGTCCTTGGGGCCAACCCTGTGGACTATTTAGTCACACCAAGGGTGATTGCATCCTGTGTCGCTTTACCCTTGCTTACTCTTATGTGTTTTGCAATGGGGATGGCATCAAGTGCTCTCTTAGCTGACTGTGTATATGGTGTTAGTATCAACATTATTTTGGATTCAGCTCAGAGAGCCCTTAGATCATGGGACATTATCAGTGCGATGATCAAGTCACAGGCATTTGGTGCAATCATATCCATTGTGAGCTGTGCGTGGGGGGTCACGACTACAGGAGGAGCTAAGGGGGTTGGAGAATCCACAACATCAGCTGTGGTTATATCTCTTGTTGGTATTTTTATTGCTGACTTTGCATTATCCTCCTGTTTTTTCCAGGGTGCGGGGGATCAACTGAAAAATTGTGTGTAAATAACTTAGATGAATATTTTGACTTTGTTTTCCCCTATTACAGGCTGCATTTTTATAGCATAGCGGCTGTGAATGGAAGAATTTGTCTTTATCTGCGCAAAGCTGTTTAACGGTTCTATCCCTCGGATGGATATTTGCATTTTTGAATTTTTTATTTCATGTCTATCCCCGATTATGCGTACACTTGTGCTGGTGGAGTAAACTTTTAACAATTATATATTGATTCCTTATCCAAATGCACGATACGACGAATTCGAGAAAGCAAAAGTTTCATCCCATAGGTGGCTCATCGAGCATTCACTTTGCACTTGGAATATCAAATTAGGGCTGCATCGTTTGATTTTTATCTGTATTTGGTGTGTATCTAGTTTGTTTGATCTGTTTATAAATAAAAATGTTTATTTTTATTTTTGTATCTAGTTTTTGACAAATAGTCCGAACCGAAATGATGATGTGCCGTATTTGTCAATTAGCCACACTGAGCCCTAAGCTATTATATCTTGGAACAACTGTTAATGGGTTAGACTGCTGTTGTAATGGTCTTTCATTATCAAAATATGCCTGGGCATGGTCTTCCTATGATGAGATGAAACAACAGATGACTGAGCTTATGGGCTAATACAATTCGTGGTGCTAAGATTCATCCGTAGAACGACCGTAGAAACTGGGTATGAACATGTGATTGCAAACTTCCTTTTTGGTTAAAATGTCAAATGTTGTATCTAAAAGCTAGAGTGAGAAGTAAATTGATGGCAATATGAACCTTACGAAGCTATGTGCTGTAACTATCGAATGTAGTATTTGAAATGTTTTTAACCGGAGATTTTCTCAAGCAAATGGAAAAAGAGATACCCAAAAGATGCAATTGGTAAATAGGTAATAGTGATACAGATGACATCTAAAAAATCCATGTCCACTCAATGATGTTTCATTTAGCATATGGAAATATTTTGACGTTAATCATTAAATTCTAAACTAGTTGAAAAGCCCAATCTTTGCAAGAACTTGTGGCCTTGTGGGAAACAAGCGTATTGTTAGAGCATTCGCTGTCAGTTCATTCGACTAATGGGAATAACGGTATAATGTATTGTTAACAAAACAGAATGAGGAAAAAAACTAATAGATGAAAAAACAAAAAATATAATGCCCAGGGATATTATTAGATAATTATATAATCATAATGATAAAATAACAAGAAGACATGGATGGTAAAAATAGTTTGCATGTCATCAAAGTCATGGGTTCACAAGTTAGGATGTTTGAGTTCAATTGGATGAATCGCTTTGGGGCCAAAGGTGAGTTAGTATGGTGCCTTTCCTATCATGGTGAGGTAGACACGCAGGATGTTGAAGGAGTTTGTCTTCCTAGTTTCCTTTGATTGTGCCAACCTTCTTCTTTAGATTGTTGGGGATAATCTTATTAATAGCCTCAATTTGTTTGTTATTATATGGATGTGCCAACCTTCTTTTTTAGATATGATGGTTTGCATAGAAATCTCGAAATCTCTAGCTATTGAATTTTGCTCCGGTGTCTTTGGCAAGGATGCAAGGAACTCTAAACCTGACAAGGATGTGGCCCAACACAAAAGACTGCACATTTTTTTCCCCGGTTATATTGACCACTAGTTTGGCTTGAATCCATTTAATAAAATAGTTCATTGCAATGATGCCATTTTTCTGTTAGTTAGTTGCTTTAGGGAAAGGTTTGAGTATGTCAAGTTCACCATTCGGTAAGTGGCCATGGGTTAATGAGGGATTGCAACTTTACACCTTAGTGTGTGGTTGAGTGGTGCATTTTTTTTTTGGCATTGAAGGCATTTCAACACCACTTTAGTAGCGTCTTGTTTCATGGTTGGCCAACAGTAATCAAGTTGGAGGGCTTCACATGGTTGCTGCGCACCCACGAATGCAGCTGTTCATGGACCCTCAAATCCCATTCAAGATAGAGGCATCGAAGTAAGGGTAGATTATAGCCCTACCTATGTCATACTTTGCCGATTAGGGTAAAATTGGTTGTGTTGTACATCAACCTCTTGGCCTTTGTTTTGTTATTGGGGATTGTTCTGTGCTTGAGGTATTTCACTACGTGGTCTATTTATGAGGGTTTGGTTAGCCTTGGTTATATCTCTAACACTTCCTATTATTGCTTATCTATGCTTCTTTCTGGGAGATACTTAATAAATGATTTGTTGTTGGCTTAGTCTACACAGAGGATATGTGTATATGCAATTTTGAAAAGTTTGTATGCTTTAGACTTCTTGGCCCTTGGAATTTTTTGAATGCTTAAAGAAGGGGAACTTTGAAGTCAGAGATTGCACAATTACCAAATACTTAACCATTGCATCGTCCTTGGTATCATATTCACCGTTGTCTTACTAAACAATGGGTTGAGAATCTAAGTAAATCTTTAGTCCTTTTGCTCTGATGTCTCTAGCTAACTTCAGCCAAGGAATTAGAGCTTCATATCTAGCTTCGTTGTTATACGTGTCAAAGCTAAATCTAATTTTAATACTGAAAGACCTTTTAAGTATAAGTTCTGCTCCATTTCCTCTTGAGTAGAACATTCATTGACATGGAGTGTCCATTCCAGTTTATCCTTTTGTTCACTAGGGCACTCCTCTCTAGCGTACTTGACAATAAAATCTACTAAGACTTGTGCCCTGATGGCTTCTTGTGTGCTATATTGAACATCGTATGCACTAAGCTTGATTCCATATTTCATTATGCTCCCCAATGCACCCAACTTGTGTAGGATGTTTTGAAGTGGTCGTTTGTTAATACTATCATTTGGTAGGTCTTAAAATAAAGCTTTAGGCATCAAGTTGAAGTTGCTATTAGTATAGCCATGCAATAAAAGATCGAATCGAGTATTGGACCGTATTGGATTTGTTTTGGTTCATGGTTTAGTTAACAACCTCGAATTGAACCATACTATTTATTAAAAAAAAAAAATTGCAATCGATAAACTAGTAGAAACCTTTTTTTTCCCCTTTTTTTGTGTGTGTTTATTCATTTAAGAGAGATAGTTTGCAATCTATAAATATAGGTAATTGAAAAACATGGAGCTTATAATATTGTAAAGCTAAAATACAACAAATATGATGCTTTAAATATACTAATGTCAACATAAAATGCTTAAATTCTCCTTTTTTCAACATCTTTCTATTGATGCTATCCTAAGTAAGTTTACTGTCAAGTGAAGTTTTAAGTATAATTCATTTTCTATATTAAGGAAATCATTGGTACTTTGTTTGATTTTAATATAATACGAGAAAATGATAAACATTTCGAACTATATATTAAACTTTACTAAACCATTTTTTTAAGTTTGAAAATTAGCGAATTGAATTGTATGATTAGCTTCAATTATATGAAAAAATTGAACCATATTTTTTTGCTTAGTTTAGTTTGTGAGGGAAAATTGGACCAAATTGTATTGTGCATTTCCCCACCTGTTAGGTGAATCTCTTTACATGGTGTACCTTACTTTTGACCCTTGGAAAATGTGATTCACATAGCATATGGGTTGATGTTCCCTTCCTTTTGCTCAAGTAAGAGCCGAAGAGAGAACCAAACCACTTATTATGAGGAAAATGTACAATTGCTAGTTTGTAATTGGTTTGAACCATGCAAAAGGATGAATTAGAAAAGGCCTTCAATTTAATGAAGGTGGCTTCACATTGGTTTGTCCATTGAAAGCTAGTTTGTGTTTTCAAAATTTTGAAGAACTTGGCACATTGGTTGGCAATTTTGGAAACAAATGTGTTCAGGGCAGTAATCTTTCCTATAAGCCTTTAGAAGTTTTTAAGCAACTTAGGTCATTGCATATCCAAAATGGCCCATATCTTGTTAGGATTGGCTTTGGTCCCCCCTTAGGTAATTAAATATTCTAGAAATTTTTCTAAACTAGCTTCAAACACACATTTTGAGCTGTTGAGCTTTCTTTTGTACTGTCTTAGTTGATCAAATGTTCCCTCCTAAATGATCATGTCATCCATGTAAACCTTCATAAACTGATTGATTTGTGGCTTAAAAACTTTTGTCACCATCCTTTGTTATGTTTCCGTGGTGTTCTTGAGACCAACTAACATAACCTTACGACTATATGTTCCACATGTAATGATGAAAGATGTATAGATTTCACTTCCTTTTATTCATCTCGATTTAGTTGTGGCCTAAAAAAGAATCCATTAAGCTTAGTAGGGCATGACTAGACTTGAGTCGATGATCACTCGAGAGTAAGCAAGCGTACCCATCGTAAGGTATAATTTAGCCAATGAGACCAAATGTTGTTGTATGGAGAGATAAAAACAATTACCAATAATTACTTTTCTTAAATCAATTATCGTACCTACATAATAAATTTTATAATAATATTTATTCTTAATTCACTCTTAATCACGACATTATAAATCACCACTAAAATTGCCTATATGAACAATAAACTAGATTCCTTCTATTTCTTCTCATTATTCCACATTGTAGTTATTCCTAATGTAAATTGTGGTAGAGATTCGTTGGAACTATAATGACTAATCTTTCATTAATTAATTGAAACCTTCTAAATTAATCACCTTAGATAGCATTGCTTTTAAATTAATTAACTTACTCGCTAATTAATTGTTCTTTATACTTTGTGAATTCCTCTATTAAGTTTCACCCTAATTCGAAAAAAATTATGTTGTCTACTCAAGATTGCATGCAACCTTATCTAATGCTGCATATGAAATACTAGCTATTATACGGTGCATTTAGTTTGTTAGCTTGGTGTTAGTTTGGTATTTGTTTCACTAAGATTATTTGTTAAAAATAAATACAGATGAAAAATAGATATTTTTACTCATAAATAGATCTTATAAATTAGATATAGATAAGATATAAGTAAGATATATATATACAAATAAGGTATAGATAATATATAGATGAAAAACAAAAAGCCTAAATAGACCCATCATATCTAACAATGATTTTTCTTTCACACACAAATAAGAAAACTAGTCAATTGTTGAACTTGTATGTTCAATGTATATTTTGATAAGAAAATAGAATGCACAATTAGAAACTCAATCATGTTTAGTTGCAGTTAATTAGTAAAACAAGTGCTCAATTTGATTTGGATGTATTTGAACTTATTTTGCTTTGATTTTGTTTGTGTTTGTTGTTGTAGTTTAATATAAACATATTTTAGGCCTTATTTTCTTTAAAATTTCTTAAAACTCAAAACATGAAATTTGTAGAGCTCTTTCTAAGCGTTAAATGGTATCTTGAATCACCTTAAATTATAGATTGGATGAGTAATTTATGTCCAAAATATGAAAAAGTAACGAAGCTTGTGTCAGGATACTATAGGGTCTGTTTGTTTTGGCTTTTTTCCTGTAGATACAGACACTTTTTTAAACTTTTTTTTAATAAAATTATCAAGAAATAGATATAGATAAAAAAAAAGTTGACAGTTCTCATCAAAAGATCAAATAGAACAAATATAGATAAAATTTAGATGCAAATCGGATATATTTACACATATCATTTTAAAAAAAGATATAGATACAGATGAAAAACAGACAATCCAAATAAACCCATAATATGGCATTCAAATGGTGGATTGATCAAAAACATTTTTATCATATTTCAGTGGTCTAGAATTCGGATGCTAGATGATCTTTTGCTTTGTTTTGCAAATAGCATCCGGACGTTACGTCTGTAGTGTCTGAATGCCATATTGTAGAAAAAATGCTATTGTAACATTTAATGCTTAATTGGTTTTTGAAGTTTTAGACCCAATGGTTAAGAGACTTCAACAGGCCATAAATACAAGTTTTTTGGTAGTTGAGAAAAGTTAGGTGAGCTTATTTATTGCATACAAAATCTTGTATACAATCTCAAAAGCTTATTCTTGTAATTTATATTATTTGTGAGTAAAAGAGTTGAGTGGTGTTATAGATTTATTATCTTGCTATCTTTTGTAAAGAATTACTTGATCGTTTAGTGATTATTAAGTGGAATATTGAATTGAGCCTAGTCTGCCAGAAAGCTTCTTGTAAAGACTCAACCCAAGTATTCGTGATTGTGTTGTGGTGTAGCTCCATTTGAGCAAATTGTGTTGACTGAAAGTGTGTGAAGTCCTCCTTGACTGAAGCATTTTTGTGGATTATGGAGACTAGGAAGCGGATCAAACTCCACGTTATATTGTGGTATTATCTCTTTTATCCCTCACTGTGTTATTGTTACACTTTATATTATTGTTGTTTGTTTATTGTTTTTGCACAATTAAGCATTAAGTTTTTGAAAATACAACAATTATTGCACAATCCTCATTCTTTAAGTGTTACTAGATTTCTACATCAATAAGCACACATAGTTAGATATTGGAATAATGAGATTAATTTGATTGGATTATAGTATTCTTATTCACATAGTTCCTTTAGGGTTATCACACCTAGGTATTAAATAAATTACTCACTCATGTTCATTAAATATATAACAATAATTATCATATTCATACCAACAACAATAAAAATAATTCTAAATAAGAAACAATTAGGAAAAGAATAAACTCGATTAGTTTCTTCAAAATATTCAACGATTGTTCTAATTAATCTTTTCTTTATATTCTTCTTTTCTTAGAATCTTTCAAAATATTCTAAAACATATGAGAAAAGCCACTCTCTAAACCATATGAAAAACCCCCTTTTTCAAGAAATCCTAATGTAGTATTTATACGAAAACAAAATACAAAAAATAATTTAAATTGGATAACCATGAAAAGTACATAACTGTGTTTCTCTATGCTCATCATGTAAAATTCGACTTTAGATTATCTCTAAGAATCCTCAATAAATGCTTCAATTGGTTATGTGCAAACTGTTGGATTGGTAGTTCAAGAGGAATTTGAAGAGTGATAAATTGCTTTTTCACAGTAGCTCTTAAAAAGCATGGATTAAACTTGATTGCTTGAACATATTCTTTTACTATGGATGAATAGGGTCTAATAAAAGATCTAATGGGTGAAAGAACATTTGTTTGAGGTTTATGTATGCAGGGTATGCATATATAGGAGGTAGTGATGTGCTCTCTATTGCTGGTTCTCCATTATATATCTCATATAAGGAATCTATTTTACTAGCATGGAAGTTCTAAATGAAATATCATGTCCCAGATTGAAGGTAGCTATCTATTGGTTTAGTGCGTTTAAAGTGTTTGAGGTACTCTTAGCACTTTTGATGTTCTCCATGACTTAAAATACTCTCTATTCTTCTTAAAGAGAAGAAATTGTGTGGCTTGATACCATGTGGGTTTATTTTGTGAGATCCAATAATTTTAGATCACGAATTGTGATAGAAACCAAAGTAAATATGTTTTTATTGCATCATAATCTAGAGTGAATAGAATGTGTTACTTCCAACAACCACGGTTTAAACAGATTTACCTGCTCAAGATTGGATCTCCCGTGACACCTTACCTTTAATGGCAACTTGCACTAAGCCACTACCTCTCGAATCTCACACATCCAATACTTTCCATGGATACCGTACCTTCTTCCTCCAAAACTTAAATGGTGGGTTTCATCATTGCTAATATCATCATTGTTTAGTACTATTTCGACATTATCATTGGCTCAGGAGTGATGGGTGTTGCTTGAGTATCCTTAAACCCTCATGAGTGATAGTAACATAATTGGGGATTTAAATATGAGAAATCTCTAGGCTTTCGCCCCTTTTATTGATAGATTATTGAAGGGATTGTTCTCAATAATAGTAGGTAGGAAATAACTTTAGAATTTTTTTTTTCTGGATTTTTCTATTCGTTTATTTAATTTATGCATTTTCTATAATTTTTAGTTTTATTATCTACCTAAGATTTTCAATAACAATGACTGAATATTAAATTATGCCGCATATTCTCTAGATAAGATTAATAATAGATTAAAATATATAGGTTAATGAATAAGATACAAATGATCTGATTGTAAAATATTAAAAAGACAATAGTTAGTTTTTTGTAATTTAGGAAAGAGAAAAAAGCCTACCAAGGTCATAATTCCTCGTACTCTTGGGGGGACAAACTATACTTTGGTTATTCATATGGGCAAACATTTGCGTCCGCTTCTACGGACTCAAAAACTTTTCTTTCTTTCTTTATTCCGGTTTTTGTTTTTTACCCCGAGGTCAATTTCACTGACCGACCATAGTGAGTTACGTTTTTCTCATCCACGATTTGCACAGAAATCTTTCAATCATGCGTCAAATCTACCAAGTTTAAAAGATAGGAGGACCACTACAACAAACAATGGAAAAATAAAAAAAAAAAGAAAAAAATTTGTTTTACCGAATTTTCAATTCCATGTTAACCGACAGCTGAAAAGACGGGCAGGCTCAAAACACTAGAAAAGCACTTTAGATATTTCTTTCATGAATATGACCTGACCTCAGCGAATCTGTAGTCCTTTTCAGTCTAACAAGCCCTGAAACCCTAGATTCTGCAGACCAGCAGCAGCAGCAGAGCAGACAGCTAATATCGGTTGAATAATTTAATAGCCATAATTATGGATCTGGTTTTCCATCATTATTGTTGATGGAGGCTTATCATGATCTAAAAAAGAAAAAAAATTCCATAACTAGGGATAGATTTTTCTATCCAGAAAACTGGGGCAAGATTTTTATCCAGCCAAATTTTCTTTTATTTTCCATCTTCCACAGGGGCCACAGTTTTTTTTTTTTTTTTTTTTTCAAATTACGATGGAGAAATAAACATTAACATTAAGCAGGTTGCATCAGCCAAGAAAGGGAAGATAACGCAACCACACCAGACAAAGAGGCTGTTGTTGCAATAAAAATAGTAAGAGTTAAAAGCTAGTGTCTCTTATTTAATAGTCCATGGATGAATGATGCTAGTTAGTCATAAGATCATTGATTAAAGGCCCAAAATTAAAATCATTTATATTAAACTTGGTCTGTTGAAATTAAAAGATTAATAATACAGAAAGTATGCATAGTTATTAGAATAATTTAACATTATTTTCATATAAAGGCATTACACACACATATATAGAGAGAGAATTTTAGGGGAAAATGGCAGACTAAGTATTTGTAGACTTTTAATTTTTAGCAATTTAATGTCTTAATCTTAAGTTTTAACAAATTGGTGCTTATATTTTCAAAATATACGTGACTCATGTTTGTGCTAACAAATATTTGATGAACATAATTTAAATGATAGGATAATGACATAACGATTGCTTGTGTTTTCAACTTTTTGGTAGTTTTTTTGTAGTTTAGTGTAGTATCTTTAGATTTTGATAATTTTCGGCCAAGTATGTGCCATTATCCTATCATCAAAATTAGTGTTTGTCAAATATCATTTAACAAAGATACTAAATTGTACATACTTTGAAAGTACGAGTTTTGATTTGCCAAAATCTAAAGATGGGGTACGAAATTGCAAAAAATTAAATTACCGCACTTGAATTGTATTTATTCCAAATTTTAGAGTATAATGCTCTTTCCCACATTTTTTCCACCATTATAAAGAATAAAGATTTAGAATTGTCAAATTTATCAGAATGATATCGATAGTTCATATTTGAGTAGGTAAGATATAATTATAATGGCTTGCCATCGGTAATGATGATTTTTTTTTTTACCAGTAGTAACAAATACACACAAAAGGTACACAAAAATTGAGAAAAATCTTGTTGTGTGTGTGTGTGTATGTTTTTTTTTTTTTTTTGCTACAGTAGTCAATAATTCACAATAGGCCGGGTCATATAAGACCCATCTAGGGGCAATTGGTTCGAAAACCATGGAGCTATCGTTTCATAGGGCAAGCTCGCCCTTGAGCTAGCCCATTAGTAATTTTTTTAATTGTATAAGAAATTAAAAACAACAAAATTTTAATTTAAAATAATACTTTAAACTTAAAATGAAAATTAAGGCTAAGAATATTATAGTCGTTAACCCATTTTTAGAAAGAATTATTAATAATGTGGATTTATTATGCGCAAAGACATCGCATTTTCGTTGAAGTATTAGTGATATTGAGTAGAATGATACTCTAAGAGAGTACAAAAGAAATAAAATTATTCTCTTCATGGAATTTTATATAAAGCAACCTGACATGTTTTTGAATACTGAGAATACATAATAAATAATTTCTATTTACATGATAAATAGTCAATTTTTGTAATTACTCGACCTAGATAAACTTGTGGTTTTACAGTCTATTAGCTACAAACTAGCTTGAACCAATAGTTTTTCGGATCCTTTACAGGTGTAAACACAATTGAGTTCTGGCCTAAGATTTGTTGGTTCGATTAGACCTGCCCTATAGAAATGTCTATATAGTAACCTATCATAAGTAATGGGGATTAATAAACACAAAAGTGCTAATAAAAAAAATATGGAAAGCTATTACTTTTAAGAAAGTCTACATTATTTAGAAATGAGATCGTTTTATTGGTAAAACTTATATAAAACAACAAGACATCTTTTTGAATTACATTTATTTTTTTACCATCATATAATAAATAATCTCTATTCATTTGAAAAATAGTTTAAACATTAAAAGTTATTTCATTTTTAAATTTTTTCTTTAATTTTTATTTTATATTTTTTTGAATTATTATTTTTCTCTTCTTCTTCTTTTAGATTTTATTTTTGAAAATTTTCATTACTCAATATGAATGGACTTGCTAGGTCCATGGTTCATCATCCATAAACTGGCATAGAACCAAGAATCCTTTAGGTCCCTTATTTGCTCAAACTCTTCCAAGTTCGAGTCTAAGACCTATTGGTTGAATCAAGGTAGGTTGTTGGTAAGACTTGCTCCATGGGAATGTCTAGATAGTAGCCTACTAGAAATGTCTGCGTGGTAGCCTAATAGATGATGATGCTTAAAAAACATAAAGATAGTATAATAAGAAATGGTAAATTACATTAAAAAAATATAAACATTTGATGGTAGATTCGTTTAATGTTGAGAACTTAAATGATTAAAAACACGGATTTGCAGCGAATTTTTTTTAAACCCTAAATTCCCAATTGGATCCAAGTAGTTTAAATAATTTAATGGGAACATGAGATTATACCTTTTCGATTCTTAACCTCGTTGGATCTGAAGATGCTGCAATCGTGCGATCTTCCTCTATGATATCTACATAAATAACCACCTTAAACGGATTTTGTGTGTATGCTAGCACGTTGGAATAGTTATGGATGTACTTCGGAATTTCTCATGAAAGGCTCTCATGTTTTACCAATTTTGAGAATTTAGATTTTCTCTGCGGCCTTGATGTGATGGCAAGCATCGTTAACCTAAAACGAGGGCCATCATGTTATATTTATATTCGTGACAATATCTTACGTATTAGAATATTGTCATCATCATAATCCTTAGTCCAATTAGGGTTTCCTCATTTAAAAGACATTGCCTTACTTTTAAATCATGCTATGCAAAGTAACGATTTTTACTTTGTTATTATCTATTATTCTTAATTAATTAAGATTAATAAATAATTAGATAATTCTCATGGGTTTATTTAAATTAAACATGATCCATTTGATTCATTCTTTGTGTATGATCATGTAGGTTCACTTAATATTGACAATAGATCTAAAAACTCTTTTTAGGACCATAAGACATAAGTGGCCTTTGGCAAAATATTATGTCTCCTCCAATTAAGTGAAGATTGGTGATTCGACTTTACCTATGAAAAGGTTAATTATTTAATCTCTTCGTCACATAATAGCTAATGATTGAACATAGGGTATGGATCATGTCACTTACATATATTGTTTAATCATGAATTTTTCTTGATTTTAGAGTTTGATTGAATAAACCAGATATTATTGATAACTCATCAATTTATTTTGGCATGACCATGCATTTTTTTCTCAGTCTCACTTTTTAAGAGAGTTGAAAGATATCTCTCTCAAATTAGTGAAGAGGATAAATTCTTTTAAGAACACTCATATCCCTCAACACAATTTATTCCATATGCAATCTCAGCTTTATGATCATCCAGTTAAAGATGATGAAGAATTGAGTCAAAACATAGAATTACTATGTAGCGATCTATAATGTCATTAGCTCAAAGGACTAAAATCACTGCAGAAGTATTCATAATGCGGACCCATATGATACTCTATTGGTGGGTCGATCCAATACAATATACTCCTATGTATTTATGTGCTGACGTAATACCTTATATTATGATCAGTAAAAGATGATTATTGATTCGCTTACATATTAGTCTTATTATTCCATATAATAAGCGACTAAAAATAATTCAGAATATCGTTCATTATCTTATAATTTTACCATTAAAGCCATGCACTTTAATGATATATATAATATAAAAATAAATAAATTATAATGAAGGATAAAAGTATCATATATTGATTAATAAGAGGGTTTTATGCTCCATCCTAATATAAATAATGACTTATGGATAAATAGCAAATGCGTTGGACAAGTGAAAATTATTCAAGAAGAACAAGAGTAGACAGCTGTACACCACCCCTTAGGTCGTTAGCTCTAGATCTTACGTTGCCAACATTGGTGGCTAGTCTTCATGGCCTTAGTTTTGTTTGTTGAGTTTTAAGCCATCAGTGTAAATCTTGGCTGCCAACCTATGTTCCTATGTTGCTAGCCTATGTGCCAGCGTACATACATGGAAGTTTTGAGGTTTCCATGTTCTATACAAAACCCTAGCCTTATGCCTTCTTCTCAAAAACCTTTTCTAAGCTGTAAAAAACCTTAAAAACCTCTCTAACCTGTGATCTTGATTCAAGGAGGAAGAATAAAGAAATAGGTAAGTTGATTTTTTTTCTTGAATTTCTTGTTAGTATTAAAGGGAGTTAAAAATTTTTTGGAGAAATTTTGGGGAAACCCTAATTTTAGGTGATTGGAGATTTTGTATTCTATAATCAAAAGAAGGAAGGCGTGTATGAACCTAAGGTAGTTGTAGTTTATTTTTTTTTTCCAGTTTAGGGTTTTGATGGTTATAGAATTATGTTTATTTTGTAAAACCAAGTTTTGAATGAGTATTTGATGGTATTTAGGTGGTTTTGGTGAAGTTACGTTTTCTGCTCCATATATTGTTTCAGGTACGACCTTACCTTGGTTTTTGTTTGTGATTGTGGGCTTAGTATTTGTAAATTGGTTTAATGTTATCTGGCTTTAATTGATTTGCTACTTGTGTTTGGTATATCGAGAGTACTGTATTACTAGGATGGCGCCCTGATAATCTACGTGTGGCATTATCTCGAGTAGAGTTATGCATAAACATGATTCTAGTAGTTTAGGAGTGGTACGGTATGGTGCCTAGGGTATGTAGAGAGTACCAAACACTAATATATATGTATAAAAGTATTTTGTATACAAACTTGTTTTCATAGAGCCATGAGGTACGTTAGGTTTAGGACTAGTTACAAATGGTTCTAAACTATGTTGTTTGCCTGGCTAATTAAAAATAATATCTTGTGTTTGTTGCATAAGTTATTAAGTTGCATGTGAAATTTGTATGATGCTTGTTCATGTGCATGTGTTTGTGGTATAACATATTGAGCCTTTGCGCTCATTTCTTTATGTTTTTTAAGGACAAGTGATGATCCAATAGTGTTTGATTTATCAGGATATAATGTATTCGTGGATTATGGAGAAAAAATAGTAGAGCTGACTTTCTAGCTGATTACTAGATGTGTAGTGCCGACGATAGCTAAGATTTGAAGATTTTATGAAGTTTTATATAGTTTTATGAATCTAAATATTTTATGAGACCTTTTCTTATGGTGTTTTAATTTTGATCTAAGCATGCTCTTGGTTTATGCCAACTAAGTTGTTCAAAAGTTTTATCACTACATAAAGTTTTAAAAGTACTCTTTATATGTGAGATATTGATGTTATATGGTATTTATCTTTGCGAATCAGTGGAATAATAGCTTTAGTGTGTCCATATCCAGTGAGGCCATGTGGTGGACTGATATTGCCTTCAATTTAGGATGTTATAACTTAGGTGGTATCAGGGCATATGTTATGAATCTTATTAGATCTAAGTAATGAACTCTTAGGGCGATGAGCAATGATGAGAGGGGAAGCAAATAGTTAGAGTTGTTTATTTAGATCAGTATATATGTTATATAGTTGTTTCTTGTAGTGTTTGTTCCTTTAACCCTTTTCTACCTCTTTTCTCATATTTTATGTTCATCTTTGTTAGTATACTACCTAGAAGAAGAGCACTTGATGCTCGTTATTCGAAGACTGGTGAGGAGGAAGTTAATGGAGGACAACCACCTTTGAACCTGCCACCCTTGAATGAGTTACCTCATGATTTACCACCATCACCACCCCCACCGATAGGTCAATAGGTACCGGTTGATCCTATTCAACTCATGCAAGTAGGGAATACTCTTCTTAGGGTAGTTGCACAATAACATCGGACTAGGCATCACGATGTACAGTCATATAGGCCAATGTTGAGGCCTAGAGATAGCGGATATGTAAACAAAATGGCAATGGAGGTAATGGTGCCAAAGCTTGCAAGGCCGCTTGATGCTCAGTTTTGGATGGAAGAGGTAGAAAAGACCTTTGCTGCTGTAGATATTCTTGAAAATAAGAAGGTCGAGTATGCTTCTTATTTGCCGACTGGAGAGCAAATAATTGGTGTTAAGCACCAAGAGATATATGGTTGGAGTGATCACTTCGGAAAGATTATACTAGGCTTTTTATAGAGAGTTTGTCCCTGAGAGCATCAAATAGCAGATGTTGTAAGAGTACTATACTTTACAGTAGGGTAGAATGACTATTGAGGAGTATAAGGTTGAGTTAAACAGGCTGATAAGATTTCTGCCAGATCATCTAAAGGAGAGTAAGGATGATAAAGTGAGCAGATTTGTCACAGGGTTAGAGCCTGAGATTCAGTACCATGTGAATATGATGGATTTGATCAATTACTCAGCTGTGGTCAATAAAGCGAAGACTATTGAGCAAGGTTTAAATAAGATTAAGGGTTGTGAGACATAGAGGAGTCGGGTCTATTTGGGAAAGCGACTAGCTACTAGTGTTGTTACCTAGGATAAGGGAAAAAGCCTATCACACATCAGGTCAGATCAACAATCCAAAGTATAGATAGGAAGTGTATTAGGTGCTTGGACCACATGATCTCGAGGACTGCAAGTGGCTTGAGAATGCTTATTTTTCATGTGGCAAGGTTGGGCATAGCCACAAATTTTATACGAGAGGGTGCTCCTATAGGTGTTTTGTTTCAAGTGTGGGCAACGTGGATACAGGGCCATAGAATACAAGGAGCCTAGATAATAAGTGGTTCCAGAAGTTCAAATAGGCCGATCTCAGAATAATGGTCAAGGACAAAGAGCACCAGCTAAGGTATATGCCCTCCAGCACAGGGATATATCTAGAGTAGACAATATTGTAGGTACACTCTCTGTACTTCTGCATAGTGCTTATGTGCCTTTTGATACTGGTGTGAGTTTTTCATATATCTTTGAGTCGTTTGTTTCTATATGTGATGTGTGCTGAGCATATGTCTGAATGTTTGTTTGCAAACACACTGTTGGGGAGTGGAACTATGCTGAACAGGATTTGTAGAAATGTGAATATATAGATAGAAGGTAGGCATCTACCTGCGAACCTAGTACTCTTGGATATGGTAGACTTTGATGTAATCTTGGAGGTAGACTGGTTAGTAAAGTACTACGTTGTGATTGATTATCATAACTTGGTTATGGAGTTTAGTCTGCCAGAGGGGGATCGGTTTGTACATAAGCTTAAAGTGCAAAGACCTCCAGCTCTATCTATATATGAGTTATGGGGAAGGTCAGCTTTAGCAATGACAGCCATAATGATAGAAGATAAACAAAGGGCAGACCTTGCACGGGTACTAGTTATATGTGGATACCTTGATTTTTTCTAGAAGATTTACCAGGGTTACCACTAGAGAGAGAAGTGGATTTTTGTATGAATTTGGTGCCATGTACTTTGCCTATTTCTAAGACACCATATTGTATGGCTCCAATTAAACTTATAGAGCTTAATGTTCAGCTAGAAGATTTGCGCAAGAAGAAGTTTATTATACTAATGTGTCACCTTGGAGAGCTCCATTCTATTTGTGAAGAAGAAGGATGGCACCATAAGGCTATATATAGATTACATAAAGTTGGACCAAGTGACTATTAAGAATAAGTACCCTGCCAATAATAGATGATTTGTTTGACTAGCTGGTAGGAGCACGATATTTTCAAAGATTGATCTCAGATTAGGATATCACCAGTTGGGGGTTAGAGTAGAGGACATATGAAGATAACCTTTAGACCAAATACGAGTATTGTGAGAGTGTAGTAATGTTGTTTGGTCTTACCAATGCACCAGCTATTTTTATGGACCTTATGAATAGAGTCTTCAGAGATTATCTAAATCCATTTGTAGTAGTCTTTATAAATGATGTTCTGGTGTACTTTAAAACCAAGGAAGAACATGAAGAACATCTAAGGTTAGTTATGAACAAATAGCATGATGAAAAGTTGTATGCAAAATTCACAAAATGTAAGTTCTGGTTAGAACAAGTATCTTTCTTGCGACATATTATTGATGGATATGGAATTGTAATGGATCCTGAGAAAGTAAAGGCAGTAGTAGAATGGCCAACTGCTAAAAGTGTGATAGAAATTAGAAGTTTTCTAAGAATGGCAGGATACGAGAGAAGATTTGTAGAGGATTTTTCCAAGATTGCAAGTCCTTTAACTAGACCGACATAAAAAGGAGTAAAGTATGAGTAGGATGAGAACTGTGAGAGCATATTCCAACAGTTGAAGGAAAGGCTAGTATCTGTCCCTGTGTTGGCTTTACCGGTAAGTGGTGAGGAGTATGCTATCTATAGCGATGTGTCTATACAAGGATAAGGCTATGTGTTGATGCAAGGAGGCAGGGTGATAGCATATGCATCTAGATAGTTAAAGCCTTATGAAAAAAATTACCCTACTCATGATCTAGAACTGACAGCAGTGGTTCATGCCTTGGAGTTGTAGAGGCACTATCTGTATGGAGAAAGGTGTAAAGTATATATGGATCATAAAAGTTTCATGTATCTTTACCCAGAGAGAGCTGAATATGAGATAGAAGAGATGGTTGGGGCTGATCAAGTACTATGATGTGGATATTCAATACCACTCTAGGAAAGCGAATGGGTAGCAAATGGCTTCAGTAGAAAGTGAGTTGAGAATTTAGCAGCTTTGATCAACTTTAAACGTCGTTTGCTAGATGATACGGGGAAGCTTAAATTAGAGATAGTGACTAGATAAGTAGGTGCAAGACTGATGAACTTGTAGATTTAGCCTACTAATATAGAAAGGATTAAAGCAGCTTAGACAGATAATCAAATATACAGGAGGTAAAGAAGAGGATGAAAGTAAGCACGGTAGCTAAGCTTCAGATTAATGGAGAAGGTGCTATGAGATATAAAGGAAGGTTATGTGTACCAAAGTAACGAAAATTTAAGGAGTTACCGAAAGAGGCACACTACTTTGGTTATTCAATCCATTTGGGAGGTAACAAGATGTATCATGATCTAAAGAAGATGTACTGGTGGAATAACATGAAGAAGGAAATTACAGAGTATGTATTTAAGTGCTACGCTTGTCAGTTGATCAATATTGAGCACATGAGACCAACAGGTGAATTAAAGCCTTTACCTATACCTCAGTAAAAGTAGGAGTACATAACCTTGGATTTTGTTACTACTCTACCTAAAACTAGGAAAAATTTTGATCAATATGAGTGATTGTAGACAGGTTTACCAAGGTAGCCCACTTTATACCGATTCAAACTGGGCATACCATGGAATGGTTAGCAAGGTTGTATATCAAAGAAATAGCGAAGTTGCATGGAATACCGGTGACTATAGTGTTAGATAGAGACACTAGGTTTGCAGGAGATTTTGCAAAAGCCTGCACAAAGCTTAGGGTACTAAAGTGGTTTTTAGTACTGCTTATCATCCTTAGACAGATGACTAATTTGATCGGACCATCTAGATTTTAGAAGATGTTGAGAGCATGTGTTTTAGATTTTGAAGGTAGCTAGGATAAGCACTTGCCTTTGGTGGAGTTTGTATACAATAATATTATCAAGCATCACTTGGGATGCCACCTTATGAAGCCTTATGGTAGAAATGTCGGTTGCCGACTCATCGGGATGAAGTAGGTGACAGACAAATGATGGGACTAGAGTTGGTACAAGATCTTATTAATAAGGTTAAAAGTGAAAAAAAAGGTGTAAGCAACTCAAAGCTGTTAGAAAAGTTATGCAGATAAGAGGAGAGACCTTTAGAGTTTCGAAGTAGGAGAACATGTCCTGCTTAAGATTTCACCAACCAAGAATGTTGTCAGATTTGATTTGAGAGGCAAGTTAAACCCCAAATATGTGAGACCTTATGAAGTCTTGGAAAGGTAGGCGATGTGGCTTATAGATTAGCTTTACCACCTAGTTTGGATGGAGTACACAACGTGTTCCATATTTATGTTGAGAAGTATGTGAAAAATCCTAAGCAGATAGTAGCATTGGAAAGTTGGAAGTGCAATTGAATCTCACTACCGTTGAAAAGCTAGTAAGAATTATGATACTAAAGAGCAGATTTTGAGAAAGAGGGTGATCAAATATGTAAAAGGCAATGGGCGAATCAATCTGAATGAGAAGCTACTAGGAGTTAGAGGAGGATGTGAGGACAAAGTATCCCGAGCTTTTCAATGATTCAGATAATTTTCAAGGATGAAAGTTTCTTTTAGGAGAGAAGAGATATAATATAAAAATAAATAAATTATGATGAAGGGCAAAAGTATAATATATTAATTAATAAGAGGGTTTTATAGTACACCATAATATAAATAATGATTTATGGATAAATGGCAAATGCATTTGGATAAGTGAAAATCAATCAAGAAGGACAAGAAGAGACAGCTGTATGCCGACCCCTAGGCCGCCGGCCTTAGATCTTCTATTGCTGGTGTTAGCGGTTGGCCTTCATGGCCTCAATTTCGTCCGTTGAGTTTTAAGCTACCAGCCTGTATTCCTTCACCACCAACTTATGTGCTAACGTTCATACATGGAATTTTTAAGGTTTCCATGTTCTATATAAAGCCTTAGTCTTATTCTCTTCTCCAAAACCTTTCCTAAGCTATAGATAATCCTTAAAACCTCTCTAACTTATGATCTTCCTTCAAGGAGGAAGAGAATCAAGAAACAGGTAATTTGATCATTTTCAATCCTTTTGGTGATATGAAAATGTGATATTTTCGAATTTCTTGTTGGTATTGAAGGGAGTAAAAAATTCTTGGAGAAATTTTGGAGAACCCTAATTTTTAGTGATTGGAGATTCTGTATTCTATAATCAAAAGAAGGAAGGTGTGTATAAACTTAGAGTTTGTAGTTCTTTTTAGTTTAAGGTTTTGATGATTACAAAATTAGGTTTATTTTGTAAAACAAGTTTTGATTAAGTGTTTGATGGTATTCAGGTGGTTCTGGTGAAGTTAGGTTTTCTGCTCCATACATTGTTCAGGTACGACCTTACCTTGGTTGTTGTTTGTGATTGTAGGTTTAGTGTTTGTAAATTGATTTAATGATATTTGGCTTTAATTGATTTGCCACTTGTGTTTGGTTGGGTTTAGTAGACCAGGAGTATCATGTTACTAGTACGGTGCCCTAATGATTTGTGTGTGGTGTTATCGCAAGTGGAGTTGTGCACAAAGATGATTCCGGTAATTTATGAGTAGTACGGGTATGGTACCTAAGGTGTGTGGAAGTATCCAACACCAATACGTATGTATAAAAGTATTTTGTCTATAAACTTATATTCCTAGAGTCATGAGTTACTCATGTTTAGGATTAGTTGCAAATGGTTTAAACTGTGTTGTTTGCCTGACTAATAAAAGATAATAGCCTGTGTTTATTGCATAAGTTACTAAGTTGTATGTGATATTTGTATGATGCTTATTCATGCATATGTGTTTGTGGTATGGCGTATTAGGCCTTTGCACTTATTCCTTTATGTTTTTTAGGAGCTGGAGATGATCCGGTAGTGTTCGATTTATCAGGATATGATGTATTCGTTGATTATGGGGAGGATGATAGTGAAATTGACTTTCCAGCCGATTACTAGATGTGTAGTGTCGATGATAAATAAGATTTGAAGATTTTATGAATTATTATATAGTTTTATGAATCTAAATATTTTACGAGACCTTTTCTTATGATGTTTTAAGTTTGATTTAAGTTAGTTTTTGTCAACTAAGTTATTTAAAAGTTTTATTATTACATAAAGTTTTAAAAGTACCCTTATATGTGAGATATTCATGTTATATGGTATTATCTTTGTGGATTAGTGGAATAATAGCCTTAGCGTGTCCATATCTAGTGAGACATGTGGGGGCTGATAATACTTTCAGTTTAAGGCGTTACAACATTAAGAATAAACTATTCATGGAAACCTTTTATCATTTTTGAGACTATCAATAATAATATCATAAATTAAAATGGTTTATTAAACAAAGATAAATGTACAAAGGACAATAAAATCCTAATGCCCTAGGGCACATCACTAGCATTTAAACTATAAACCTTTGAGTGATTAAAAAGAGGATGCAATTTTTTACAAAGTAAATTAAATAAAAACTTTTGTAAAATTTATTAAGGTGTTAAAGTTTTGATTAATTTTAGTCAATTATTGATACATTATTTATCTTATTTTGTGAAATGTTGATTTCTTTTTTAGTTATTTGAAAAATTGATACTTTAAATAGATTTAACCTCAAACATTCAAACCTCTTTTGAACTATTAGAAACATAGATATTTTAAATAAAGTTATCGTTAAATGTTGATATCTCTTGACAAGATTTACCCAATAAGAAATATGGAAAGCTATTTTTTTTTCGCTTTTAAGAAGAAAAATCAGTTTTCCCATGTCCTATTAATATTTGGGTACACTATAAATCATACTTGAATTTTAAGAGTTCTTTCATAGTAACACTTCAAGTTTAAAGTGATTGAATATCATTTCATTCAATTTTTTGTTTGTCTAATTTACTATATTACATCTCATTGTTTATGTTTGTAATCTTTGAACAATGAGTGTTGTCTCTTCATTTTTATAGTCACGAGTAGTAAATTTGGTAATTCAAAATGTAATCTGGTTTGATATTTTGGGGAATTTAAGGTGTATGTGTAAAACTGATTAATAAATGTTATAGAATATGTTATGGCAAAAATAAATAAGAAAAGGTATGGGATCTCAGCCTTTAAGTATAAAATATAATAATTATGACATTATCTATATTATAAATAAAATGGTTAAATATCACTAGCTGACATTTTGGCCAACCCATCTTTACCTGTTTAAATTTTGGAATTAAGAATTTATTAACCGTATTGAGGAATGATATTTTGAAAATGAACCGATCTTTCTTTTTTTTTTTTTTTCCATTGAACATGAACTGATCAGCTCAATGCTAATTTCAAGTTATAGGCAAAGGTACATAACTTTTTAGAACTTTTCAATAAGATTCACTGAATGTTTGGTTTTATTCTGATAATGATGAAATAAATAAGATAAATAGCTTTTGAGCATGCAAATTGGCTCTTCTAACAATTTCACGATAGCAATGTACATGGAAACTTGAGACAACATGTCAAATTTTGTTAAATCAAATAAGAAACAAAGGCACAAATAAACAACTAATTCTGTTAGATTATTCTCAGTCCAAAGATTCGAACAAACCAGAAACTGAGACAAATATCTCAATTTTTTTTTTTCCATTTTACTATCATCAAACGTCCTCAAGCATTGGGCCAAAAAGAAAAACATCCTCAAGCATATGCTGTGCTGTGAAACCTCTTAATGGTGCACAAATCAAGGATACTCAACAAAACTTGGTTACTGGTGCACCTGGGTGTCTTGAACTGGCTCAAAGCAGCACCATTCCCAATGAAATACTCCAAAATCTTTCTAAAAGTCCCATTTTCTACTATGCATAACTCCAAGGGCCCAATGGAGTTAGATTTCCTAGAGACCACATAACCATGGTCAGCAAAAGAAGCATCCATTTCCTTGCAACACTCACCAAGCACTTTCTCTTCCACTTCCCCTTTGATTTCCCAATATATTATGTAATGTCCAGGCTGGTTTTTGATGTCGGCATGGCTTGTGAAGTCGACCAGCTCACCCCTGGCTTTGCTTAAAAGCTGCGACCCTTTGTCCACAACTGCTTGAAGATCCTTTTCTGTGTTCTTGTCGATGTTGACCGTTAGAATCAGCTTTCTACGGCATATGAAGTTGAGCTTTGGTGTCCCTTTGTAGAATCCAGCCACCTCCACCACATCTCCTAGTCTGTACCTGTACAGCCCTGTATCTAGTGGTTAGCTGGTGGCATAATATTATGTATTTTTTTCTAATCATATACTCTTTTAAGTCTTATATATTAATTATCTTTGAATAAATATTTCATGATTGCTTTTTAACTTGTACATATGTAGTTTACAAAACACATGGATGAAACACTGTTTGGTTTGCATCTAAATTTTGGAACTGATAAAAAATAGAATAGTCCCACAAGAAATATGAAGAAGAAACTACCCAGAATATAAAAAGATATGGTAACATATATTGATTGTCTTAGACTTTAGGCATTTTAGATACAAAACTTTGTTAACTCCTTCCATATGAGATTAGACGCAAAGTTATGTTCAACTATGAAGATTTATGCCCCACATATTTTCAACAAAAATAATAAATTACATAAGATCTTTAAGATTTAAATGATTCGCATCATCTTAATAAATCACATGAAATTTTTAGGATTTAGATGATTAGCATCACCTTAGAAGACAAGCTGTATAGGGGAAGGAATTTAAAAGGTGAGAAATGAGAAGAAAAAATTATAGAATAATAAATTAAAAAGAGCGATTTTTTTTCCTTACGTTTTTTGGCCAAAGAATTAGAAGAGTGATTGATTTGATCCAATGCGTTGTTAAAGGAAGACAGGAGAAATAGAAGCAATCTTTCTCATTAAAAGAACATAATAAATATAACATAAAATTACCAGTCGTCCATAAAATAATTAAAATGACTAATAGGAAAAAAAGAACATCATTACCAAAAAAAAAATCATAAATACAATATCAAATTACTGTTATGTTCATAAAATAATAAGAAAATAAAATAATAAGATCGAATCAAAATTGAATAGAAAATTAAATGATCCTTTTCATTTTACCATTTTCACTTCCAACTTGGAGGAAATTTTAATTTGGTCGACTTGATAAAAACCTTTTTTCTTACATTACTCCTCGCGGTTTCCTTTTCCTTTTCTTTCTTTCTTTCTTTTTTTTCTCATCTTTAATATTAAAGGTACCCTTAAAAGTTCCACTTTTTTTTTTTTTCCAAACTTTTGTTGACACTTGGGGCACTCACACACTAAAGTATACTTTTAATTTTTGACAATTCAATATCTTTGATTTTAATAAAATAGTGTTTGTATTTTCAAAATATATCAATTAGTGCTTTAATTAATTATATTCAAGTGAAATTTATTTTAACAATAGGATAATAATAGACCAAATATTTATTCTTTCAATTTTTTGACGATTTAGTAATACATCTTCACATTTTATCAAAATTTGATTGAGTTTTTGTTATTCTGTTATTAAAATAAATATCTGTCAAATGTTATTGAATTAAAATACTAAATTGCATATATTTTAAAAGTATAAGCACTAATTTGTCAAATTTTAAAAGGATTAATATCATGAATGATATTTGAATTTTAACAAAATATGCAACTAGTTACTAACTATAAAATTGATCAATTTAATATTTAAAAGAACTTTGTACCTTCATCAAGTTTTTCTAAGTATTAAATTGATCAATTTTATAGTTTGATTATGTAATTGTATATTTTACAAAAGTTTAAAACTACTTATGACATTATTCTAATTTAAAAGTAAATAAATATTGAATTATAAAAAAACTAAGAATAAAAACACTAGACTTGCCATTGTTTCTTTCCTTTTTAATTTCTTCTTGCCCTAGCCCACGAGGTGGTGAATAACGTGGGTTAGTTAATCAGCTTAAAAGTACTGATGATGTGACAGGACCTAAAAGATTATAATTGAAAAAAAGGAAAAAGAAAATCATTAATCTGATTTATTTTGTGGGGCACGATTAATTACGACCGACCAGTTTGAAAGTTTGAATGAACATCTAGGCACCTTTTTCCATAACATAAGATCATATATATATATATATATATATTAAGTATATATGTACACTAAATGGCTCAAATTCTTCCACGTCTGCTTCGTCTAACCGGCATTCCTTATGTTAGAGCTTGATTATCGACCACAAAAAGGCATAAATTAACTTGAAATATGTCAAATGAAAGCAAAGATTTGGAGTGTTGTAGGGTTGATTAATTATTAGAGTATGGTGTACCAAGATATTTTTCACTTTCAACTCTATGGATTCATCATTATCGAAAGGATTGCTTTCATAAAGTCCAAATAATGAGTTCTAATGAAGGGAAATCAGATACTTATCATGCAGATATATCTTTGACGATAACGTAATTTTGGGAACGAAAGGGTACTCTGTCTCTTTTTTTTTTTTTTTTCTTCTTTCGATCATAATAATAATGCGACTACTAGAATCATTATAATATGAGAAATTGAATTAGATATCTCAATGATAAAATTGAATTGAATACCATTAGCTTATAAAGCAATTGAAAATAAAAAATACTTTTAATACATATAAATTAAAGCTATAGAAATGAAAGCCAAGAGGAGCCATGCTTGGTATAAACAATATGGTCAAATCACTTTTGGAAGTTAGTAATGTTAATTTAATTTTTATATCTAAAATTAAAAAATCATTAATTATTATGTCTAATAATAAGTTAATTGAGTGTAGTAAGCTTAACAAGAAAAATGTTCTTTAAATTTCAAACGCAAAATTGAAGAACACCAAAATTTGATTTATTACCTTAATAAATATAACCACTAATTTTGATGTAATACTTTATGTATTAAATTAATCATATCTAAAAATTATGACTATATAGATTCTTTTGTTTTCTGTTGTAATTTTTTTTCTGGTTGATCTTTTATTAAAAAATTTAGTTTTCACTCTTTATAATTATTTTAGGCACATCGAATACTTGTATCTTGGTGTATCTCATTTAATTGTTTTCTAAGAGCATTAATGGTTTTTAAGAACCTCTCCCTTCAGTGATTTTTTTTTTTACTGTATCCAGGATTCTTATTTTTAAACTCTCTAAATACCATTTGATACTCTAAATATTATCTATTTATTTTCAATTCCTTTATTCTAATATTTATTAAAAATTTAGAAAAAGAAAACAACTATCAGAGTTGTTCATGACATAATAATAGAATTTCAATGGAACATATCTTGTGACATTTTTAGACGTTATTTTTCTTTGTAAGTTTAATTACTGATTATTACACATTATAGCATCTGAAGTGAGTGAATAGGTGAAAATTAAAAGAAGACAGATGAAGAATATATACAAGCTACTTAAACTTTACTCAGTTTAAACCTAATTTATAAATAATTTAAGATCAAGCTTAAAACATAACTCTTTTAACTAAATAATTCATATTCAAGTTTCTAATTATGCTTATACATCGGTATGCTAGAGTCGCAAGTAGGCTTATGAGAATTTATATATATATCATAATTAAAACAAAAAACATTATAGCTTAATTTTTATTTATTATTTATTCATCTAATTTATTTTTATATTTCATATATATATATATATATACATACATTTCCAAATCTTCCTTAATCTCATATCCTAGCATTACATATAAGTCAAGTTGTTCAAGAGTTATTTATATTTAACCGGTTTAAATTCAGCTAGGCTCAAAGTGAATTTGTAAATGAGCTTAGTTTGCATTCGAAATAAAGCTCCTCTATCTTAAAAAATTCCTATTCGAGCTTATAATTTAGGTTAGGTAAAAAGTTTGACTAGATTCGAGTCGGATGATTTTTCAAACGAGTTAAAGTTGAACTTTTGAAATCTTGGTACGACCATGTATCATTAATTGCGACATGCCTTGTGGAAATACTTGCTAAATGGAGGTGTGAGATGAAGACATACCAGTGAATGTAGTAAGCACAATCTCATACTCTTGTCCAACTTTGACCTGAGAAAGAGGCACCGGGTTATCTTCTATAAAGTCATCAATTGCTCCTCTGTCACCTTGGTTCTGTCTATAAAGTGGTATGAACTCAAAGTAGGAAAAAGTGGGCACTACAGCAAAAGTTACTTTCTCTGGCGGCAAGCAAGGGTCCACATTAACCCCTATCCAACTTTCCGTAGACCCATAGTCAGCACTCACCAGTGCCAAATCCTCCCCAGCATAGTGCCTTAATTTTTTCAAATAATGTTGCATTGAACCCGTCATTATTGAATACACGTACTTGGCGTTTGGCCATAGCTTTGGAATCAAACCATACCAATCCTCATTTTTCAGCTCTTGGCAGTACTGTTCCATCCTTTCTGCCAAACATGGTCTAGGGGATATAATGTCCAGCACCGCTTTCCTCATTCTGTCCAACGTTATTTTTGGTCCTAGGGTGCCATGTCTAATGTCGTTGCATATGTCTTGCCACAGTTCTTCAAAGGAACGAAAGGCTTGCACTATGCTATAGGCAAATGTGGAGGTTACAAATTCGACCTGGTCTGCATAGTAGAGGCCGAGGAGGAGGTGGCAATAGGTTGACTGCTTGTAGTCCCCGCCGGATATGACGGCTTCGGGACTACAAGTAAATGACTTGGTCTTTTCTTGTTTAATTTTGAATTCTTTACTTGAGTAGTAATGTGTTGTGGCTGTTCCTGCTGTTAGCCCCCCCATTGTTTTGAATTGTTTGCTGCTGTAGATAAATTCAAGAATCCTCCCTCCTTCCCTTATTGGATATACTCTAATAATATTTACCAGAATGAATAAAAATTACACAAGAACCATACTTTAATAACAAGCCACGAATATTAATATATTATATGTGAAATTTAAGTATTATGTGCATAATAAATGCGTTAACTGAATGTAATTATAAGATTATAATTCGAGAGAGTCATCAAGAATGTACCTGGATCTATAGGCAGCTGCTAATTTGAAAATTTGAAGAGTAGTTCGAGCACTATGTTTCGTAAAAGGTACATACTTCGGTCTACCTTCAGTGGTTCCAGAGCTGCAAAAGATATCCCATGCAAAATGTTGTTACTTTATCAATACCAAGCGAATTAAATAAACATTGTCACGTGTTTAAATATATGGTATTGATAGGTTATTTTTTATATTTACATAACTTGAGAAGCGGGGATAAGTAAATATCAATTATTGTACTCTTATAAGTTAAATTTAAATAGCATCTTTTTTATAGTTTTTATTTTTTCCTCGAAATCTAATTATGTATGCCCTTTATGCAGCGGCAACAATTTTTTATTTTCTTTTACAAAAATTAACATTATAAATTAACTTTTCAAAACTCAAATTTATATGGACACATTTGGATACCGTTTTATATAAACTTAAGATGAATTTCATGTAAAGTCAAAAGAAAAATGTAAAAATTAAGGGAAAGAAAAAAGATTCAGCTGCCTCCAATTAACTTTTCAAGTGGCATTATTAATGCTATTTCGGACCACTCAAACAACCATAAAAGAAATGAAGAATTAAGGTGAAAGGCCAGTCAAAATGATTGCTGGAAATTCTTCTTTATAGTTAGTGGTCTATAATAATTAAAAGAAAAAAAAAGACAGCCATTTTGAGACATAAAAATTGGGAAAAAAAATGCATTTCCTTATATAATAGGGACATTCCATTATGCTTCATTGATTGATAGAAGTTAATAATAAGGGTATCCAAGTCCTTCCAAAGGGATAATTAAGGAATTAATTAACGAAAAGTTGTACAACGTAAATAGGAAAACATTGTACTACTACATTACTATAAACCAAAAGCTAAGGATTGTGCTACCTTAAGGAAAGCAGTTTTATGGGTTGTTGAGTGAGTATAGGGGCTTTATCCCCATCAGAAATTCTCTTAATAAAGGGCTCAAAATCTGCATGGGAAGCAAGGGGCACCAAGGATGCATACAAAGCTTCCAATGCACAACCATCCATTCCCTCAATCTCGATCTCCCCTAACCGTTTCCTCAAATACTCCACCCCATGATTCTGCTCCAAAATTCTGCGAAGGGTCTCGATCTGGACAGCCCCGGCCTTCTCTGCCACCTCCTCGAACCACTTAATCGTGCCATGGACACCATCATGTTCATAGCCATCATCTAATAATTTCTGGATTCTTAGAACCGATTGCTCCATCGAAGGTTTTTGTGCCTGAACTACTAATAATAACAGTATTTGGGGAAAACCAATGGAGTACAGTAATAAAAATAGAAAGCAATGCTGCTTTGATTTATTACTATTTTAGCTTCACGTTGTGTGTGTATATATATATTTATGTATGTACATGTATGTGTGCTGGAGAGGCATCGAAAAAATATCCTAGCGTATGTACATGTTGCGAGTTTGGCAATGTTGTTATGATTATTATTGTGTGTGTATATATATATATATATCAAGACCGGCAAAGTACCATTCCATGGTATTGGAAAATAAAACGTATACTATCACTATTTGCATGGTACGATTTTATATAGACCACAGGATATTAGGGTTATGGGAAAGACAATTTCGCAAAGGGATGGAGACTATTGACACTGCGGGGACCAAAACCCACCTATTCGACATATTTTGTCATTACATTATAATTATTTCTATTCATGTCATATTTTGATTACTCGAGTCAAAAACGATAGGATCATACTCATATTCATACTTATACTCGGTTTAAAATTTTATAAATAAACTAAGAAAGATATAAAATTGAAATTTGACTCTCTTATCGTGTGTACCTCTTGCGATTAGCTCTCCTAATCAATAATATCATGGGGATTTTATGTGTGGGCAGTATTTTAATTTACTTTTCTTCTCCCATCAAGTCTATGTCAAGACTTTTGGACCCGATCGATGTTATTGGTATTTTATTATATGTTGGAACGTTTTCAAGAGATGCTTAAAGGTGTAATTGTTTGATCCTGAATCTTCCATTGTTCGACGAACACCATTAATTTGGTCTCGGCTTTTGTCCACACCGCAAATATGTATGATCTTCAACCCGATTCTTAAGCCTCATATGAGGCTGTCGGTTTGCAATATCTTAATGATAACATCTGGCTTCTCAACTTTTTTTGGTTCCAAATAGTAGCAACCCACTTGCACCAAGCCTTTTCCTTTACTCTTTTGTTTTTTTCTGGAGCTGGCTGGGCGTAGACCCCAGTGCAAAATTGAAATATGCTTTTTAGGGTATTTATTATATGAGTAGACCTTTTTTTTTTTAATCCTATTTTGGAATTTTTACAAGTTACTTGGATGGTGCTTTCTAAATATTTAATTAATTTATTTATTTTTATGTATGTTCTAATCTTATTATTTTGTTCTGAAACTCGTTGAAATACACACATAATTGGAATATACATGTTTTATATTAAAAGGGTTTAAAATAAAAATTATGTATATATAAAAGAAAAAATCATTTGAGGAAGAGTCCTTATTCCACACAAAGCCTACTTGGTCATGAGTTTACACCAATCATTTCTACATGATAAAGCAAAAATGTCGAATATGTACGGCTGGCTGATGAAAATAGTCAATAGATTATTTATGATTTACGAATCTAACTTTTGACTTTAGATTGTTCTTAAATAATTGTCTAATATAACTTGTTTCTAACTCCAGTTGAAGTTTTATAAAACTTGCAATCATATAATTCCTCTTGCTTTATTTTACATATATTTAGTACGTATCCTTGATGAGCACATTATCACGATTGTTACTTCTAATGGAAACCAAACAACCGGATCAATAATTGAACAAAAAACTCGGATCCATCTAGAAATCGGCCAAAAGGAAACACCACCGGATTGTGGAAAAAGAAAAGAGGAAAAGTTGCAAACCGCATCTTTACCCTTTGTCATTAAGATTAATTAAACTCAGATTTTTAAATCCGCATTTACAAATTCTTATATGGTTATTTTGCTCTTGATAATAATATCAAATAACATTGAAAATACAAAAAGTTAATATATGAAATAAGAGGAATAGGGGAGCTTTTACGATTCTGTCCTATAATAATATTATTATTAAATTAACTATAAAATATTACTGTAAAAAATATTAAGGATATTGATGATTGTTGGTATATATTTGAACCGTTTAATAATATAACAGGATTGATCCCGTGTAATTACTGAGAAATAGGAGAAGTAAAACTTTATTTTTGTCATTTTCTGAATATTATATTGGTTTAGTTTTGTTTCTATATTATTTTTATCAAAGACAAAAATGAATATGTAGCTAGAGGGATATGCACCACAAGTCCGTGTACAAATCGCATGGTTGGTATATGTATGCATAGCCTGAGACAGCCGCTTAATGTAACTTCTGTGTTGGGCTTCTCTCTCTATTGCTATTTTGCCCCAAAAATGTGAAAGAAAAGGTGCAGCCATGCAATCCATCGAGTAAGACACACACACTCCAGTCTCCACTATTAGTGTATGAGAATTTCCTGCTCACAAAAAAAACGTTTTGGTATAAGAGTCCTTTAAAATTGAAAGAGATTTTATTAGAAGAATCCCTTCCACTTGCATATATACGACATTGATTTTCAATCCGAATTAATCAGATTTTATTCTAGGCATACAGTTGCCACTGGTTTATAAGTTTTACGAAGCAAAACAAAAACGTGATTGTTGTGTTAAAACAAGGACATCGTGGCTAAGAACGTGCAGCACTAGAAGAGCAAAACATAATAATAATAATAATAATAATAATAATAATAATAATAATAATTTCAGGTGCTCGAAAATTGTCCATTGTTAAGTCCAATCTAGCTGCTTTCAATGTGACTCAACCTTTTGGACCGTTTTGGGATTTGGACGAATGCCGAAAGCGAATGCAGCACTAGTGAAATTCACGTTGTTTTGAAGAATTAATTGACGTAAAAGAGGCTTTAATACCGTCCATTTAAATTTGTTAACGTTACTTCCAATTAATTTGAAATGGCCAAAGTTTGAGATGGAATTGAACATGGTTTTTCCATTCTTGTATAGGAATGGATTGTTTTCTATTTAATTTTGAATTTTTTTATAATTTGTCTTTCTAAAATACATTTTTATGTAATTAGTGATTATAATTGTATTAAAAAAGATGCATCATAATGATGTTATAACAAATTTAAAATCTAGAGAGGGACCTACACATGATATGATAAAGATTGTAATTGGGTTTATGTAAGTAAAATTTGGTACTATGGACAAAAAAAATTGGCATGATTAATAAATAAATTACACTGTTTGAACTCACTTATAAACATATGCATAAGCCTATTGAACATGTGTTGTGCATATATTGGTATTAGAGCCACAAAACAGTTTAAGGTCAAGATTTCCCTCCAACTAAATCAAATAGCGAGGCTTGTTTTGGATGGTCGAGCTAACCTACTTCATGGTCGAGCCAGTTGACGTGCCAAAGGATCAACCGATTTGATGGCTAAGCAAATCGATGTGATGATCATGTGGATCCACTTAATGTTGGGTTAATGAACTTGATGGCCAAGTTAACTGGCTTAATGGTCAATCGACCTAATTGATGGCTAATCAACCAAGAATCTTGAGATGTGTCTTTATAGGCAACTGCACTTCTTATAATTTTGGAAGCACTCATATACAATGAACATCCACACTCTATAATTGCTTGGAGCTTTTCCTCTATAAATACCCTCCCTAATAGCCTTAATAGACATTTTCTAGAGGCCCATTCAATCTGAAGTTCAAATCCATGATACTCTACCAACAAAATAAGACACGTGTCAGAAGCGACAAAAAGCTAACTTCTATTATTATTTCTTGAAGCCTACTGGCTAACCTAGTGGCCTACAATTTGCTCTTGCTTTGATGTAATGGTTGAAAATTAATATGGCTATACATCACGACTCTAAGAGAGTACACTCCTGTTAAATTACCAAATGAATTAATGGCACATAGATTAGTGTCTCTATTCACGCCTAAACTAGAAAGAGCATAACTTTTGCAACATGCTTCAAATCGAAACACAATGAATCACTTAGATTTAGTGACACATCACATTAATTGTCACTATATATTGTCCCAATAAATCAAAGGTGAATGTTCCAACTCAATCCTATGAAAATTAGTAAAGTCTGCACGTAGCCCAGCAAATCTTCCCCATTTTCATTTGAAATATGTATGATGATTTCTTGCCTTGCGAAGATGAAACCTTGACCAGCCTAAAATCAACCCAATAGATGAACATGATTGTTTCAGACCTCAATTAATAATCATCAATATTTTATTCGAGCACTAATGACGCTTAATAATTGAGCGTAGTAGAACTTGACACCATGATGAAAGTCTTTACAAATGACTTAGACTTTGCTTGGATGACCTACCAATTTGACTCACTATCATTACCAATTCATGAACAACGAGTACAAGCAGGTATGTTTGACAGTCAATTATGGAACATGAGCTCCCCAGGCTTAGTCCAATCCATTTAAGGCTTGGGCTGACCCACTTGGCTTAAGTTTGATCTATTTCGACTCATCCTTAGCTCTTAAGAGTGCTAATCTCCCCTTTGACTCAATAGATTAGCCTCCTGAGCAAGGCACTTAATAATCTTGGGTCAAGTCATTCAACACATTCCCATAACCACCATTAACCTCATTGGAGAAAATAGTTAGATATGGATTTGTGGCTTAATTCCCATGTCTCTGGAAATTGCTTCCAACTCTTCATTACCCTACGTCCTTCGTGACATCCACAATCGCTAGGAGTCACTCCCTTAACCTCTTGGACATTTAGGATTTACTCTTACTTGAGTGTCAGAGTGGTCGTGTTGACAACACCTTAGTATAGCACTAACGAGATTCTATTTTGTAAGCCTTGCTTTATAGGTCCAAGATCAAGCCTAAACACTGCAAAACCCACTATTAGTTTCAAGCTAACTAGAAGTTCACAATAAATTCTACTAAAAAGGAGTCATTGGTTGTCATATGCAAGTTTTTATTTTAACTATAATATTTGTCATCTCAAGGACATGTTGCCACATACTTCACAACCCATCATAATTCATGGTTGTTAGCTTAGCCATTGGTGTACATACAAAGTACTAATCACTAGAACAAAAGCACATTTCCATAAGTTTAAGGTAGTATTTAGTTAGGGGTGTACAAAAAAATCGATAAAACAGAAAAACCGAATTGAAATCGTAAAACCAGTCCTAAAAATATGGTTAACCGGTCCATTGGTTTCGGTTTAGGACTATGATTTTTATTTTTTTCGATTTTCAATTTCTGTTTTGGTTTGTAACCACAAAAAACCGATAGTTAACGGTTAACCGTTTCAATATTTATAAATGTATTATATATATAATTTACATATATATAATTATTTTAAAATATATATATATATACACTTATGATTTACATATACATATAATTTATCTATGTTCATATTCCTAGGATTTTGATTAAAATATTATTGTCCTATGTTTGATGAGAGTTAATGTAGTAATTGATTTGGTTTGATTTTAATACATCCAAAGGTTTGTTTTTCCCCTTTTTTTTTAATTTGATTCCCTTTTTCCTTTTTAGCTCCTGTAATATATATAATAATTAAAAAAAACTCTATGATAACAGCTAAAAAATAATGTTTGTTAAAATTATCAATTTGATTTGTTGAAACCATTATGTTAAATGGTTAAACACCGAAAACCAAATAAATTAACCAAATAAAGCGGTTAATTATTAAGGCGGTTAACCATTTATAATGGACCGGTTAAGGATCGAATATTAAAAAACCGAACATTATGGTTAGGTTTAAAAAAATAGGGCCACGGACCGGTTAATCGGTCCGTGAACACCCCTATATTTAGCACTCTTAGTTTATGGCATGGTGGTCTTAATGTTGTTAGCAATAGTCATTCGGATGAAATTAAGACATAATCTATGAAACCTTTTGAGTGCTTTATTAAAATGATCTAAAACATCAAACATTAACAAAGAATCAAATTCATATAGAAGAAGCAAAAAAAAAAAAAAAAAAAGTCAAATAATAAAATTTGAGGCCATTTTTTGTGAAATTACAAATTTACCTATAATTGGAACCCTAGATGATATAAAATTAAAATAAATAAATTATATTTGGTGAACTGTTTAAATCATAATTAGTTCTGAGATTAATTAATCTTTTGGATTGGAGGAAACCTACAATTATGCCACATGGCTCAATGTGATGAAAATGCTTAACTTTACCCCTAAAACCCTAGTACTTACTTGTTTCTTTTCTTTCCCTTCTATTTTTTTTTTACCTCCCTCATTTCTTTATTTTAGAATCCTCTTTAGAACCTTGTGGTAAGTGCCTAAAAAAAATTTAATCCCTAATGACTGTTATTGCTAATAAAGTAGGATTAACTTAAGATTAGCCCTACTTAGCTACTAAATCATGTTTCTATTAGGGAATGATCAGAATGAAGAAATACTTGAAGAGGAAGAAGTTGCTTAAGAACTTCAAAATTTATAATAAGGTAAATCACACTAAAACGTATTAATGTTTGAGGGTAAGTTCATCTAAGATATCAACGTTTTGAGCTGTAAAAAGAGGAAACAATGTTTACAAGGTAAATTCATTTAAGGCATTAATATTTTGACTAGTTGAAATGAAGAATCAATGTTTCATCAAGTGAATCAAATAATATATCAATAATTGAGCATTGGGGAAAACTAAAGAAAGTTATTCAAAAACTAATCTAAATATTAATACCTCAAATAAACTTTGTAAAACAATGATACCTTATTTGATTCATTTTGTAAAATGCTTATATCTTTTTTTAACCAATCAAAATGTTAATACCTTAAATGAACTTACTTTTAAATGTTGATACCTTATGGTGTAATTTACTCATTCATAATAAGGTAGGAGTCTTGCTTTTGAATGTAATATCATGAGTTTTATAACAATTTAAGCATGAAAATTGACATGGGCATATAGAATGTGCCTTGGGTAATTTAGGTATTTGAGTATTTTGGAACTTTCTTTTGTTGTAATAATTGAAACAAGTGAAGGCATTGCATATTCAAGTGTAGTAAGATGCTAAACTAGTTTATAGTGCTTTGTGATTATTGAAATGAGTTTGCTAGATATTGCATAAAGTGGTGTGTAAACTTAAGTTTTAATTATGTGAGCTGTTGGACATATTGACTTTAATAATGAATAAGACGTTTGGAATGATGTTTAAGAATTCTTAAAGGATATCGTGATATGTGATTGAGTTTTGGATCGATGTTGATTATATTTGCAAAATCGGATGAGAAATGTGTGAAATAGTGCTTGTGTAAGGCATGATTAATAAGAAGTGAGAAGTTATTGCTAAATTTGAAAATTGTGATTAATTATGGAATTTAGAGTGTTTCGGTGACGAACTGTAGGAGTATCAATTTGTAGAGTTAAAGTATATGTAATTGGACACGTGGTAATGTATTGAATTGTATATATGAGATGTCTATTGAAATAAATTATTCATGGAGTGAATCCTCTATCTCTCTACCACAAGTTAGAATTCCCCCTTTATAAAACTTCTTCTTACTTGAAAAGGAAAGTTTCCTCTCTCTAGAATATGAAATTTTATTCCTTTCAAAGAAGAAAGTGGTCTTCTTCTAATTTGGGAAGTTAAATTCTTCAAAATAGGAAAGAGAAATTTCAATTTAGTCAAGTAGCTCATCTTCATGAATCGAAAGATTTGAGTCCTAAAACTAACATAATTTTTCCATAAAAAAGCTTTCTCTCCCTTAACTTAGGTGCATTTCCCTTTTTAAGATTGAAATCTGATGCGTGTTGCAAACTAGGCATGAAATGGGCTGGATATGATGTGTGTCAACCCCATGTCACTCTTGGCAAAGATAATTGACCATTTCTACTTTGAATCCCGATATGCTTGGGATAAAGTTAAAGGACATGCTTGTGTCACCCTCGAGTCCACCATAAAATGCCCTTTTCCTTGATCAAATCTCTTCCAAAGCTTATAAAACTTGGTCAAATCTTTTCTTTTCTCATATTCCATAAAATTAATATATATATTAAGTCCTTTTTTGTTTTATAATATGAACCATTAGATTAACTAAATTAAGAACATTTTAGCACTTGTAATTAAGAGTTAAATTGTGTTTATCAATGTCTTGTGTTGTATTTATAGAGTAGTATGAGATTGTTGAAACAAGTGGAGTTATGCTATGGTGAATGTAGAGGATCATGACGAATATTGTTGGAGTCGAACTGATCTACTAAGATATGGTCCAAATTTCCTGGAAGTAAGGTAGACAAAGGTCTATCCAATGGCCGAATTGAGTAAGTGAGATAGCAAGACCCAAGAAGGTTTGCTTGGTCTTAAAGTCATATGCAAGACCTAAGGAGGTTGGAAGTTATGTCTTAAACAGGCAAGCTAGATTTGGAGAGTCCACAGCTAGATTCGCCTATCAAGTATTAACAAAGACTAAAGTGTCCACAATAACCTCATTCTCAACCTTATTAATTGTAATCTTATCATATGTATTAATCAATGACTATAATACATATTTTCAAAATTTATTTTTTCTTTTCCCAAAAACAAAATATTTAAATGACCTTTGTTCTAGTTACCATTAAGTCACGGTTTAGATTATCTATTTACACGTAATTCTATTAGTTAAGAGGTGATATACATTAGGGTAAACTTAAGAATTCAATCAATTCGTTTGAAATACAGAGAATTTGTTTAACTTTTAATACCAAAATAGACTTCTAGCGTACTTTCCCTGTTATTATCCATCAAGCATCATCGATTCTTATTAAATCCATTCAAATTTCAAAACGTAGATCGCACAAATCTACATAGTATATACAGCCCAATCAAGCAAGAAGTTTTCCTTTTGGCTAGTGACCATGCATATATATACAAACATGTAATGCATGGTTATGGTTATGCCGAATGATGGGCCTCGATATTCACTATACACAGATATTTATTAGTTGCTCTCTTTGGGTAATGCCAAAAAACAGATTTCTCATGTTGATTGCACACCAGTGAAGTTGATTCTATAACTTGATCAATTTTCCCGTTTTAAACAACATAAAAGGGCGTTTCGATTTCGAGGGAAAATGCACAACCTCGTAGGGCCCAAGTTTGTGACCCCACGAAAGAGAAAGTTGCAATGCACTTGTCTGAGATCTATACCAAGATCATTACAATCCTATCAAAATAAAAAATCATATCCAAAAGTTATTTGCAGTTTTAATTATTAGATATATATTATCTTTTTCTAAAAAATATATATCAACTAAAAGCCAAAAATATGAATTAATAAATACAGTTTTTAATTTTGATAATAAATATGACAATGAAAAAAAGTTAAATACATGTAAACTAAAGTATAGATACTAAAATGTTAAAAAATATAACGACCGTTAACTTTTTTATCACAGAGATATTAAATTTAAATAAAAAATGAACTAAATTGCTAAAGAGAAAATTTTAACATTACATTGTCAAAAATTAAAAGTCCAATCACTACAAGTGCCTTTATTCCATAAATTTTAACTAATCAAACTAGGACACCTACTCAATGTAAATCAATAAATGTCATTGAATATGTGTGTGTGCGTGTGCATGTGTGTATTGCAAGAAAAGTTGTAGTACATGTGTTGTCACCTAAATCTTATTTTTCAATTCCACATCCAAATCTGTGTATTATTATTAAAACAACAATAAATACATGAAAATTAAGGTTTTTGAGTAATTATTTTAGGTAGAATTCATTTATATTTAAATATACAAATGAATAATAATTATAACCAATGTTGTTGGACCCGAATCGGCCCCTCTAGTTCGACCTGGTTCGACTAGAATTAGCTAAAAAGGCATGTCGGTTTGCACATTTGGCGTGGATTGACCCGATCAATCTAAGTGGTCGAACCAAGCGACCTAAACCAATTGATCTGGCTAGAAAAAAAAACTTTAAAGATATTTAAATATATATTCATACTATATTATATTTATAAAATTTATTAAATATAATCATTATATTATTTTTTTCCTTTTTAAGATATATATATATATATATATACACCTTATATGTATTTAATATCTAATTAATGAATAAAAAAAACTGACTAGAAATTTAAACATATATTTATACTATATTATAAATTTATAAAATTAATCATTATGTTATACTTTCTTCTCTTTTTAAGGTATATACCTTGTATAGATTTAATAGTTAATTAATAGATTTCTTAAAATATAGATTTAATTGAGTAATATCATATATATTTATCTTTCATAATTAAAATATCTTATATTTTTATTTTTTATTAATCCTAGTTCAACCCCTAACTTCCTAATGTATCTGGGTCAAATTGGTTCTGACAACACTGATTATAATATTTTAATAATGAAATGATAAGGTGAATGGTAAAATTTTATAAAATCATAGAATCTCAGAGTGGCCGAATAATTGATAAAATGCTTAGATAAACAGCATCTATGAGATAATTGGACACAGATGTATGTACCAATGTCGTCTTAACTAACAACCAAGAAAAGAGCACCTTTCACTTAGTGACGAGATGCCGAGGACCTACCAAAACAAGCAAAAAGATGAGATGTGTCTAATGTCCTTGACTTGGCATACATAAAACGACTAAACAATATTGGGCTGCCCTAAGCTCCTTCAACTTGGCCCCACACGTCACATTTTCCCTTTCAATGATCTCTTTAGCTAATAATTCCTCATATCTTTGGTTTGCTACCTTTATCCTAACCCATTTACATTTCAAGTCATTTCCAATGACAATCTTTTCTAACAATTATAATTTCATTTGTAATGCATGGTCTTTATGGATTGACCAAAGGTGGTAAATCTCCATTATTGTTCCCTCAAAGTTAAAAAAGTTGTGTGGTGGCCGTAGGGTTGCTGCAACTAGTCGATCATGTGCGATTAGCATGCCGATTAACCTGAGAAGAGTTTTGAACTGAGAATACATGTACAGATATCATAGAGAGAGCATGGAAGAAAGAACAGACAAACCTGGTTTTTCAAGTGCATAAGTATATTTGAAGATCAAATTAGATAAATTTGATCATTCTTAAATCATTTTTTGCGAAGTATTTTCTTTGTTTTTTATAGAGATATTCCAGCAGAATTTCTGTGTTGCTCTCAATCTTAGCAATATGCAGAATAACTACAAATGAGAGGAGAAACTTCTTATTTATAGATGGTGGAGGTTGATGTCAGTCATTCAATAGCACTTGAATAAACAGTTGAGATTAAATGTTGCTTATGACCATTGGATATTTTTTATATGGACATGAACTTTGATTTTGAGTTTGGAAGAAGATGAGAACTTATATAATATAAATGAAGCTTATTTTCCTTTTAAAATAGCCTATCTTTAATATAAAATAGAAATGGACTTATCTTATTCTAGATAAACCTTATTTTTAGTCAAATAATGCTTGAATTAGCCCGAAAAGATATTTTTGAAGTCTACTATCATGCACGAGAAAACCGAATAAGGTCTAGTGTGGAATAAACTAGTCCAGTGATTCTTATTCTGAACCTACCAAGCTGAATCTTCCTATTACATGCCTTGTTAGACCCGGTCTTTGAATCCCATTACTAGTCCAAAAGACCGATTATTGGAATTAAATTGGGCTCCAAGGCTAATTACCGAAATACCCCTATGTAGAACTTATCACGTGAATGGTTGGAAAGGACCCTTTACAAAGACACAAGTAATTAAAGATCTATAAATTGCTTTAAGTGATTATCTTGACTTTTTGAAAGATATACCAGCATATATAAAATTTTATGTTCTCACATAAGACTACTAAAATGGGCAAGTATCCTACACTTATGTCATGTTTGGTTTGCGAGAATGAACCCGGAATATAATCGCAATTTAGGTTTGATTCCCATTCCTACATTTGGTTACGTTTTTAAAAGCCGAATTTGATTCCGCTCTTGAGATGGTAGAATTATAATTCCATTCCTTCCTCATAAATAATTAACATTAAATTACTTGTTTATCCTTTTACTTATTTATTATTCACATTAATTATTAGGGATATTTTTGACAAATAATATGTCAATTCCATTCCATTCCAAAATGTATCCAAACAAAAGAATGGATTTATCATTCCACCTTCTATTCCATTCTCTCATTCTAATCTATTCCATTCCAAATAATTCCCGCGTACCAAACGTGACATTATAATAAAAAATGAATCATCTTATAAGTAATACTAAAAAATTCCGTATCCAACTCCTTAACTTGGTTACATTACGTATTTATAATATCTCCATTAATTGTAGATGAACGATGTAATTACCTCCTCATAAACCAACATATAAAATTATTTATATCTCATCATATCATTCTTCCATATAACTACACATCAAGTTTAAATAAAATATTTTAACTATGATCTCACATGTTACAACGAACAAATTAACAGGGCTTGCAATCCATTAAGTAAGATATCAAGCTTTTCTATTAACCCAAAACCACTGAAAAACTTTAGATTTATTGACCTTCCTTTATCAACTTCCCTTTGAGAAATTATACTTTTGCATCAGTCTCGTGAGTGGTAGTCAAGAAACCATCAAGTTGAGGCTCTTGTAAAATTGGCAAAGCTATTAATTGCTCATACCCCTTAGGTACACTAAAACTAGCTCCAGCTCTACTATGCTACTCCTTTTCAAGATCTTCATTAAAGGTATTTTACTCTTGGGTTGTATTAGTCATTGAGTTACTAAGAAGGAGAGAGAGCGGTGCATGAAGGAGGAAGAAGTGAAGCAAGAGTTATTATATGTGCAGTGTGATGTGAACTAGATTAAAAGAATGATATATGGCATAATCAATAAGATTTTGCAATGAAGCTAAAGAAATAAAATTAAAGTGATTCTAGAGTTCTAGTCTTTAGGATATGGATAACTTCACAAAAATATTACCTACCAAGATAAATTGAAATGAGTTTCTTTAATTTCAATATGACTCATAAGATCAGGAGAAACAAGTGCTCTCATAATCTTAACAAGATTGATAGGAGCTAGGAATGTCAAAGAAGACTTCAACTTTAGAATTTCATTAAAAAAGATAGGATAATCCAATCTATTACACGGTCTATTTTATATAGGTTCATTACATGCTGCCAACTAAAAAAAGAAAATGAGCCACGATAAAATAATACTAACAAATATATATATATATATATATATAAACCAAGCTTCGAGGAGCACACAAATTGGTCATAAATAAGCATATCTTATACAAACTAGCTCAAAATTTTAAAGGATCACACATGATGCCTGAATACCTTCAAACAAAATCGATCCTTTTCATTGAATGAACATGTTAGGATTAGTGGAACAAAATAATTAGTCTCTTAGCCATGCGTGAGCAATATCATAGAGAGAGGAAAAACATGAGAGATGAGAAAGGGAGATTTAAACACAAGAGATATGAGATAAAGAAAGTCTACATAGTGAGAGAGTAGTAGGGTGGCATTAGCAATTTATGTTACCATAAGATGTCTCGTATATGTGTTTAAATGGGTTTGTATATGGAAACCTCATTCGTGATGTAACTTATATATATTGCATCTCATGTTGACTTGTTTGATGATTAATAAAACAAATGGATTGGACAGGAATTTAATTATTTTGTAATATCTTAGGAAGTTAATATGTTAAAGAGTTAATTACATAAAACTTACTTGTGTTTTAGCTAATTTTTGAATAGGGGATCTGAGTTTCATACAAAAGTGTTAATATAATTTAGTGTTATTAGAATGATGTGTGTTAATATCTTATTGGTCAATGAAAATTAATGTAACAAAAATTTTACTGAATAAAATTAAATAAATAAATATTAAAAACTATTTTTAAAATCTAGAAAATTGAAAAAAAATTTAATTTTTAAGATGGGTAGAATATTGATTTGTGTCATTATAAAATTATTGTATAATATTGACATTTTTTAATAAAACTCAAGTCGCTTATTTGTCAAAAAATTTAACACAACTCATGTGTTTGTAAATAGATTAAAACACAGTAAGATTTTCTTGATTAGTTTTATATTAAAATAGATATTATGTTAGGTAGATGTAGCTAACAAATTGTGTATGATATATTGCACATATAAATTAAAAAGGAACTAGACATGATATTAGTGGATCATAATTAATGGTAACTAAAAATGATAGGGTCATGAATTTTTACCAATAAATATGTATAATTATAACCAATAGACACAACATGCTCAAAACCCATAACATAATGAGCATAACATTAAAAGAATAAAACATCATCAAATTCAAAAACTCAACTCAAAACAATATTAAAACCTTGAATCTTTCTAATATATATATAAATCCGATTACATCAAACCAACACAAGCACCACTAAAACCACTAAAAGGGTAAATTTAAATATAAAATTACCATCAAAATGCTAAGCAAATTTTACAAATACCTAAAAGAAAAAAAAAATTTATATTAATTTCCTCAATCCTAGCTTTAACAACCCAAAACTCTTTTACTTCTATACAATCATTATCAAATTTTATAGCTCTTTCTCTTACTACATCTAATGTATAAAAACATGAACTCAACAACATTATGATTTGAAGTGTTTTCTTTACCACATATTGTTAACTTGAACCAAGGCATGGTGAGATATTATTACCCATGGTAATTTTCAAAGTCATCACATTCTCTATTAGTTCCCTAAGGCTGGCACTTATTATCAATGCCTCTACTAAGAGTCCATGTACATATTCTTCTAAGTAGCACCAAAGCAAATGTAGGACCTAAAACCAAGGCATGACAATGCTCCATATGCTTAGTATAAATTTCAATTGTTAAGGAACACATACTGGCATATTTGATACAAAACTTTACAAACAATAATAGTTGAATGCACTCCTAAATATATAGTTGTGATGACAAAAGAAAAGAGAGGAGCCCAAGGAGTCAAAAACCCCTAGCAAATGTATGAGATGTCTTGTGACATGTAATTACAAACAATAATAGATAATTCACTCCTAAATATATAGTTGTGATGACAATAAGAAAAGAAAGGAGCCCAAGGAGTCAAAAACCTCTAGCAAATGTATGAGATGTCTTGTGACCTGTAAACATGGGGGGAAGGGGAGGATAAACATGCGTGATTTTATATAAGAAGCCAATGGAAATTAGATTTGTTCTAACCTGAATATTGAAAGATGAACTTTACGATGGACTGCATAGTTCATTTACTAATTATATAATATAATGGAATACATTAAATCAAATCACAGAAAATAATTAGTGCCGGGAGGGGGGTGGGTAGGGGTGGGATGGTGTGGTGGTGTGTGGGGGTATGTGGTAGGGGTTTAGGGTTGGTGGTTTTGGGGGGTGGGTGTTTAGGGGGACCTAAATTTACCAACCTAATATCATAATGTTAAATTTGAGGAAGAATTGTTGCTAAATAAGAGAATATGACTATTAGCTAAACTAAAAGCATAGGCAAGCAAGCTCCTAATGAGGGATTTAGAAGCCATAATCAAAGCTATATTTTGTGGAATAGCAATAAGAAATATTTCAGAACTTTGTTACAATCGCTGTTGCACATAATTGGCAAGATTTTTTCTATAAATTAAGCAACCACCAAAATCTTTGACCCTCTTTCTCTTTCTAAATCTATAGAAACCCAAATCAACATACCAATTTAAAAGAAAATAGAAGATTAAAGAAACCGAACTTGATGATTGATGACTTAATGAATAAGTGAAGAAGGAGAAGGAGAAATTAATGAATCATTGTGCATGTGCATGTAAAAAATAGTATTTTTTATATTAAAGGATGCGAGTGTAGAGTTTAAACTTTGTTGTGTCGTATAGCAGGGAAATATTCAAATATGAAAGTAATAAGTAAAATAATGAAATATAATAATATTACATTTAAATAGTTTCATGGGTTGAACTTAACTCAGACATGTTTAATAAACGAGATTGATCCTAAACTTGAACCAAGACATAATGAAATCCATGTCCTTTTTAGTGACCCATTTATGTTTCATATTGATTTTTGCTTACTTAAACCCTTTTATAATTGTGTTGTATCATCATTAGATCCACAAGCCGGGTTGCGCGGGGGGGGTGGGGGTGGGGTGGTGTGGCAAGGGAGGGGTGAGGTGGGGTGGTTGGGGTGTGTGGTGTGGAGTACATTTATGCTTAGAAACCAGCCAAATGAGTGTAGAATTTGGTTGATCAAACTTCAATTCAATTTTTCTTTATCGCGTTTATGTTTCATCCTGATTTTTACTCACGTAAACCCTTTTTACAATGTGTTGTGTCATCCTTAGGTTCATAGGTCAGGTCTTAAATTGCTAGTACTAGTACTGGATTGTCTTCTTAGATTGGGGAGGGGGTTGGCGGAATTGGGTAAGGGGCATGCTTAGAAACCGATCAAATGAGTGTAGAATTCAGTTAATCAAACCTTCAATTCAATTTTTCCTCTATCACATTTATATAGATTATTTAATTCATACCTCAAAATATTTATTATCCATTTCAATATCTATTTATTTAAGGCAATTAATTTTTATTTCTTTCGTTTAGATCAAATAAATTTTCTTGTTTAATATAACTACCTAAGGCCCTATTTGTTTTGGTTGAAATATTTTCTAGAAAAATGTCTTTTCATATCTTTATGTTTGTTTAATGAAAAGTGGACAATTATTGGATAGACATTTTTTCTTGTTTTGTAAAATAAAAAATTATTCATAACTTATTTTTGGGAAAACAACTTACAAATTATAAAAGTATAAGTCATTTTCCATTAAATTACAACTCTATCTACCAATTATTTACTACTAACTATATTCATTATTAGTTTTTTATTTAGGTAGATTTATTTCTTATTATAATATATGTATTTTTAAAGTATTTATAGTTAAAATACATTGATTGCCTTGAAATTATTAATTATCATGGTATTTTAATTATACAAGTATTTGGAATACACAAACAAATAAAAAATAATTTTCATTTAATTATCCCTACACTTGAAAACATGTTACATTTTAGGAAAACATTTTCAAGAAATAATAATTTGCATTAACGAAAAGTTTTCCTTAAGACAAACAAGATATAAAATTGTTATGTTTTTTTTACTTAATTCTTTCATTTGTTTGGTTGTTATTGCTACTATTACTATTTAACAGCGTAGGTTCATTTGTGCATTTGATTGCACATGTAAATGTAAATGTAAATGAGGATGTACGTGTTTTCATTTTTATTTCACCAATACACATATGTTACATATATTTTTATTTTTGAGTCAATTAAATTATTAATGACCCTCTTCTCCGTGTCCAAAACTCAAAAAATTACTTGTGGTTGCAATTATTGTCCAAATTTGTCCATTTGTCGATCCTTCCTATTTGGATCTGTGGTTCTCTTGTTTATCACTCTAATTAGCACTAGACTACTAGTGCTAGATCATATCCCGAGACGTGGGTCATATCATAAATACTCGATCCTACATGTATCTTTTACCGAGACTACATAAGCTAAATAAAATTTCAAATTGTTAAAATTTGCAGATCAGATGTCGCTTAAAGCTATAACATTAATTTCTAAACTTGTTCTTTAATACAACAGTATATATTATGATATTTCTTTAGATATTTCGGTACTATCCTCACATACTCCTTGTAAGACTGTTTAAAAAGTCTTTCCTGAATGCCAAGGCTGAGGCATTTACCTGGTGAGAATTTGATTGTTAATAATATATATTTAAATATATATATATATATATATATAACTAGACAAGTGTGTCTAACAAAAATGATGATTTTTAATAGTACAATTTTATGTCTAATTAACAAAATTTAAATAATTTGCAATATGAACTTTCCATCAATCATAAGTTTTCATTCATGAGATGTCCAATTTATGAACTATGAAATTACAAAATTTAAAAATTCCGTGTTGGAATACTATTAGAGACATAATAGAATCGCATAAATTACGTCGGAAGGTTATAATGTTTATGAACAAGTTCATTTGAGATTACAACATTTCGAATGATTAAAATGAGGTCACTACACTTTGAATGTTAAAAAAAGGTCACAACACTTAGAGAATTAAGTTAATAAAAGTATCTGATGACATATGTCAATGTGATAAATATTTGATTGGGAAAAAGTTCTTTTTGATACCTGAATTTTGACGACATGGATAATTAGATACCTGAACTTATAAAAAGTTTAATTTAATACCTAATTGAATTTTTCATGCCCCTAAACACTATCCTGCTCAATCATTGCCTGGCACGTACTCATTACTTCAAGAGCCAATGTGAAATGGGGCACGGAATGTTTAGATATGAAATTGGACATTTTAAAAATTTAGGTACCTAATTGTCAACTTCGTCAAAGTTTAGGTACCAAAAGATACTTTTTTCTTATTTAATTAAATGTACATAATTTGACATAATGTGACATGTCTCACTAGAGATCTCAATTAATCTATTGCTCTAAATATTATGACTTTAAATGAATTTATCATCATACGTTATCATATTCTTGTGTAATTTTCCCTAATAGAATATTATATTATGTGAAGGTATATTATTTAATGAATTAGAGAATTAGAGTTGGGACAATTTATTGAGAGCTAAAGGAAATAGAGGATTGGGATTCAAAAATTTGCATTTGTTTAATATTGCCTTACTAACCAAATTGGCTTGGAGAATTGAAAATAATCCCAATGATCTCTGGGTTAGATTTCTCAAAGGCATTTATTTTCCAGACAAGGATCTCAGAGATGCTTCTCATGCAGGTAGGCCATCATGGGCTTGGAACAGTATACTAAAAGGAAAAGTTCAACTCTTTAAGGAGGGAATTTGACAAGTAGGTTCAAGAGACAAGATAAAATTTTTTAAGGACTAATGGGTGCTAAATGACTATAAAATTTGGCACATTTCCTCATTGATTTTTCTTATCAATCGTGATCTTTGTCATCATGATGAGCAAATCACAATACAACACATGTAATTTTATATTTTATGTTGATCTAATAAACTACCTAGTCATCTTGCCATTTAATAAAAATATTCCAGCTCGGCAATACAAACTTAAAAAAATATAGAAATACACAGATTAAAAGTAAACATCTTGTCTACACTTATATTTGACCTTTTTTTTTTTTTTTGCATTTCTCGACAAAACCCTCACTCTAAAACAAGAGAAGACATTGCATTTCTTCTTTTAAGATTCCATAACAATTTCTCCACAAACTTTACGAATAAAAATGGTGAATATATTCTCCAATTCTTTTGACAAAATACAATCCATTTGCAGGTTTTAAGTTGGAACATTTGTCCTTATGTTAGATAGTACTATAAGCATAAGTAATATAGGCAAGAAGTCCTTTTGTGTGTGGCAACTTATGTGTTTTTATACTTATTTTAATTTTCATCTTTTATTATTATTATTATTATTATTCAAAATATGATTTGTGGGCATAAGTGTTATGGATAATAACATTAATATATCCTTCAACTACTTAAAGTATGATTGGAAGACTTGAAGCTCAATAGTTTCTTTCTTCTCTCATTTTAATCCATGTATTTATGATCATGTTTTTTTTTTTTATTATTAATTTTGTATTGCTGAGTGGAACATTTTTATTATTTGGTAAGATGACTAGGTAGTTTATTGTATCAATATAAAACAAAAATTACACGTGTCGTATTGTGATTCGTTCATCACGATGATAGAGACAACCGTAGTTGACAAAAAGAAATAAGGTGTAAATGGTGACAACTGAACATGTAGTAAGGTGTATAATTTGACAATTCAAAACGGTGTAAAATTAAGTTATAAACCATGATATTGTCCCATTAAAGATTAACCCGATATGCTTATAATAGTCTAAAAGATTGAATTTTAATATTTTATTAAAGATAAGACATTTATTTGGTGCTTTCAATGACATTTATAATAAAATAAAATATATTTTAAGAAGGGAGTTATAGATGGGCTAATAGACAAGTGAAATGTTTTAGGACATGATAAATTCTGTTTGGAAGAATTATATAGAGCAGTAAGAGATGAAACCCATTTTTATAGTTATATTAAAAAATTACTAAATTAATTATATAAAATATTATTAGAATATTATCGTATTTATTACATGTGACATATCAATTTTTAATATATGTCGCATGTAATAAATATGATACTTATGAAGAAGTATCACATTTACTACATGTGATAATTTATGGTATTTTTTACATGCTATACTTTGTTATATCTAATTTAATACATATGACATTTACATGATTTATTTTTTATCTAATTGATTTCAGATTGTGAACGAAAAATTAATTTCTAAGTAAAGTGTGGTTAACGCATTGTATTTGGAGTTACATGCTTATATGTTTCTTTAGAGAAATGGAATTATGCATTAAAATATTCCAACATGGGGATATGAATAGAAGAAAATTATTTAGATAATATTATAAAAATATGTTTATAAAGCACTAAAATAGTATTGAAAATGAAAGTTTAGACACTTAGCAGTTAAAAACAAATTGAAAGTACAACTAAAAACTTTTTATATCCAAAACTAATTAATGTTTTAGGTAATAATATAAACGTTGAATTCAAATCATTATGCAATATACACAAAATTTTAATAAAGCAAACATATTTAAGCATGATGAATTTAAAACAACAAGTTAAATAAGGAAAAAAAATGTAAGAATTTGAAAAGAAAATAAGGTAAGCATGAAATTAGATTTATAATTACCTGGAAAAGGATTTTTAAGCTTAATGTCCAACACAAATCCCAGGCACAACACTTCACCCTTTTTTTTTCCTTTTGTCCCCTTTTCATATACCACTTTACCTTTCACTAGATAAAAAATTCTCATGCAAGTACATACATACACAAATACACATATATACACATCTACACGCATTCTGAGCAAGCACCGAGTTTAAGAACAAAGTCATTTCACTGTCTTGAAAACGCTATTTCCTGTCCACCTGGTCGCCAGTTTGAATGTATATACAACTTGGCCTGAATGGTAGTTTCATAATGGTCCTGGACAATAATATTAGCATGCACCCATATCTTATCGGAAGAGCTATAAATTATTATATAAATTTCAAGGAAAGAATCAAAGAATCAAAGAACAGCATCTCTGCAATTTGCTTTGAGTGGACAAAAGGCTAGTCAAAATCCATCTTAAATGCCAATGGTCCAACTCCAATGGACCATCCACATTACATGGTGCATTGCATCATTCAACTTCACCCAATTGAAAACTTACTTCTTCTCGACTCTCATCAATAGATGGCCGTTGGTATCACTCTATCAAGCATCCGCAAGCAAACACATACAGTTGGAGCTTGAATTATCGTTGATATCCAGGACCATCCTTGGTCCATCGCCTACGTAAATCTTGACCGGTCGATTCCATGAAATCCAAATTACTCTTGTTTTCAAGTAGCCTTCCAATCCATCTTAAGTGCTTATGGTCCAATGGACCATCTACATAATACCATGATGCTTTAACCACCTGACAACCAACTTCTTGTTTGTCTTTACTACAAGGTCATTGAGAGCTCTCCACTGTGCGTCCACGAGCAAACATGTGCATAGTATTTCATTAAGAGTTGGACAGGATAATAAAAATTGGACATTACGATGCAAAAGTTAATCAGCAGCACAATTTACTCATACCACACTTGGTAGCACCATACTGGATAAAAGTTTTTGTCTTATCCATTATTTGATATATACAAATATAACACAAAAATATTATAAAAAATTTAAGTTGTCTAGTGAAAAAAAAGGGTCAATGTCATGATTTACACCTCAACTTTACACTTTTTTGCAATTATACACTTGCAATTTTAAATTATCAGTTTATACAACTAATTAGATGTTTAGTTCCTACTATACATACCTTATCACTTTTTGTTAAGATGTTATTTTCATCATCGTAAGTAATCAATAACAATGCAACACCTGAAATGTTTTATTTTGCATCATATATTGATGTTATGTCATATTTTCATATAACCAAAAAGATCTACATCATCAATACAAAGTATAAAGAGAAAAGGTATAACAATAGCAACTAAACATCTAATCAGGTATACAAATTAATAATTTAAAACTTCAAGTGTATAATTTAAAAAAAAAAAAAAAGTAAAGTTGAAGTATATACCACGACATTGTCCTAAAAAATCCATCACATAATACTAATTTCTTTTTTCCAAATTTGTTCATTACTCTTAAGACTCATGGCAATAACCAAAAAGGAACTAGGATTTTTTTTTCTGATCAGTCTCAGAATTTATGCAAACCAATTGCCCAAATAATATAGGGGCTTGAATAATCATGCTATCTAAATCCTTCTTTAATTCATTAGCTGCATCTAACATAAGTGCAGAATTATAAATAGGTGGATCAAAATACTAATTAAGTTGATATAAACTTATTTTTATATATTCGCTCACAAATGCAAATTTTTTATATCTTATATGTATATTCTAAAACTCCATAAGTATCTTTAAAGAAATAATTAAGGTATTTTATCCATTTTATAAGAGATTGTATATATATTATTTGAAAATTAATTATTAATTATAAAAATTAATGCATGAAATCTATATAAATTTTGTTTTTAGCAGAATAAATTAAAAAATATATCTAAAAATGACAACCGTTCAATAATTAGTGCTATTACCTGAAAAAAAAAAATTTACTAAATCAAATCATATAATTAGTGCTATTAATGGCTTGTTTTTTTTTTTCCCAATGTTTAGTAATACCTTATGTGATAACATAGAAAGACATTTGTAATGCAAACAATGCAATTATTATTTATGGTATACTATAAATAAAAATAATTGTTTATTAAAAATTTATTTTGTTAAATATAATCTTATAATAATTGAATTTGATGATATTAATGGTTGTTTTGAACCAACGGCATCATGGATTATAAATAAAGGGAAAACGAAAATAATATTTATGTTTTTTTAAGAAATTATAAAAATATTACTGAGATGAAAATAATCTCAGTTTTAGACAACATGACCTAGTCTCTTTAAGAGACGAGGTCATAAGTAGGGGTGGGTATAGATCGATTTGGTTCGATTTTTACTAAAACCAAACCAAATCAATTTACAGTTTGGTTTTTTATTTTTTTCATCCCAAACCAATCCATTAAGTAACGGTTTGGTTCAGATTATAAATTTTCTAAACCATTAAATGACTGTTGGTTTGATTTAGCTTGCAGATTAAATTAAAATTCTAACTAAAAATTTTCTTTGTTCAAGTTTTTTTACATTTGTGTATAAAATAAATATTTATATCACTTTACAAAGTTTATATTGTAAATCATAATAAAATGCTTTATGAATTTATCATATGTTTAATCTATAGTCTTTACAAAATTGGTTATCTAGCAATAAAACACATTCACTAACTAATACCTAGTAAGTCATAATTTATAATTTTTAATAAACCATCAAGTCAATCATCTATCAATAAATTTAACTAAAATAAAAAAATCATCTATTAACAAAAGCCATCAACAAATAAAATGATCTGTTGAAAAAATACATTAAACAATAAGAGTTTAAAACTAAATACATACTTTATAAGTTAAAAGCTATTTAAAAAAAAACAATATTTTGTCATCAACAAAAGAATATGTATCATGAGCCTAAAAGGAAAATTTAAGAAAGAACAAGTTGATCTTAATCAATGTTGATTGAATAATAGATATCAAATGAAATCATATAAACATATATGACATTTAATCAATCATCATAAAAAATTTATAGTTACAACTTATAGATAAAATATTATTATATTTTTCTAACATGGTTTATTTGGTTTTACGGATTGATCTAGTTTAATCCTCCAAACCAACCATAAATTTATGGATTAGTTTGGATTGAAATTTTTTTAAACCAAATTGTTAAATAAACCATATTTTTTATATGATTTGGTCCAGTTCGATTGGTTTTTTTTTTTTTTTTTTTTTTTTGCCCACCCTAGTCATAAGGACCTAACATCGTTCTTCAAAAGAAGACGTTAACAGGGCCTATTTTGTCACCATTCTTTTTCTTCCCCATTCAAACCCTTGGAAAAAATCCTAATTCTGTCGCCCGTAAACCCTAACCCTAATTTTCCTCCATCACAACACTGGTTTTGATCAAATTGGCATGTTTTCTTGGGTAATTTCAATCACCAAGTGTCATACAAACATCAATTTGTGCAAAAATCAACTGATTAACTCTTCAATCATTAAGGATGTGCCAAACTCCATAAGTAAGCTTCTTGAGCTCGTTACTTCATTTTTTTCATAATTATTGATGTTGCAATATAGATTTTTGGGTGTTGTGTATATTGATGGATTTTTTTTTTTTTCCAAATGTTGAAGCAACATTATATGTTATTTGTCACATGAGTTGTATTGTGAAGTAGTAATGCGATTTTGATATTTATTGTATGTGTTATTGATGCTACGATATGGACATTGTATGCTTTAATTTTGATGTTACCGTATACTTTTAGAATTTAGGAATCAAATTATAAAATCATATATCATTATATGTCTTACACCTTGACCATATCTGATGATGTTAGAACCCACATTAATGAAATATTTTGATTAGAATGAGATGGATAAACTGGAATTAGTGAACATATTTGATATTAAGCGAGTGTAATTCATAACTCATAATCACATTTCATGCATTCAATCTATGTTTTATGAGCTGGCAGAGTAAGTGAGAAAATGGATAAGGTCAAGTGTATATTATACGCACATTGCAACATTGTGGAAGAGAATGAAGGTTTTGGTTATGATAAGCGGCCGTTGTTGTGATCAGTGTTAGTAAGAACTCTACGTATGAGCAAATACTAATCACCATTTGTAGTAGACTTAAGGTAAATAGGTTTACACATAGATTGAGCTATATCATAGGATAGCTATTGGAGATAGACGCTACATTATGATGTTATTCTAGTAGTTGATGATGATGATGCTGCTGCACAGGAGATGTTGGTGTACAGAAGGGTCAATGTGACTGTATATGTCTAGATATTTGAAAAGGAATTGCCACAGACACCTACGAGCGCCATGAGCATTGATGGAAATGGTGGTAGCCAAGGGTTGGCAGATTTGAACTCGATTCCAATTCAAACAACAGTTAGCACACAAGTCTAGATGAGTAACTTTGAAATGTGTGTACTCGATTGGAGTTATGGTCATGATATTAATGCAACGCAAGACTCATCAATAAGGGAATCTAGGGACTAGATTGGATTTAGGAATACTGTTGTGGTTGGACTATGCAGTCTAGAAATTGTTTTTCTATGGTGGATGACAAATGATTTATATAGCTAATTATACATGATTTTGACAGGTTACAATTGTTTAGATTAATTAATGTAGCAAGGAGTGACAAGTGAAATGGGGTGGGGGCGGAGATGATTGTGTCAACCTTGTTCTTGAAGAGACCAGATTGACCTTTCTACGTAACCTCGTCTTTTGAAGAGACTAGATTAGAATATTACACTGACCTTATTTCTTCAAGAGATGAGATATTTTGTGCTATTAGACCTCGTCTCTTTAAAAGATAAAGCCATGTTGTCTAAAATTGGGATTTTTTTTTCATTCTAGTGTAATTTTATAATTTAAAAATATATAGATATTATTTTCCTATTCCCAAAAATAAACACCTAACTGTTACAATATGTTTATTATTATATTTTTATTTACTCTTTATAATATATTTATAATATTATATATTTTTCTTTTATTAAAAAAATTCAAAAATGTTTTTTTGCCCCCCCGACCAATGCCCCTATCGGCCAACCACCATTCCACCAAGTACCCGCCTTCGTCGCATTACATTTGATCTTGTTTAATTATTTTCCATGAAATCCAGGTTACTCATGTTCATAACTAGAGTTTGGTAGGGATGCTAAAAAGCTAATAATTAAAATTATTTTTATATTCGCTAATCATTACAATTATGTTATATTTTATATATGTTTAGAAATTTTGTTAATTATTTCCCAATGGTATTTTTTAAAACTTAATAATTATTTTTTAAAAATAATTAATGATATTTAGCACATTTTATAAAATATTGTGTATATAAATTACTTGAAAATTAATTATTAATTAAAACATCGGTACATAAAATCTATATAAATTTTTTTTCGTAAAAAATAGATAAAAGAATATATCCGAACACATGAGCTATTCAATAAACTATGTTCATTTCATAACATTAATTGGAAAAAAAAAATGCTATACAATCAACTCATATTATTACAGTTATTTAGTAGTAATTTGTGCGATAAAATAAAAAGACATTTGTAATGCAAATAATGCAATTAATATCAATGGTGTATTACGAATAAAAAGATAATTGTATAATAATTAAATTTAATACTATTAATTATTGCGAAAGAAATAAGTCAAGACAAAACAAAGGAAAAAAAAAAAAGAGAATAATAACGCATCTTGAAGAAAAAGTAATATTACACTTTAAAAAGATTTGAGGCGAAGCCATTTGGCTTGAAGAAGATTAACATTATAGTTATAAAATTTCCTTTTTTACAAACCTTGGGCTTCAATTTTTAACAAATATATAATCAGCATTTTGGTGTTTTCGCAAATAATTAATCCGAGTTTTGATTTTTAATAAATACGTAATTTATATATTTTTACTTTGTGTCGATAATAAATAAAGGATGTAGAATGTTCTCGTTGCTACATAATATTAATAACAGTATTTAATTAATAATATGAACAAAAAAATCATTTTTTATTAATCACATTATCAACCAATAAAAGATTACATGTGTCTTGTATCTTATTAACACAAAATGAGAAAATATAAGACATATATTTATCAAAAATAAAATCCTGATAAGTTATTCGTAAAATAACAAAATACCATGCATTTGTTAAAAATAAAACTCAATCACTTGTTTAAAAAAATACCAAAACACAAATCATATATCTATAAAATAAAATAAAACCACACATCATATACTTACGAAAAATAAAACCCAACCACTTTTTTGTAAAAATACCAAAACATATATCATATAATTATCAAAATTCGAAATTCAGATCAATTATTTATGAGAGAGAGAGAGAGAGAGAGAGAGAATTCATGTCTTTGTATTTTTCCCATAAAAAATTTCAAGAACTTATTATTATTTATTAATTTTTCCCGAGGCTTGGGGCAGAGGCCCATTTCTCTCCACCAAACACGTGTCCCTCGTGATATTGCATTTAGATCTAGTTTAATTATTTTCCATGAAATCCAAGTTACTCATGTTTATAAGCAGCCTTTGGTAAGGATGCCAAACGGGCCCTAAATCACCTGCAAGTTAAAGCAACATTTGCAATGTTAGTTGCATGGTGGGAAGAAGAAAGAACTGTTTGATAATAATATAATTGGATATGCAGAAAAGATTTGTGAAGATGATGAACCATCAGGACTTGCAATACATCCATGCATAAGAAATCAAACATGACAAAAAATGTGAAAACTTCCTCCCTCCAATTCCAATGCTGTTAGTAGATAGGCTAATCAGAATTATATAGAGCAATACAGTTTGCCATGCTAACTATGAGCAATAAGGTTGGATTTACCATAAGATAAACCCTCAACCAATTAGAGCCATCACTGGATTTGCATAGGGCCCAGCAGGAAACGTACAGCAGTATCTCTGAAATATCAATGGTGCACAAGATCAGTACATAACGGAATGGTAATTTCTTAGAGAAACCACTACGGCTAACCATCCGTACCTCCAGCCACACCGAAATCTCACTCCATCTTTATACATTTGTTGCTTCATGGAAAAGTCATAAAGATTTCTGCAAATTGCAGAAAAGGTAAAGCTAGATAGGCCTCATGTAGCCACAAAATGATGGAAACATCTGTCTGATTTGCTGAAGCTCAGGAGCCCACATGCAGAGAAGTGACAGTGCAGAGAAAAAGGGGGGGAAAAAGGAAAAAATCCAAGCTCATTGCAACTACACCAGAGGCAGAGACAATCAATAATGAAAATACCATTGTTGTCTTGTACCAATTATAAGGATCTTCTAAAGCTATACCAGATCTCCATGCCACCTCAAGCCTTTTCATTGAGTAGAACAAGGGTTGTAAATGATTTTATCATCACTAGTCTCTACAACAAGACACAGCCATATTTGATATTCCCATTCTGCTTGGATTGTTAGATTTTTATTTGTATTGGATTTAAATCGGATCAGTATCGGTTCGGTATCTGTTCAATTTGATTAGTTTATAAATAAAACTACTGGTTTTTCATCGATATCATATCCATATCGATTCAGTATTTGTTTGGTTTGAAAACAATGCCAAAACAACACCAAGACGACGATCCAAACAGGCCATTTGACACCAAACTGTCGGTTTTTCCCATTATGGTCTGTTGTAAACCAAACCCTATTCAATACCTAAACATGACAAAATTTTATGTTCCACATCTTTTTGGTTTCCGTAACCCCCTTTTTAAGTAAACAGACTCTAAAATCATGCAGGTCTTGATGGATGCCCTAAGACATGTCTTTCTACACAGCGGTACGATCTCTGTTGTGCTTGCTTCATAATTGCAGCAACAAGCCATAGTTAATAAATATGGATAATGTAAAAAATATCAAAGTTCAGGTATTTTTTCAATATTATACCTAAGAAATCATACACAATCAAATTCTCACTTGTCATATTACTACCTATACTTGTCCTCAGAGGTGATACAGATGGTAAATTTAATGAATAAAAGGTTCAATAGGTAGAACAATTAACAACTTCAATTTTAAATTTTAAATTTGACAAATAAACATCTGAATGCATATAATATTTATCAAATTCAAACCTCAAATATAAAATTTAAAAACACACAATATTCTAGTAATGTTTCAATAAATATCGAATGGGGTGATTATGTGCAAGCATGATTAGCTACTGCAATTGATCTTACCTTAATATCTGATTACTAAAACATATTTCCTAACTGAAGGGTTAACCTTTTCCCCATTGCCGGGGCAGAAAGTTATTCAAAGGTAAGGGCATGTCTTCCATGCCAACCAATATAAAAATGCAAAATTCTCTCTCCAAAAGGAGTAGTATGCTAAAAATAATTTTTCTAAAAGAAAAAGAATCCATTACATGCTAACATGAGATATTAATAACTGGTTGTTGATAATTTGATATTATTGATGACAGCACTTATAGCACCTCCACGTGCTTTGCAGGGAAAAAGGTGAGACCCTTATAACAGATATAGTACGCCCTTCAGCAGGCTGTCATATTAGTATTTAATACATTTTGTATTGTACTGATAGCATTGCCCCCTCACTTCAAGGAGGGTGTTTTCCTATTGTCTCTGATAAATGTGTGGAAAAACTATTGATCTTTCTAGTAGCCCTATCTACCATTATATTATTTCTTATTTTATGCAAATTACACATATATGACCCAAAAGTATATACATTTAAATAAGTATTCTTACCACTCCACCTCAAGCTAGTGTATAAACGTCAACAAGCTTAGCTTGTTACATGTGCATTCAACTCCAAGACTTTTGAAGGACTTACTTGATAACTCTACAAGTTGAGTATTTCACCTAAGAAAAGGCATCGCAATTCCCTTCAGACCACACTGTCTCTAAAGAAGGGAGAATCAATTTCTATAAGCTGGTTTTGTTTCAAGGAAAACTAGATTAGATTCAATGTATGGCAACTTAATTATCATATCACAACCCATCAAACAATCCTAATTAAATTCCACTTCATTCACTAGTTGGTTGAGCCAGAAGTCATGCCATAAGTGCCACAGCAGTATATCCTACTCCCACACAGGATTTAGCTACCATGTCGTGTTTCTAAATTCTCCAAGAAATCAAGTTCCCTCCCTATCAAACACAACAGATTGATGTACATCGTCGATCTGTCGGATAACCTATCAACTGAATATGCCCTTGATCTAAATATAGGAGTCCCTTACCTGGAGCAGCCCTAAGAAACCAAGATTTGCAAGTCTGCCCCATGCTTTCAAAGACGGTTCAAGAAATGGACTAATAACACTTACAGTAAAGTAATTGTTTGATCCAGTGACCATAATGTAGTTCATTTTACCAACAAGCCTACATCTTTCTGGGTTAGATATTAGCTCTCTTTGCCTTGGCTCACATTAGGACTTTACAAGTATCCACCAATTTGGCAACTAGCATGATAGCTTCATCAAGCAAGCCCAGCACATATTACCTCTGTGAAATTAAATGTCTTACCCTAAGCAAGCAACTACAACATCCAGAATATTTATCTCCAAACTCTTTAAACTGAAAGCGTTAATGCAAGAAACTTTCAATTTAGAAATCTTCCTGCTATCATCCCCGACAATAATAATACCATCAACAGAAACAGCAAAAGGACCTGCCCTGCATCTCAAAACATATGAAAACCAGAATAATCTGACATACCTTTGACCATGCCAAACAAAAGAAGAGCTTAACTATATATTTTCAAACCAAACTCAAGGAGATTGATTCAACTGATACAACGGCTTCTTCATTGCTATCCCCATGAAGAAGCTTACTAATGTCTAGCTGATTCAAAAGCTGACTAGAAATTGCTATTAAGCACGAGAAAGTCAAATGGAAATCATCTTTGATATAACACAAGGAATTCAAGTAGTCAACACCATACACAAAGGTATAGCCTTTGACAACTAGCCCGGACCCAAGGCATAAGCTCAAGAATTTGATGAAGTCTCCACAGCGTATACCCATTAATAGCCCACCAATGAACTCCTTGGTGGTAGAGGAACCAAATCCCAAACATTGTCCAATAACTTTGCAAAGGGCAATAGGAAGAAAGTTAATAAGGAGGATCAGGATCCAAGCCTAATGGTGCTTGGCAAGGTAGCAGAATCAAGAGGAATAACTATGCTTGGTTAACGGTGAGATCAACACTTGAAACTGACAATGGTTTCAGTAGTAGGTTATGTCAGAGATTGGAAAGTATATGAAAGACATAGCTTCTAATGGTCATAAAGGCATGAAAGAAGGTTTAGGAAGAGGGACAACCTCTCAATAATAATAATAATAATAATGCAACTCAGGAAAGTAGCCATGATGCCCCTTTTGAAGATAAGAGCTCCCAAGAATGACGCGCTTGATGGATCGAGATGACAAATTATCTCTACCAATACATAAAAGATTAAAAACTCATACAACTAAATAAATGGGGAGGGAGACTATATGGTATTGTGAGGGAACAAAATTGAAAAGGGAATTTGATCATGAAGAACAGATGATGGTGTGCCACAAATAAGATGACAATATGCAATAACAGCCCATCCCATGATTGTGCATGAACTGTCATAGGGAGTAGCAATTTAAAGCACTTTCAACCAGATGCATATTTTTTTGTTCACCAACATCAACAAGAAGATTGATAAAGCATGCCATGACTAGGCATAAAATATTGAAGAATAGTGGTAATATACTGTCTGCATCATCACTTCCCAAAACCCAAATAGGCAAATCAAATTAAGTATAAGATCAAGTCATTACAGAGAATAATGCAAAATGATCTTTTGTTAAAAAATAAACACTTCGTTTGAGGTCGATTACCAAATAGAAGCTGCAAATTACCTAAACCTCATTTTGGAGGTGACACAACTAGAACACTATAAAAAACAAAAGCAGAAGATGTAAACACACGTTTATTGACTATTAGGAAAAAGAAGACTTATAATGCTTTTCAAGTCAACAAGACTAACATTTTAAACTTTCAAAACTAGGAAGACTAGTGACTGTCTTTTGGAGACTCTGCAAGCCTAGGTATCCCAAACGTCTATGAATTTACAATGGAGAAGGCCCAATTACAAGTGCTAAAGAAAATAAAATAATAGCCAACTGATGCAATCCATGATATTCATGACCTCTTACCAATCACCTTTCTAGTCTGCATCTCATGGATAGAAAAGAGTCAAAGGTAAAAGTTATCAAACATTGTAAACATCTACCAATCACCTAAAGGTAATATTGGAGATGGTACAACATAATCAATGCCCTTTACTACAATCAAAAAGAGTGGCATTAATAGGATAGGCGAAAGAGGAATTGCTATCAAAGATATGTTGAAAGGCACTTGATTCCAAAATTCAGGGGCTAGACCTAGATGCATGTGTTAGAATTACGATGGAAATTCCTCTATCTACTATGGAGGTCATTAACTGTAGCCTACAGAGTGGCAAAACTACAACAGCAGGAGTTTTGAATACTTCTTATAAAGTACATTAGTGATGTATTTGGTGCTGGAGAGCCCACTACCAAGTATTCCCTCTTGAGATTGCACAGCTTTGCGGCATGTGGAGGGTTTCTAGGTGGATATCCATGTAATGCATAGCATCTCTCCATAAGATCTCCTGTTTTCCAACAATAATTGCATTTGGGATGATAATCTCCACATCGCCAAGAAACCTGGCATGACCTCATCCATGACTCCCATGATCCATCTCCTTATAGGGAAAAATCGACAAGCAATTGCAGGACCATAAGTCATTGCTTTTGCAGATAGTACAGCAATTGTGGAGGCACAGAGCACAGTCCGATAAGTGTCAGACAAGGAAGGAAGAGATGTTCAATATCTCACTTCTAACTGACTCTAGCTCCAGTTCCACAACGTAGAGGAACAAAGTATTTAGGGGCTTGTCAATGATTCCCTAATAGCTGGAGTACTATGAATTTCCACAATCCTCTTCGCCAGGTGGGCATTGCATCCTAACTCATGGACAAATTTGTTATGGCTAAAGGACAGGAAGCCAGTTGTTCTCATTTAGCTTCCACTATGGGTATGAAAAGAACTGGAAACCAATAATGCAAGAGAAAGAAAGCACCAGTGTTAAGCACAATGAAGGAAAGAGATGGCAGCCGCTAAAGTCATGTTGCTAAAGATGATGCAGCACCACTAAGGACAAGGATGTTGCTTGAGACAAAGCAGCACACGAGTGGCTACCAAAGATCAATGACAAGCTCAACAAAAAGAAAGATTCAGTTTCACTGGAGAAGACTGCTAAAGAAGATAGTAGCAATGGCAGCAGTCCCACAGCTGCAGCACCAACAGAAGCAGGATAAGCTGCATCTAACCTAGGTCTAACCTAGAGTATTGACTTAAGGTTATATATTAGTTTATTTTTGTTGGCTTTGATACCATAATAAATATGATGGAAAAGGGTTAATTTTTCCCTGCAGCCAACTCTATCATTATATTATTTCTTATTTTACATAAGTTACACTGTAAACCTACACTATATATACTTATATAGATATTCTTAATAGTCTAAACAGCACGAAAGGATACATGTTTTTTTATGATCTAATAGCTTTCCTGACTTGTTCAATACTTTTTGGTCCAGTCTGGTTAATTTCATGGAAGAATTGCTTTTACTTTTAATAAGCATTCAGTTGTGAAGTTGAGGACATAAAAACTTCTATCTTTACTTCCAATTCTTTGGAACCATTACAGATAGATGGAGGGAGGAATAGGAGTCCGAGTGATCAAGGACAATATATCAAACATTCTTTTCATCTAGCATCATATGCTCCTCAAACTCAAATAAGGGCAAATTACATTCCACATTAACGTATTCCATGGAATTATAAACAAGGCCTTGTCCTTTGATAAGTAAAATTATACTATTTTAAAGGTCTATTTTTGTATTGTTTTTAACGATTTTATGATTATTTTGAATGAATTTTGCACATAAATTGTATGTCTTTCGATTCCAAGATACTTTAAAGCTGAAGTTGGATTAAGTTAGGAAAATGATCAAATTTTAAGCATTTCTTGAGTCAAATAAATACTGCTTGGAAGAATTGATGATAGCAGCCTTGGAGATATGTTTGGTTCTGTTATTATACAAAAATATAAGTGAAACATAATTTTACATGAAGATTACAGCTTGGACGGAAACCATGCAAATACTCATGCAAGTGATGAGAATTTTTAGCTATTAGAGTAGAGTGTGAAAAATGCATTGTTTGATGCACGGCCGTGCTGAAAACGTGTTTTTTTTTGCCACATTTTACCCTACTTATAAATAGTATTGTAAACATGTAGAAAGAAGTCTTTTGGAAAAGCCCAGTCATATAAAGCATTCTGCTGTGAAAGTATGTATTAGGATTGCAGAAAGAAGAGCATAGTTAAGGATTCAGATTCAAGGATCTATATCCAAATGATTTTCTATTTTCTTTTCTTCCATTTATAATGAGAATAATTCATTCGTATATAAAATTATGTAACCCTAAAATTATCATCTAATCTATTTTTTTCTGTTAGAATTAATGAAGTTTTCATATTTTTGCTATTCAATTATGTGTGCTTATTACAATTGGACTAATATTTCTAAAGTGTTAATCTGATTTATTAGGTATTATGCATATAGGAAAATTCCATGTGTATAATTAAATTTGCATAATTGAATAGAGTTTGATGCAATCTCAAGTATGAGACGATATAAATCTATCAAATTAAGGATAAACCTAATAGAAGGATTCACATAGCAGATTAATTAACTAATATATCCATTAATCAAAGCAATGCAATCTAAAGCAATCAATCAGGATATTCTAATTAACTGATGGAAGATTACAGGTTGTCAGGTACAAGCAAATTCTACCGCAATCTATAATAGGAATTTAACTATCTTTTCCACATGGTTGCATAATTAATTTTACGGGAAGCAATATATAGATACATATTTATATGAATCTGATTTTTATTTTTTTTTTTTTATGTGATGTCGGATTTTCATTAATATAAGAATAATTGTTATATTGGATGAAAAAAGAAAAGAGGCAAAGTTGCTAAGACTACTAAAAACATAAAAGAAAACAGATAGGACTCATTAGAGACCTAAAACCTAGAGCATAACACCATATAAAAATAAAAAAAGCTTTTTCTCATTTCTTTCTCTCCATACATAGTGGATAACCAAACTAGTGACAATCTTCCAAGAGGGGAGAGGTGAGGGCCTAGGGAGTCAAAAGGCTTTTGAATGTTTCCCGCTTCAAAGGAGAGCACACCCACAATGGGGATAATCCCTTTAAACTTTGTCTAGATATCTACTACAAAGGAGCATATTAAGAATAAATGGATACATGACTCCTCTCTATTGCAAAGAAAGCAATAGTTATGGGAGTAACACTCCATTCCATAAGCTTGTCTTGAGTGACCAACCTTTGATGTGCTGTAAGAGCATAGGCTTCCTTTATGGAGAGGCATTTTGAAGAGTTAACCTTCCATACCAAAGAGTCCGCCTTGCTAACAACAAGAGTGAGCCTACGATAAAATTCAGCCCTGACATGTTCTCTACACTAGTCCTTGCAGCTAATCCTAATCATTTTCATTTATGATGCAACATAGACGAGCTTCCTAGGGAAGACCAAATGAATAGATAAATCCTTTCCCCTAATCAATCTACCAAAGCACGGATGCTATTCATCATACCATAGTGAAATGTTGCATCCATTTCCCACATTCTATTTGAGAAGGCTTCGCAAGAGTTGTCTCAAATGTAAGATTTTTCTCCAAAACCAAGAGACAATTGAAGGTGTTTTCATTGTCCAAAAGTATTTTCCCTTAATAGGCACTAAATGCACCCAAGATAGTCATAAGGAATCTAGAACATCAAAGAAAAGATACCAAATATGCTTAAGTTAGACAGCCTTATTGCATGAAATCAGGTCGATCTGGTCCACCTTCCTTCTATGTTTTATACACAATGTTCCATTTAATCTTGGCCTTAGCCTTCATTTCATCATTCCCATTCCAAAGGAATCTACTCATTTTAGTTAACTCCTTGAGGATACTCTTTGGAAGGATAAAATTAAAACCAATACACTTGAATAGAGAAGAGGATACTCTTATTCAACTAGGTATGTTCAGCATAAGATAAAGATTTTCACTTCCAATGGCTAATATATTTGCTAAATTTTTCCACAAGGAATTGGCATGCGGATTTGTTTGGCTTAGATGAAGAAAGAGGCACACCAAGATATTTCACCGAAAGGGAACCTTGATCGAAGCATAAAATGTAGAGTATTTCCTCCTTCACTACCCGTGTTATACCACTAACAAAGATATAACTTTTATCAAGACTAGCCTTTGGACCGGAAAGATCGTAAAAAGCATCTAAAGCACCTTTTATTAGACTAATAACTTGGACATTAGCTTTAGACAAGATCATCACATCATCTGCAAAACAAAGGTGGTTAAACTTGTCTTGACGACAACTCTAGTGGTAAGAGAATTCTTCATTTCTTTCCACCTCTCTCATTAAACATGAGAAAACCTCCATCATTTACATAAAGAGATAAAGGGCCATGAGATCCCTTTGGCAAAGGCCACGAGATCTACAGAAAAAACCCACAAGTTCACTATTTATATTAACTGAAAATCTTGTTGTAATAACACATTACATAACCTGTTAGTCAAATTGAGGAGGGAAGTTCATGGTTCTCAAAATTTGCTCAATAAAACACGACCGGACATTACCATAAACTTTCATGATATCAATTTTTATGGCACATCTAGACCCTAAGATCGCGTTGTTATAACCAAGAAGAAGTTCTTGAGCTGCAAAAATGTTATGAACAATCCTTCAACCTTGATGAAAGCCGTTTGTTCCTTGCCTACCAAATACAGAAGAACTCTCTTTTTTTTTTTTCGGCTAAGATCTTTGAAATACATTTATAAATAGTATTACAACAAGAAATAGCCTGAAATCTGTGAGATTTAAGGGATTTTCAGACTTAGGAACAAAAGAAATAGTTGTGAAATTGATAGATTTCAGCAAGTAACCCGTAGTAAAAAAATCTTTGATTGCCATAGAAATGTTCTTACCAAAAATTTCACATGATATTCATCAAGTGTAGACGCCTTATCACATGCCTTCAAAGAGAGTTTTTTTAATCTCATCATTCGTGACTAGTTTGGAAAGTGTCTTACCCTTTTTGCAATTAAGGTTTTCAGCCAGTCAAGAAGATGCTTTGGTAGTCTAGGCTCTTTAAGCAGCTCCTGAAAATCCATACCTCTTCTTCTGCCCAAAAAAAATGAGATCATTTTTTGGAGGACATTCAAGTGGCTCAAAGAAGTCCCGTGGTGATAGCATAGCGAGAAAGGCAAGTCTGTACAAGCCCACTACTTGTTGATGCAGATGACCAACTTGGGTACAATAATTACAATCAATTCCATTCAGACATATGAATCCTCAAATATTTCACCCCGCTCCGCCTAAGTTTGAGCAGCAGACGCTGGTACATGAAACACATTGTGGCTCAGAGACGGAGAAACCAGAAGTGCAAAAAGTGGCACCACTTGAGGTGTAGGAGGAATAATATGAGCTCGACATATTCGATGCTACTGGTCAGGTTGAAAACCAAGATAGGCCTCCATGTCCTCTTAAGTGTGAAATTTTCACGAAACATTTCCGTAAAATTACAGATGAAGATGGAAAGACACGCGGATACTGCAATTATTGTTCAACCGGCTACTCGTGAAGATTGAGAGATAGATACAGCACTTTTACCAGGCACATGAGGTCGAAACACCCATTGAAAATCGGTTTGCAGACATCCCAATAGCAAATGGGTCGTTCTGGTGCAAGCAAACAAGCTAAAATTTTTTAGTATCACGATGAAAATTACAAGTATGATCTAGCAAGAACGATAAGTGATTTGCATTTTTCATATAGTGATGGACAACATCCCGATCTAAGGTATTGTCATGAGGAAACGTTGAACCTTTAGGCTACCTTTATAGTGCAAAGACAATGAAATGATACACTGACGACATTTACCATAAAGGTAAGCAAAAGCTTGCATGTTGGTTTGAGTGTCTTAATATGTATATTTCTGTACACTCCGATATTTGGACAGATAGGTAGAATGAGAATTCGTATATGGATATTACATACTATTGGATAGATAATAAGTGGGTGATACACAAGCGATTTCTAGCACTTAGATACATGGATGGTAGGCATATTGCATAGAATATATACTCAGCCACAGCTACCATCCTATGAGAATATAGTTGGACAAAAAAATAATTTTGATAGGGTTTGACAATGCAGCAACTAACACCAAAGCTATTTCAAAACTGAAACAGCTATGCCAGTCTACATTGGATGGGACATTTTTTCATATTAGATGCGCATGTTATATATTGAATCTGTGTGTGAAGAGTGGCTTAGAATCATTGCAAGTTAAATACCACTCAATTAAGGAAGTCGTGGGGTATTTAGCTGATCACCTAATAGTGAACAAAGTGTGACAAGATTCTATCTTGAAAATGGTGTCAGACCACGAAAGTTTAAGAAGGACGTACAATACAGATGGAATTCTATGTATGAACTGTTGCAAAATACGGCACCCTATAAGTATTCTTTATGTGATTTTGCACGTGCTAACCTTCCCAACATGCTTTTGCATCCAACCGATTAAGCCCTATGTGGTAGTTTGTTGAAAGTTCTAAAAATTTTCTACAATTGCACGAAAACATTTTCGAGCGTTCATACGCCTAGTGTACATTTGTTCATCATGGAAGCTTGTAACATTGTTGGTACATTGAATCAAGTTAGGAATGATGTTCTCTTGCAAGGTGTTATAAACGATATGTGCTCGAAGTAGCTGGACTACTATAGAGGGAAATTCCAATGACTTTCCACATTGGAATGATCTTGGATCCATGGTTCCGAGTTAAAGGGCTCAAACATTATGTCGATTTATACTATAAGAGTATTGATGAGTTGTCAACACACAAAATAGGTTTATTGTTAATTCAGTGCAGGTGGTACATGAAGCAAAAAAAGTTTTCAATGATTTGTATAACCACTCTTCCTTTACATATTGGTGACAAATTTCTGCAAGTTGAACTCTAGTCTCGCCTATGCTACCATCTCAAACCGAGGGAGGACCATTCGACCTAAGGATGCAACTGGGGCTGGTTTGAGATGGGTCATATAAAACCCAAACCCAAACGACCCAGTTTCCTATAGGGTTAACTAAACCCGACCCGCGACCCTATAGGGTTTTTATGTGCAATTCCCAAACCCGCAACTATAGGGTCATGGTCTTGCCCCGCCCGTTGACCGATTTTATTTTTACACTTTTTTTCTTTTTTTTCCTTTTTCATTCTTTTTATTTATCATTTATCTACTTTTCTTTATGATATATTCTTCATTTTACTTATTTGTTTCAATTTCTTTCATTTGATGGTAAAGCTACACATAAAAAAAAAAAAAATTAATAAGCTAAACAATTGATTTTTGATGTATAATAATCAATTTGTACCACAACATAGCAGAATTTACTTTACTTGAGGCTTAACATAGATACATAAATACGAATATTATCTCTTATTAATTATAAAAATGCATGATATTCTCAATGTGACAAAAAAATAAATTATACAATCATAGAGCTATAAAAATAATAAAAATTGGATATATCAAAGTTTTGGTGTTATAAAATTGTTTTTTTTTTTTTTTTATTAATCTTAATTGGTCAGTCGACCCTATAGGGTCATAGTTACAATCCGAACCCGACCCGTGACCTTACAGGGTCATAAAATTTTTTCCCAAACCCGTCCCATAACCCTATAGGGTTTTTAGCGGATTGGATGGGTCGAGTAGCCTATAACGACCCGCCCGGTTGCATCCATAATCCAGCCTAGCTACATACAGTGGTTTAGGAGGTCCGAAGCTCAAGTAGTTCTGGAGCTGCAGAGGAAATCACTAATTACCTCAGCACAGCATTTGAGTTTGGTAATAATATTGATGCATGTGATTTTCAGCTCATCGAATGTTGGCGAAGCCATAGTAGAACATTTTCAATTCTATCTCGCATGGAGAGACAAGTTTTAGTTACCCCTGCATCAAATGTCACTGTTGAGCAGGCATTTAGTACCATCGGCTTAATCTTGGACGATTGGAAATGAAGAATATCCGTAGTTACAGTTGAATCCATTGCCTACAACGATGACGGAATAAAGTTGAGTAACACCTACAGAAAATAATCTAACACAAATGAGAAAGATGAGTATTTTAGTAGTTTCAACACATCAGGTGATTCCACAAGTGGCTCCACGCCAGAATATGCCGACGAGTAGTAAGTGAGGAAAATGAGTCTTTTTTAAGCATGCAATGAATTTCACTTTGTTTATCAAATATAAATAGGTTTGATATTTTAAATTCTTTATATATATGTGTGTGTGTGTGTGTGTTGTATGAAGTTTAAAGTTTATGAAATGTAATTATAAATTTATTAACCGGTATAGGTGTGCATTATTCAATGTGGGGTTGTAATGAAAAATTTATCTTAATTTTAGAAATTAATATAATTTAATTAAATTATTATTTCCCACTTCTTTCAAATTTATGGTTTCTTGCTTTTTAATTTTAGCGATTTGAACCCTCTTGTGGTTTGACAAGTGGCTCCACGCTGGATCGTGCCCAAGACGAGTAGCAAGTGTGGAGGATGAGTCTTTTTTTTATAGATACTATCAAGTTTGCTCTGTTTGTGAACTATGGACAAGTTTGACACCCTTGCAAGGACATGCATTGTTCAATGTGAATTTTTTTTTGGATAAGGTCGGAATATTTTCATTTATATTTAGAGAAAAAATAAAAAAGAATATTCAATGTGAAGTTGTAACGATAATTTTATGTGAATTGTAAAGTTTGTATAAATTAATATAGTTTTTACTTTCTTTTTCTTTTTTCTTTTAAATTATTCGTTAATTGTTTTTATTTTATTTTTTCTGTTTGATTTTTTTTTTTTAAATATTTGCCAGTTCAAAGGCATGAACCAGTCCGTGAACCCCTGACCCAACAAGGGCCGTTCCAGGTTGGCCTAACTGTGAACCGGAAGTTCAAGGCCGGGCTGAACCGTTGCCCACGTCCATTGGGACTGATAGATGTGTTTGTGTGCGTGTGCGTGTACATCTATGAGAAAGCAGCTCAAAGATACCGAATAAATATTAAAAAAAAAATTCAGGCTGAAAAGAAAATAAAAGTATAAGAGAATAAAATAAACTTGAGTTTACCTGGAAAACACCTTGGTAATTCTTAAATCTAAAAAGAGACAATATATGAGGTGTGAAAAATCAAACAGAAGCATCCTTGGGATTGATGATAGAGCAAGTGCTGGTGGCTGGCAAAGCTCAGGCAACCGATAGCTGCCAAAAACCTAAGTGCTTCCTAGCTGAGAGAAATGATAGGGATGCAACCACCTTGTCTCTCAAATAAGAAGCTATGCTGAGGCCAGGTTGATCAAACCAGGGCAACGAATGGGAGAATGTTTATAGGTGCTGTAGACAAGCAACATCATCAATCATAATGCTACCTTGAAGCCCAACAAGAGATGGCACGCACACTGGAGTATGAAGGTTGAGCCATAATACACATACTGTTGCAGACTAGCCTTTCACATATTTAATTTTCTAAAAATGTTTGGCCGCTGCAAGTGGCTTCTCCAGGATTATATTTGCTGGCAAAGCACTGCAGGTTTCTAAAACTCAATATCAATTTCAATGTGAAAGTGCAGTACAAGTTTCGAGTGGATTCTCAACTGTCAAGGAGAACCCGAAACTTCACTCGCTTTTTCACACTACCAGCTCGATCATAACCAATACCAATCTTGCTATGCATCAACTTTACAGCTAAATCTGCATTGCCTGCTTTTCTTAAAGCATTGATGAGAACTGTTCGAACTCTCCCTGGTATTTCTCTACCCCGGTCAACAATTCCATCAGCCAACTTGCAAGCTTCCTTGACACGACCAGCTTTGCACAACACATAGATCATGTGCTCAAAAGCTGAATCAGGAATGACTCCCATTGGTGCTAGATCATCCAAAATCTTGCAAGCTCTAGCCACCTTCCCAGAGAGACAAAGTCCAGTTGACAGAGCCCTGAAGGCAGCTGCATTTGGCGTGATACCTTTATCAATCATAATATCCCACAACTTCAATGCCTCTTCATTTCTATGCTCCTTAAAGAGTCCGCTGATTAGAATAGTGTAAGTGTAAACTGTTTGACTACAACCTTCCTCTTCCATTCTCCTGAAGAGAATTAACGATTCATCCATCTTCCCATTCTTGGTGAAGGCATCAATTAGGGCATTGTAGCTATGTGTATCATGAGAGCATCCGGTTTTAATCATTTCTTCAAAAAGGTTCTCAGCTTCATCCACTCTACCAGCCTTCCCGAGACCATCAATTACACTAGAATAAATTGTTCCATTCACAGCAAATCCACTGGTCCTACATAACTGAAAATAAAATAGTGCCTCCTCTAACCTCCCATTTTTACATAACGCGTTTATAATGACTCCATAAGTTACTTCATCTGGACAAAACCCATCATTCTTCATTGTCTCAAATAGCATCATTGCCTTCTCTATGTTCCCATTCTTCCCATAGGAGTCAATTAAGGCGGTGTAAATTGCTACATTTGCTTTGCAAGCCCTCCTGACCATATTCTCAAAGACAGCATAACCTTCCATGCATTTCCCATCTCTGCAAAGTCCACCAATCACCAAAGTATAAGCATGAGGTGGGATTTCCAAACCTTTCTCTTCCATTTCGTGGTAAAATCGCAAACAAGAATCAAAATCCCCTTCATTATAACAGGCCTGTATCAAAGTCATATACGTAATCATATCCGGCCCTGTACCCTTCACCTCCATTTCCATCAATTTCTCCAAAGCTTTTTGCAACTTCCCCACCTTACAATACCCTTTCACCATAGTATTATAAGTCACTATATCAGGCCCAATTCTCCCACCCTCCATCACCTCAAAAACACGTTCTGCCGACTCAATAAACATTGAATTCACCAAACCATTAATCAAAAAATTATATGTATACAAACTCGGCTCAATACCATTCTCCTTCATTTTCCTCCAAACCCACAACAACTCTTCCACCATACCAACACTCCCAAAGCTCTTAACCAAACAATTAGCAGCTGAAACCGTCATCAAGAGCCCACTTCCCTTCAATTCATCAAAAACACCCTTAACTCTATCCAAATCACCATAATTAACCAACAAATCGATCAAAAGCACATAACTTTCAATCTTATGCCTATATTTCTTTTGTCTGGAAGCCCAAAGGAAGAACCTTGATGCAACATCAGGTTGCTTCTTTTTTAATTCATCGGATTTCAATACAAACGATACAAAATTTGGTGATAACTTAATGAGAAACTTATTGCAAAAGCTATCCAAATTGTGTTCCATATCCTTGGACCCATCTAAGAGATTGAGGATTTTACTCACCCAAGGAGAGAGATTCGTGTTGTCTGAAGTGGCAATGTCCGAGATATCGTTAATGGGTTCTATCCATTCTGGAGGAGGAAAAACATTAGTGGAGACCCATCTGGGGGTGGAAAGTGGTAAAGCAACATGCTTTTGTGGTTTTGATCTGGACTTAAAGCTGGGCTTGTCAATTTGGACGTAACGAAGGGCTAAAGGGAAGTTTCTGGGACGTTTGAGAAGCATTCTACAGGATAATGAAATTAAGGTTTTAGGGTTTTTGCAGTTTGAGAATTATGGTGAAGCTGGTAGGTGGTTTTAGTTATATAGAAACCCGCCATGCACGTCATGGGAGTGGAAAGGCAGAACACAAGAACAAGATAATCAATCTATTATATTGGTCATTTTAGCAAGCAAGCAGGTCCCATGGTCTAGTGGTCAGGACATTGGACTCTGAATCCAGTAACCCGAGTTCAAATCTCGGTGGGACCTTTTTTTTCAAATTGCACGTTGGTTGAGTGCCTAAGCGGCCTCGTTTTACTCTTTTCTTTTTTTCCCACAACATAACCAATTTTTGGTCTCTTTTATTGTAATTCGTAGCATCAGAATTAGAATTGGTTAGACGACCATACATATCATATTTCACCTATAGAGACTGTCAAGATCCTTAAAGAAAACCTGGCAAACCTGAAAAACAAACACCTCGACTAATAGCATCCGGGCGAAAGCGAAAATTGACGTGTTTTTCTAGCTGCTAAATGAGGTGCTTCATGCATTTTGGGTCTTCCATGTATTATGTATTATATAAGCAGTGTGGACGTCATAAGACAAGCAACTAAATTAAAACATGAAATGAGGTGTTTTCAATTCCAACTATGTGAAAGCAGGGTTTTTTAATTGTTTAGCTATACCTTTTGCTAGGGATGCAACCAGGGCAGGTTCGGGATGGGTTTTTTGAAACCCGAACCCGACCCTGAGTCCTTAACGAGTGTCCCAAAATCCGAGAAAAATCCTATCGGATTTTTTTTTTGTCAATCCCAAAACCCGACCCGCTAGGATTTAAGGAACTCATAACCCGACCCGACTCAACTCCAAGATTTTTAATTTTTTTCTTTAAAAAAAAAATAAAAGAAAGAATTTTGTTTTAAGTTATTAATGATATAAACACTTATATTGAAAGAATGAATTTTAGACAATAATATCATATAAAATGATGCAAACACTTCATTTCCTCTTACTTTCATATACATATAATATAAATGGGATCCTTGCTTTAATATTTTTAATTTTTTAATATTTAAAATTTATACCGGATCCGATTTTCCCAACGGATTACATAATAAACTCAAAACCCGACTCTATAATTTATCGGGTTTTTTTTTTTTAATCCTAAAATCCTATAGGGTTTGACCCTATAGGATTTTTAGAGGCAAACGAGTTTCCAGCTTGACGGGCCTGCAAGTTAAGGAACTAAAGTGAAAATAATCAAAGTTTTGAATATATATATATATAAAGAATAACAAGGAAGAACGAAGGAGATGGAGAGAAGCTGTAGAGAAAGACACATATAGTGGTTATAGCTTCTTCTTCTTCTTTTCCTTTTTTTTTTTTAATCATTATAAGGGGCAAGATTCAAATCCAATACCCTTTACTTGAAAGATTAATAAAAATCTGAGAGACCATTGAGATACTACTAAGCTAGTGGGCTATTGGCATGATTGTAGCTACATGAAAAAAAAAATTAAATTGTATAAAATTTTATCATAAAGAATATCTATTAAATATAATATGGAATAGATTAAAAATACTTTTTTTCTTAATAAAAAGAATTGTTGTTTCTTACCAAAACAAAAAAAAAAATTATAATCTTTTCAAATATATTCTAAATAATCAGTCGTTTTAAGTGATACTCAACTAAACCGTCCATAATAGTATAAAATATGTCGATTTATGGTGTAAAACTACAAGAGCATGGGAGGACTGCCCGGATATCTTAACTAGAAGGTAGTTTTATATATTGCAAATATGATCTAGTGGATGCACTTATGTATAATTTAACACGAGCAAAAGCAACCACGATGCGTATATAAATTTTAAATGCAACATTATAAGTAAATTTAAAACATAAAATAACGTGGAATCTAATTGAACAGTGAAAGGGGAAAAAAATCCGATTGATGATTATGGTAAAATAGGTCATTGTTACATTCATACAATTTCTAGTCCATGCTGATTATTCTCCATTGTCAACGACATTGATAATTAAAAAAACTAATTATAAAAGGCAAAGTTAATATTTCTTAATTCTTAATGGGAAAAAAGATCTTTTTATACTTCTACAATATAGGTGAAAAAAATAAACATAGTTATATAATTAAGTTATAGGAATAAGGACAAGTTAGATGCTTGAAGTGTCTATAATTTCATTTTTTAGTAATTAACTACAACGTATTTAAATTTTGATAAATTAGTATTGATACTTTTTAAGTTAGTGTGATTTGATGTTTGTGTTAAATAATAATTTGACAAATATTTACACTGATGATGGGATAATGATTAACCAAGTGTTTATAGTACTATAGCAAATTACAGCAAAAAAATAAAAGTACGGAGCTCTTTGTCTATCATTATGTCATCATTAAAATAAACCTTCATCAAATAATTATTCAACAAAGACACTTAATTGCAGGGAAAAGAAAAATAACATTATAATTTTAAAAAAAATTACAAAAATGCAACTAGGATCAAAATAATTCGAACTTTAGGCAAGTCAACATCATTTTATGAAGAGACGAGGTCATTAGTGGCTAACGTCGCATCTTACTAATGATCTCGTCTCTTTGAGAGACGAGGTTTTTTAGTAAGGACCTTATCTATTAAAGAGACGAGGTCTTTAGTGGATAACCTCGTCTCTTCAAGAGACGAGGTTTTCGAGAATTAGAACCTCCATCAGCTCTTCTTCCTCATTTTGTGCAACTAAATTTCTCCTAAATTTTTTCCCAATTTCGAAACTCTAACCCTAACCCTAGCTTCCTCGATTCCTAGTGTGATTTAGGTAAAATCGGGGCATGATTTGGAGTTGGATCGATTACTAGGTGTTAGGGAAGTGATAAGATCATGAAGAAGTGAGAAATGAAGAAACTCCAGTGGAAATTCCCTGAAATCATACCGAAATCGATAGGTAATTACCTTTGAATTTTTTGAGTGAATTTTTACTATTTCTGGTGTTGCGTTGTTGAATATTGGGTGTTGAGATACTACATTTGTTGTTACTATTATTGCATTGTTGTATGGGTTAAAGAAAGGAGGTTAGCAAGGGGTTTCGTTTTTTTTTTTTTCTTTTTTTTTAGTGTATTTCCATCGAGTGAAGGGATTTTTTTTTGTTTGAAATTTTATTCCATTTTGATCGTTTTTTTTTTTTGTTGTATTTTTTTCTTGTATAGTAGGTGTAATTATGATTATACTATTTAGTTTTTGAAATTAGGAACCAAATCATGAAATCATATACTGGTATACATCATACATATTCATCATATATTATTAGAAGACTAGGGTGGATATAGTGGCATTAGTAAATATGCTTAAATATTAGATGAGTGCATTAGATAAGTCATGGTGCGAATTTCATGCATTCACCCTATGTTTTATGAGATAACAAGATAGGTGGGGAGAGGAAATGGATAAGGCCAAGTTTGTGCTGTACACTCATGGCAATATTGTGGAAGGGAATGATGGTTTTGGCTATGATAAGCAGCTAGTTGCGGTGGTCAGTGTTAGTAGGAACTCAACATATGAGGAAATACTTAGTATAATTTGTAATACACCTAAAGTAAATAGGTCAACATATTGGGTTGAGCTATATTATAGGATAGCTATTGAAGATAGGATGTTACTCTATGATGTTATTCCAGTGACTGATGATGATGTTGTATATGAGATGTTGGTGTACACTGAAGGTTTAGTGCCTATGTATATGCAGATATTTGAGAACGAATTACAACAAGCACCTGCAGGGGAAACGAATATTGATAGAAATATTGGCAGCCAAAGGTTGGTAGACTTAAACTCAACTCCATTCCAGACAATAGGTAGCACGCAAATGCAGATGGGTAAGTATGAAAATATCGCAATGAATTGGGCATCACAATAGTGATGTGATGCAAGACTCCTCGATAAGTGAATCTAGTGATGACTATGATGATGATGAAAATGATAATGTGGTAACATAATAGAAATGACTGGCACTGTTTTGTGGCTCTCATAGATGTTGATGCAGTTAGGAGCTCAGCACCAGTACCTTTTTTCACTGTTAATATTGTTAATGGCTATGCTGCATTTGATGATGAGTAGGAAATGAGTGATAAAAATTGGAGTTTCAGCGATGAATTCAAGATTGGGATGCAGTTTGAGACTAAATATCATCTCATACAAGCAGTTGACATGGGCATATATCGAATCATTATAACTTCAAGGTGGTAGCCTCGGATCCGAGGTCATGGAGTTAAATGTACCGATGTCCATAATAGAGGTTGCAAGTTGAGACTTAAAGGCAGTTACAAGAAGCATGGTGGGTGGTTTCACATCACCAAATATGAAGAACCACACACCTAATTGGATGAAATCACTGGACACGATCACTCTCAGATAGACTCGACTAGTATTTCTAGGTGCATTATATCGAAGATTCGTAATTCTCCAGATGTGAGGGCAAAGGACTTCCAATCGATCATCTTGAAAAGAGTTTGGGTACAATGTTCATATGAAAACAGTTCGTGAGGCGAAGCAAAAAGCTATTGAACAGGTGTATAGAAGTTGGGAAGAGTCATATGTTGAGTTCCTGCATATACTTAATGTGATAACAGAGGCAAATTTAGGAACAAAGGTTAAGTGGAGAATTATGGATTCGAATAAAGCAGGATTTGTTTTCCTTGACAAACTCTTCTAGGCATTTGCCCATTGCATTGAAGCGTTCCAATACTATAGGTATGTTTTGGATATATGCTTATATTTATTTATAAAGGATTGATATTGATGAACTAAGTTATATATGTTAATTTTTTGCAAACCTATGGTCACAATTGATGGCACCTTTTTGTATGGCAAGTACAAGCACAAACTACTTATCGCATTAGTAATAAGTGGGGCAAATCATATAGTTCCATTAGTATATTGTCTTTTTAATGAGGAGAAAGATGAGTCATGGAGTTGGATCTTTGCAAAATTGTTGGAACACGTTATCAAGGATCATTCAAACATTTGCTTAATATCCGACTAGCATGTCGATATTAAGAATCAGTTGAAGGTGAGCATGTTGTGTGGCCTAGAGGGTGGCCATGGCGGTGGTGTATCAGGCATGTTGCTAGCAACTTCAACTCGAAGGCTAAAAGCAAAGAATGTAAGAAATTAGTTAAAAGAGTAGTATACCAAATGCAGATGAGAAAGTTTCATGGTTACTTCAATGCAGCAAAGCAAAATAGTCCATGGACATCGAGATATTTTCGCGAGTTGCATCCATGTATGTGGACTTTATCTTATAATGAAGGCGTAAGATTCAGAATTGGCATAACAAACATAGCTAAAAGTTACAATTATGATCTAATAGATGCTCGGTGCTTACCTGTGGCAGTATTAGTGAAAAAAAAAAAAACGTCTACAATTACAACTTCATATTCAACAGGTAAAGATGGGATGCTAGCGAAGCAATGAATTCGAGTATGTTGTTGACATCGTATGTTGAAAAAAATTTTAAGAGGTGGAACAATGTAGCAAGTGCCTATCGGGTAACATGTTTCAACTACCAGGAATGAATATTTGAGGTTCTAATCGCTCCACGCCTTATCTGTGTATTATCGGGTTGGCAGTGACATATAGCATGCTCAAGTCCCCCTGATTTGCTTTCACATTATCACGCATTACTACCCAGATAGGGTGAAAAGATAGTTTGGTGGTTTTCCAGGGGATTCCTGACTATACAGTTTATATGAGAGCCCTACATGAGCTAGACTTACGAGGCGTTCCGAGTGGAACTGGGCGACAGAGCACGCTAGGTAGACAACTGAGTGGAATGGCAGGCACAATTGCATTGTCGAGATACCAAATATTCCCACCGGCACGTCTGCAGATTATTTCGATTAGTACTATGCAATCACCAGGCATTAGATCAGTCGTACAGAGGCCATCATTCAATATACGGTAAGTTCACTGACTACATAATCTATGGATTTATACTATGTTTGTTATTCACTGGTCTACTTTTTTCCTCTCCCTTGTAAGTAGATTTTATCTATAGAGTCCTAGACATGCCACCATAGGACAATTCTGCCACTGCACGAGATGTCGTTCGTATAGTAGATGAGTTTATGGGACTTAATTTGAATGATCCAAGGCCAATGACAGTGACAGCACCAACACCAACACCAACACCAACACCAGCACCAGCACTAGCACCTGAAGACCCACAGCCTAAGCCTGTATAGAGATGGTAGCCATCTAGAGAGAGGCGTGCTTGGGGATAGGGTTGAGGTCAGGAGCGAAGGCAAGCCTGAGGTATACATATTAGAGACGAGTTATCACCCTTGCATGCACACGTGTCTGATGAGCTAGGCCTTCCACAGTTTCTTCATTCCGAGCTTAGCCTATCATCATCATCATATGTTCATCTAGATGACACCCCCATGGCAGACATAACATACATCAAGTTCCAGACATGTTGGTCCCAAATAATAATCAAGAAGAGGGGTTGAATTGATTATTAATAAAAAATTCGCCTTTGAGAATAATCCCCTTCGGTTTTAAAAACGAGAACCAAATATGCAATTAAGCAAATATGAACATAAATTGCGAAAATTAAAAAGACAGAGAAAATCAGGCAGCGATTTATAGTCATTCCTCCTTGTGCGTCAGTCTACTCTTCCAGCTCCGAGCCAGGGACCCCGTTATCCTACGGTTTTTGTTCCACTATATCCAATAAAAACAAATTATAAGCTTGTGCAATTCTCTCTGCTTGATTCTCTTAGCTATCCTCTAGCTACAACCGATCTAGAGAGTCTAAACTTATAATTAAGCTATCAACTAAGAAGGCAACAACACGTTCCTTCAATTACAAAAAGAAAAGAAATTTTCGAGATCAAAAAGCAAAAAGAAATATTACAACGAGATCAGCTCGTTTGTTGAATCGAAAGAAGAAATTATGAATATTCTAGGCAAAATGAAACTTATAGGTTTTGTTCTGGGTTTTGTTTTGTATACACTTGGTAAGAAAAAAGAGCTTCTTTTTTTTGTGCGTGAATAGTATCAGCTCCTCTTTTTTTACTTCGATATTCTTCTTTTTCTCTTTTTCTTCTATATAATATATTCCTTCTTCTCCTTAACGTTTCAAAAGCTGTTTGGAAGATGGATAAGCTTTCCCAAAAATCTCGGTTAAAAATCTTTTGTTCCTTATCTCTTTTTCAAATTTGAATTCTTCTGTTTCTTCAATCGAATAGAAGATAAAATGAGATATTCTTTTTCCAGATATTGTGGTGGCATTTATCTTGATTTGAAATTTGAAAACCGAAACTAATTCATCATAATATGATCTTCTTCTTCTTTATCTAAACTAAAAATAGATAACGTTCCTTTTTTTTTTTTTGAACTTACACATGAATCCCATAAAAATAGGTACATGATGGACTTATCTTTATCTTGAAACATTGTAGATACTGATATTTCACTTGTCTTGAAGGAGAAAAACGTGCAGCAACTGTTCAAAGAAGTTCTGGTACTGTTCATGAAGATTTTTCTTCCATTTGTAGAGAGAAACTTGATATAATCTTTAAATCCCCTTAAATATTAACCAACTTAGGTGGAACAAATGAGTATATTACCCAAATAAGCTCATTTAGTCAGAGCTAGGTCTTCAATATTCATTTTTGTACCGAACTAGAATGATTTGCATCAAGTTGGAGAAGATGAACAGTGAAATCACGTGATATAGAGCTGTTGTCAAAAGTACAGTGAAAGGTTCTGTATTTCTGAAAAAAAAATTTATCCTCAAAGCAACCTTCTGGAAAACATTCTAGATTCCAAATACTCTTCATCATTTTTCTTCTTTCTCTTTACCTTGATACTACACACTTAATAAACTCATTAGTAATCATTTTTACTCTTTTGTTATCATCAAAACCTATTTTAAGAGAATCTAACAATACCCCTCTTTCTCCACAAAAAAGACAACCATCACCGCTACATGATATGGGGGAGGGACTCACCCAGGTGGAGCCAGACCCAGACCTAGACCCAGTCTCATTTCATCCTTATGGTGTTAGTGGTGGAGATGGGGATGCCACACTCACTCAGGTGGATCCAACTATGGTGCTTCCTCATCAAGATGTCCATCAACATACACTATTGCAGGGATGAGGGAGGCGGGGCACCCAGCAGTAGCTATTACATAGATTTTTATCTTTTATGATTCTTGTATATAGATTCTTATTTTCTCTCATTGGTATTTTTAGTTAACATAACATTCATGTAATTAACACATCATTCATTCGATGCTTCCATAGTATGAGTTTTTTATTATGTTTATTGTGAATGGTTTTACAATTCTGTTGTGATTGAATGAATTGGGTTTAACACTGAGCTTTGATGAATTGGGTTTAAGAATATTATTGTGGTTGGATTATGAAGTCTAAAAGTTGTTTAGCCATGACGGATGATGGCTAATGAATGATTTTATATGGTTAATTCTGTATGATTTTGACAGGTTATAACAATTAATGTAATAAGAGGTTATTTATGATTTTTAATAAATGGGGGTATAGTTAGTGCTGACCTCTTCTCTTAAAGAGGTGAGGTCTTACTTAGCTTGACATCGTCTCTTCAAGAGACAGAGTCTTAGTTGATTTTGACATGTTATAACAATCAATCTTTTTGTTTTCTTTTTTTTTTTTTACAAATAGAAAACGAAAAATATATGACAGAATTAAAATTAATTTGGAGTCACCAACTTCAAAATGAACTCGATAGGAACATGATTTTATACCTAAAGCTTTAATACCAAACAACACAATGACAAAAATGTCGAAATGTTAAAATCAAGTTTTAAGCAGATGAACCAAAGCCTAATAAGATTTGCCCATCAACAACCAAAGATAGAAAGAATCTTTAAGTTGTTAACTACAACCTACTAATTATAACGAATCAGGAACCTTGATATAGGAAAAAATCCGTGACCCACTGACTACTAATCGTCAATAACTTGGCATAAAACTTGAAGACTACAGGAACATGGTTCTTAGGCTCAAAGAACCAGAAGAAATTCTTACTCAATAAAATACTATTTTCATTGAAAATTTAACTATTTATTACAACTAAATCCTATTTATAGACATAAAATAAGATCATAAAATTTGAAAATAATTACATAATAAAAAACTAAAAAAATCCTATAAATTTAGAAATAATATAATAATGTAAACATAATGAAGTCTTAATAAATCATAAAATAAATACCTAAAAGTATATAGTAAATTTATCGTGAATTTAAAATAAGTTGATTTGAATATTTTATTCTGACTTCACTAACCCATTTCTTGATTCACGTCATTTTGTCTATTCATACCTAAAGAAAAGGTTAGCTAAAATTCCTAACGCTTCACATATCTTATCCATCCTCTATGAAGAATTATTCTTGTTGAAGACGATATTAAACTTCTACATTGGAGTTGCAATAATTTTGAGCAAATTAATTAGCACCTATACATTTGTAGATCCAACTGCAACAAAACACAATGTGTTATCAGCAAAAAGAAGATGTGATAATGTGGCGTATGTTTTCCTCGTTTTAATTCCTAAAAATTGTCTATCATCTACTGCTTTCTCAATGCCTTCAAACAACACATCTACCACGATTATGAACAAATAAGATGATAGTGGATTGCTCTGTCTTAGTCGTTAAGTTAGTTATATCCTACTTATCAATTCCCTATTTAACACTACAAGGGCTAACACAGTTTTACTTTCAGCTGAAAATAATGGTAGTTGCATAGTTTCATAAATCTTGGTTTTAAGCAAGTAAAAATCAACAATACACTAGGTCGTGTGAATAGAATAGTTTGTAAGTCAATATCGTATTCCACAGGAAATGGAATACTAGTTCTTAGCTATAATAGAATTGTATATGGCTAGACAAACCAAAAGAATTTAAATTTAAATTTTTAAATCTAAAACTAAAAATTCTCAATAAATTGGGATATCCAACACCGTAAAGGAGTATTACTAAGAGCTAAACAATTGAATAATTTATAACAACCTTAAAGAATGTCTAGTAAGATTATTCTAAAGTCATTGTATCATGTGTATACAAGCAATATAAGGATTGTCTTATAATAAAGAGTTTCCAAGACTTTAACTATCTATTTGCTCTATGTAATATACTTATATTTAATTATCATGGGAATAGTTAAGGGGATAGATATTTCTTAGTTCGCTAATATCATAGAGAATGGAATATCCTACTTAAAAATAAGTAAATGTAAACCTTGGTCTAAAAGAAATATAATCGTTCATTAAATAAAATCATTAAAGGAGAAAAGAATGTTTTAAGAAAGAATGATTAAGTTTGAAATCTCTTCTCTAAAGTTAGGTTTATTCTAATGCACTCTTAATTCTTTGCCCATTTTGTGAGACTTATCTTTGATACACTCTACACTTAGACTCTATCCCATTTCTAGCATTTGATACCTACAAAAATAAACTGTTAGGGGATAGGTTTCATCTAGCTTAGTGAGAATCCCCTCCTATTACACTTTCAAGAAATAAATCAAGCAATTATTAGCAAGTTTGTACAATGCAATCATACACATGAGCAATTATATATAGTCATTAAGCTAGACATATATAAGTACGAGATTTGTGTCCTCTGTGACTTGGGGTTAGGGAATTGTTACGAGGGCCTACATAACCAACCTAAGCCCATCAGTTCTAAGAATCGCATGCTCCGAGACTTAATACTATTCCATTTAAAAAGGAGTTTTTAATAAATATAAATATATACATATATACCTGGATTGAAGCATTATCCCCAAGCAGGGCCCTCAAACAACACCCTTCTCATAACTCATTAGTTCCTCAAAGGCTAAACATGACCCGCGGATGGTACCATGATAGTAGCCCTCCCGATCTCGTACATATTATTGATTGTCCCAATGTGATGCATAATGTGCATTATTCGCTTTCTAGGCAATCAACCAATTCATAAACAATCAAGATGTGACAAATTCATCTACATTATTCAAACAAGCACAATTATCACTTTTCATTAGATATCTTATCACTTAAGCAATCATAAGCAATCACAAGTAATAATTTTGCATTTCCTATACATGCATTTCCATTTTCACACACACTTACACACATATAATTGGTGCACTATAGTTACATGCACAAATAATGCAATAGTCATTAGGAAATTTACTCAACCTTCTTTATCAATGTAAAGACCCAACTCTCTAAATCCCGAGATTTAGAGTACCGAGTCCCCAACCACATATAACGTTTTCACATTATATGTAAGGTTATCCTAAAACTAACAATTTATGAAAATTGTTTGATCAAATCTACTAAACTTTATAAAGAACTTTTAACAAAACAAGATTGCTAATAAAAGCAATCTATACATATATTTACATCATATGTACAATGTTTACTGTCAATACAAGATACTACAAAAATTACAAGTTTTCTTAAAGCAAAAAGAACCCTAGGAGATCTTAAGGTCTTTACATCTTAGGCTTATCTATCAAGCCTTCTATACAAAGACTTTTCCTTTAACAAAAGCTCCTCCAAAAATCTAGGGTGTTTGAGTCATATCCGTCCCACTCATCCAAGAATTTCTCAAAGTCTGACCTGTAACCCAAATCATCATAAAACTGGTCCCCATTACCTGCAAAGCAGCAAAAGTGAGCCAAAGGCCCAGTACACAATAACAAAATGCAAGAACAAGTTATCAAGCCAAACTTAAATCAAATGGAATGCATCAATAGACAAGTGATTATCTTATTAAGTTTTCTTTTACAAAATAGCAGGAGGGTATTCAAACCCCGGGATCACGCTTTGGGAATTTAGGGATCCTGAGTAACAGCAGCTGCTCAGGGGGTTGATATAAGCAGTCCAAATATTTATATCTCCTATATCTATTTCATAAAGAAAATAGCTTCATTTAGGGTTCAAAAGTCGTTGTCCGACCCTACTTAAACTCAGTCCATAACATGAGCCTAGTTCACAAGTTCCCATAAACTTTGAACTAAACCATGGTATTTTCTCCTAAGTTTAAGTAAACGTTACTCAGATACTATTCCCCCTATCGGCTACCTACTTAACCAAAAAGAATCACTATTGTATCATAGCGTACCATTGCATCATGGTAAAGTCATTGCATCATGACTTGGTTAAGCGCCTAACTAACATATCATTGCATCGTGATAGGTTTGTTGCTCCTCAGACTAGATTGAACAGCGTGATAGACATCCAGTTCATCAAAACATTAAGTCGAATCGAATTTAATCAAATTAGGAATGCCTAGTCTTAACAAACATCAATCAAGCTATTGCATACTTGAACCCGATAGTATATCACTACAATCACTCGGTGAGGAACTAACCGAAGAACCTTTAACTGAAATAAGAATATCAGAACAATTAATAATTGAATATAGATTTCATGTCCATATATATATATATCACAATCCTAGATTAATTATGCAAGGGGATTCAATAAACTTTGCATATAGTTTTAATATCTAATTCATGCATAAAACATGTTTATCTAGCTTATATATTCATTAGGAGATCATATATGAAGTAAAGATTGAAGATTGAATAAGTTTGAATTTGAAAAACTCAGGGGACACGCAGCCTTCCTACGCTGGCAAAATTTGAATTAACGCCGGCAGCGTGGGAAATATACGCCGACGGCATTTCACTCGGCATTAAATATTTTGATTATGTTCCAATCCAACACTGCCCATACGTCGGCGGCTTTGAAGCCCTAATGGCCGGTGTACATTTTGAAAATAAACAATGGCAAGATTTTCTTGCAAAAGCTGGCGATGTTCAAAGCGGCTTTAAAAAAATCGATTCTGTTCACTTCCAACACCGCCTCTACGCCGACAGCGTTGAAGTGCCAGATGCCGGTATACGTTCAAAACAGACCTATTCGAAAAGAACTCATTTTCCCTGTTTTTCACATTGTAAATTTCTAACCTATAACACTTTTAATCCTTCTTCAACTTCATTTTTAGCTTCATATACTATCTCCTATCTACACTAATCAATCCTAGCAACTTAGAACATTAAATCAACACACTAAATCACTTCAAATCCTATTTTCACTCATCCTCAACTTCAACTACTCAAATTATCCTTATTCCTTCCCAACACTCCACGTAACTACCACAACACATAAGCACATTCACACAATAACAAAACACAATCCAACCTAAATTCAATGCATGAACAAAACAACTTATATGACATTAAACTCATTCTATCCAAGATCTTACATAGATACTATAAGAAAGAAAAATAAAACAAAAGCAATACTTATATTAACTTACATAAATAAGCCTTATCTTGGAGAGATTTTTGATTCAAGAAGCTTGGTGTTATTCTTTGATTTGGGGATTGGAACTTGGAGTGAAAGAAAAATAGAAAAGGAAAGAAAGAAAATGGAAATTCGTATGGAATGAGAGGGCTGCCAAAAGAGGCATAATTAAGCAAATTTTGGACTTATTATTATCTTAAGTTTGACTTTTAAGGCATATTAGACTTTGGGTTGAATTTGGGTTAATTTGGGGCTCATTTGAGTGTAATTTAGGCATGAATATTGGGCTTAATTAAGGAAATTTTCTGTCAACTATTCCTTAAGCAAATCAAAAGTTGATTTTATAGATTTAAACATAACTTAACATATTAATGTATAAAAAACACAAATATTAATTATACTATACACACATTAACATATATAAAACAATGACATTAATTTCATTACATATGTAAAATAACACATATGAAATGTTCAAATTATACTAACTTAGACACATTTAAACTATTACCAACTCATCTACTCAAATATTTATATTACTAAACATAACTCTCATAAATCAACATGCTCATTTAGTTCAATAATTAAGACAAATAAAACATATACATGGAAGTTAAATAGAAATTAAATTTATATCATTTCAATCAATGATTAAGATAATCTTTAGGATAATCAAAGTCCTACTCAATGTCACCTAGATTAGATAATAACAACAATAATAAATATTTTGCTGAGACTACACTAGAGATTTACCTAGATTCTGCCCTTTATTATTATAATTTCTCAATTTGACACATTTTCTTAATTCTGTGATATATTGGTAATTTTAAATATGTTTTTAATAAAAGAGTAGTTGATTTTATATTTTCTCAATCATACTTTTCACTAGTGATGATGCTTTTATCATTTGAGGTATGTAGGGTCATGAAATCCAACATTCAAATTTGATCCCAAGCAGAATCTTAATGTTTCAAAGGGTTTTTTAAGCTTCTTTAGCCTAAGTTTATATTCAAAACTATCTAGAAATCATACCCATCACTTAACATGATGCATAACACTTCTACTTAAAAAGATTCATTGAAAAAGTAGTTTTCTTCATTATTTTCATGTGAACTTACTTTAATATGCTAACTATCTACCACTTTCATACGACATGATATTTTGATATCACTTCCTAATTCACTCATGATGTCTCAACGAAGCTTAGCAATAATAGAGACTAGAAATTCTCTTAAATTATCTTCATATTTTCATGTAAATTTAATACAACATGCTCTATAATCACCATATCCCTTTTACTATAGCAAATATAACTCGGACCTTGAAAATGTAAATCATTCATCTTGGCATTCAAAGCCATACAAGACTAACTCATCAACTCGTCATACTTTGGGGGAATTTGGCTAGCCAACACAGCAACTACTTAGAATTCAACATAAGACATTGATACATTTACTTAAACTATAATAGAAAATATTAGATGCCTATGATGCCTCATTTTCCTTGATTTACACATCATATTCCTTAGTCTTCTCTCCATTTAACTCCAATCCTTCTTAGAAGAAGAAGATCCTTTATTAGAAACATCTCCAAACTTTTAATTTTTTGACTAAACCCTACAAGGCCTCTTCAATTGGCCTTTTCAAAGATTAAATCTTAATAGCTAAAGTTAGGTAAGAAAAGAACTCTTAACTAAGGTAAGATGGTTTAGGGAAGGTGTAGGGTTTTTGGGAATTCCATAAAGTAATTTTTCTATAGAGAGACAAATGATTGTACTAGTTGAAAAAGATTAAGATTTTGGCTCTCTAACATTGTACATGGCTTAGCTAGACTTGTCAATTCCTTTAGTTTTGTCATGTATGATAAGGTAGCAGGTAACTAGATAACTAAGTAGATTTGTTGTATGTGAGATTACTCAAGTTGCTATTTGGGAAACTTTAACTTTGACAAGAAGGTTTTAGGGTCTTATAGGGATAAAAGGACTATATGTCACGCCCCAAGGGATACCCTAAACGTAACAGTCCGCCACATTTAATATTAAAGCTTAAGTATAACAACCTTAGCCATTCCCAAAAGCTTTGATATTAAGTGTAAGGCGTACTTTCACAATTTTAGAGGACCATACATGGAATTATGAAGCTTAGAAGATATAATAACAGATTAAGAAAAGAGGATTCATAACATTTATTGATTCATAATAGTGATCTTACAAAGCTTAGGGATATTTCCCTTATTCACAAATCTATTGTAAGAGTTTTCTATATCCTATCTACTAAACTTCATCTTAGAAAATTCCTTAACCCAAAAGGAAAGTACCTGGTCGCAAGGTCCTCGTGGCCTCAACCACAAATAGGAAAACTGCAAAAGATATCTATAAGGGTATAAGCTAATAGGCTTAGTGAGAACTATTTCCATAAATAACTTCTTGTAACAAAATTTTAAACAAGTTGTTTAATCAAACAAATGGAATGCAACATACACATGGGTAAACAAAGCATATAGTTTTCTGAGAACTATATGTTGAATGGATTTGCACCCTCCATTCCGGGTTTGGTGATAAGTAACCTCAAAACAACCTCAAAACAAGTAGTTTTAGTTAAAAAGATTTATGCTTTCGACCAATATCGCTAAGCATATGAAGTCTACTTGAATTGAGCCTTGCTTTCGGATCTTCTGCCAAGCATTTCCTTAATGTCGCCAAGTAATCGCTTTCGGTCACTCTGCTAAGTATTGCTTTCGACCTAAGCTACAATCCTTCTCACCCAAGGATAAAAACCCAATGCAATGTGGCTCACTTCATGATATGCATGAACCCATTTATTTATGATATCATAACATTATTATTATCCAATTTAAGGTGATCAAGGAATCTCATACAAATCAAGTGTTATATTAAAACAAACATTAAATCAATTCTGGTCTCGATATTCTTAGGATTCTTTAAGAATTATCTTTACAAACATATCCATTTGTCTTTTCTTAATTCTAATGCAACTAAATTACAAGTACAAACAAGTAAAATATTTTAAGGAAATAAACTCACGATGCCATGACGACGATTTCTCTAGCGAATGAGTCGTTCACACACTCCACTTAATCAAAATAGTCCTTGGGGTAAAGGTATCCTCCCTCGGAATTACCTAGCCAAAGAAAATACCTAAAATAAGTATTTCTTGAAGATATTTTTGAATTTTGACAAAACAATGTCATGAGAACATCAAAGTTTGTATAAAGGAGAGTTCTAATTTAAAATGGTCATAACTTGATCATTTTAGCTCGGAATAGCGTATATAATATACTGATTTCTACCTACTCGAAAAGATCTATCCATTTCTAAAACTATTTTTGTCAAACTAAACCATTTAGGCTCCGAAACAGTGGTGATCGGATTCACCACGAATTTTCTAACTCAAAAACAATTTTGTTTCAAACTTTAAATCATTCAAAATTTGTTTGATAAATACTTAGTTATCTATATAGTTGAAAATTTCTCTTTTTATAGTTACATAGCTCATATTTATTCATGCTCAAGTGTTTGTTGTCCATTCGTGTTTCTTTGAGTAAAACAATGACCATTTGGTGTTTTAGAAATCTATAGTTTAAGAGAATTCATTTTGTAAATCTTTTAAAATAAATACTTCGATTCTTTTGTTTTTAAAGAATTTCCTTATGTTTGACTTATCTATTTTTCCTAGATGACTTTTCGAAAAATAATTTTCTTGTTTTCTAATTTCTCTTTATTAGTGCTACTTTTTCTATTTATTTTCTACACTATTTTTCTTTGACTATTTGTTTGAAAAAAATCTTAATTTGAAAATTCCCATTCCTTTCTCATAAGGTTTCCTTTATGTTATGTTTTTATAGAAATCATTTTTACATCAAAAATCATTTTCTTTTTAAATAACAAAGTGATGTAGAAATGATTTAAGAAGCTTTTTAAAACAAAAGTAGCTTCTAAAATTGTAGTAAGTTTCTTCTTGTGTCTTGAAAAGAAATGACTTTACTTATAGATTTTATATCTCATATAAACTTATTCTTAAGTGATAAAATCTCCTTTTTATCAAATATTTTTAGAGCTTGGAAAAATTTGGACAACAATTTTAATGGCATGATTTATGAGAAATAATAGCAAACAAAAATTAACATAAATAATAAAATCAAGTATTGGGAGTCTTAGCTTCTTCAAGGCTCCCGGGACAAAAAAGTAGACTAGTCCCAAAAAGAAAATAAAGAAAGCAAAATTTGTTTTGACTTGATGAAGATAAGTCTAAGACTAGAAACTAGTCTTAAAATAGCAAGAAGTAAATAAATTGCAATGAAAGAAATAATAAATTGCTTTGCATGAAATTAAATAAATTGCAAGTGAGCTTATATGCTCTAAAGAATATGTATATATAGATACATAATAATACTTAGATATAATAACAATAACATGAACAAAATAAAACAATATAAACATAAATGGATTTTTATGAACAAGAACAATACATGAACATAGTATAGCTTCCATAACACTTAGTCTTTGGAAACTCACACCATGGTCATGTAAAGTTGCATGACATGAGGAGAAGAAAAATAATAAAAAAGTTTACCTAAAGAAGATTTTGGTAGTGTTATGGGGTTATGGGTTTTGTTGTAGGTAGAAAGAGGTTTTGGAATTATTTTGAGAGAGGTTTGAGATGATATTTGGAGAGATTTTTTAGAGAGATTTTATAGAAAATTTGTGAGTAGTAATTGTGTGAAAGAAATGAAAGAGGAGGGAGGTATTTATAGGAAAATGTGGAGTGATTTTTGAGTGATTAAAATAAAAGAAAATTGAAACAAAATTGAGAGAGGGGAAGAGGGGGGGCACCGACCATAGTGTAGAGGAGAGAGGGAATGTTTTATTTTTTGTATTTTTGTTGATTAAATGAAGTAATAAGTAAAGTAGATGTGAAATAAAGTTATGAGAAAGGTAAAAAGTAAATGTTATAAGTTATAGCGTGTGTAAGAGTAGGTGTAAGGAAAAGTAGAGATAAAAGAATAGTGTATAATAGTAATAAATAGTATAATGTAAGGTGGACATGACAATTTAAGTACTGGTAGTAAGAAAATACGCGTATAATTGCGATATCTGTTATTTTTACTTGCCAAAAAATTATAAAACTGATATTTTTGAAATCCTTATATTTTTACGAGTTTAACGGTATATTCGGAATATTTTTACTATTCCGAGCCCCAGGACACGTTTTCAAGGACTGTGTCCAATTGGGTTCAAGACGATTTACGGTTTTACTAATCTGATATTTTTAAGCTTTCTTAGGTAATTATACACTATTCTATACACTAAACGCTTACTTACTTTCTCCGAGTTGCTTGTTCGGGATTGCCGGACTTAAGCTATTACGTCTAACTAGGGTTTTGTTGACTTTAGAGTTCCGGTTGACTTCCAGATTAGGGTTTTAAGCTAAACTGATTCCAAAAAATTTGGGGGTTTACACTACATGCTTAGTTGTAGGAGGATCTGTGAATATGAGATTAAAGATCAAGTAAAGGATTGGCTCTTGATGTGCTCCTAGAGTTGTGACTGGAAGTAGGGTTGAGTCCATTGAGGTTGTCTCCATGAAAGTGGATCGAGCTTGTGAGGAATTACAAGGTGAGCTATCCTACTCCAATAAAGATATAATTAGCAGTGGCTCTTAACCATGGCTTATAGTTCTAATCAGCAACTCCATCACTACATCCTATAATAGAATGACCTAGTTTAACACACTTGAAACACAAATGTACTAGTTTTTCATATTTGAAATCGATAAAAATATCTCTTTACTCTTTTCCTATTCACCATATACTAGTTTTGAAGAGAAGATCTTAATCTACCTCTACTTTAACTCTCAAGAAAACCCTATAGCTTAACTCTAAATTTACCTAGTTAATATGCCATAACCTTTCTAACCGTAGTACCAATCTTTCTAGCATTACATCTCATCATTTGGTATAATCTCAAGTCATGAATCTTTCGCCAAAAGGAAAGTCCCTAAATTCACTTCCCATAACTTTTAATGTAATTTCCATAAGTTAATTTCCAAAAACTTCTCCATCATTGTCTAGAGACCATTCTTAATAACATTTGCAACTTGTTTAAAGTTTTAGAAAGTACATAAATAGAAATTGCATTTTTTTTTACACCATAAGAGATGTAGTATTATAAAACAAATGAGATGAATGGAAAATGCTTTATAACACTTATCTTTTAAGGAAAAGAACATTTACACCTCAAGCAAAACCGACTCAGACTTTACAAGAATAAGTATGATGTTTCATCTTCCCACAAGTACGACTTCATCAATAGCATTAATATAGTTGTGTGTATGTCTAATTTGTGACAAGTAAAGAATATAAGGCAAAGGATAAAAATTTGAGGTTGCGCAGTCATAAGGTTTCTTATCTTTTTTCTTATTATCTACTTAGGGTTTTCAAAATACACGAAGAGGGATCTATTGAAAGGCCAACACGGGAACTAGAGTCAAAATTTAAGGGCTTCTTATGCACTAAGTCATATTTTTGGCAAGAATGTCATCAATTAGATAAAGAATCCTTATCAATAGGCTAATAGCTCCCAACAATGGAGAGAAGACTGTTGATTTCAGAGAGAAAAAGAGTAGTTTTAAATATGCTTAATCTACGAAATAGATTTGTTCAATGAGTGCGCAAACCCTGAGAATTTTTCATATCAGTAAAATGAATAGAAAAACAATTATAAAGATAGATGGTCAATGTAGGACTCAACAAAAATCCTAAATAAAACTACAAGTAAGTTATGAACCTGCCTATGACTTTAAACCTTACAATGAAGTTCCCCATATGGTAACAGATACCAAAGACAATATTTTGTAGTAGGTATCAAAAACTTAAAATATAGAAATAATTAAGTTAAGATTTCAAGTGCATTAGAATAAAGTTTATAGTTGGAAAACGATAATTTAAGGATGACTTGTTAGGGTTATAAATACACGATAGGAACAAAAATATATCTATAACTAACAATCTAGACTTCAAATAAATGTTTGAATCACACCATTGTTTAGTTAGAGAATTCTAGAGCTCTTAGAGACTAACACTAAAATTGGCGTATTAAACTTTAAAAACCCTAATTGCGTGAGATAAAACCCTAAAAATAATTAATCGCGTAAGTACTAAACTCAAAATTTGAACTCAAAGATAATCTATAAATTTTGTGGAAGCTGTAAATAAATATTTGAGACAAAACTCCTATATAACTGATGTATTTACACCAATATAATTTGATAAACTACCCTAAAACTTATATAATTATTTGCATAATTAAGTTACTTAAACTATAAATATAGTATTTTAGTGGAAATTGCATGATTTGTGTTTGAGAAATTTTAAAACTTGCAGCAACCGAAACTCTTCAACAAATTGCCTAAATTTTCACACAATAAAGTCAAATTGACTAAGGATTTAGCTAATCAAAATTCTCCAATTAAACACCCTATTAATTGCAGCAACTTAAGCAAGAAACAATTTGCATATTCGATCCAAATTTCAAGAAGAAAGAGTGCTGCTTCCATTAATTAGCTACAAACAAAGCATTTAAAACACACGATAACAGCTCAAAATAACAACACATACAAACACATCTCCATTTAAACAGCTTCAACAAGACACAGATATAAGCTTAGGAAGTGAAAGGTAAGTAAAAGTCATTTTAACTTAGTATGTGTATTAAACATTAGCTTAAACAAAGTTCTTATTAACTATAGGTTCGGGTTAGATCTGGGAAGGAGGTTTAACAACCCAAACTCAGCTCATACAAGGTAATATCTAACTCTAAAACTCTATTTATGTATCATGATATGTATAAAAGCTAAGAAATCACATATTATGATGATTATGAGATATCTTATGTGTTAATATATCACAGACAATAGTTGATGATCATGGAAAAACACTCAAAAATAGCTAAAACACTAAGTATAATACATATAAGATATAATAAAAATGAAATACAAACTAAAAAAAAATGAAGAAGATGATGAACAGTGTGTACGTCGGCTCTACACCAATAGTGTACATGGAAAAGTTGGCAGCATAAACAAGTAAATTGGCGGTCTTCGAGCCAGCTTATACTGGAACAATGTTACGCAATTTTAATATCGTGAAAAATGTATAAAGGCAGTAGCCTAAGATTCAAAGCTGTGGCTTCGATTATCGGTGTACATGTAAATTTTTGCCTGGATGAATTTCGTTTTATCCGAAACTTATAATACATATGTATTTAAACAAAACATGAAATTTAGTAAATACATAAATGTTCCAAGATTAGTATGTTTAAATACTTGTTAAGTGTTAAAATTTAGTAACCGTTAGAAATAAGAAACCCTTTTGTTATGTTAAACAAAAAGATTAGATTATGATATATGACCAGTAAACAGTAGAAATTATTACCTTACGTAAACAAATATGTTTAACAAATATAATAAATATAATTTTTCTCTATTTAAGTAGATATTAAAAGAATTAAAATGTAGATAAGTTATAAATAGAGATAATGTAATTCCCAAAATAATTAAATAAAACATGAATAAGATCAAGAGAAACACAGTGAATATAATAATATTAATAAGATAAGCTAGAAAAGAGAATACAAACTTAGAAAAAAATGTAAAAAATAATAAAACTGGTTTTAAGACACTTAGATAACCAGTAGGAATTATTTATACAGATATATATATATATATATATTTGATTAGTGAATATTCATTCGTCCAATAGGTGATACTGATCAATTTGTGGATTTTCCTAAGGACTATTATGACTTATCATCATGAGCAGGTGAGTAACTCAAATTTGTTACATTGTTTGTATTTGTAACTAGTGGCATATGTAATGCAAAGATAATAATATGATTGACGTGGAAGTCTATTGAGTATGTGATATGAGTTGTTTGTTTGTGTTGACAAACTAAGATAATAAAAGTGATAATACAAATTATTTGATGACTTAAGAAGACATGATATATGTTTGTACGTAATGTATGATCACTATAAGTTTGATTAAGAATTATTGGCTTTATAATTAAAATAATCATGCATTATATGAACTGCATTATTGCATATTTTAAAAGCATGACAGCCTACTACGTATTAGTATTTCAGTTTTTTGTTAATGCTTTATTTTTTTGTACAAAAAGACTAATAGTTCTACATAAGATTGTATTTGATCTGTTGGTTCCATGGGAACTAAGTGGCAAAGAAGGACATCGCCTATGATATCACTTTGGAATTACTAATATATTGTAAAGACCCGACATGCTCAATTCTCAAATTAAGCACACCAAGTCCCCAACCACGTATAACTCTTACGAATTATACACAAGGTTGTCTTAAAAGAAGGTGTTTATGTTGAACATTGCTAAACCAATTTTAATCTAAGAAATCGTTTAGTTAGATTTTCAAATAACTAGATTTGGCAGCGGAAAATCAAATTTTATTAAACGACTTGTAAACTTCTACTCCCTACAAAGCAAACCAGTTTTCTAAGAAACTAGGTTTATAAAAATACTTTATGATTTACTCTTAGGGGTAGATAATTATTTAATAACATTTGGGCATTAACAATCCCTTAAAAGAAAATACAATATATAAATAAATCCAGTCCCTATAAAATAAATAAAAGAATAAACAAAACAACTAAACTACTCAACGCTCCTAACTCACATCACTCATCCACAATTCTTCCCGAGTCAACAGAAGCACTAAAAACCCGACACAACATCATCAATAGCAACAACATCATCAATAGCAACAACATCATCATATTATCGTCTCATCATCTCATCCAAAATCAACAAGAAAATCTCATCATCAACATCATCTTTATAAAACAACAAAACCTGTAAAAAGGATAACAACAACAAGATGAGCCGAAGCCAGTATATAGTAATACAATCACACACGAAGTGGCACGCGAGCTTAACTAAATGCAATGCATCAATACACAAGTTATTATTTTTAATTAAAAAAAACAAATCAACAATGGAGCACTCACACTCCGGAACAAGCCAATAGGAATCTAGGGGTCCTGAGTAACAGAAGCTGCTCAGGGGGTTGATATAGATAGACCGGATATTTATATCTTCTATATCTAACAGGTAAAGAATATTAATAGCATCATCTAGGGTTCACACTCCTTTATACACTCCACTTATCCCGGTCTATAACATCAATTAGTTCAACAGTCCCATACCCGTGAACTAAAACATATTATTTCCTCCCGAGCCTAAGTAGAGAATATACCGATACAGTTAACCCTATTAGCTACCCACTTAGCCAATAAAAGAAACCACCATTGCATCATGGTGAACCATTGCATCATGACAAAGGATTGGGCTAAGTGCCTAAACTACCGTGCCATTGCATCATGACAAGGTTGTCGCTCCCCGGATCCGGATTCAACGACGTAAAGTACAACCAACACTCATCAATTATTAAGCCGTCTTTAAGTTCTTAATCCATTTAGGACGCCTATCCTATCAAGCATCAAGCAAATTACTGCGTACCTTGAATATAAAATCCAAACATAGCCTTGGAAGGAATTTCAAAAGATAAATCAGATATCCACTTCTGTTAAGGAAAGAACTCATATAAGAAACTAAACTAAACTAAACATCCACTTCATCAAAATCATATAAGAGCTTAAGCTATTTATCCATTCATCTCAAACTCATTTTATTAAACCCTATTTGATCAGACACTAAATAGGAATCCCACTATGGCTGCGAAGATCGCTCCGCCAAAATATGGACAGTTCTCCTTTGTCTGACAAAGAATTTCTTTTCTCTTTATTTATAGTGTTTTATTATAAAATCATTAACAAAGAATTCATAAACCAAAAACATTCATTTTCCAAGTAAACACATTTGAAACAACATATTCACCATATTATTCAAAGATCATCCTAATTCATTCATCTAAGCTAATTATTTGCTATTAACCCATTTTAGCTTAACCTTAGCCAAATTGATTAGAATTATTCATTTAAGTCATTTACTAAGCCAAGGTGATTAAACTATATCAATCTAATTCATTTTTAGCTTAGTGAAGTTCATTAAGCCAAGTTGGACTTAGATTAATTACTAATTCATTATATATCTAAGATCTATGTCAATTCGAGCTTACATTAACTTAAACTTAGCCAAATTCATTAAAGTTAAACAATCTAATCCATTTTGGTTCATTTAAGTTCATTTAGTCAAGTTGAACCTAGGTTTGTTAACTAAGTTCATTTTATAACTAACTTTTAGATTTAATCTAATTATTTGCTAAATCTATAAATCTACTTAACTCATGTTTAATTATATCAACCAATCAACATAACACATCAAACATCACTTATCCATCTCATTTTAACTCAAAAAGATCCACTTCCTAAGCAAAAACACATAAAACAAACAAAAACAAGTTTTTAACTTTGCTTGGAAAATGTATCATTTGGAAAGAAGTGAACTTTAAGCACTGATGCTTTTATAATTTGCAAAATCTCAAAACATGAAAGTTGTAGATCTCTTTTTAAGCTTTCCAACACAACTTGAATCACCTCAATCTGATATTGTATGAAAAAGTTATGATCAAATTACAAAAACATGTCAAGCTGCAGGGGAAGGATCACGCCCAAAGCGGTCGCCCGTGATTTAAAAAAAAAATACGACCAGAGCATATCACGCCCCTTTGGTCGCCCGTGATGTTTGAAAACACACAATCAATTCATTTCACTCCCTTTTGCTCGCCCATGATTGATCTCCTCATACATGTTGCGAATTTGTTCTGTTTTTAAAATCCATTTTTACACTTTTTCATCAACTTATACATCTCCTATATCAATTCTAACATCAAATAAACTCTAAAACAACTCCTAACACTTCAATCTTCCTCCAACAACCTTAAACAACAATCAAACCATCATAAACTACTATTCATCATCTTCTTCCTCAAACTCAACTCCTAACTTCTATCAACTATTAAACCAACAAATACAAATGTAAACAGCACTTCCAACTCAATTCAACATCAATTCATCAATTAGATAAATAAACAACAAAGATAACAACTTATCTTTTTAAAACACTTGCACACTTGATCTTTCTTTACACTTCTAACTTGTTTTCCTTCATCTAGCTTCTCTCCTAGCTTTGATTAGTCTTCTATATAGCTTTAATCTTGAGATTTGTGGAAGAAATTGGAAAAAAAGAAGAGAAAAGAAGAAGAAAGGAAGAGAGAAAAGAAAGTATCGGTTGGGAAAGGAAGAATAAAGGAAAGAAAAGTGAAAGAAAGAGAGAGAGAGAGTAGGTGAGGAAAAATAAAATCAAAAGGGAAGGATAAGGCTTAAAATTAGGATATGTTAAAATAAGGGTATTGAATTTAGAACTTTCAAATCAATATCTTTAGTTCTAAAAATATTTAGGAGATGATTTCAAAACCAATAAGTTAGAAATTAAGAACTTAAAGTAAGAACTTAATTTAGAAATTTATTTTGGATAAAAGATATTTAATTTGAGTTCGGGTTTAAGAACTGATATTTTTATACAAGCAAATGAACTCGAATTTTACTCAGATTTAGGAATTAGTGTTTAGGCTAAGAATCAAGAGCTTAGGAATCCTCTAAACATTTCAATGACTTGTTTAGAGAATTTAGGTTTCAAATCTCAAATTTCATTTAATTAATTACTAATCTAACTTTGTCAACTTGTCTATTTATATCCTATGATTAATTTAATTCATTCAAATCTATCTATACCCAATTTCTAATATATGTGAAGGTTTGGGGTATTTCATATATAGTGCAGTCTTTAAGGCATGATGTAGGAAATGATCAGATAAAATATCCTTAAAAAGTGATAACTAAGACAGGTATTCATTGATTTCCCTGTATGTTTAGTTTCTCCTAAGCATGTGGGTCATTAAATTAGAGTCCTTCAACCCAAATGAGATGGCGTAAATCTCTAACTTGTTTGGATTCTAGATCATCCAGACTTGTATTTGGGCATTTGTTTGATTGTTGCATTACATATTATTGCTGATGAACTTACTTGATGTGTAATATATCTAATCATCCACTGAGCTCGTGATTTTGCTCAGACTCCTAAAGACCTTTCAAGCTTATTCTATGACCTTGGCTCATTTCTTCTAGGAGCATGACTCCAGTAAGATTTAGAAGCTAGAAGAATTTGGGATGTTTAGGATAAGTTATTTATTTTTATTTTCTAGTTATAAATTAATTAGTATTTGAAATATCAGTTTATGTATTTGGAGACTTATGAGATAGAAATATGGTTTGTAATATTATATTATTCAAGACTTGTGATGTCGGTTATTTCACTAAATTATTGCTTACATGTATTTGTCCTTTTTATCAATGCAACTAGAAGATCTTGTGTATTTGAAAATATGTCATCTCTGAAGGTATAACTAGACTAGTATACATGCATGAAATGTATGCTACTACTAGGGTACCATTAGGGTATGACAGTGTATGTGTGAGTGTGAGTGTGAGAGTGTGTGTGTGTGAATAAAAGGCTAATATTACGAATACTACCTGAACTTTATTTAAATATTTAATTAACTATCTAAACTTTTAATTAGTGAATTTACTACCCAATTCAACTTTTCACTTACGCAAACACTACCTAGACTAACACTGTCAATATCGTTAGCTGACATAGCACCCTCAACAAATAAAAACATACCATGTATCATACATAAGAAAAATAACTTACTTAATTGAACTTCGTTAAGCCCACACCTCACATCAAGCCCAAACTCATATCATAGTAAATTTCATTTCGGTCTTGTTGTAACCAATTAAACCTTATATAAAAGACTAGTTTTTGGGAAGTTAACAATGTGGATGACATGTTGATGATAGACTCCATGTTTTCATGATATCTCCATTTGACATAAAGGCTCAAAGTTTTCCAGTCCTTGGATCTCTGTTAACTTCTTGTTAGAGCAAGGAAGAGAGCTTCTATATAAGGTTCATGCACACCTTAACACTCCATTATCGACGGTATCTAAGTTGTCGTTGTCGTCGTAATTCTCCATGTTCAATAATGTGCTTTGTTTTCCTTTGTAAAAACAGAGGTTTCCCATGTAGATAATACATAATGTTGGAGAGGAAGGTAACCTTCAATCATGAATTTAGCTTAATAATATTGGTTGTTATTGATGTTATAAGCTTTAGGTATGGCCATTTGATACTAGTGGTGATTTTGGGATTTAGAATTCCGATGGGTGGTGGTCTTTAGGTTTCGGTTTGGTAAAGGTGATGTGCATGAATGGTGGCGTTGAGTTTGAAGGTTGTCGAGTGGTGGTTTGTGTAGATAAGTTTAAGTGTGGTTATTTGGCTCTATAAAGACTTAGTTGTTTCTTTTTGGAGACTTTTTAGAGATCGAAGGTCGTTGAGTGGTGGCATTCAGCTGTTGCTTTTATGACAATGAGGTTGAGCTTTCTACTTTGGGAATGGCCATGGCTATAGTGGTTATGATTGTAGAAATTTTGAAGAACAATGGGTTGCCTGTTGAGAAGAAAATCATGACATCTAGTGTTGATATTAAAGATGATACAAGAAAATTATGACACGTATCGTCATTGTGATCATGCAACTGGACTGAGTTTAGCTTTGATTTTTTTTAAACAACCTTTTAATTCATGTAACAAGGAGTTTGCTATTATAATTTGGTGATTCTTTATCCCACATTGGTAAACTTTAAGAGTGAACCATCTATATAATATCCATGTAAAATAAACTAGCTTGAAGTTGGAAAAGGTCGAATGATATGCTTGAGTTGGATATTTGCATGTTAGTTATATGAGCTATGTGTAGGCCCATTAGTAACACGGTATTTCTTTTCTACTCTTAAAAGAAGTCTAACCCTTACATATAAAATCGTAATTTTAAGATCCACTAGTACTTTGGTTACTTGAACATTTGGTTGCGTTTGATCCAAGAGATCACATATATGCATAAGAGGTAAGAATATTTGCATCTCACTAATATGTAGAATGAGATGGCTTGGGAAAAAATGGATTAAGCATAATGAAAGATGATATTGCTAATTCTTGCCTTTCCTCTTTGTCTTGAGTAAATGTTTTTGTTAATGGGAATTGACTAATCCATACTTCCACGGATTGGCAAATATTGACAACAAGTCTTCAATAAACTTACTTTCAAAATTGGAATTCCCATTTCAAAAGAAAACTTGGACAAATGATGACATTAGAAATATATAGGGAGGTATGACTACAAAAAAAACGCTACTTTTATTGGTATAATTTTTTTAGTGTTCCATGATACAAACCATATCAAAGCAAATAGATTTTGGATCCACAGATTCTAAAAGAGTACCTTAAAGGCTTAGATGATAACATATTCATGTATCCTAGGTGCGATTTATATGGATATTCTTCAGTGCACATAAGGATATATAAATAACTAGATGAATATCCCATCTTGAAATGCTCAAAATCTTCAACATTTGTGCCTTAATGTTTTGAAAGTTATGGGGATTCAAGTTGTGATATTTGAATGGAAAATTGAAATTATGATTTCCTGTATATGGAATAGGGTTCTTCCAAGAGTAGAAAAGAAATATCGTGTTATATGGATACTACAGTTGTTTTTTTTTTTTTTTTTTGAAATTGATTGGGTTTGATATTTTCATTTACAGTTGGTTTAATAATGGAAAAAAAATTCAATTTTCCACATCTGCATATATATATATATATATATATAAACAAGTCATTTAATGTAATTATTTTTATTTCATGTTATTAGCCAACAATTTAAAAAGTAGGATCCATAAATATTTTAGAGGGTTCATGTTACTAGTATTTCTCTAATGATATGGGTTATAATATAATTTTTAATCAAATTGATAATTAGTAAATTGAGTTTGATTAATTAATTCATTGTGAATAATTAAAAAATTGGTTAGCTAATGGAAAATTAGAATAATAATATATTTTGTTATCAATTATTATAATGGATTAACTAATTGTTAACAATAATACAAAACTTATATTCCCCCTGAAAATAATAAAATTATATATTATTATTACAACAATGTCAGTAATCATTAATTAAGTATTATTATTAATTTATTCATCAATATAAAGTAGAAACTTTATTTCCATGAAATTTAAATGTCATTAATAATTATTCATTTTAAAAGGCAAAACTTTTATATAAATAACTTTAATTAATCATATCATAAATAATTTTGCATAAAGGACCTCCACTTCACTCATGTTTGTTTGTGGAAAATGTTATTTGCTATTATAATAAGGTAAATTACATCGAAATGTATCAGCGTTTCAGGATAATAATAAATTCATTTAAAATATCAACATTTTGGATTGTTAAAAAGAAAAATCAATGTTTTGAGATAAATCCATTTAAGGTATTAACATTTTAAGTGCTTAAAAAAGTCGTTAATATTTTTTAAATAAGTCAAATAAGGTATTAATTATTGACCATTAACAAAAAATTAAGGAAACTTCCTATTTGTTTTGAAGAAAGGTATTTATTAATGAAAAATGTTTTTTCATGAATTTTTTTTGAAAAGTAATACATTCTTAAATGTTTGGCTAATTTAATGAAAATAGTTTTTTTTTTCTTTATGTAACTTCAAATTCATATATTTCGAATACAAAAAATAAAAAAATAAATATATTATAATGAGAAATAAATATACTTAAAGGATAAATATCTAAAAAGTTAATAATAAATGTTTTTTATAATAAATATTGGTGGATGAACTCTGAATCGATTGAAAAATGACTTATTCTTTTATATCCTATAAGTTATTTTTTAAAAATTAAGCTATACATGAGTTTATATTTTCCAAGACAAGGGAAAACATCTTCCATTAATTGTTCCATTTTTTCTTAAACAAACATGAAAAAATGAAAAATCATTTTTTTGAAAAACATTTTCATTAAAACAAACGAGACGTTTAATTGAAAAATAATCGAAATATTGATATCTTAAATAAAGTTTGCAAAAGGTTGATACTTCATTTGAATCAAGTGAAACTTTGATAACTTCTAATGTAATTTATCCTATTATGATATTGATAAGTCATTTAGAATCTATTCCATTCATAGGAATTTATGCCTTAGTTGATCTATTATTAGATAAATTCCTATGATTCTGTGTTATTATTGTGAAAATATTGTTTTTCAGCTCCAAAGATCATAAAAAGAAGAAATAAAGTGATTTGAGTCAATATTGAAGCAAAACAATAACAAAGTTTGAAGACAAAACTCAATCAAGTCTGCCAAAAATTCCAACCGAGCGCAAAAAGACAAGGCAACACAAAGCAAAGTTCCTAATCGCGCCTTCAACTGAGCCCTCAATTTGACTTATAGCTTACACCGAGATATCTACACCTTGACAAACTCAATTGCACCCAAAGTTAAGTCTATGATTCCACTCGTGGTTGAAGCTAAAACCAAAATCGCGACTCTAATGAAGAGAACACAGCTTAGATTATGATCATTATGATCAACCTTCAAGCCCATGGTCAAACTTGTAAAAAGTGACCCTGTCATGAATAAGTTGGCTCGCGAACACGCATAAAGATAAGGATGAATTTGGTATAAAGAATCTGTCACATCAGCGAATAAAATCTTATGATTTCTGTGTTTGTCAACTATAAATAAATGTGCACAGACGTGTAATAAAATGGGTACCATATGTAACAAAATTTGCTAACCAAGAATAGAGTAGTAAGAGAATTCTTAGTAAGAGAAATTCTTTCTTTTGCAAGGAATTATGAGTTTTTAGGGTAAATTCATTTTTAAACCTAAAGTTTGTTTTTGCAAGACCTTTTTGTGCTTAATTTGTAATATTCATATCTATTTTCAGTTTGTTCCTCTTGAATTTGAGCTTAATGTTTATGGATGAATAATTATCTTAACTTAGGGTTTGTGAATAAAAAACCTGATTTATGTGACTTCAAATGTGTTTTAACTGAATATTGACTAGGTATTTATAATTAGTAGCTCAAACTTAATGTCATGGGTCTAATTGTGTGGTGCACCTTTTAGATCCATGTTTGATTTCAACCAGATCGATTGAGAGGTCATTTTTTTTGAATGGATCTAAGTTGTTGATGAAGTTGCTTATAATCACATTGAGAAATGGATGGTGAAACTTTTTGACACTTGGTTTTAAAATTCCTTAAAATGAGCTTTTAATCAAAAGATTCTCAATCTTTATGTGAATCTAGATTGCTGATAGCTTGTAAAGAGATCCAGTGGTTTGATATAGATCTAAGTTTCTGACCTTGAGAGAGGTTTTAGCTTACCTTAATAAATCTGACAGTGCAAATGTACCTGCAAACAACTCTTTGGGTTTATTAAGAAATCATATGATAAAGATTTGGTAAAACAAATCCTAAGTCTTTTTCTTGCTTTTACAAACTTATCATGTAATTTTAACCTGAAAGTATATATATTTTTAGCGTTAACTTTAGCCTGTGTTTTTTTTTTTTTTTTGTGCATATGTTTTGTAAATTTTTGTTTGGTTAGATAATAGATGAAAAGTGAATATGGTAGATGCTAGACGACTTAATACTTTCTCTACTACTTCGATAGATGCACTTACCTGTGTTGGTGATTGCAAGCGAAGTTGAATAGAACTATTAGTTTTCTTTATAAATTTTTGGAGAACTTAGTTTCGCATGTTTACTTGTTCTTAATGGTTTTAAAAACATTAACCAATATAAATAGAATAAATATATTACTTTTAGATCTATAATTCTTTATTTTAATTTGTTAGTTAAATATTGGAGCAGACATTTAATAAAGATTTTATATTCTCATCATTTTTTTTAAATTATTGTGACTTTATCAGCTCACCACATATTATTAAGACTCTTGAGCATTTGTTTTCTAATGAGAGTGAGTGATTTTGATTTCCGTTTTATATAGTTTGTGGTAGCATGAAAAAAAAAAAAGAATTACTTTCTTCTTAGATAGAAGAAGTATGCAGGTATAATAGTAGAACATTTAGAGGAAAAAAGGTTTAAAAAGTAGCATAGACATGTAAATTTTAGTTATAATGTATGGACTAAATGGTTGTAGGTTATTTTTAATCAACAAGAAAGAAATTCATGTGAGAATAGATTGCAAAGCCATTGCAAATTTTATAGACAAAAAATGAAAAGTGCATATCTCAAAAGCATTGGATAAAGTTTGTAGATACTGTGATAAACAAAGGATATGAAATAGAGGTTAAGTATATTAAGGGTAAGGATAATAATCTTATTGACACCTTGAGCAGGTATAGAAAAGATGAATCATAGTCTCATCAATATGGATATAATAACACACAAAACAATACCTAACTTGACAAGTTTTTTGATAGCATGAGAATTGATAAAAACAAGGGCTGAGAAATCTAAAGCCCAACTAGTGGGTCCTTCATCACAAAGGCTAACAAGCTTCAAGCCACAAATCTATATGATAGGCCAAACCTATACAATGGACACAAATCCACAAAGTTTAAAAAAAAAAAATACAGTGAATATCTTTATTCCCAAAAACCGAAACATCAAAATCCAACTCTGATGGTGAATTTCAATGGTATTGATCTCCCAATGCTTCCATTAGGTTCTCCATATGAGTATAAGCAATCAAAAGCTTTAAATATTGATAAAGCTCAAAGGCTTTAATAGACGTTGTTTGGACCATCTAATCTACTGATGAGAAAACTAAAGATTTGTATAGCTTTATCAAGTTATTTTTCACAAAATAAACATAGACTTACAAAAACAAATGAGAACACATTTCTTTCCCAACAAAAGGTTCTACTATTATGCAGTTTTAAGAGGATACAACCTTGGTATTTATAAATATTGGCCAAGCATAATCCCATAAATAAAAAATTAATAAAACTAGAATGGAGGGGAACGTACTTCTATCCATGAAGCAAAATACATGGTGGAGAAAATATCTTAGACATGAAGACTTTATGGTTGAAAAATATCTTGATAAGAATTTGAACACTTTAAACAAATAGACAGGGAAACGAAACTGTACAACCAATACATACGTAGGTTTTCCCTAGACACTCCATCAAGCATAGAATGAAGAGCAAGGAAGAACAATTAGAAAAGGCTACTTTTTTCATTTTCTTCAGTAGGACAAATTACATCAATAACCTTCCTTTAAAAATTAGAGAAAAAATTAACTACATTGCCATGAAAAAGTTTCATGAACCATTCGCAAGCCTTTATAAGCATATGAAAAAGGAAATAAACACCAACAGATACATTAGCACCAATTACCAAAATGTTTTTTGTATATATAAGTACAATATAAATCTAGAATATTTTCTAAGCATGTTCATCGAAAAGCGGTGCAGATAGAGCAAACACTGCTAGATTATGTTTTCGTTAAAACGGTTATCGGAACTGCATAACAATTCAAAAATTTTGAGTTCGGGTATGCCATCAAAGAAGCAATACAAGCATATGTAAGGATTCAAGATTACTCCATTAGATAAAGAGTCTTGCCGATTAAGCTTACAATATAGTCTATTCCTTTAAAATGGCTCACATATGACATAAGGCCTACTATGCATTTCATATATCTTGAAAGCAGTTACTCATATGATACCTACAAAGCTCCGCAACAAGAAATATGTCTTATGACAGATTAATGTCAAACTAGATGAAAATTGGATCAGATACGAAATTGCCATAGCTCTAGAAATACCACCTAAAGAAAAATCATAATTTTCCAAAATAAAATTTACAACATTCCTTTGAAAGAAATGAAATAATGTGGTATAACATTGAAACAAAATATGAAAAAGAATCAAGAAAATATGGAGAAACAAAAGAAGGAGACATGCAAAAATAAAGATATTGCTTGATGAAGAGGACACATACAATAATAAGGACAGTAGAAGATGACAAAACAAGAAACAAGATATGAATGAATCATATAATAGTACACTAGGACAAAGCATTGCATAACACTACCACACACTTTTGACTTTTGTAACAATTATTATACTATTTTCTTCTTAAAGCACTACATACTACTACTGTATACCATTAAACTTTTATAATAGTTATTGTACTATTTTCTTCTTTCATCTAAGGACACACACAATACTATGGACAGTAGAAGATGACAAAACAAGAAATAAGATAAAAAGGAATCACATAATAATAGACTAGGACAAAGCGTTGCACATTGCTACTATACATTTTTACTTTTGTAACAATTATTGTATTATTTTCTCCCTTATATCTATGCCCTCTAAAAAAGAATTTGATGTAGAGGTATGCCTGGATGTTCGGATTTATATATAAATCCCTTTCTACCACTTGAGGATATATAAAAATTAGAGAAAGATTAGCACATTCTTAAGCACTCTCAACACTTCCTAAACATCTTCACTTCAAGCTCCACAACCTTCTTCCACAACATCCTTCATCACAATGCTCCAACACTCTGGCAATCATTATCTATTGTGTAACTATCATTTTCTTGTAATTATTGTGTGTGTGAAATCCATTATAAACAACCATTTATGGCAATAATATTGTAGTTTCTATAATTTTTTTTTTTTTTCCTTGTGCACTTAAATTATTTTTGAGTATTAGTGAAAAGGAATGAAGTCCATCCCTTATAATGATAATTCGATATCATCTCTCCATTTTAGTCTTCTTTAGTTTGAAATCCTTGATCTTTATTTTTTCTTCTTTCCTTTTTACATCACATGGTCTTCAATATTAAAACAATAACTTGGACTATTTATCTTTGACAAGACCATATTAAGAGTATGCAACTAAAAAAGCAGTCCACATGTGATGCGGTACTGTAGGTCCACTTTTCATATGACATACTCTATAGTCTGTTTACTTCGCTGAATAGAATAAGAAGAGGAATGAATACTAATTCAAATGAAATGTAATAGGGTTATAATGATTATTACAATGTTTATTTAGTGTAAAAAGTAAAATAAATAATTATTAGAGTAATATGTAAAATATCTGTAATGCCCTTTATATTTATTATAGAAAAAAGATAATTGTATATATGCTATTTTCAGGATAAGGATATTTATGACAAAGTTAAAAAAATAACCATTGAATGACGATTTATGATGTGGAGATATGAATTATCATTCTTTTTAAGTGAACACCTTGGATTTAGGTCAAGTCATTTATAGGGAAGATGTAAGATCCACCATTGGATCTTGCATAAAGTTATACGTGTTTAAAAATTTGTAGGTATGATAGGTTGTAGATATGATAGGTTATATTAAAATTATATGTTGTAAGTTGAAAAATAGTAGGCTATATATAAAAGTTATAGTTATAAATTAAAAAAATAAATATAATGGATATGTGACTTGATCCAAGTAGTTCTAATATCAAATATCAATTTATATTTGAAGGAATGGATATCTATTTATTTAGTAGACGGACGATCAATGAATAAAGAAAAAATGAATAATTATTCTTATCAACGGAGCCGACTGTCAATAAAAGTACTGCTAGCTTCTTACACGTAGATTTGATTTAATAATGCATGTTTTAGGATAAAAATTAAAAAGTAGTTATTCCTGTTTGGACGGAAACTCTCTCTTCTCTGGATTGTAGGCTAGAGTGACCTCTCCTCCGTCCACCGGCCAAACAAAGCCAAACGTCACCTCGTACTAGTCAAACAAAGGAGCTTGTGGTTGTGGCTAAACCTTGTGTGCAACACCACTCCCATCATCTATTCTGCATGGGCGCATGTTCTAGATGCCGCTCGAGCACAAGAATGGAAACTATATAATAATAATAAGAAAAAATTAATCCTCGGCTTTTATCATCCTAAAGCCTACCATGGCAACTCTTAACGGCACTACAGCAAACAAGCTCTCATTTTTCTCCAAACCCATCCCTGAAATCCCAAAACACACGAACTCTAAATTCAATCCATTGAAACACCAACGCAATCCACCCAAATTAAGAAGGAATCTGGTAGTATATTCTGTCACAGAAGATAAGGAATTAGCTCCTATTGATAAGGTTAAAGTGTTTTTAAAGGAGAAAGGGAAGCTTTTGTTAGTAAATGAATCCGATGAAGTGAAGGGAAAGGGGAAAGGAGATGGTAACGATGACAGTGGTGTTGATGATGATGAAATTGAAAAGTTGATTAGTAGAGGAATTAATGCTGCTATTGTTCTTGGTTTTGGTTCTCTTGCTGTTACCAGGTTGCTTACTATTGATCATGATTACTGGCATGTGAGTGAATTTTCATTATTTTTCCTTTCAATATTCAATGGATTATGTGTGAATATATTATCTTTATATTTGTTTGCACCTAGGACTGGGAAAAAGACAGCTTTGGAAATTTTAATTTATTATTCATGTTGATTTAATCGATGCTATATGTTTGTTCTTGAATTAACGCCGTTGAATTGTTTTAGTGGTTTTCACCATTTGAGATGAATTTAGCATTACATGAGAAGTAATTGCTGGAAACTTGCTCCAATATTAATTCGAAAATGGGCAACCCCAAGCAATAAAGAGAAACCAATTTACAAAGTTGGGAGGAATTGGTAGGATAGCCAAATTAGTAGTAGTAATGGAGATAGAGGAGCATTGTGTGAAATTTATGAAGGATTCAACCATTGGTTTTTTTGGTTGCCTCCTTAGTGCAGTGATTTGATTTGCTTCTCCAGTGAAGTGTGCAAATTGAAATTTAGAGTGGTAGTCGACCATGGAATGTTTGTGCAACGAAACATCACAGTATGCGGACAAAAGAGAATCATAGTATTAGAGATTGGACAAGATTGGTGGAAAATATTAACAATTGTTCATTTTTTATAGTTACTTTTGGATGTGCCAAAAAATGTCATGTCATGGTAAGGTAGGGTTTAGGGCTTAAAGCATCAAGTTAGCTTATATATTCTGCCAAACAAATTTGCAAGAATTTATGTTTGTAGCTCATTTTGTGGGTTTCTTATATACTATGATCATGATGAATCTTGAAGCAATTTTTCAAATATAACATGCGTCACGCAGATTATTTTAATTTTTTCATCTTAAAATAAATGGAATAGGCTTAATTATGATGGCCAATTTTGTGCAAGTATTTGCCATGAAGCTATAATGAATTGTGCAAAATCATCCAAGTTAGAAGCATGCTGTTTTTATTTGTTATGCCTTCATGGTTGTTGATCATTATGGAAAAGGTTTCTCTGTTTCACATTCTTTAGGGATGGACGCTCTATGAAATTCTGAGGTATGCACCAGAACACAATTGGATTGCTTATGAGCAAGCTCTCAAAAACAATCCTGTACTAGCAAAAATGGCTATAAGTGGGGTGGTCTATGCCCTTGGAGATTGGATTGCACAGGTAATGACTATAATGAGATTCTTGCAGAGACTAGTCATCAAATTTTTGTTACAATAATTTAGCTTTTAATCATTAGCAATGATTAAAATATTTTTCATTCACATATATGTGTTAGATATACTACACAGAACTTAAAATATTTACTTTCATATTGGGGAATTTTCTTTTCTATGTTTATGAGGTTATTTTCAGGACTCCCTTGACTTGTTGGGAGCTCTCTTCTGCAGAGGTCTTGTCATTGGTGCCGATTCAATTGGAATTCACATCAACCTTCTTTGTCCTCTCACTTCATTTTGTTGATTATAGATAATTCTTGGCTCTAGTAGAAGCATTTATTGGAGCTTTTACCTGCATCATTAGGTCCTATAGGAATTCTATTTCTGTAATATATAGATAGCATATTAATATTATGCGTGTCATTTGAAAGTTTAAATACATGAGTGGGATTATATTCAACTTGTTGCATACTGTGTTTCCTTTGTTTTATTTGTATGGATATACTTTCTTGTTTTCTGAACATTCTTTGGTTGCACATGGCTTGAATTTCAAATAATTATGCAGTGCTATGAAGGAAAACCTCTTTTAGAGTTTGATCGGACACGCATGTTCAGATCTGGTCTTGTCGGATTTACTCTCCATGGATCCCTTTCTCATTATTATTACCAATTTTGTGAGGTGACTTTTTCTTGCTAATGCTTGGATCCTTTTTAGCTATTTGGCACTGCCTGTTGATTGATGACAATATTGATCAAATTGGTGTTCAGGCTCTTTTTCCATTTCAAGGTTGGTGGGTGGTACCTGCTAAAGTTGCTTTTGATCAAACATTTTGGGCACCATTTTGGAACAGCATCTATTTTGCTGTTTTGGGCTTCTTGCGTCTAGAAACACCAGCTAATATCTTTGGGGAGCTGAAAGCAACATTTTGGCCCATGTTAACTGTAAGTAATCTTGTTTCATTGGTAAAGTGATTCAATTTGGTAGTATGTTATTGGATGTGCGTTTTAGAGTTGAAAAACAGTGCCTTATGACAAAAGATGGCAGTTATAATAAATTAAAGTTAGCTATAGTGCACTTTATTTCAATACTGAGGACAATCGGTGACAAAAATAGGTGTTAGAAGGAGTCATGTAGTCAGGGAAGCTATCTGATTGTCATCTCTTTATAACAGAGACTAAATGCTAATACTACCATGCATACTCTTGTTTCCACTTTTTACTTTTATGCCAATGCATACAAGATATGAATTTATTCCTCCAAAGTTCAAGAGTTATTCTAGATAATATAATCACAATAATTTCGAGACTGTATTTGAGTTTACGTCATTCTGTTGGCCAAAACCCATAAAAAATTCCATTGCCAATCATTCAAAAACGCTGACTTTATCTGCTTTTCTTTGTTTTGTTTTTGGGTGGTTGTTTTTTTTTTTTTTTTTTTTTTTGGGGTTGGGGGGTGGGGGGGGGTGGGGTGGGGGGGTGGGGAGTTTGTGGTTTGGAAATTACTTTTTGGTAATTTTGATATTCAAATTATTTTTAAGTTCCATCAAACAATTCTCAGCAGAGTCATATTTCTATTTTTGATAAAAGTATGTGCTTATCACATTATGTGAGTTAGCAACTTTACATTACATTTGAAGAATGCCACACAGTAAAGGACATAATAGCAGACTGCATATACGGTTGTATTTGTTATGGTTTTCAAAGTGTTTTTCTTTTTCCCTTCCTCTCCTTATCCTTCCTCTTGGAGATTCATCTGTCCTCTGATTTATCTACCTCCAGTCTCAATATTTTTGGGTTTGCTGGCAGGCGGGGTGGAAGCTTTGGCCCTTTGCTCACCTCATCACTTATGGTGTGATTCCAGTTGAACAGAGGCTTCTTTGGGTGGACTGTATTGAACTTATCTGGGTTACTATTCTGTCAACGTAAGACTCAAAACATAACTCCTACTTTGCTTATGGCTTGATGAGGAAATAGTTTCCTATTATATGCCAGGCTTATAATTCATACAAGGAAAGAGTAATTTTTACTACAGATGCTGATTACTTCAACTCAGCTAAATTGGCATCCTTGGAGAAAATATATGTGAGGGAAAGAAAAAAAAAGAAAAACTGATAATCGTCATGGCTATGCAGACTTTTCCTTTAGCAGCTGCTATGGTGATTATTAACATAATTTTTCTTAGTCCCAGAGATGGCACAACTAGTTTAGTTTTCAATTCCTCAGTGCTGGACTCTGAGTCATTGGATTTGTTTTCATTGTCATAACTATTTTTAAAAGTGCAGTTGTCCTTTGGCTGGGTAGATTGAAACAAATGCTCCGTATGGCTTGTGATTATAGGAAAGTTTGCTATGTTATATTGCTCATTTTAGTTGTCTTTGATTATTCTTTCTTGTAGGTACTCAAATGAAAAGTCAGAGGCACGAATATCTGAGGCATCAGAAGGAAGCTCCAGTTCCACTAGTGATTCTTTAAGGTGCGGAACAGCTGTGCCAGTTTTCTGTCTATAAACACTGAGACTTGACGCTTCTGTCAATTGTACTACATTTGATCAAAGATGGTATATTATAGTGTTGCACGGTCAAAAGCATTTCCAGCCTGTTTTCATCTAAGATTTTTTTTTGGTAAATTCATCAAACATTCATATAAGTATATGCTAACATTAATGGTTTCTTCATCTGGCAGGAAGAAATGATGTGGATGGTATTTTTATAGAATAATTTGCAGGTGAAGGCAACCCTTATTCAACCATGTATACCTTAAAATATTTGAATTAGCCGTGCAAAGACCAGGCTACTCCAATCCAAAACCAGCCTCTGAAGTAGGTTGGCGGGAGGTGATGGTGCATATGTTCATGTTCAAGTCCAACCATATTAGTGCTGTACATACGCTGTACATGCCCCTTGATCTGTTCGATGCCCTCCAATGTAATTGTATGCCATAGCAGTACCCGGTGCAATTTTGTAGTAGTGAATATATTATCAGATTTAGGGCTAGCGATGCTGAATGCTTCTTCATCATACCATCTTAATTCTCACATGGTATATATGCAGTATATGCAACAATAGTGGCAGCTTGCTAAAAGTTTCTTTACCGGATGCAATGTTTTGAAGTCATTTAGATATTACATCCAGTACATTGAATATCTAAATAAACTGAGGCTCACGCACACCAACATACAAAGGGTGCTGCAAACTCTAGCTGTAGTTTTTAACAGAATTTATCTACTCAAAGGATTGCATTTTTCTGGCATCTATGGAGTAGCAGTCATGAATGTCCATGAAAAAACAAATAATTTCAGAACTCGTGAGCAGAATGAATCTGCAGATGTTATGGGTCGTCATTTTGCACTGGTGCAGCCGACAACCAAGTCAAGTCTTGGCGATGGACGAGTAACTGTAATCAGTGAATGGGTCATTATGGCTGGGGCACTGCAGTGGTGAGAATGTTAGCTATGGTATGTGATCAGCGTGTGTTGGTGAAGAGCAGGGGTTCGATGTTTTAATGTAATGGTTAAGGATGAACAAAGCGAGATAGTTTTACCCCACTAAGCTGGCTTTTCTCCTGTTAAATATGACATTAGACTAATGTGATGCTTTACTATAAATCATAGGTCCAAGACCATCATGTCATCAAACACAGATTCAACTTAAGAGTTCTGAAATCTTCCCAATTAAAAGCCCTATTCCCCACTGCGATATCTCCTTTTAGCCTAACAGAAAAAATTAGCAGTGCCAGTACTTAAGTATAAGTAAGTTGACTACCCAGACTTCCCAACAGTATCAAAGATAAAATATCGCCTTAATCTGCCACTGCCACTTTATATACTCCTTTGTAAATTCAAAACTGGAAAATCTAGCAAGGCATTTTAATGCTTAAAATTGACAAGTTTACAGTTGAAATAGGCCCATTCCTGTAAATCTACCATGGAGGCAAGTACATAAGTAATTTCAGAGATCTATTCTATCATTTGAAAATCTGGGCAGTTGAACAAGTGAGTTCACACGCGTAACACCTTCTAAACCTGTCCAGTGCTGATTGTCATCTACCTCGTATCCAACATTTTGCTTTCCATAGGCCTTATTATCTTCTGCTGATCGAACAGTTGTATTCCTTTGCAAAATTGGCTCGATCCCCTCAGCATCTCTTGACACTATTGCATTTTCCGAGAGTATACTATTAAGGGTTGCAGAAAAAATGTTTTGTTCAATGTAATTAGGTTCCGAGTCCATGATCCCATCTAAGAACAAGCAAATAACTGCACAATCATCCATCTTTGAAGTGGGATATTTATGTTTCCATTGACTGGCAGCTGAATCCACAAGGAGCCTTGCAGCTGATGTCCTGGTTGGTGCAGAGGCTATTATATCGACCACCTCTTGATTGCTTAGAACATCCCAAATCTGTGTAATAGCCATATAAGAGATTTTGGAGGAAAGTTCAAATTACAGGTACAGCAATTTAAGGTAATTAGTAAGAAAGAATGTGTTAATGTATAAATCTTCATGTCAGATATATATAATGAGCACAAGCATCCTTTATGTGCAAAACAAACTATATGAACCCGTTTCTGTCAATGACAATTTTTTTTTGTCATTATTAAAATAACTTTGTTTTTTAAAGTACAATGATCTTTCCCAATTGCTCTTATGAATCAAAAACAGGTATGATGGTCCTGGATGCACCAAGATAGATGCACAAGGCACATCCAAGTCACTAGGTTCGGTGAGCCCACGTGTGTCGTCTCCATTGACCAAGGGTGTTTAAGTGTCTAATGCACCTATCTTTTTAATTTCAAAAGGCATTTAGATAGAATAGAAAGTCTACGCGTCTTCTTTAGCATAGGAAATGTACTGACCAGAAGTTTTATGAAGCCAAGCAATATTTTTATACAACAGAAAAAACGTCTAAAAGTGCTGCTTCAATATTTTATTTGGACTGATTTATTTTGAACTTTTTCTGATGGATGACCTATTTTCCGTTGTGAAAGCCTTTTCTCATTAAGTGGATTCCTCCTTTCCTAACTCTTTATTGGAAGCATAATATCGAAAATATAATATTGGAAGTAGACAACAGCTGATTTGTGCACCTAAATGTAGGCCTTGCCCCTTTCTTGTCAAATGTGGTATGCATGCATGTCTAATTCATGAAGTGAAACACAGGATTCCACATCTAAATATTCAATATTTTGAATTATATACAACTATCTAGAAGCTTTCACCAAACTAGACTGGGTTTTACCTGCATCTTTATGCCCATCCCCAGTTAGAAAAAAGAAAGAAATTCAACTTTCAGTATAATCATTTCTAGATGACAAGCATTGGCCATAAGTTTGTTGTCTGATTCACAACCACTAGCTTGCGCTATCTCAAGTTAGATGCAAACATAATTCTCTAATTTTCGCTTCTCTCATAATTTTGTCAGTTGAGCTAAGGCATATATGCTAAAAATATCAAAAGAGTCAACTATTAGCATCTGGGAATGGATTACTAACCCCATCTGAAGCAAGAACAATGAACTGATCTCTCTCTGTCAGTGTTCGGTGAGAGAATTCGGGTATAGATATCACCCCATACTGCTTCAGACAGAAATCACCAAATGCCCGAGCCATTGCTAGTCCAGGGGCATCATCAAAAGGCAACCAGACTCTGGCCACTTCAGGCTCATCTTGTAATGCAAACACCCTTCCTTTGCACCTTTTGATTCTTTCTGCTTCCTCTGGGAAAACAAATTAATTTTGTAGGACATGTTTAGAGTGTATTTGCATGTTCATGCATGAATGTGCTTATATTGATCGGGAGGACATTAACAATGTCAAACATACTTGGCAAACTGGGCTTTAAATCAACAGTCAGCTGAATTGCTTCCATAGCATCATTGCTGTCCTTGGATCCCAAAATTGCACGGGAATCCCCAATGTACGCAAGGAACAGATTGCAGCCCTTTAATCACAAGTCAAAACATGAGTGCGTCAGAACATATAATCAACATATCGCTATAGATGGTCTTGGATATACTAAGAATCCTTACCTGTTTAACCAGTGTGACTGCTGTGCTGCCACTGCAAAAGCAGTCCAAATTAGGATGGGATCTGAGCTCTTTGTCCATAGATTTATATAACTTCAGAAAGATTTGTCTCCACAACAAAGTAGACTTGTCATCTAGAATGCTATCATCCGCAGACTTAACCTTGTCTGTTTTCTTTGAACCCCTTTTAAAGCAATTCACTCCAGTCTCATCTTGCAGGGACTTATAAGAATGCAAGGTAGATAGTAGCTTTGCTGGCAGAGCATCCCTCACACGATGAGCAACAAGATGCCCGTGCGGTCCATGGCCGTCAAAAACTCCACAGAATGTCACATCTTCTTCCATAAAATCCTTCAAGGAGCAATATATACAAACATGAGAATTGTATTATACCTATAAAATGCAGAAGAGAAATTAATTCATATGATGAAAAAAGCAACATACTTCCCAAACAATCATGGCATCCTGGTTAATTCCCTTGCAACCTTGTTGAGTAAATATGCAAGAACTTTTGCTCTTTCCATTTCCAATAATTCTACCAGGAACTGATGGTAAATGCTGCAACAAGTTTGAAACTTGCTGCTCCGCAAGTTTTCTTTGAGATCTCTTCTGTCCACTAAAATCAGTTGCTAAATGAGGAACGACAGGTTCTCTAATGCTTCTTCTACTTTGAGAATTCTGGTTACTAGTTGAAACACAAGCACCCATTTTCAGCTTGATTACAAAAAATCCAATGAAGCAAGGAGTGCGGTTTTCGTTCTCCTTTATCCCGAGTGTCTATCTCATGAGGAATCGCAGACAACAATTTAGTCAAACAAGGATCCAACTGAGCACATATCCTTTTTCCTTTGCAGAAAACCTACTAATTCTTGTCATCTGTTGAAACATGAAGGCCAGAACCTAGTCGATGACAAGTTCAGCTGAATGAAACAAGAAAACATTGGTCAATATCACTGTTGTGCCATTGTAGACCCCGGAAATAAGCAGCAGACAAGAACTCATCAAAACCAATGACCAAGATTAGTATCCATAATAAACAAATCTTCTATATGCCACATCAAAATATATGCTCAGCAAATTGTCCACATCTTATGGTTTTCCTTAACTAGGATATATATTATATTACAAGGTCTATAACTGGCCTTTTTTCGGCACGCTTTAAAGCTCTGTGTTCAAATAACCAAGACACTAAGATGACATATAATCAAATATAAGATAAGATTCGAATAAAAAAACAAGAAAAACATGTAAACATGAAACTAAGGGGCAAAATACCAGATCACAATGTGCCCTCTAAAGCATTTTTGCCATACAACTACCTGACAAGTCTCTTTAGCAATATTCACATAAGTATGTCAATACAAGAAATCAGGAAAACTACAAGAAGTGAACTTTAAGTTTAAACCATTCCCAAGTTCTTACCTTTCCTGCGCAGCAAGCATTAAACTTGAAGATGTAAAAGTGGAGCCATTTTTTTTCTAAATTTTAAGAAGGGTTAAAAGTTCGATTCAATATATTACTCTTGCTTGTAAGACATGGTATTGGTATTTTCAAGACAAAACCATATTAAAAAAGAAGACCATGATCAGAGAACATTGACTTTCTTTTTAGCTGTTTTTATTTTATTTTAATTCATGATAAGAAAATTCTAGTGACCAAATAAAGCACGGGGCTTTAGAGATGGAGATGGGATGAGACTTTTCTAAAGAATGAAAAAACAGGATAACAAATTGGGTGGCTTTAGATACCATCCATCCAGGTTAGTTTTTTATTAACACTTTGAATTGAATACGATGTAGTTTATAGATTTCATTATTTTATATATTGTTAATCTTATTTTGGAAAAAGGAAAAAGATGATAATAATTGGAAAAAAAATTATAAAAATACGTGAGATTGAAAATAATCTCAAAATTAAACAATCTGACCTTGTTTCTTCAAAATATGAGTTTAGATTCTATTAAACATATTTATGGAGAAGTTATATTGAATTTGCCTTCTGAAAAGACATAGTTAACATATTAGTAAATCTAGAGATGGGTTTATTATGATTATACTAAAAATCATCTTTTTAAGAGTTGTATTGGTTACAATTTAAACTTGTTTTTTTAAAAGATGAAATTAATTTATCTATTTTTAGATTATTTTTCTTTCGATAAAATTTTTGAAAATTTTTATTAAGTTACTATTATTATTATTTGCTTATCCCATCTTAATTTTAGATAATAAAATATTGATAAAAAAGTATTTTATAAATAGCTTATTTTTGTAATAGATGGATAGGAAAGGACAGGTGGGGGAATTTGACGCCAACTTTGGTTTCCACTTGAGAAAAGGAGATATAGCAAGATAAAGCAAAGGTGTGTAAAGCGAACAAGGAAACGACAAAAGCTGGTGGGAGATTAGTCAACACGTATACATTGGAAAGGTCAAAAAACACACAAAAGAAAGCCAAAAAAAAAAAAAAAAAAAAGATGATTATTATGGGGAGCTGTTTAACATCAATATTTAGACCAAGGACCTATTTAAGATTTTTATAAATATAGAGAGTTCTTTTAATTTTAAATTTTTTATAAAAAATTTTAAAATGAGAGTTTTTTTAAAATATTTTATTATTATTTTATAAAATAAAATATTATGTAAAAATAAATAGAATCTCAAAGTATAAAGAGAAATAAAAAAATTTATATGAAGAATTTTACAAATAAAATAATGAGGTTATTTGAAAGAAAAGTATTTTTAAATGATGATGTGGCATCTTAAGATCCTCGTGAAGGATCTCGTGAATGGACTTAGATATTCTAACCACTATAAAAAAAAAATGAAACGATTAATTATTAATATTTTGCATGAAAACAGTTTTAAAGATTTATTATTACTAATCCAAAGCATGTAAAGGATTTATGTAAGGAAAAACATAGGAAAAAGCATGAATGGGAAAAGGAAAAAAGGGCAATGACATTGACCCATGAACAGGAAAAGGAGGGTTAAAAAAAACAATAAAGGGTGACATTTTCCACTTTGGAGTTTAAAATTCAAACGAAGAGTGAAAGCAAAGTGCTCGCTTGGAAAGCAGATTGATTTGATACGCGGTAGAGACTAGTGAAAATCCATGGTTGTGGATGTTGGCTGTTCTTTCCCATTTTTTAAATTTTAAAAGGGAAATTATTGCATACATACATATATATATATATATATATATATATTCCAACTTGTGGCAATGTTCGGGTGCTTTTTGTTATTAGTTTTGAGACATCGCAGCGTGGATGAGAGCATAGATTGAAAGATTCATTTTAGGATCTGATTGGATAGTCTGTTTTTCATTTGTGTTTATATCTTTTTCAAAATGATATGTGTAAATATGTTTGATTTACATTTATATTTTATCTATATTTGATCTATTTGATCTTTTGATGAGAACTGTCAATTTTTTTTATCTATTTTTATTTCTGGATAAATAATTTATTAAAAAAAGGTTTAAAAAAAGTATCTGTATTTATCGAAAAAAGCCAAACAAACAGACCTTTAAGTATACTGATTACTGGGTCAGTTTTCAGGGATTAAAGTGTGAGATTTTTGTCCATTTATTGATTATTATATACTAATTGAAAAAAATACTAATGAAAGTTGCTTGTTTCTCATACATATGATACATGCAATTTTTATAAAAATACTAAAATTTTTTATTTATTATAGATTACATATTAAATATGCAATTTTGTGATGTACTATAATTTTAAATCTCATGTCTTACATGTGTTTTTTTTTTCTTTTTATAAAAAATAAAATTACATATAAAAGATACAATTTTATATAGGTACTTATATAATTAAAATTATATATATTTTTTGTATTTAAATAGTTTGTTTTTTACCATCAGTAGACAAATGATATAACTCTTTAGATATATACTATACAAGATTTAAGAGATTAGTTTCTATAGGCTATGCAAATGGGTTGAATGAAGTGGTCTAGCTTGATTGGTTATGGGTGAGGATAAATTCCAGTATCAAGATCCACACAATTAACCCTTCATTCTTTTTATGTCTTTAAAAGGAAACAGAGACAGATGAGTGGTCCTTGGACCATCCAAATTTGGCCACACCCTCTTAAGCTTGTAGGGCTCTTGCGGTCCCACATACGATACTGCATAGGGCCTCACAAGCTTATTTGACACACCCTCAATGGAGAGTGTAGCCACATTTAGACCACCCATCTATTTTTCAATAGGAAAAAACTAAAGTGTATAGATATGTGTGCGAGGACTACAAAATGAAAAAGGAAAGCAATGTATAATAACATATCCAAATAAATAAACCTGTACTAAGCTCAAAACTCTACTAGATCAAATGCTTTTCCAATCATTTATTTTCTTGTAAAGGAAATATATTAAATTTGATACCCGAAATCAATACAAAAAGTTAACTTGATCTATAAATTTTAAAGTAGTTAATTTAATATCCAAGCAAAATTTTATCACTATTTTTACTACTTCACTAACACCATTGACTCTATGTCCTAACATGAAAGAAGTAGTCTATTAGTGTTAGATGATACTAAGAGTACTTGTAAAATTTCAATGACATGCTACACTTCTAATATATGCAAACAGAGCAAATTTTAAATTAATTACTTTAAAAATTAGTTATTAAATTGAATTTTTGTGCCTAGTTTAGGTACCAAATTTGAAATTCACCCATCAAATAAGTATAATTGCTATTATCCTCCTCCTTAGTATCTATACATGTTATTAGGTAAATTATTTTACATGAATATTTCACTAGTCGGTGATATTACCTTTTACACTTTTTTTTTAAGGTTCTTGAGTCTCCTATGGTTTATTATGCATTTTCCTATTCCTTCACTTTTACCTAATTTTGTGAATTCACCATTATATAATGATAATTTTATTTTTCACCATAATTGGCAACTTCATTAATCTTGTTGTTATAGTCATCATTATGGTTGTGAGGTTTACTTGTCTTGGTGCTACATTTTACACTATAATCATTTTCTATTTTTCTATCATATCTATATTATTCTATCTTTTTTTTGTTCACTTTCACTCAAATTCTCACCTTAGATATATGTATGTGTGTATACATACATGTTAATACTTATCCATTGCTTCGTTTAAAATTGAGAAATTTTATGCCTTTGCTTCAACACAAGTACATTTGTAAGCGGGGCTGACAAGTGTTGAGATAAAACCAGACCGACTAATATAAGATTGACATATGCCTCATGAAATGGCTCGACCCTTAGGGTGCTTAAGGGAGTGGTTGTTTTGCTGCACACACCACCTCAAGCGATATATGCAGAGCACTCGTTAACTAGGTGAGTTGTTAATCAAGTTTCTAGTTGTGAAATCGTGATTAGGCCCTTTAGTTCAAGCATAACGCATTGAAAGACAATTTATCACCAATTTATAAACCATTATACTAACATATAGAAAAGTACTTTAAGAAAGATTAAAATGAAAATTTAAAGTGGAAAATAGTTTAAGATAGCGGCCAAAAGGGAAGCTAAGCTTAACCCGATTAAAAAGTTTGGCACTCGACCCACAATAGTAAAATAGTCAAGTGTTTATAGACATCTATTGAAATAATAACTGACATTTAAACAGTCTTTTCAAAGTTCCATTTAATCCTCTAATCATCGGCATCAATCTCTGAATTCGTCAGTCCTGAAGCCTATAGAATCATAGTGGAGATCCACATATGAACCATCATAAGTACTTGAAATAGTAAAATATGAGCGTTGAAACCTAGCACACAGTAATCAAACACATACATGCTTGTCATGCATGCTTAGGCTAATGCAATAGACACACAATAAGTTGATTAAATTTAAGTTAGCAAACAAGTATTCCCAGCATCCCAAATATACCAATACACACAAGAGTACTCAAGAATCCTACCAAACAAAAGGGATAGGGTTTTCTTAGCGAATCACACACCGAAGAGGGAGGTTCAATAAGTCCATAAAACTTACCGGGAAAAAAAAGAGAAAGATGTAGTCTTGTATGGATCAATTCCACACAAATAGCCATCAATGAGCACAGTCCATTACAACGTTTTATACAAGAGCCCATATCCTCGCATAACTCTGTTGCAACTTCACACCAGCTCCTAACCGATTGTCTAGTTTCGGAATATCCTCTATCAACTACCCACTTGTCTTTACTGCACACTTAGTGAGGGGGAGGGGAGGTGTCTAGACACCTATAAATACCGCATTCCGAAGTTGCGATCAAGCTCTTAAGCCAGTCTGAGGGTGCCACTCCTGAAGTAAGTGGCTAAACAGTGACCAACAATCAATTTAGACAAGTTGAAATTCTTTGTCTTGTTCTTAATACTATCTTGGCAAGAACATGCAATTATTGTGTACCTATTGGTCGATTTGAGCTTGTTATCCTTTCCCAAGCTCAAAGTCCAATAACTATTCGTAATTAAAATTTGAAATCAGTTCATGATTAACAATCTCCAATCCTTTCATCTTTTTTGTTATATCTAGGTTGCATTGACCTAACCGTTCCATTTAAAGATCGTGTTTAGAAGGTTATTTAAGTCTAAGGAAAGAACCAAGTCAAGTTTCGTGCGATTTGGATAAGAAAAGATAAAGGAAAAAGGAGTTGGAGAAGATCACAGCTAGTACACGAGGGGCATATCACCCAGTGTTCTAGTGTAAGACTGAATAAGCTAGTCGTGCTTCTGTCGTGTTCCTTCTTTGTTTGGGGTTCAGTAAGGTACATGGGGTGAAACAAGACACCGTATTCTCCCCATGTTGTTCTAGGAGCAAAAGGGGTTGCTTAGATCAAAGAGAAGCATAGTTGGATTGGTCATCCCGTGTTCTAATCGTGTTTTTCTAGGAACTTAAACTTAAGAGTAAGCACGAGTGGAACACAGGTGGATTTCTTCATTTTTATTTAGGCTTCATTATGTTTTGAGACCAGCGAGAAGCATGTTAGGAATATGACCTCATGTACTCGCCGTGCTCTTCTAGGATTTAAAGCATTTCAAGGACAGAGAGAATCATGTGGGGAACACGACTACTTGTATCTTGTTCTGTTCTTCTATGTTTCAAGCATATTTCAAGAACAAAGAGAAGCATAGGCAGGTACATGACATCGTGCACATGTCGTGCTTTTCTAGGTTTTTGTGTGTTTCGTACTTGTATTTGATTTTTCTATTGAAAATGTGTTTTGGAACAACTTTTGGTGATCTTAGAGGTATTAGAAGGTCGTGTTTATGCCTAGTCTCTCCATTTACATTTCCCGTTCTTTAAAATATGATTTGATCAAATCGAAAGCTTAGAACATTTTATTTTGATAGCAACCATAAGAATATCATGATTTTTCTGAAATTTCCAAAACATTTGATATTCAATCTTTCATTTAACTCCATCTAACATCAATAACATCAACTTCCTGTTCATTCTATGATCTTATCCATAGTTTTAAACACATAGCAACATTCATTTCTTCTCAAGTTTAATCTCTGGCAAGATTTCAATTTGAAATACATTCATTCTTTTCTTTAACATTTTCAGACTTGTCATATCTCCTCATTATCACATATTTATAATACTAAGAGTTGATTTTTGGTCTTACTTTGTTGTTGCAACCACAAGGTCGTACTCCAAAGTCACTACAAGAAAACAGACCTTTAGAGATAGAAAATTTGTGACGGAAATTAGAAAATATAGTTATAATTTTATAAATAATATCTGTGACGATGGTTTTTGCGATAGAAATTTACGTTTTGAGATAGAATTTTTGTCTCTAAAGCCTAGTTTTCTTGTAATGAGTTCAAAACACTTCCAAAAACAAATTCCTTGCTACCTTCACTGCCTACCAACATTCCCATGCCAGAATTTATATCTAAAACACCATAAACTTTACACTTCAAAGCTTGAAAATCTCAAACTTACCTTGTCACAAATTTCACTAAGGTTGTTACTCTTCCTTTTCTCTTAAGTCGCCTCCATTGTCATCATTTCCTAACCAAAATAGATAACTTGGTTGATTAGTGCTAATCCTCCTTTAATCTTACTTAGTTAACATAAAGTGGAGGCTAGGGCCTAGGCTTTCTTACCTTAGGATTGTAGTATGTTTCCTAAAGAAGAAAAGGAAGAGAATAAAAGAGTATCTATATTGGGGCTATGGTCTAGGGTTTGTCGGACTTCTTTTTAGAGTGTTACATGATACGATCTCAACTATTTATCTTCATTAGGTTTTTATTGGCAGATTTTTCTAACCGAGATTCATTAATCAAACCAATTTTAAGATTCATTTAGTCAATCCACTAATTAATTTTATCCATTCTATTGGTTTAAATTCCTAATTATTTCCTAGCTATTATTACTAAATTTTAAATTTTATGTGTGGTTTTTGGATCATTTTAACTCGACTCTCTAAATAGGATCAATATGAATTGACTCAACACAATAGAACTCGACAATATAAGACTCAACATGACAAAATGGAACTATAATATCATTTGACACGCTCACATAACCTTGGTAAGATCCCAACGAAGGGTTAACTTGTCAATCCTACTACATATATCCATGTGCCATCCATTTATATGTCATGCTATTAGTTATTATATAATCACATGTTATCTTAATATTTGATCTCTTGTTATCTTTATTGATCTTTGCATTCACATACATTCTCTATTGGGTCATCACTACTTGTTATGGAAGCGTAGTGATATAGTTCCATAATTTAGATTTTTTTGATGAGATGGTCAAAGTCCTTTATACCTTCCTCTTCATTGCTTATGATTGCATGTTGTCTTTGGGAAAGTATTTAGATAAACTTGCTAGAATTATTTGTACTTTAAGTAGCACTTTTATCTTTTAAGTCAAAGTTCTTATTGGACGTTTGTTAATATTTTAGTTTAGTAATCATTTGGGATGCGTTAACCATTGCAACTAGTTCCTTAGTCAATATATAGGGTTAATTGTTAATCCAATTTATTTAAATTTGTAGGTGGCATTATTGCTAAATTTCTTTTACTATCAACTTCATAATTACTCATATTTAGTCAACTAGTTTAATGTTTCTTCCTCAATTATTTTAGTTATACTTTATTAATTGTAAACACATCATTAGTTTATGTGCATATCTAGATATATATATATATATATATGTGTGTGTGTTATGGGAATGACGTAAAGATTGTATATTTAGTAATGGTAAGTTTTGCTTTTATATGTCATTTCTTTTTGTTAGGCTTAATTTGTTTTAACGGTTAATCTTTCACATATTTTTGTGAGCAGCAACTAAACTGAGAAGGAAATAAAATAAAATGTAAATATATAAAATTATACATGAAAATGTAATAGCATAAGTAATTAATTTAGAAACATCAAGTTGAAAGAGGAACAACAACATTTAATCATGAGTAGAAAATAAACTAGAAATTTTCATTAATGAGAACAAAACAACTTTCCCTTAACCACTAATAATCCTATGATCTACCCACTCTTATTATCCCACCATTTAAAAGGTTTTGTAACTTAAGTTCCCTAAAAATCATAAACCTAAGTTGAAATATCTCAAACCTTCACCTAAGTTAGAAACGGAGTTTAGATAGATTAAATTAATCAAATGAATTATATGATATGATTAGATAAGTTGACATAATTAGATTAGTAATTAATTAAGTTAAAATTTGAGATTTTGAATTCCTAAACCCCTAAACATGTTATTAAAATGTTTAGTTTAAGATTAAACTTTAGCCTAAATTCCAATTCCTTAATCCCCTTAAAATTTGAGTTTATCTGCTTGTATAAAAATATTAGTTCTTAAATCCAAACTTAAATTAAATATCATTTTGGTCTAAACTAAATTCCTAAATTAAGTTCTTATTTTGAGCTCTTAATTTATAACCTATTGATTCTGAAACCATCTTCTAAATATTTCTAGAACTAAAGATATTGATCTGAAAGTTATAAACCTAATACCTTTATTCTAAAATATCCTAAATTATGTTTATCCTTTCCTTTTCCTTTTGTTTTTCTTTGCCTTTATTTCTCTTTCTCTCTCTCCCGTATCTTCTCCCTTTTCTTCTTTCCTTTTTCTTTCTCTCCCTCTCAAATTTATCTCAATAAATCTTAATTTCAAGAAGAGAAAAAGGAAAATCAAAGTTAGAAGATGAGATAGGAGAAGGAAAATAAGATAGAAGTAGCCCAACAACAAGAAAAGATGATCAATGTTTCATGTTTTTTCCAAAAGATAAGTATGTTTGTTTTTATGTTGTTTGATTGTTTTTTATGCAAGTATATAATGAGTTTAGATGAGTTATGAAAGTTGTCAGAATAGACATATGAAATTTGTTATGATTGCTTTGGTGAGTAAATGAATTGTTGGTTTATTTATTACATGGTTTGAGAAGTGAAGAGGATGAAGTAGTAGTATTGATGATGATGAGATGGTTGGGATATATATATTATATATATATATATGAATGTGCGGTGATGGGTATGTAGATTTTGAAGTTGTTTTGGAGATAGATGTGTTGTGGTAGATAAGTGGTTACATGTGTTGAATTTGTTGGTTATTAGAAGTGCTTGAAATGATGTAAGTTGTTATGAGTTCATGCACGAGTTGATGAAATTTGGAGATGAAGGATTTGATATAGGTTGTATAAGGTGGTGAGAGTTGTTTGATGTTGAGAAGTGAAGTTCATATGTATTTTGAGTTCGTAAGTGCATGTAGTATGCTATATGATGCTTGTATAGTGTTTAGAGTATAGTAGGACATATGAAAAATGTATAAAAACAGAGTTTGAAACAAGAGAAGTTTGTAAAACTTCAAATACCTTATTAAACAGTCTGTTTAGAAGGTTGTTTCACCTTTTAGAGCTTTTTGTGCATTGCCTCTGGGTTGAAACGGCCTTCAAAATGTCCCATATGGTAGGGCATTCCACTTTTTGATCTTTCGTGTAAAATTCTCTTGATCCTGTACGCCGTTAGCTTTTATTTCCCTACTGCAATGTTGTTTCGTATTTTAATCATAATTTTTTCATCTAAACTCGAATTGAAGTGATTTAAAATACTATGGAAAGATTAAAAAGAGATCTACAACTTTTATGTTTTAAGATTTTACAAATTCTAAAAGTATCAAGGCATAAATTTCGTTTGTTTCAAGTTTTTTATATTCAAACAAAGTTGAAAACTTGTTTTACTAGTTAAGTGTTTGTAGTTAAGTATAAAATAAATCTTTTTGAGCTAAAATGAAATCAATAAATGATAGTTAATGTGATATTATAGTTAATTGATATAATTAAGGATGAGTTTAGTGAATTTATAGATTCAATAAATAATTAGATTAAATATAGAAGTTAGATATAAAATGGACTTAACTAATAATCTTAAGTTCAACATAGCTTAATGAACTTCAATGAGCTAAAATAAATTAGATTGATTAAGTTTAATTACCTTGGCTTGGTAATTGAATTAAATGATTAATACTAATCAATTTAGTTTGGATTAAGTTAAAATGGGTCTAATAGCTAATAATTGGATCAGAATGATATGTTAGGATAAACAAAAAATTATATGGGGAATATGTTGTTTCAAATGTGTGGATGCTTAGGAAATGCATGTTTTTGAATATAAATGGTTGGTTTATGCTTTTGTAACAAGAGACTATAAATAAAGAGAAAAGAAATATTTTGACAGACAAAAGAAAATTGTTAGTATTTTGGTGGAGTGATCTTCACAGCTATATTAGGGTTCCTAATTAGTGTTTGATCAAATAGTGTTTTAATAAAAATTTGAGATAAGTGAATAATGAGTATAATTGCTTATATGAGTTTAATTCTTGAATCTACAGACATGGATAGTTGGTTTATCTTTTGAGATGGATTCTTATCTGCCTTCTATTTTTTATTGGACTTCAAAAATATAAGGTATGCAGTAACTTTCGTGTTGAATACTAGGATATGTATCTAAAATAGATTAATAACTTGAATAGGGATTTAATAATAGAGTATTGCTTGTACTTATACCATTGATTCCAGTCCGAGGAGTGGCAATCTTGTTTGGCCACCCCGTCATGATGCAATGGCATTTGTAGATGGCTCGACGGGTAGCTAATAAGGAAAACAGTATCGGTGTAATGTTTATCTTGATTGGTGAGAAGTAGTATATTTGGGCTCACATTTATGGACCAATTAAGCCTTTTTATATTATGGACTGAGTGGGTAGAGTGAGTGTAATGGCTGTAAACCCTATATGAGGCTTCTTTTCTTTATCAGTTATATCATCTAGGAGATATAGGTATCCGGGCTGTTTACATCAACTCCATGAGCGTTATGTTGTTACTCATGACTCCCAGATTCCCAATGGCTTATTCCGGAGTGTGAGTGCTTTTGTGATACTTGATTTACTTTAAATGAAAGATAATAACTTGTTGATTATTGCATTGCATTGCATTTAGTTAAGCTTGTGTGCCATTCCGTGTGTGTTTGTGTTACTGTGTACTAAGCTTTGACTCATTATTATTGTTGTTGTTCTTTTTCCATGTGTTGTGTTGATGGAGATGATGATGATTTGGGTGATGATGAAGCTTAGCTCGGGTTTTGGGTGATGTTGGATAAGTGAAGTAGGTTAGGATCGTGGATTTTATTTGTATTTGTTTCTGTATAAAGGACTCAATTTATTCTTTTAAGTTTGTAATTTTCTTTTGAAGGGCCTGGTGATACCTATATGTTTGTAAATGTTGATCTACTCACGGGAATAGATTATAAAATGTTTTTATAAAGTTTATTTTACTACTGCTAAATCCATTTGTTTTAGAAATCTAAACAAATGATTTCATTAATTAAAAATTGGTTAGCAATGTTCAAAATAAACATAACCTTTAAGGAAGCCTGAGCATATAATACATGAAGTATTATACGTGGTGGTAATTACCTTAAATAAATTTTAAGGCGTTACATAAGCTTTGATACCATTTAAAATGTAACATCCTAAAATCTGGGTAATTTACAACCTATCACGTGTTCATAACTAGTATAAACATGTTAATACTCAAAACGTACTATGATTTCACGATCTAAATCATAAATAATTCTAAAATCACTCATATATTAATATCTCCACTTTGATCATGTACTTGTCATCATAAATAGCCCCATAAGTATCATCTCATAAATCTAGATTAATTCAATTATTAGATAACTCAAAGAGTCCATCATACTAATAAATATGCATTTTTTTTTTAATTTTAGGGTTTTCTAGGCATGTTTTAACCTTTTTTAATTATTCAATTTCAAAATCAATAATAAATTATTGTTCAAGTCTTTTGAATTATTCAGACTCTTAGTAATTATATTATCCACTACTGCTCCATAATTGATGTGTGTATGATCACCAAGTATAAAATTTATAATCCAATTAATTCAAATCCACACAAGGCAGCGCACCTATCTTGTAGTATATAAATTAACTCGGATGTCGTCCTAAGGATCTATGGGCAATTACTAGTAATACCCTTTCACTACTATCTAGTCTAAATTATCAAAAGATTGTATTAACCCTAATGACTAATTATACTAATAATTGACAAACCCTAATTATAGAATATGAGAGCTTTCCTTAATTTAATTCAATTCACAACAATGCCCCTAGTTTTGATCCACCCTAACCCTTAATACTTATGATAAAATTAACTGATGAAAAATCAAATCTTGAACTGCAGGGTTTCTAAATTAAACCAATTACTCTCTTCAAGTCAATTGATTCCTAATTTTACATGAGAAAATGGGAATCTCTTCCTTCACTCACGCCAATGTAAAATTGCATAAAACTCACAAACCCTAAATAAAGATTTAATCTTTATAGCAGAAATTCGAAGCCTCCCTATGTCTAGGTGAAACATGCAAATTTATCATTCATGTAAGATCTATCCTATTAGTTGAAATCTCTTTCTAACTAATAGAATCAAACAAGCAATAATCCTGGCCAGAAAATTATTACAAGACAATTAAATCACATGAATGAATTCAAGATCAAAACTTTTCATCAATTGATAACAATTCAGAACATGAGTTAGGGTTTCACAAAACCTAGGGCATACAAATCTACTCTTCCATATGATAAACTATAAGAACAATAGATCTAGAAGAGTTTAAATGAATCATAATAACAAAAACCCCCTTGAAACAATTGTTGTGATTCCGGATGGTTGTGCCGTCAATTCTCCTTGAAAAGCTCTCCAAAAGACGAACTTAGGGTTAGAAAATGATCTCTGACTCTCCCTTCTCTCAAACAATGAAAGAAGGCTGTATTTATACAAAATTGCATATACACGGGTACCCTACACGACTCGTGTAGCTCGGGCGTGTACAACTTAATTCCAGCGCATTTTCCTTTGTTGTCATGTGTACACTACTCATCCTACACTACCCGTGTAGCCTGGGTCGTGTACATTGAAAAAGCTGATTTTTCTTCAAGTTTATCCTCCAAATCTACACTAGTAGTGTATAATTACTAGTGTATGACCAGTAACTTCATCTAGGCTCCATAATCCTTCAGTAACTTGGTTTCTTTCATGATGAATCTCTTAAAAAGCTTCATTATTCCATAATCATCCCTGAAACAAGTAATTAACCCAATAAAAGTTCTTTCCTTTAATGACTTACTAAATAACATATAAAATATGTTCAATAATGCACAAATAATGAGGGTCTTAAAACACTTATCAAACCCCACACTTAATCGTTTGCTTGTCCTCAAGTAAACAACAAAGAATAAAGAAAATCCATCATCAAATATACTCATGAATTCTTCATAAATTGGAGTTCACTTAACATTTCAATTCTTTTAGACCATAGCGACTCACTTTGTACCTATTGCTCAAACCTACCGTATAAATGTAATTAGCATACTAAAATCAAAATTTTAAGATTAATCCAGGTAAGTCAAACTTTACCCTCACCATTTAAAAGTAGATTCCAAAGTTATAAAGTAATTACAAAGTCAAACAATAGCAAAAGAGACCCAGTTATACTTCACCACCTGTTAACAAGTATATAAACTTTTCACCCACTTCTCTAAGCACAATAATATAAAATGAAAGTAATTGCATCTGTTTTTTCCCTTGGATTTTCTCCTTCATTTTAAATCTCTTTGAATTTCTCTCTTTTTTTTTTTTTTTTATAGCCTTCAAAGGAATTTCCTTTGGACGGGGTGTAGCCCGTATCTTTTCAGCTCTTATTATTTGTTCAAAGCTCATATAATGAACTTTTTCATTTCCTCCCTTCTCGTTATAGTGAGTTCATTGAGTCGGTATATCCCGGGCTCATCACCCAAGTAACCAGGTTTTAAAGGGACCCCATCGAACTCTCCCTCACTCTAACATTCAAGTTCAGAATACTCATAACTCAATTGCTTGAGTCATTGGAGTAAAGATTGTGTTCTCCTCTCTCTTTTCTTTTTTTTTTTTTTCAATTCAAAGAAGTTATTAATAAAGGATCACCATGTGATAAACATCATATGCTCTTTCACAAAATATTAAGAGGGCTCTCAAAATTTTTGAAAAGAAAATATACAAATCAACAAGCTTAAAAACATAACCGTTTAACTTTCAACTAAGGACTTCAACCACTTCTAAACTCTAAATTCCATTGTTAAATAGCAAGTAAGATTACCCCACCTAGATTTTATCCAAAAATTTTAACCAAGTATACCAACTACAAAATAGGTGAGTAAGGTACTATGTAAGTCGCTTTTACTTTAAATTGAATGCTAATTCAAATAATTTTAAAGAGTATATTTTCAAGATTTATCTTAACTTAATTCATATTCAACTGCCAAGCACATTTGCAAACTTGTAAGTGGGGGAATTTTGATTTAAAAACTTGGGTTCAATAATTCAAATTCATCAACAATATAATATGATCAATCAAGTACATTCAAATTTCTATCAAGACCCAAATATATTCCTTTCAGAATACCCCTTCCCCACACTTAATTGAGACAGTGTCCCCAATGTCTCACAATGCAATGCAAAGTAGGAAAAGAAGAAATAAAGGAATAAAGATAAGAACTTCCCCATATGAAAGCAGTTTCCAGGAATAATAGCTGACTGCAGCACCATCAGAAGTAAAGGTTCGTGAACCCTAAACAAAATTGAGCCAGCTTGACCTAAAAAAAAATCAAAACAAAAAGAAAAAGTTAACCTATCCTAAACATCCATCATCAACATTATAAACCAGCAGCAAAAGAGTCTTCCCACAAGGGGATCTCAATAAGAACAGACCATCAGATAGAAAGTCTAAAAGAAAACAAATGGATATATCAAATCAAATCAAATCCAGCGAGGGTACATCACTTATCCCCCTCCTCATCATCATCTGCATCATCTTCGTCATCCTCATCATCATCATCGTCATCATCTTCATCATCATCCTCATTCTCATCCTCTTCTTCATTGATATCCTCCTCATTATCATCAGTTTCCTCCTCATTATCAGAAGTAGCAACCGCTTCTTCTTCAGAAGTTAATTGCTCAGCAACAATTGGAGCTTTTCCTTTCCTTTGATACACCTAGGTTGTGGAGTTTCCTCAGAAATAATCCTCTCAGGTGAGGACTCATAAGTCGGGAGATTCCTAGGTGGGGGGAGAAACACCCAGCAAGTGTTTGGAGAAAACTCCAAACGGCTTTCTAAATTTCTTATTCTTTAATCTTTCTTTCTCATGCCGTCTCTCCGCCGCCTCGAACTCTTGTCTGGACAACAGCATATCAGACCCACCAGATGATCCCCTAAGAGAGCCAGCTGGATCGCTCGTGGTAGGTCGAGGAGGTGTAGTATATTCTCTAGAAGAACTCTGCCCCATATGTATCTTCTTAAGTCCCCAATGTCTGAAGGGCCCATCCAGAACAGGTTTAATATCAACCTTAACATCAGTAGGTGACGGGTCCTTCCAAATCTCCATCCCCATGAGCAGCAGCTTAGTGATATAACCTCCACAAAAAATTCCCTTCGTCCGGGTGTCAGTAGCTTGCCGAATGAGAAAAAGTGCTAATTCAATCCCAACATTGATCTTGCGTCTCTTATCAATGCTATATAAATAGCTCAGCTCAAAGTTATTCACCACTCCGTTACTACTTTTTCTGGCACCAATCGTATGAGATAAAAGGTGGTGAATAATCTTGTAATCATCACTTACCATGGCAGACGCTTTAGATCTAGATGGCTTATACCGAATAGCGCAATCACACAACTCCTGCCAGTAATCTTGGGGCTCCACTGTTCGGGGTAGACCCACTGGTAAAGAATGAAACTCAGATGATGTAATTTCCTCTTGAGTGTACAAACCCATATACTGACAGAACTGAGCTAAAGTAATCTTGTACACTTTCCCAAAAGCTTGAAATGACAACATATCTTCATCGATGGATCTATCCTCCTCCTCCTCATGTCTTAAAGTTGTAAGCACCTCCAAAGTGATACTCCTATAAGCAGGAGTCCTAATAGCAAACAGTTCCTCCCATGGTCCCAAAGACAAGAGCTCACGAATCCGTTGCTCCTTACCATATTCATCAAGCATGACCCAATTTACATACTTGTGAGCTCCAAAAGGCTTCTTGTCCAACCTAGTTTTCCTAGCCTTGCTCCATAGTTGATCAGACAATAGTGGACTAGCCTTTTTAGCTTGTGAGACTTTTCTTTTCTTTGAAGGTGGTGTTGAAGTAGATTGAGAGGATTTAGACTTCTTACTTACTTCTTTTGTTCTTGCCATCCTACATACAAATGAGAGAACAAATTTTAGTATAAAAAGAGATACAAGAACTCAAAATTGTTGCACAAGAAGTCATATAGATCATGAGAAGCAATATTAAGAACAAGGAGAACAAAGCGGAACAAGTGTGCGAAAGTTGCATTGAAGCTGTGTGTACACTAGTCATTGTACACGACTAGTGTAGGGGTAGTGTACAACCAAAAAAATTTGTAAAATTTTAAAATCAACACGAACGCGGGAAAATCACTCGTGTAAGAACTCGTGTTGAAGATCATGGTTGTCACTAAAACAATAATCCAACTTCAATTACCAAAATTTCAACCAATTTTCCTTCAAATCCCAATTTTCGCACAAAACAAACCCTAGAATTGCGATTAGGATGACCTAGCAAGAATTTCTCCAATTTAACATGTGCATTGTATATTAGAATGATCTAATTGCACTAAAAACACAAAAGCCCCAATTTTTCTTTCAATTAAAAATCTCACATGAACCCTAGAAATGCAATTTGTGCGTGAAAACCATGCATGATTAGAGCAAAGGAAAACATAACTAGCATTTCAAAGATGATCATCAACAACACGCATCCACCAACAACAAAATCATGCTTCACCCATATTTGTCGCAACTTCGCAAATCTCCAAAACTCCACAACTTTCGCATAGCTAAATGAACTAATAAAGAACATGCAATGAGGAATAGGAAGAAGTTAAATCATACCTTCGTTGATGATGGTGATCCCGATCGTGAGTCCTTGATGTGTAATGGTGTGGTTGTGTAATGGAGTGAGAGGAGTGTAGTGTTGTGTGTGTTGTGTAGGAGTGGGAAATGTAATGGAGTGAAAGATTAATACCTGCGTGCGCGAAATGCAAGGAATGGAGGTGTACACGACCCGTGCTACACGGCCGTGTAGCTTGACTCGTGACTCCTCAGCAGCAAAGTGAACATACACGCCCTCCTACACGAGTCGTGTAGAGCGACTCGTGACTCCTCAGGTTGCTCATTTTTGTACACTGCCTCCTACATGAGTCGTGTAGAACGACTCATGACTCCACAGCTTGCTTGATTTTAAACACGGCAGTGTACACGAGTCGTGTACATTGACTCATGACTTTACAGTAGCTAGTAAACGTACACTACCCTAATACACGAGTAGTGTAGAATGATTCGTGAAAGCACAGTAGCTAGAATTCATACACTAGTCTAGTACACTGGTCGTGTACTATGACTCATGAAGGCACAGTAGCTAGAATTCCTACACTACTCTAGTACACTGGTCGTGTACTATGGTAGTGTACACTGGGAGTCAAATTTTTTTTTTTTTTTTTTGAATGATCCTAAGTGTCAAAGGTTTAAAATAATACATATGATAGAATACTTACCTAGAACACTTAGCGGTTTGAAATCCTCCTCTTTACCTTCCTTGGTTATGATTTTCCCACACTTAGCATGAAAACTCAAGTATCTCATTCGACTATGGCTCAACAATCTGCAAAATCGGGATGTTAGGATAGAAAAAATAGAAAAAGAAAAACTTACCTATCAAAGTCAGACATGGGTTGCCTCCCAAGAAGCGCTGTTGTTTAACGTCGTTGGCTCGACGTTCTCAAGCTCTTCAAAGCTAATTATCCGGTGGATGGAGTTTAAACTCCTCCCGGTCCTCGTTTTCTGCTCCTCCTCCTAAGTACAATTTGATTCTTTGGCCATTCACCTTAAACGTGCCTTGCTCAGGATGCTCCAACTCCACAGCACCATGTGGAAAAATTTGCTTTACCAGAAAAGGCCCGGACCATCTCGATTTCAACTTGCCCGGGAAAAGCTTCAACCGGGAGTTAAATAAAAGCACTTGATCCCCTACCTTGAACTTCTTTGGATGACGAATGTGTGCATCATGAAATCGTTTCGTTTTTTCCTTGTAAAGTTTCATATTTTCATATGCAGTCATCCTCCATTCATCTAATTCATTCAACTGAAATTTCCTTTTGAGTCCCGATGAACTAAATCAAAGTTCACTTGCTTGATTGCCCAATACGCCTTATGTTCAATTTCCACCGGAAGGTGGCACGCTTTCCCATACACCAATCTATAGGGAGTCGTCCCCAAAGGTGTTTTGTAAGCAGTCCTGTACGCCCACAAGGCATCATCGAGTTTCTCGCCCAATCTCTTCTGTGATGACTAACCGTCTTTTCAAGGATCCTTTTCAACTCTCGATTTGACACTTCAACTTGACCGCTTGTCTGAGGATGGTAAGGTGTGGCTATTCGATGAGTAACCCCATATCTCCTCAAAACTTTTTCTAGTTGAGAATTACAGAAATGTGTTCCTCTGTCACTAATAATAGCTCTAGGAAATCCAAACCTTGAAAACAGCTTTTTCAAGAATTTACATACTACCCGGGCATCATTGGTGGGTAAAGCTTGAGCTTCCACCCATTTGGAAACGTAGTCCACTGCCACTAGTATGTATTTATTCCCGAAAGATGTGGGAAGCGGTCCAACAAAATCAATGCCCCAAAGATCAAATACTTCACATGCCAAGATATAATTCTGAGGCATTTCATCCCGTCTAGATGTATTTCCTATTCTCTGGCATCTATCACAAGAAAGAACAAAACGGTGAGCATCTTTAAAAATTGAAGGCCAATAAAAACCTACCTCCATAACTTTATGCGCTGTCCGATTGGCACTATAATGTCCCCCAGTAGGGCCTGAATGGCAGTCAAATAGAATCTTCCAACCTTCCTCATGAGTCACACATCGTCTTATGATTTGATCTGCACAAACCCTGAAAAGAAAAGGATCCTCCCAATAATAATGTTTTAAATCAGAGAAAAACTTCTTTTTAGCATGGCGATCTAAATCATCAGGGAGGATTCCTGCAGCAAGATAGTTAGCAATATCAGCAAACCATGGTAATTTAGTACTCAAACGCTCACAAACTGCAAGAAGTCTTTCTTCAGGAAAGTTGTCATCAATGTCTTCCTCATCAGGGTCACTTAGTTGCGGATTTTCCAACCTTGACAAATGATCTGCAGCTAAGTTTTCTGCTCCCTTTTTATCACGGATCTCTAGGTCAAATTCTTGTAAAAGCAAAATCCATCGGATCAACCTAGGTTTAGCATCAGTTTTGGACAACAGAAACTTCAAAGCAGAATGATCTGTATACACAACAACTTTAGATAAAACAAGATAAGATCGAAATTTGTCGAAAGCAAATACTACCGCCAATAATTCCTTCTCTGTTGTGGTATAATTCTCCTGAGCACTGTTGAGCGTCTTACTGGCGTAGTATATTGGTCGGAAATGTTTCTCACGTCTTTGTCCAAGGACAGCACCCACAGCAAAGTCACTCGCATCACACATTAGTTCAAATGGAAGGTTCCAATCAGGAACTATCATGATTGGAGCTGTTGTCAACTTTGCCTTCAAAAGATTGAAAGCATCAAGGCATTCTTGGTTAAAATCAAAAGCAGCATCCTTCTCCAATAGCCTTGTCATGGGGCGAGCTATCTTGGAGAAGTCCTTAATGAATCGTCGATAAAAACCGGCATGTCCAAGAAAACTTCTAATGGCCTTCACTGAAGTTGGAGGTGGAAGTTGTTCAATGACTTCAATCTTTGCTCGATCAACTTCAATCCCTTTCTCCGAAACCTTGTGCCCAAGCACAATTCCTTCCTTGCACATAAAATGGCATTTTTCCCAATTAAGTACCAGGTTGGTTTCTTCACAACGGATCAAAACCTTCTCCAAGTTAGCCAAGCATTCACCAAATGAATTTCCAAAGACCGAGAAATCATCCATAAATACTTCCATAATTTTCTCCACCAAATCATCAAAGATTGCTAACATGCACCGCTGAAATGTAGCCGGTGCATTACAAAGCCCAAAGGGCATCCTCCTATAGGCATAAGTGCCATAGGGACAGGTGAATGTTGTTTTCTCTTGATCCTCTGGAGCTATAGGTATTTGGAAGTACCCGGACATCCCATCAAGATAACAGTAGTACATATGTCCGGCAAGCCTCTCTAACATCTGATCTATAAATGGCAGCGGGAAATGGTCCTTTCTGGTGGCTTCATTTAATCTTCTATAGTCTATGCAAACTCGCCATCCAGTTACAGTTCTCATTGGAATGAGTTCATTTTTCTCATTTGGGACCACAGTCATCCCTCCTTTCTTGGGTACTACTTGTGTTGGACTAACCCAAGAACTATCAGATATAGGATATATCATCCCAGCATCAAGTAGCTTTATAACTTCCTTCTTAACCACATCCTTCATATTCGGGTTTAGCCTTCTTTGGGGTTGAACAACAGGCTTGTAACCTTCTTCTAACAAAATTTTATGAGTACAGAAGGATGGATTAACACCTCTTATATCAGAGATCTTCCAAGCAATTGCTCGCTTGTGTGCTTTTAGGATCGAAATTAGTTGCTCTTTCTGTTCATCCGATAAGTCTGAAGCAATGATCACTGGCAGCTTAGAATCCTTCTCCAAGAAAGCATATTCAAGAAAATTTGGCAGCTGCTTCAATTCAAGCATCGGTGGTTCTTCAATCGAAGGTTTCAGTTGTGCTTCATTGTTCTTCTTCAATTCTTCAAACCCATTCTGAGGTATGAATTGCTCTGTAGCATCCAATCCTGCTATAATAGCTCTTACTTCGGGGCTCGTCGTCTCTTTCTTTTCATCGTGAGTCAAACTCAATTCCATTTCATCTCTGCTTAGAATTTCTTCAATGTGATCAGACACTGAGGAATCCACAACATCAATTGAATAACAGGAGTCAGCAGATCCCATCGGATGTTTTAATGCTGCAGAAACTGTTACCACCAATTCTTCGTCCCCAACTCTAAGTGTAAGCTTCCCTTCCTCAACATCTATCACTGCTCTTGCTGTGGCTAAGAAAGGTCTTCCCAGAATCAAGGGTATATCCCTATCTTCATCCATGTCAAGTATCACAAAATCTACAGGATAAATGAAGTTTCCAACTTTCACTAGAACGTCTTCAATAATTCCCCTTGGAATTTTTACAGAACGATCAGCCAACTGAAGACTCATGCGAGTGGGACGGGGTTCAGTTAAGCCCTCAAGGCCTAATTTCTTGAAAAAGGAGTAAGGCATGAGATTAATACTTGCCCCAAGATCAGCCAATGCTTTATCAACAGATAATTCCCCCACAACACATGGAATAGTGAAACTTCCAGGATCTTTCAACTTAGGAGGTAACTTGTTCTGAATAATCGAGGAGCAATTTGCTCCTACTTCAATTGTAGAGACATCCTCCAACTTCCTCTTGTTAGACAAAAGTTCTTTAAGGAACTTAGCATATCTGGGCATTTGTGAAAGAGCTTCCACAAAGGAAGATTAATGTGAAGCTGCTTGAACAGATCCAAGAATTTGTCAAACTGTTCTTTATCCTTTTTCTGATGAAGACGAGCAGGATATGGTATTTTAGGTACATATTCTTTAACTGCTTGAGGTTGTTTCTTTTCTGGCTCAACTGTACCCTTCTCAGAATTCTCATTCATGTCAACTTCCTTCTCCACATTTTGCTCAGGCTCCTCCTCACTTCTGCTCGGAACTTCTTTACCACTTCTCAAATTAATGGCTTGCACCTGTTCCTTAGGATTAGGCTCAGTATTCCCAGGAAGAGATCCTGGCTGTCTTTCTGAAAGCAGTTTCGCCATTTGGCCAATTTGTTGCTCCAAAGTGTGAATAGAAGCTTCTTGATTTCGATGACGTGCATCAGAACTCTGGATAAACTGTGTTAGAAGTTCTTCCACATTTTGCTTCTTCTCAGGTGGTGGAAGAGCAGGAAGTTGTTGATGCGTTGGTAATTGTTGCTGCTGCGGCTTATGAAACCCAGGTGGAAAATTGGATCTTTGTGCATTCTGGTTGCTCCAAGAAAAATTTGGATGATCTCTCCAACCTCGATTATATGTATTGCTATAGGGATTATAGTTCCCGGTTCCTCTGTCAAATTTGTTCACAAAATTCGCTCCCTCCATGCTTGAGCTAACTCCAGGAACATAAGAATCTCCCATAGGAAAATCTGAAAAACCCGTAGGACAATTGCATTGAGGTGAAGCATCCATATTTGGGATATGACTTGGTCCTGCATTTGACATAGGTTGCATCCTACTCATTTGAGCTGTAAGTGATGCAACTTGTGCTTGAAGTTGAGCAACTGCTTCTGACTCATGATTGGCAGTTACTTGCCTCGGTTTATTCCTGTTACTATGCCAACAAAATGTGTTTCTTGCCATATCTTCTATCAGATCATATGCCTCAGGAGCGCTTTTCTTCATTAGACTTCCACCAGCCACTGCATCAATCATAATCTTCAATTGATCACCAAGGGAGGAATAGAAAATTCTAACCAGATCATGAAGAGAAATTCCATGGTGAGGACAACGCCTAAGGATTTCCTTGAACCTCTCCCAAACTTCATAGAGTGATTCACCCTCATACTGACGAAAGGAGAGTATATCATTTCTCAATTGTATTGTCTTGCTTGGTGGGAAAAATTGCTCCAAAAATTTCCGTGCCACTTGATCCCAATTGGTTAGGGAATGAGGGGGTAGTGAATTTAACCAGTTGCTTGCCTTATCCCTAAGAGAAAAAGGGAATAGTCTAAGGCGTATTGCATCATCGGATACCCCATTACTCTTAACGGTGGCACAATCTGTAGAAATCTTGACAATGATCATGTGGATTTTCAGAAGCTCCTCCTCCAAATTGATTTACCTGCACCATCTGAATTAGAGCAGGCTTCAGCTCAAAATTATTCGCTTGTATTGCAGGCCATGCAATAGGTGGAGCGACTCCTTCAACAGTGGGCATAAATAAGTCCCACATGGGTCTATGCACTTCATTTCCAGCAACTTGAAGTGGATTATCTTCATTCCCACCAACTTGATTTGGATCAAGTTCATTTCCTTGTCCTTCCATGGTTTCCGAAGTCTCTAGATTGGCTCTTCTTTCTCTTTGCCTCCTGTGAAATGTCCGGTCTATTTCAGGGTCAAATTCAAAATTCTCCGATGAAGAACTACTTGTCATAAACTGCAAGAGATGAAGAGTGGATCAGTATTTTTTTTTTTTTTTAAGGAAAGAAAAAAAATAAAAAAAATGACTAAATTAGCAGCTAATAAGGCTTTCCTAATATTGCTAGTCCCCGGCAACGGCGCCAAAACTTTTGATGTGTGTATGATCACCAAGTATAAAATTTATAATCCAATTAATTCAAATCCACACAAGGCAGCGCACCTATCTTGTAGTATATAAATTAACTCGGATGTCGTCCTAAGGATCTATGGGCAATTACTAGTAATACCCTTTCACTACTATCTAGTCTAAATTATCAAAAGATTGTATTAACCCTAATGACTAATTATACTAATAATTGACAAACCCTAATTATAGAATATGAGAGCTTTCCTTAATTTAATTCAATTCACAACAATGCCCCTAGTTTTGATCCACCCTAACCCTTAATACTTATGATAAAATTAACTGATGAAAAATCAAATCTTGAACTGCAGGGTTTCTAAATTAAACCAATTACTCTCTTCAAGTCAATTGATTCCTAATTTTACATGAGAAAATGGGAATCTCTTCCTTCACTCACGCCAATGTAAAATTGCATAAAACTCACAAACCCTAAATAAAGATTTAATCTTTATAGCAGAAATTCGAAGCCTCCCTATGTCTAGGTGAAACATGCAAATTTATCATTCATGTAAGATCTATCCTATTAGTTGAAATCTCTTTCTAACTAATAAGAATCAAACAAGCAATAATCCTGGCCAGAAAATTATTACAAGACAATTAAATCACATGAATGAATTCAAGATCAAAACTTTTCATCAATTGATAACAATTCAGAACATGAGTTAGGGTTTCACAAAACCTAGGGCATACAAATCTACTCTTCCATATGATAAACAATAAGAACAATAGATCTAGAAGAGTTTAAATGAATCATAATAACAAAAACCCCCTTGAAACAATTGTTGTGATTCCGGATGGTTGTGCCGTCAATTCTCCTTGAAAAGCTCTCCAAAAGACGAACTTAGGGTTAGAAAATGATCTCTGACTCTCTCTCTCAAACAATGAAAGAAGGCTGTATTTATACAAAATTGCATATACACGGGTACCCTACACGACTCGTGTAGCTCGGGGCGTGTACAACTTAATTCCAGCGCATTTTCCTTTGTTGTCATGTGTACACTACTCATCCTACACTACCCGTGTAGCCTGGGTCGTGTACATTGAAAAAGCTGATTTTTCTTCAAGTTTATCCTCCAAATCTACATTAGTAGTGTATAATTACTAGTGTATGACCAGTAACTTCATCTAGGCTCCATAATCCTTCAGTAACTTGGTTTCTTTCATGATGAATCTCTTAAAAAGCTTCATTATTCCATAATCATCCCTGAAACAAGTAATTAACCCAATAAAAGTTCTTTCCTTTAATGACTTACTCAAATAACATATAAAATATGTTCAATAATGCACAAATAATGAGGGTCTTAAAACACTTATCAATAATCAATTATTGATTATAAGGGTTGTGGAATTTTTAAGGGGTTAACACTTATCTTAAACCATGAACTTCATATATGTGAATGAGTTAAGTTTAAAACAATAATCCATGAACTTATAGACAATAACCCCCATTAATTCTAGATAAAACAAAAATGAAATGGTGAATTAACTAAGGATATGTTGAAACTATCATAATATGTATTCTTAGACCTGTGAATAGATTGCAAATGGCTTGAGCTATTTCTATAAGGAATCAGGACATATTGATTAGGTTTGTAGTAATTGAATGTTGGTTGCTAAAATAGAAAGTTAAAACCATACTAATACTTAAACTTGGCTAATAATTGTGTGTTGCTTACTACGTGGTTGCTTCATCTAACAAGTGCCAATGTTGAATTGGGTTGCAAGTCTGATTACAACTTTGAAAAGATATGTGGTTAGGTGCTTAGGCTTCCAAAAAATGTATGGTACGAGGTAAGCTCCAAGGTAGGTGCAGTCATCTAGAGTTGGGACAAAGTTGCAATGAGGTTATATGAGGAAATGGAACCCTACATAAGCGTTGCAATGGACTTTGTTTGTAGATGGCTAGTTACTAAAGGCTCAACAATCTTAATGCATGATTCAAACCCATTTTGTTCAATGATATTTTTTTTAACGAAGTCATGGGTACTCCTGTGCATATTTGTATATCTAGGATACCATAAATGTATTGTTTGTTTGACTTATATCTAAATAATTGTACATGTGTTTATTACTTTTGTAATGCACCAAATTGAATCAAGGCATATACAATCGTCACGTATAATACCTTATGCATTATACACATAGGCTTTCTTAAAAGAGGATGTTTATGTCAAGCATTCCTATCTGCTTTTAATTAATGAAATCGTTTAATTATATTGTGGAGACAACTAGATTTATGATAGTAAAACAACTTTATGAAAACAATTTTTGCTTCAACTCACGAGAGTATGCCAACTTTCATAAAACAAAATAATTTCATTAGGTATCTCATATACCTATCTTGATGGCATAACAAAGCTTTAAAGAGCTTGTTACAAAACCTATGGGGACCAATAGGCCCTTAAAGAAAACATCAGACTTAAAAGCGATAAATCTAGTTCTTTAAATGAAATAAAATAAATACAATAATCCAACAGCCTTACTTCACTTATCTCCTCCAAGATCTTTAGAATTTCCTATATCCGAGTCAAACAACATCATCATACAATCAATACCTCGAAAGAGAGAATAATGAGTAGAAGCCCAGCACAATAGTGACACAAGCACAATAAGATGACACACAAGCTTAAACTAGTGCAATGTAGCAACAATAGGTTACTATCTTTAAATTAGAGTAAAATACACAACGTAGTAGCACTTACACTTCGGAACAAGCCTCTAGGAATTTAGGGGTCCGGCGTAACAGCAGATACTTAAAGGGTTAAATAAGCAGCGTGAATACTTATTTCTCCTACATAACTTTACAAATTAATAATCTCATCTAGGATTCACAGTCGTTACTCATCTTTACTTAACTCAATCCATAACATCACATAGCTTAGCTGGTTTTGTAAACATAAACTAAATCATATTATTTCCTCTTAATAATAAGCAAATGTTACATCGATATCATTTTACCTATTGATTACCTACTGAGCCACTTATAAATTGTTATTGTATCATGATGGGGGGTAGCTTAAGCGCCTAAACTACCATGTTCGGCTCCGAAGAAGGTTGTCGCTCCTTGGATCGGATTCAACGACACATGCACAAGCAATACGCAATTATTAGGTTGTTTTTAAGTTTTATTTTCCTTTAATATACCTATCCTAGCAAACAGCAAGCACGTCGCTGCATACCTTTCATAGATGAAATCTGAACAGAGATAGGGGATAGATCAGAGGCCATCTTAGAGGATAAATCGAGGCAAAAATTTGTTTATGAAATTAAAATCATATAAGAAATTAAATTGATTATCTATTTATATCAAACTTATTTCATAACTCTATTTGATCAGACGCTAAGTAGGAACTTCGCCGTATTTGCGAAGATTGCTCTGCTAAGATATGGACAGTCCCCCATTGCTCATCAAATTATTTCCTTTCTCTTTGTTTATAATAATTTATTATAAAAATGTTATTACATTTTATTGACTTATAGAAAACATTCATTTTCCTAGTAAACAAATATTTGAAACAACATTTTCCTCATATTATTCATGGTCTATATTAACCCAATAACAAATTATTAAGTCTATATTAATTTAATCTTAACGAAGTTGATAATAATTAATCATTTAATTCAATTACTAAGTTAAGTAGATTAAACTTAATTAATCTAATTCATTTTAATTCACTAAAGTCTATTTAGTCAAGTTAAACTTAGAATTATTAACTAAGTTTATTTTATACTCAAGATTCATCTTATGTTTAATTCTATGTTAATCTAATTTGTTATTAAACCCATTAATTTAGTTAACTCATTCCTAATTATATAAATTAATCAACATAATATATTAACTATTGATTATCTATTTTATTTGAATTTTAATGAAGAACACAAGCAAGTACATGAACCGTGTTTCACACCGTAAATTAACATAAGAAGAAGCATGGCCAAATACACAAGCCATGTTTTCATTTTGTTTTGCTACGTTTGAAAACCATAGAAGATGACGAGATATAACAAGCCTTATTCTTACCGTATTTTATTTGATAATTTAACATTCAAGGATCAGAGATAAACGTAGTGGATACAACGTGTCGTGTTCTAGTCGCGTTTCTCCTTAAATTGAAAACAAATAAGAAACATGACCAAAAACAAAGTTATGGTCAAAGAGAAGCATAGTGAGATAAATTAAGTCGTGTTCTAGCTATGTATCACTTGACGTATAATACACACGAGAAACATAAAGGAACATGGGAAAATAGGTGATGCCGTGTTTTAGTCGTGCAGTTTTAGAAATATCTTTGTAAAATAAATAAGAAAGAAGCATGGTTAGATATGGTGGCTGTGTTTCAGCCGTGTTTCTTCTTTGGTATATAAAAATAAAGAGCACGACTGGTATGGTTACCCGTGTTTCCCTCGTGCTCTTTGGCCTGCTTTATACTTCGAAAACTCAACCTATTTTACTATTTGTTTTAGATCATATTTCAACATCTTGTGTCTCCTACTCAGCATACAAATTTATATCCATGGTTTATAACGCTTATATTTTTATTATTACACCTTATTTCATCAAATCATCTAATCATTCCATGATCAAACCTAAGTCTAGTTTAAAACAAAAGTCCATTAATATTAATCTACCAATTTTATTACAAACTCCATTTATATCTAATTCTAATACATCATATACATGCATATAAAACAATACAAACAAGAAAACAACTTAGCTTATATTTTTGATAAACATGAGTCTCTTGATCTTCACTATTACTCCATTTCCTAATTCTTGTAGCTTCTATTAGTTTGATTCCCAACTCCTATCTTGTTTTCCAACTTTATTATCTCCTATGATATGATGAAATTGAAATTTTAGAGTTTGATTTTGGGAGAAGGAAGAAGGAAAAATAAGAGAAAAGAAGGGAGGAGAAGAAAAGTTAAGGCTGGGGATAAATTAGAGGAAAAGAAAAGGATAAAAGTTTTTAGGATATTTTAGGATAAGGGTATTAGGTTCAAACCTTTTAGCTCAATATTTTAATTCTGAAAGTATTTAGGACTTGATTTGAAAATATATAGGTTAGAATTAAGAACTTAAAATAAGGAATTAATTTATGTGCTTAGTTTAGATCAAATAGATATTCAATCTGAGCTTGGTCTTAAGGACTAATATTTTTAAACAAGCAGATGAATTGAGAAATTATGAGAATTTAAGAAAATGAAAGTTAAAGTAAAATTCAAGGGTTTAAGAGTTTAATAAACATTTAAATTGAATGTGTAAGAGTTTAAGATTTGATATTGAAGAAAAAAGGTTCCAATAAGATTTTGTAAAAGATTTATTAAATTTGATTTTGGTTGGAATAAATAGATAAAACAAATAGATAATTTTGAAAAAGGATATTTGATCAAATTCAATTTGATATCCTTACTAATTTAATCTTGCGAAGTTATTTGATCATAAATCATTGTTTGTTTTAATTGAGTTATTTAAACTATCTTATTTCAATTTCTAACTTATGTTAGGATTTTGAAATATTTCAGCTTTAGTTGAGGAATGTATGGCGTGCATAGATTTGTTTCATTATTATTGCACTGCGTTTTGCTGCTCCCTTTTTAACATTTCAATTACTGTAGATGTCCTTTATGTGATTGTTCATTATGGTGCTTTAGGATTTGGGGATGAGAATGTCAAGTGTATTGATGGTATGAGTTGGTCTTGGCTATCGGTATTAAAAATTAAGTACTATTCCTACTTTTATTATTGGAAGGACCTTTAAGTCTTAAGGTTTTTTATTCTTTTATTTTTTTTTTTTTTAGCTGTGCTCACTTTTTGTGGCCTAGGTTTTGCCTTGTTTATATGTAAGTATTTTTGTCAAATTATGACTTATGATGAGTTTTTTTTTACAGGTTTATATAATTAATTGAATATAGAAAAACATTTGAAACTCTATTGAAATTTTTATAATATTAATATGGGTCTCTAAAGTAAAATGTGATTAAAAACATACCTAACTACTATATGCCTTTTAATATATTACTTAAGTGATATGTATAACTAAACTGATACATTTTATATACTTAAGACATAATAGGAACCATGCTTATAGAGAATTTAATTAAGACACCTATAAGCATGAAATGTAAAACTTACAATTAAAATAATAGGTTTGATTTGATATGGTTAAACTAAAATGGATAACATATGGATATCTAGCAATTACTTAATTTTAGTCTTTGACGAATTTTCATGTTGGATATTGGATTTCACTTGGTCTCTTCAATCGAAACCTATCGTACAGGGATCCAATGATCTTTGGTTTTTTGTTTTTAAATAGAAATTGTTAAACTTGAGTAATAGGTAAACTTGGATTGACCAAATGGTGTGAGTTGTACTTTGTTGTCTTGATCCAATAAATGACGCCTTTAAATCGAGGCTATGTAGACTAAAGGTTGGTGCTAGTATCAATGTCGTCAAATTCATTATATTAATGATATATCATTATAGAAAGGATAAAATAGAACTTTAACATATGAAATTTGAACAAAAAATAATGGTATTATACTATAGAGACATTATCATTAATCTCCTAATATGATGGAGAAGGTTCTAATATTTTTATCCATTATATTCACTGAAAAAAATTAAAAATAACATACAAGCTACAAAAAAAAATTTATTTGGACATAAGTATTAAAACCACATGATAAGGTTTCTTAATTATAATATATATACATGGCAAACACACATTATATATTATAAATGATACATATACATAATATGTGCTATTATAACACATAGTAATATTATGGTTTAGGTGTCAAATAATGCAAATTATGTATATAATACTTCATATTTGGTGTATATGCATGTATATATATAACCTTTTTTTTCCTATAATTTATGATATAATTCACTATAAAAATTTTAGATTATATCATACAAATATGCAATATCTATAGGGCACTATACATAAGTTACATGGTATTTGGTCATGTTAATCATTAAATATTTATCATTTATAGTGTTCCTATTAATTGGTATGTGAAATAATATGAGAAAATTATCATGAAAGACTAAATTAAAAAAGAACTCTAAAGAAAGAAAAAATGATGAGGAGAAAACTTAAAAAAAAAAAACCAAGAAAAGACAACATAATATAACAATATTCATATCGTAGCATGAAAACAAATTGTATAATTTTATTTTTTTTAAAATAACATGTAAAAGAAGATCTAATATCAAATAGTAAAGATTTATAATTTGGTAGCAAATAACGATATTGATGGCCCAGTTTACTTTGGTCTTATTACATGGTTACATGTGGTATTTCAATATTAAATAACTTATGGATGACTTATGTCATGTCCAACAGGGTTTAGATGTGTCTAGTGCCATGTATAATATCCTATGCATTATATGCACATGGTACCTTAAAAGATTTGTTTATCATGAATATTTGCTAACCATTTTTAAATTCTAAAGTCGTATAATTAGATTCTCGAAACAATTGGATTTAGTGGCGGTAAAATAAAATTTTACAGAAATATTTCGCTTTCTACTCTTATGAGTAGATCAACCTTACCATCATGTATTTCAAACATAGAATACTAATTCATGATGACAAAACCAAAATTTAAAGTTTAGATACAAAATTGTTGGCTCCACAACAAGGCCCTTAAGAAACTACAAATTTAGAAAGATAAATCAAGTTCTTAAACAATTAAGTTAAAATACATTTAGCGATCCTAACCTGTTTCACTCATCAACAAGTCGCTCCAGAGTCATCCAAAACCTTAAACAATCATCAAATCCAAATCATCACCTAAAAAAAGATAATAATGAGCGGAAGCCCAATTTAACATGCAATACAAGCACATATAAGATGGGCACACATGCTTATCCAATATAATGTAACATTTAACAATTTAGATCTTTGATTAAAGCATAGTAAAACAACAGTAGAGTACTCATACTCTGGTAATACGCCACTGGGAATATGAGGGTTCTAAGTGGTAGCAACTGCTCAAGAGGTTGATATAAGTAGTATGACCATCTAAATTAATAGCATCATCTAGGGTTTATAACCGCTACGCAACTCTACTTATTTTAGTCTATAATATAATAAGGTTCAATTGGCCCCATAAGTTATGAGCCCTACTATATTACTTCTCTTCAAGCCTAAGTTGATGTTATTTTGATACCGTTTACCTTATCAGCTACCCACTAAGCCATTTATGAATAATCGTTTTCAATGATGAAGGTTGACCTAAGCTCTCCTTGAGCCACATGTGATTTATCATATCAACGATAAGGAGTGGCCTAAGTACCTAACTACAATGTTAACATCACAACGTAAAGTTGTCGCTTCTCGAACTGGATTCAATAACCACACATAAGCAACAATCATCTATTAGTCATATTTAAGTATTAATTCCTTTGTTCAAGAAATTAATTTATATAAGCATTTAAGTATATTATTCACTTATATCAAATTTATATTAAACACTCATTTGATCATACACAAAAGTAGGACCCCACCATAGCTACAAAAGTAGCGATAATACAAATAATTCTTTGTTGTCTGTCAATTCACTTATTTTTCTTTACTTATAATTATCTATTATAAAATCATCGCTTTTTATTTTTCATATAAGTATTTAAATAAATTATTAACTTATAAGAAATACTTATTTTTCTTAGCAAATATTTCTTTGAAGTAACATACTTGTCTTATTAATTATAGTTTAGCTTAGCATATTAGTCTAAGCCAATTACAAGTTATTAAGGCTATATTAACTTAATTTAGTCAAGTTGGATAGACTTAATCATTTTAGTTCATTTTAGCTTACTAAAGTTCATTAAATCAAGTTGAATTTAGATCCATTAACTAAGTCTATTTTATATTTAAAATTCATGTTAAACTTTGTTAGTTATTAATTCTATCAATACACTTAGTATAATTATATACTTAACTCACTTCTATTTATACAAGTACTAACATACATATCATTTATTTTATTTATTTATTTCTTTTCTTTTCTTTTTTTTTTTTTTATGATTGTACTGAGGGATCTATTATGCCCATGATAGGGGTCGTGATTCTCATCACTGGCTGCATTATGCTCGTGATCATGGATCTTACCCTTGATCATGGCCGTGAACTACGTTGTAATGGGAATTGCAGTAAAAAAATTACGCCTATGATCGGCCTTTGAATATTGGCCAGTATGTATCATGAGCATCATCATGCCTATGATGGCCCTTACAATTCATTTCTACTTGTATCACGACTGTGTCACATCCGTCTGCATCCACCTTCCTAAATTTAACTTGTCTAACTAGTTTTTATGGTTTCATCTTCAGCAAAAACATCCCAAAATCAATATATGAAATCATACTCTTAACTTCATAACACTCTAGTACATATCTCTACATCATATTTTCTCATAGCAATTAACCAAACACCTAATCTACATAAATATGTAAATACTTTGTGTATATTACTAATTTATCCATGTTATCATAAATTCTACATCTGATTAACATTAATTTATCATAATTTACAACAATCAATTTAGAGAAATTAACTAAACTTACTTGTTTAGCCATTTCTATCAACTAGATCTTCACCACTACTACTTCCTTTAGTTGATGTAACTTCTTCTAGCTTCATTCCCTACTTCAATCTTGTTTTCCATCTTCAATTTCTCCTATGATCTTGTCAAATTTGAGATTTAGGATTTGCTTTTGGAAGAAGGGAAAGAGAGAAAAAAAAGAGAAGAAGAGAAGAGGAAAGGAAGAAAGGAAAGATAAAGAAGGTAGCTCGATAAAGGAGAAAAGAAAAGGATAAGGATTAAAAGTTTAATTAAAGATATTTATGGTTAAGGGCTTTAAGCTTAAGCTTGATTTGGGCTTCTTGATAAAGATATTTAAGAACTGGTATAACTAGAAAGAAATATGAGAATTTAAGGAATACAAATTAATAACTTGAATTAGAAATTGTGTTTAAGAACTCAAATTGGTAGAGTTTTGATATCTAGTTCGGGTTTAGGCTTAATAACTAATATCTATAAACAAGCAGTAGAATTCCAAATTTATGGGGATTAAGGAAATAAGATTTAGATTAAAGTTTAGGGGTTAAGGAATTCACTAGAATATTTGAGTTATATGTTTAAGGATTTTGGGGAATTGAAATTGGGAGAAAATGAAGTTCAAATTGATGGTTGGAAAGAATTGACTGATTTGATGCATGAAATAAGTCTTTGAAGCAAATAGATAAATTGAAAGGGACATTTGAAATCTCAAATTTCAATTAAATCTATTTACTAATTTGATTATGTTAATTTGTCTAATCATATCCTATAATTTAGTTTACTTGATTTATTTAACTAAACTATCTAAATTCTATTTCTAATTAAATTTTAAATTAAAATTCAAAAATTGACCACCTATTATACTATTTAATTATAGCATTTCTAACCTATATGGACAAAAATTTAGGGTATTTCAACTTATTCTTGGAAAACATGTTTTTAAGGTTCCACATACCATAGCTAACATATTAATGCCATATAATATTCTTTATAGAGACCCTTTATTTTAGAGAGAGAGAGAGAGAAAAGGGGGGATTAGTAAGTAAATTAATTTTCAATTAACAAATTAAGCAAATCATGAATATTTCTAAAACAAGTTATTAATATGGTTAAATGGTGAGTTATAATTTTAATGTGGGATAATTCAAATATAATTTTTTACGTAATATAAAAAGACAATTGGAATAAACCCATCAAGTTTGAAAATTTACCTACCCAACTAAAATTTTTTAAATTTTCAAATATCAATAAAAAAGCCTTGCCTTTAATTTTGCTAAAGTAATAAATTACATGATGAATAAAAAGGTGAAAAATAATCAAACTATCAATAAATATGACAAAAATTAAAAAAATTTCCATGATGAAAAAAAATTAAAATTTTTTTTCTAAAATAATAGATTATATGATGGATAATGGAGGTAAAAGAAAAATCAAATTATTTATGAGTATAATAGATTCTAAAAGATAAAAAAAAAAAAGAAACACTTACACATTGAACAATAAATTAATAGCAAATTAAATTAAATGTTGATAATGGGCCGTTGGGTCATTAGTGTCAATAAATTATGCCAATGCCTAGTAAATATTATGAGAAGAAAGACTAACATGTGGGAATCTGATTTGGGCCTGTCCTTGATGGTGGTGTAGCTAATGAGATAATGTGATAGTTAAGTGCTTAGGCTACTAGTATTGGCTTAATGCATAAATAATAAGGAGGATTCAGGTTAGAACAACATCTTGAGGGTAGAGAGAAATCAAGACGGATGTTGCATACTGGAATGCGATACACAAGCAATATGATATTGATTGATTGTGATTGGTGAATAACTATGGAAATCCTCATAGAAAATTTCTCTTGTTCTTCCCTTTCTTTTTCGGGTGTAGAATTTGGTTAATCTTGCTAACCTCAATCACTCTCTGGGATTAAACTCCTTTTGCCTTCATCTTGTTCACCTAGACAGGGACATACTGGCCCAAGAAAAGGGGGGGGGGGGGGGGTTGTGTGTGGGATAGGGTCCTGGCCCTCCAAGCTTAGAAAAAAAACTAATTATTATAATATATTTAAATAGAAAAAATATGTTATATTCTATCTTTTAATCCCAGTCATATGGTGCTAGTCCATCTTGGCTAGAGTCGTAAGTACTCTTATATTACATGTTTATTTTCTCACTTAAAGTTATATATATATTTATTTATTTATTTATAAAAGGTAATGATGCTTATGACATTAGCATTGGTGTATAGGGATGTGACGTTTCTCTTAGCAGTGTTACATGTTCACCTTAATAGACCTCTGATATAAGTATACCAATTTCATTAATTATTAATTTGATTTGATTTGTAGTTATGAGTTAAAAATCTTAACTTCTTACTTTAAACTTTTAATTGTTTTGAGCCCCATGTATAGGCATGGATAACTATTTGGGACATGTGAGTCCCTAGTGGTTTTGAAGTTTAGTGTGGCTAGCTTTTATGATGACTTTATACCTATATATGTTGCTATAGATGACCTTATAAGTAAAACAAGTTAAACAAGTTTTACTATTATTAAAAGTCTATTATATTATGTAATTTCAACAAGTTTTGCAGGTTTCAAATTTAATGGGCAAGTCACCAAAAACAAATTGCAATTTAATTAAATTTTTGGAAAGCATAACAAAAGATTTCAAACAATTAAAATGTAGAACATGCTCAACTAATGGGAAATACTTTATGTGAACTATTTAAGTAGGACATGTACTAAGCTGTTGACTCCCATCAATTTTCGAGTGTCACATTGCAAATATTAGTTGATAAGCATATTTTCCAAGATTTTAATTCTATATGTCTTATCCTTGACGATAGAAAGATTTTTAGTTTTATTATTTCCCTATATAGTTGACATATCGAAGTATTTCTTTGGGTTTTGAGTACGAGTTACCTTGCATACCACAAACTCCTCCATGTCAAAAGCTATACATTCAAGGATCTCGCTATAAAGAAAAATGATAGATCATTAGTAAACAAAAGTTGTATAAATTAAGTCTATTCTCTTTTTTCTTAATGTCACACGAGTTGCAATTTTAGACCACATTTTTGACATTTTTGGAAGTTACATCTATTACCAAACCAATAAAAAAATTAATGATGGATCTCCATGATTAAACCCCCTAGAAGGTTGCACATGAAATGTAGTACTTAACCCATTAGGCAATTGGCTCAAGTCTCATTGAAACTTAATCTACGGAATGTTGCCTTACATATGGTCCCATTTTATCCCACCATAGACTTTGTTATGTCTATTTCAAGGCATACTACAACTTATACTTGGAAAAAAATTGGATTTCAAGAAATGTAAGGCTTTAGGAGTGACAATGGTTTCATCATGGATGGAGCACTTTAAAACTTAGGGAGAAGAGTGCAAGAATGTATTTTAGCATGATGACTAAGACGATTATAATGGGATAAGAGCAATCTCAATCAAAATTGAGAAAAGAAGGTAACTTACTTCGAGAGGAAAGATTGGACATCCTCCACCGCTCCTTGTCCGTTGCTTGCAAATATGATGCTCGTATTTTAAAATGGAACTGTTTGACTCTTTTCATTGACAAACAAGCATACATAACAATCCAGATGATACAATCCCACCTTCTTACCATGTTGGAATCAATTTTTTTTCAATTCTCTAATTTATTGATTCATCACTCGATCTTATAGCTCTATATTTTTTTTCATACCCCTATATCATTGCAATTTATTTTGTTTGACCATGTGAAGCATGGTTATGGAAAGCCCTAAACTAAAAGATTAGAAACTGAGATCATGACATTCAATGACTCTTGTGCGCACTTTGGTAATCTAATTCTAATTTGAACCTATTTGAGAACTCTGAACCCAATTTCGATAGGCATTATTCGCACAGTAAAACAGAAACAAGCCATCAATAGTATTTGACTAGTGAAGGTTTTATTTATTTATTTATTTTTAAATTTGGTATTTTATATTATATTATATATATATATATATCCCATGTTTGAGCGCATAATATCATTTTTCAGTTATAAATTGAACATGGGGATTTACGTACGGCCTTGAATCTGAAACTGGTCGAAGGTAATGGTCTTTTGCCAACCTGTTCCAAGCCCAATCCAGATACTCCAATTAAATTTCAAATGGGATGCTTTCTAGGGATGGGCACGGATTGGTTTGATTTTTTTTTTCATCTCAAACCAAACCATTAAGTAACGGTTTGGTTCGGATTATAAATTTTTTAATTCATTAAATAACGGTTTGGTTCGGTTTGGATTACGGTTTAAATAAAAATTCTAACTAAAATTTTTTATTGTTTTGTTTTTTTTTTTACATTTGTGTGGATTCTTAAATATTTATATTATTTTACAAAGTTGATATTATAAACCATAACAAAATACTTTATAAATTCATCATACATTTAATCTATAGTTCTCTATAAAATCAATTATCCACCAATAAAATACATTCACTAACCAATACATAGTAAGTCATAATTTATGATTTTTAATATAACTATCATGTCAATTATCTACTAATAATTTAGCTAAAATAAAAAATCATCTATCAACAAAATTCATTAATGAATAAAATGACCAGCTGACGAAATATATTAAACAATTAATACATAATGAAAGGCTATAACTGAATAGATAAATATAATACTTTACCAAGTTAAAAGCTATTAAAAAAATAATAGTTCTTCATAAAAAAAAAATTACATATCATGAGCTTAAAAAAATTTTAAAAAGGACAAATTGATTTTAATTAATAGTCATCAAATAATAAATATAAAATGAAATCATATAAACATATAGTAAAATATTATTATTTTTATAAAATGGTTTGGTTTGGTTTTACGGATTGGTTTGATTTATCTTCCAAACCAAACCATAAATTTATGGATTGGTTCAGATTTGAAAAATTTCAAACCAAATCATGAAAAAAAACCATATTTTCGGTTTGGATTGGTTTGGTTACGGATTGATTTGGTTCGTTCGGTTTTTTTATCCACCCCTAATGCCTTATATCATCTACCGTTACATTAGCTACAGTAGTTTGATACCGTAGCTAGGAATGGTCCACACCCATGCTTTATGTTCCTAAAAGAAGAGAGGCCTAATTAGAGACTCAAGTGTAGGATCGCCAGCTCAGCTTGTTTAATGCGGATAAATTTCTGCAATGCGTACATGTCTAACTTTGATCATGAGAATATACTTCCTTAAACTCCTAAAATATATTTTAATATCTTTTAAGTTTTTGATAAATTGAATAATAATAATCCCTTATCAACTCCTTTTACCTTTAGTATCGTGTGAAAATTCCTTCTCAAACTTATTAAGAGTGTTGCTAAGTAAATGAGTTTTAAGGTGTGTTAAAATACACTTTGATAGATTAAAAGGTATATCTGTAATGAATATTAAAATTTAGAGGACTTATTGGTAATTTTTCTTAATAATTATTTGAGCTCAACTTGACATTTGCACACTTTTGGTTCGAGATATAATTGAACTGACGTTTAATTTTGAATTCATTTTACAAGATGAGTATAAAAGTTTAATCAAGCTTTTATTAAACTAAATATATTGAATTTCATTGAATTTGTGTTGAGCTTAAGATTGGCATGAAATCAGTTGAAAGGAATATTAAATATTATAAATAATTGGGCATAAATAAACTTGCAATGAGTTCTGGATTGAAGTCAAATGGGTGGAAAATGAAAGAAATCGGTAGACATATTTTTCTCTATTTCTTTTTGTATGACCAACCAAATGTTAAAAATAGAAATATTTCTCTTTGTATTCTTTATCTTCCTTCCTATATACTAAATTTAGAGAATTGAATATTATAATGCTTTCTTTTTGCAATTAATTATATTCATAACCACTCATTTCCACTCATCTCTCTTCTTTAAGAGAGAGAGAGAGAGAGAGAGAAACCTGTCAAACTTAGTGCCAGTTATTTAGATCTCAACTTGTTTGAGAATACTTTAGTTAAGCTCAAGCTTAAAAATTTTATGCTTCTCTAATCTTGAGGTTAATGAGTCAATATGTCTTGGTGCTCTTTTCTATCATAAAATTCATTTATGTTGGAAGAATGAATCAATTGTGATCTTTTTTTTTTTTCCATAACTCAATTATAATTATTGATTTTAAGTGACAATTAAATAAATTTACAAGTGAAAGTGATATATAGTGTCACTATATATTTAACTAGATAAATGTATTAATATTGTATGTATTAACTAATTGCCTAATGTATTTCCGAGATATGGTATGTGAAATTGTACAAGAAGATAGTCAAGAGAGGCTATATTAAATAACTGTTTACGAAGAATATAAAATAAAGAAAAGAAAAAAAAAAGATGAAGAACAAACTATATATAGTGAAAATAAAGGGAACTTCTACCTTCCCGTCATAAGACCGTGCCATCATTGCTTTTATAATTAAATTAATTATAAAAAATTATCTTTAAAAATTTAAAGATTTCAATTATGATTGAATAGATCTCAACCATTGAATGGTGTGACGAGGTCTGGTCCTGTTGCAACCAGCACATAACCATAGAATTTTTCGAAAATTGACTTGATAATAAGGGTAAAATGTGGCATTATAAAGTTAAAAATCCTTAATTATAAATGTCACTGCAGAAGAGTATCTCTTTCACTTGAAATGATGCTTTTACAATTTAATATCTTAATTTATATATAAAAAGTTACTTTTTCTCTTCCTAAAATTGGATAGATTATTAATACCTTTAAGATAACTTATAAAGTTATAGTTTTGAAATTGAACTTGAATAAATCTTAAAAAGGGTATTTGTTTTTATTAATGAAAAAGGAAGGCATAAACCAACTAATTTAAATTTATCTACTACATCTAAGATATATAAAATTTTTAAAAAAGATCCAGTTGTTATTATAATAATATATTACGAAAAGAGAAAAAAATTAATAAAATAAACATCATAAATTTGGAATTCGGAAATTTAAGGAAATAATAAAGAAAAAAGCTAATTCTTGCAAAAAAATTAACACTGCGACTTCCTATTTGAGAATAATACCAGAAGCCTATCTACGAGGTTTATAACTTAAAAATTTTTGTTGACATTCATCATGATTAAATCATTCTATTTAATTAATGCATTGCGAAACAAAAAATAAATGGGTTGTATCCAAATGCAGCATGGACTAGTAAATGAATTTCTGCGTAGTGGGCTGTTGACTATAGGGACCCCTCTTTCCTCTGTTCCATTTGTTGTTATGAAATCAGGTGCTCCTTCGAAGACAATTTTACGGGCTGGAGGCAAGGGCCCCTGTGGGCTCCCCCTGGGCCCATCCCTGTTCAAACCCTAACCTTGAATCCATCATAAAGAATATAATAAATATTTAGGTAAATTATACTTAAAATGGCACAAACCCCTATGTTTTAAAAGTTAACATTTACGCCCTCGAATCATTTTGTGGGCCCTTTTCTTTAATATATTGGAAGCTGATATGTATTATTTTATTGACATGGAAAAAATAATTAAATTAACAACTTATTCACTTGACATGAATAACTATTCATTCCTTTCTTTTCGATTTAAAGCTGTTATTACGGTATTCATTTGGGAAGAGTGACAATACATAATAAATTGTTATTACGTGAAATGATGAATATCATATCTCTATCCTTATAAATTTTCATTCAATGATTTATTTTTCAATTTTGTCATAAATATCACTGTCTTGAAAATATCACCTATACAATTATCCTTTCTCTAAAATAAATATAAGAACATTAAAGATATTTTATTTTTTATCTTAATAATTACTTGTTTTACTTTTTATACCAAGTGAAGATTATAATAGCCATTACATTATAATAGTTATTACTTTTCTCTTTGAATTATAATTCTCTTCCCCTTGAATTGGAATTTCATTCCCTCTTATTCCATACGATAAAACGAACAAGTCGTATATGTCATAACATATTTATGCACTGACATGCCTAATTTAACCTATTACCTTTGTTTTCTTCTCAACATGTCATATTATATATTAAAGAAAATAGAAACTAACCCTCTTTTATGCCAAACAACCCAACTTAACTCTTAGTATGAATTCTGGACCAAAAAAAAAAATAAAAAGGCATGAAGGGATAAGACTCTTAAATAGGAGATGAAACGTACTATATATATAAAACTGATTGTTACATATAATATCTTTCTAGTATACTATATATATGTAATGATACATTGTTATCCAGATGCGGAAAAAAAAAAATCCTAAGAAATATCAAACCTTTGGAATCCAACTCTTGTGGGAGTTCACTATCATTTACAAAAGAACACATTCATAAGTCTTGGCCACTTCATTGCAAAAAAATAAGGTAGTTGTTGGAATGGAGAGGAAAAGAAAAAAGAAAAGAAAAACATTTTTTTGCCATAAAAAGAAAAAAAAAAAAAATCCTTTTAATCAACAACATTACAATTGAAGTTGATATAGTGTTACAAGAGATTGATTTTGCATCCCTGCTGATCATGATTTTATAATTAAACAACATGTGGTTGAGAAAGTTGCTCATAATAATCATGTTAGCGAGAACATTACGCGTTTGGAGTAATAAAATACATTAATGCCATAAATTGGTTAAAACTGGTAACAGAATGTCCTTAAGAATCTGACGAGGAGGAGTTGTAAGCCTGTATGAGTTGGACCAGCATCAAGATTATGGTTATTGTTATACGTTGTTGTTATTCGATTTTCTCTTGTTTTCTCTTCTTCACAAAATCCATCATGAACATTTGAAGGATGGTAACACCAATAACAATCAAAAGAAAATTGATACAAGAAATGATGATTTGGTATAGAATAAAGTTGGTTTTTCTCTCTCTTATTTTCATTTAATATTATTGTATTGAGAAAAATTAAGTTAAATCAACCATGTCATCGCATAAACTCAACAAGGCATTTGATCTAATTAATTTTTTCCATGTCAATAAATACATGTTAGCTTCCAATACTAAAAAAAAGGGGGTCTATAAAATATTTGAATGGGTCTAAGTATTGATTTTTTGAAAGGTAGGGGATCTATACAATTTTACAAATTTTTAAGGAGTGTCCGAGCAATTTGCCCTAAATATTTTGTTGTTACAATATATTATAATAGAATTATTTCCTTATTTTAGTCTGGCTCAATCTTCATAAGCTGCCATGAATATAGTTTTTTGGTTTTGGATATTTTTCTTTTTTCCATTTGTAGTCTTATAGAGACAAAAGAATCCAAATTAGATTCATATACATTAACCGTTAAAATAAATAGAAGTAATTATAATATTAATTATTCTAATATTTTAAACATAATTAGATTTGATATAAGTTGTTGGATGACTAATCATTTTATCAAAATTAACGATGGAACCTTATATTTTTTAGATTAACTTCCCTGTTACGCCGGCTACGGAACTAGAAATTATCCTGTAGACCTTCTTTAACACACCTCTAGTCATGCACAACTCCAACGTGGAACCGCAATCCATGCCGGATAAGCATAAATCATTTGACTAAAATCATTAACTCAAAATGTTTCTAAGCACATTTCCACGTGAAGACGATAAATAATTAGTTTAAAGATGCGCGCAAGAAGATCAAGCAATGATTGCGCTTTTTCCAATTGTCCCAAGCAATGAATGCCGGGGCAATGTGGATGGTACGTGGAATGAAGAAAAAAAAAAAAAAAAAAGAAGAAGAGCAAGAAAGAAGCACCAAAAATTCCTGCAAAGGTCGGCCATAAGCAGATGTTTTAACCGGACATCATGGGAGATTGGGAGGCATTATCTTAGTAGATTACCTCAAATTGACTTGTATCACCCATATTCTTCCAGGATAAGGATTTAAAGAATTTCAAGATTGCTTGTGGACTCGATTGTGGAAGATTATGATGGCCGAGGACTTACTCTGATCTCAATTAAACAGTTATATTTATATCATTATTGATAGATCCTGTTGTAAAATTGATTTAAAAATGCTTGAATTTTTTGTTGTAAAATATTAAGATAATTAATCGTAAAAATCTCTTTATATATTTAGCATTCAATAAAAAAATGTCTACATATAACAACTTATTTTTTCTTACTTTAAATCATGCAAACTTTTGAGAGAGAAAAAGAAAGGAGAAGCTTTGGGCTTTGTGGAGGAAGCAATTATTATTTTAAAAATAGAGATATAGAATGGAAAGGAAGGCTACACATCAATATATAAATATTACATTATGAAAAGTTGACTTTAATCCATTATAAGTTAATCTAAAAACTTAAATAGAGAATCAAAGTGCTCAGCCAAAAGTCAGTGATCTCAGAGGTTTCTCCTCAACACACTCATTATTCAATTCTCCTATGATGTCTTGCTTCATTCATATGGTATGGTTTATTGACTCCCCTTGGTCAAGGAAAGCATCGTCATCAGCTACATTTAAAACTCATGAGAATGTGCTTCTAATAGCGATGGAACCAGTACTTTAAAATCTTTAACAAACATAAAAGCACATTGTACCCTATACTCAACTCAACCATGAAAAGGAGAATTCTCTACTTGGTCCACATGTAAAGACTCCTAATAGTGTGAATAATGAAGGAATTTTGATGTTCAAACTTGAAGCTGATCAAAGTGGATACCGTTGGAACAAGATCCTGATGGTAGTAAAGGTTTTGTTTAATATACCAATAAATAGGATGTCATAAATTCCATTATCAATAAATTAAATTGGGTTAGCAATATGGCAACATAGAACTATAGAAGTGCTCCATCTCCAATCCAATTTTTTCCCCCCTTTACAGTCACTAAAGAAAATCATAAAGAAGACACAAACCATGTAAGAGCAACTTTAGATAAAGGTCCTCATTCAATCATTTAACAACATCATTAAACCTTTGCATTTAAGAGTCACAAATAGGTTGTTGTTCTAAGAATAAATTAAATTAATGTACCATTTACAAATTAACCATTTATAAAATTATGTGTTTAAAGTGGATATTGCAAAGCGTTTACTTTTCATCGAACTATTTCATAAAAAAGAAAAATTTCAGTTTAGTTCGGTTGAATTTACGATTCAATCTTTTTTTTTTTTCCAATCTTGTTTTAATAGTAATATAATTGTGACAAGAGATAGAATAACTCATTTATACATTCTATCAACAAAAAAAATAATTGACTATAATGTTAAAGTATCAAAACTTAGGTGATTAAAGTGAAAATTTCATTTTTTTTAATATGAGTAAATAAGGTTAATTTAGTTGTCACGTAAACATTATAAGTTTATGAGACATTTTATTATCAATTGATGGTTAAAAGTAAATGAGATTTTCATTTTGGTATCACCTTTATTGATGCTATATCACATAATGGGCTGCTTTTTTACATGCTATAATAACAATAGATAGTTTTATTGGATGGATAGTGTTGAAACATAGGTGCAATAAGGTTTATCAATTTATTACTTATGCTGAAGAACTTAGAAAAGGATGCTTTTGACATGGAAAGTTGTATCAAGGGATCTTATGTTGTATTTGAGCAAGAAGAAAAGTTTGAAATTGAATGAATAGACTGGAATGAAAGAAATGACAAACTCATTTTTATACATGGAGATCCATGGAATTGATGATCTTATTTATGTGTTCTAGTGATATCTGTAAAAAATATCCATATTTCATATGTGTAACAAGTGTACCTTATATATCAACAACCTATTTTGTAAATTTCTAATATTAGACTTTCTCAAAAGCAAAATTGGACCAAAAAGTCGAATTAGTCAATTTTAAAGGAATCACAACTTCTAGTTCTAGATAATGCTTTTAGATATGGAAAGGAAAATGAAACTCAGAATCTTGATCTTATTCAAGAATTATTCCACATAACAAGGATCTATTGAATTGTTTGATTTTCATTTGTATCTTTTCGTTATTGATTTACATTTATTTTATTTGTATATGATTATTTAATCTGTTTATAAGTAATTTTTTTTTTATCTATATTTATTTCTTAATAAATATTGTTTGAAAACGACAAAAATAAGATGTTAAAATGATTAGAAAAAGATGTAACAAACAGACCCCAAATGTGCAACTACATACTACATGGTCCAAATATAAAATGAACTTTCTAATGCATGTTAACCCTATAAAAGCACTTGTTAATGAATACTATTGTAGTTTACTGCTATAAGTATTGATTTTTCAATATGATATATAAGGTTGCTAATGGTTTTGTAAGTAATAGTATTAATACTAATTTTTAAATGAGATGATCATGTTCAAATCTCCCATCCCCATTATAATAATGATAAAAAAATTACCAATTTGATTCCCTCTCTTAATTAGTATCTTAAAAGTTTTATTCTTTTATTAGAATTAATTTCTTGTTTAGGATACTAATTGAAATAATTCCTAAATAAGGTCAAAATAAAAATAATTACCAATTTACCACACGAAAATCGCATTTTTATAACAAGATATATAAGTGAACAGTAAATGCACGTATATAGCGTCTTTAAAACACGATATACAAGTGCATATCACGACTATAAAACGCGATATACATTTGACGTACGGAGCAATATCGCGATTAGTAATGGCGATATATGTACAAAATACGTAATAATCGCGATATTGCGACCGTAGTCAAACATTAAATCGCGATTCTTTTATACGATTTTTATATAAAATTGTATATCCTTTTGTACGTCCATGCCCATTGCATAGCAGAGTCATTCTTGCCCAGTGACTGATAGTCTTATTTTTTATTTATTAATTTTTAATTTTTTATTTGATTATATATATATATATGTATTTTTTTATGGAAGTTTATTAACCACCACTACAGAAGGAAACTTAAATTGAACTCATAAGGTTATCCTTATCTCTAAGAATTACCATGGATCGATACATTTGTAATTTGTGAAACTCTGTTGTTGAAAAATTTCTCAACTTTATTTATTTATTTTCTGATCCTTTCAACTTTATTCAGAAGGTTGTTAGAAAGGTTCTTAATAACGATTATTTTAATTTATAATTGATCATTGATAATTGTGAAATAATTAAGAAAAGATATAATAAATGCCAGCAAATTAAGGAAGGAAAATTGTAAAACAATTAAATTAAGAATTGGTACTTATTTAAAAACCTCACTTGATTCACTAATAATTTTCATGTGAAGGTTCTTAGGGGAAGTTTTTATATATACTTAAAAACCATGATAAAGATGGCCTGAGTCTGTTTAATGTTTCAATCTTTGAAAGCTACATGGCTTAATGTTGCCATTTTCAACTAGGAAGTATATGTGTCGAGACTGTCATAATTGATGGGATAGACCACTTGAATTTTCCTCTCCTAATAATTGTATCATAAGATAACTAAAATTTTATATAAAATATTTATTGATTTTTCATGTGAAAGAAAAGACAATAGAAAATTACAAACAGTTGTCAATGTGCCATCATGATGATAAAATCTCATCACAAAAATTAAAATGGTTGGAGGTGAGAAGTTACCCTTCATCAAGGGATGCCATGGACAAATACATATTATATCGATATCTATTTTAATTTTAATTCTTTTTCCTTTATATATTAGGAAGGGATTTGAAACAGGTGCATTCGACTCTAAGATCAATATTAAGGAGGCTATAAGACTAATAATTATTATAATTCTATTAAAACAAATTAGTAATTATAATAATTATTATACTTCTATCAAAATTGTTTCACGTAATTACGTGCAAAATATAAGGAAATTCTATGGTCCTATAATTAATTTTGATGAGATCGGTCTCGTCTCTATCTAACGGCTTATATCATACTTAATCGTGATCTAACCATTAAAATAGTTAATATTCTAATTATTATATTTATTTTAAAAATTAGATGATTAACTAGATCAACCTGTTAATGAGATTATAGAAGCTCTCGCAATTATAACTTAAACTAGAGTGAAAAATGATGCATCTAAAATTCTCCAATAAAACCTAACCAATTTCTTGGTCTACATCGTTTACGTAGAAAGGTTGAGATATCTTGATTCCTTTTGCTATAATGACGTTTGTTGAAAATCCAGATTTTAGAACATGGGCTGATGTTTATCCGTTTTAATGAAACAGCCAGCTGATTAGGACATCTATTATTTTGCTTTTAAAATAATTTTTAGAAATATGCAAATAATCTCCCCATGATATTGAAACCTCATAACTTTTAATATTTTCATAACAGTTTATATGTTCTTTGTATAATTTCAAAAATATGTGAGATAACATCACATCTTGGAATTTTAGGAAGTCTATTTAAATATAAATAATAATTGCTTTTATTATTTTTCACCAAAGCACTAAATAATAATCTAGGAGATATATTTACTATTATCCTTTTAATTTAGAAAATTTTATAAAGTTATTAAAAGTAATGGACAGGTGTCTTTCTTGGCACGGATAATGGCCATTTTTCTAGATCAAGAATAAATGAATTATTAAAATGGAACCCATAATATTAATAAAAAGATAGTAAAAAAATAGGATTTAAAGATCCTATTTTTAAATTAATACATTAATGCATAGAGAATACATTAATTAGCTAGAATACGAATACTTACTATAAGGCAAAAGACTAAGACCCCAATGCGGAGTGTCGATGTAATCGAGATGAGTTTTAACTAGCTAACTGATACACGAATCCAACTCAACAAGAACGATTGCCAACACATATTTATTGGAGAAAACGGGATAACTAATGTTGGGACGTGAAGGTTGACATTTCAAACCCATAAGAACATGCATGTGGTGACTTTTGAGAGAACGGAGGATAAGGAGGCAATTATCAAAGAGGAACCTTGGTTTTAAAATGGGTATTTTATCTAACAATAAGGAACATGATATTAAAATTTAATCACTCACTCGGAGAAAATTGTTGAATTAGAGGCCATAGGAGCAAGAATTAATGGACTTCCTCTAGAATACTACACACCGTTGGCTTTAAAGACAATTGGTAGTATCTTGGAAAAAATCCTAAGATCCACTGCATTTACTATTGGAATTGAAAGAGGGAAGTTTGTGCCAATTTGCATACAAGTTGATTATCACACTCCACTAACACGCACTGTTTTGGAGGATGACATGCTTTTTAAAGTACAATACGAGGGACTACCTTCCTTTTTTATCAAATGCGGTTGCATTGGACATATGAAGAATAGTTGTCATAATAGTGAAAGAAGGACGGACAAGGATAAGGGTAAAACTAAGGACCCTAATTACCAAATGACCAGAACATGTCGTCAAATGAGGGAAATGAAAATAACATGGGAAACAGTACCATGAAGTGTAAAGATTGTTCGAAAGACTATGACGATGGATCAAATAGGAGATAAGGGAATCCAAGAGGATCCAATCAACATGAAGTGCAAATGAGATGAAAAGATGGCATAGTGCTGAAAATGGAAGACCAAAGGCCAACCAAGGGTCAAGAATTGGGAGATACACCACCAGCCAAGATGACGTGACACAAGGAAAAAAAAAAAAAAACGATGGTCATAAGTATTCATGACAATAATGAGAAGCCTACACCAAGGGGGAAAATGACTCCGTTTTTGGCGATTCCAAGGAAGACCAACAATCACAATTGTTTGAACTCACACGGCAGGAGGATAAGAAAATAACCAGGCTAAGGTAGTACGAACCGATTAACCAAAGTGAAACACTTGCCGGGAAAACTGTCACTGTGCAGTCAATTCATAATATCCTTTCTAACACTGCATAAGGATACTCGCAGAGTTGACACAGGTAATAAGAGTCAATGCATCAAGACGCATCAATCGAGTCCCACACTTACAAGTGCGAATAACTTTCCATAAAGGGAGAATCATAGCAAACCATTTTGCATTCTGCATTCACACCTCCAAGAAAGTGGAGCTCACAATACTCACGATTAGGAAGTTGGAAATAATGGCACATTACAAGTCGATGATCATACTTATAATATAGGAGTATACCATTTAGGAAACATTTAAGAGAGTGCTTCAAATGCAGTTTGTGTTAATGGGGATTCTAATATGGCTGGGTACAACTTACATTGTATAAGAGGAGCTCCAATAGTAGATGCTGGAGCTAGAGGAGGGAACAGTAATTGTAAGGACCCAATGTGATCTGAATCTAAATTCAAGCATGTCTAATCCCCGTCCACTTATAATTCTTTAAGTATTACATGCATAGGCTTCTTTAAAAGATAGGTTTATACCGAACATTTGCTAGCCAATTTTAGGTTCAAAAATCGTTTAATTAGATTCTAGAGACAATTAGATTTAGCAATGGTGAAAAACAAACTTTATAACAACATTTTTAGCTTCTACTCACTTGAATAGATCAACTTTCTTATAAACAAAGTTTGGAAAGCTTATTGAAAACATGGGCTTTACAAAAAACCCGTTAAAGAAAATACAATTTCAAACGATAAATCCGGCTCTTTATACAAAAACAAACTAAAATAAAATCCACGGTCCTAACTCACTTCACTCTTCAACAAACTGTCCCCATATCATCCCATGCTCCTAGTTCAATCATCATCATCAGCATCAACATCAAATCATCAATGTGATCATCATCACTCGGAAATAAAACAACAATAAGCCGAAACCCAGTACACAGTAACACAAACACATACGAGACGACACACAAGCTTAAACTAGTGCAATGTAGCAACAACATGTTATTATCTTTAGATTAGAGTAAAACAAACAATACGGGAGCACTTACATTCTGGAACAAATCTCTGGGAATCTGGGGGTCCTAAGTAACAGTAGTTGCGCAAGGGATTGATGTAAGTAGTCCATATGCTTATATCTCCTATATCTGATTGAGAGCTTATCTAGGTTTTACAACCATTACACACACTCTACCCATTTTAGTTCATAATATAGTAAGACTCAACCGGCCTCATAGACATGAGTCTACTATATTACTTCTCATCGATCAAGATAGACGTTATATTGATACCGTTTTTATCATTAGCTACCTGTTTAGCCACTTATGAATTGCCATTGCATCATGGCATACCATTGCATCATGGTAGGAGGTGACCTAAATGTGTCACTACCGTGCCTAGCTCCAAACAAGGTTATCGCTTCTTGGACCAGATTAAATGACATGTGCATAAGCAATACTCAATTATTAGGTCATCTTTAAGTTTTAGTTCATTAGGAATGCATATCCTAACAAACAACAAGAACATCACTGTGTATCTTATACCATCTAAAAAAATCCAAACAAAGATAGAGGGTAGATAAGAAGCTATCTTAGAAGATAAATTAGATATCCATATCTGTTCAAGAATTAAACTCATATAACCATTTAAATTAATTATTCAATTATATCAAAATCATTTGAAAAACCTATTTGATTAGACACTAAGTAGGAACCACACCATGATTATAAAGATTGCCCCGCCAAGATACGGACAGTTCTCTATTGTCTGTTAAATTATTTTTTTCTCTTTGTTTATAATCATTTATTATAAAAAACATCATCATATCATTTGTTTCAAAATAATCATTTTTGTTAACAAGCAAACATTTGAAACAATATATTCCTCGTATTAAACATAGCCTAGTTTATCTCATTACAACCTTATTAGATCTAAGCCAATTACAAATTAAATCATTAAACCTATATTAATTTAATATTAGACAAGTTAATTATATTTAATCATTTAATTCAATTACTAAGTCAAGTTGATTAAATTTAATTAACTTAATTCATTTTAGCTCAGTAAAGTCTATTTAATTAAGTTGAACTTAGATTTATTAACTAAGTTCATTTTATATCTAACTTCTATGTTCAATCCAATAAGTTATTAAATCTATAAATTCTCTTAATCCAATCTTAATTATAAAAATTAACTAACATGATGAATTAATTATCATTTATCTACTTTATTTTATTTTGTTTTTATTTCATTCAAATTTTTATGAAGAACACGGTCATATAGGGTGGCGATGTTTCACCCCATGTTCATGCACATGTGAAGCATGATCAAATACATTCAATCATGTTTACTTCGTGCTTGTTCGTGTTTTGGAGCTCAAACAGAAGCAAGGCATGATAGAACAAGCTGTGTTTCAATTGTGCTTCTCTTTGAGTGGAAACAACCGAGAAACATAACGTAATAAAACAAGTCATGCTTCTTCCATGTTTCATCAAAAGCCAAGTACTCAAAGGTTAGAGAGAAACACAGCGAGATACAATGAGTTGTGTTTTTGCTGTGTTTCACTTGACATATTACATACATGAGAATCAGAAAGAAACAAAAGGAGATAGAGGAGTTTGTGCTTTAGCTGTGTTGTTCTAGAAATGTGTTTATAAAACAAAATAGAGAGAAGCATGGTTAGATAGAGTTGGTTGTGTTCCAGTAGTGTTTCTTCTCTAATGACTTAAAATAAAGAGCATGACTTATTTAGCTTCCTATGTTTCTCTCATGCTCATGTACGAAAACAAAGCATATGTATTTTGACCTATTTAACTACTTGTTTTACATCTTATTTCAACATCTAACATCTTATAATTAATATACAAGGTTAGAATCATCATTTATAATATCTATCTACATATTTTTACTTCATATTTTATCTCAGTCCTAATTCTAACATGTATGATTTCACTTAGGTTTCAGCCTATAAGTTCATATATTATAAGTTTTATTTTAAATCCTACTTAAAACTAGCATTAATCCATCATATGCATAATCAAAATAAAGTAAAACGACTATATTTATCTTTTAGCAAACACATGTAAATTGATCTTCACTACTCCTCTTCCTTCCTAGCTAATGAAGCTTTTATATGCTTATTCTCCATCTTCTATCTTGTTTTCTAATTTTAATTTCTTTTGATCCTCTTGAAATTAAGATTTGAAGTGATATATTGAAAGAAAGAGAAGAGAAAATGAAGGAGAAGAAGAGGGAGGTGCAGAACCAAACAAAAAGGAAAGAAAAGAAAAGAAGCAAGGTAGGTAAGAAAATGTAAAAGGAAAGAAAAGGATAATGTTATAGATATTTTAGGGTAAAAGTACGTATTAGATTTAAACTTTTCAGATAAATATATTTAATTTTGAAAGTGTTTAGGAAATAATTTGAGAATATATATGGTAGAAATGAATAACTTGGAATAGGAATTTAGTTTAAGAAGTTGGTTTATATCAAATTGATATTTAACTTGAGCTTAGGCTCAAGAACTGATATTTTTAAACATGCAAATGATTTTAAAATTGATAGGGATCAAGGATATGAAATTTTTGGGCTAAAGTTTAAGGATTTAGGAATCTATTAAACATTTAAATGACATGTTTAGGGTTTTGGGGATTCGAACTCTCAAATTTCAACTTAATCTATTATTAAATTAATTATGTCAACTTATCTAATTACATTTTATAATTTACTTAATTTATTTAATCTGTCTAATTTCAATTTCTAACTTAGGTGATGATTTAGGATATTTCACTAATTTTGATCAAGACAAACTATTAACCATGTGTGTTGAGGATGAAAATATTAAGGTTTAGGAGGCTTGAGGTAGGGTAAACATTTTGGTATCATATTTTGATATCAATAATCAACTTATCCATGGAAAATATAGACGTGGTCGATCTTGGTGGAATTCGTCATGTCCCATTTCTTATACTTGTTTGGAATACGGAGGGTCACCTCGGAACCTTAGGTTACAAACCATCATAGCCCTGGTATATAACTGTGAATCGGACTTTGTGGTTATCTTGGAAACAAGGATGAATGAATTGGAGGCGTTGCAACTAAAACGAAGGCTAAACTTTGATAGTATTGTGTGTGTGGAGGCCATTGGATATGGAGGTGGTATTACTGGCTTATGGAATGAAGGGGTGTATTGGTAAAAAGTATCTTCTCATCTCAAAAGGAAATTCATCTTTGCATCCTCGTAAGAAATTCTTTTTTTATTTTTTCGTTTAATTGATATATGCTAGTCCAAAATTTTATTAAAGACGATTATTATGGCAGAATCTCCAAAAAACTGTTGAAGTTCTAGCTAGAAGTTGGGCAATAATGGGTGATTTTAATGAAAAGGAAAAATAAATGGGGCGGGGAAAACTGACTCAATATAGAGCGAATATCTTTTAGACTTGTATGGATAATTGTGGAAGAAACGATGTTGGGTTTGTCATTCCTCTATTCACATGGAGAAATATGAAAAAGAATTTATCTTAACTAATTTGTACTAGAATTAATTAAGCTTAGGTCAATGAGGCATGGTTCATTGCCTTCCCTGAGACAACATATTTCCACTTACCTCATTCTCAGCGAGATCATGACTTGATCCTTCTAAACACTTCGCCTAAATATGAAAGTGTGCCCCACGATAGACCTTTTAGGTTTCATAATATGTGGTTGGATTACCTTAGTTTAAGCAACTTAAATTAGATAAATGGATCGAAGGCTTATATTCGATAAGCAAGTTGGAGAAGTTAACCAAAGAAATAAGAAATTGGAATAAGGAGGTGTTTGGAATCATATCCTACAAGAAGAAAATGATCTTGAAGAAATTAGAAATTTTGGAAGGACAAAGTGATGGATCCATAAGCTAGGAAAAGCTAAACAAGATAAAATTTTTGAAACAAGAGCTAAATGATGTTTTGCATAGAGAATAATGATTCTGGACTGCCAAGGCTAGGAGTAAGTGGATTGTCAAGGGAGAAAAAAAATAATAAATCTTTTCATGCTAGGAGAGCTAAGCTAATAATTTAGGGGCTGTTTGATAAAGAAGGATGGTGGAGGACTAAGAGGGATGGAGGGAACTATTATAGATTTTTATAAAAATTCTATTTAAAATTAGTAAGGATGTAGTATACACTAGAAACCTTCTAGAGGTAGGAGGAAAAATTTATCATGAGAACAAAAAGAAAGACTTAGCAATGGGATATTAGAGAATGATATTTTGAGTGAGGTGAAATATTTGGAAAAGATAAGACTTCCGAGTAAGAAGGGTAATATGTTTGATTTTTTTGAATAATATTGGAATCTAGTATGAGAAGTATGTGAACTCATCTACAAATTCTAATAAAGGGAATCGATTGATTTAGATGAAAATAAAACACTACTAGTCCTTATCCCAAAATAGGTCAAAGCTAGTAAAATCTAAGAGTTTTGACCAATTAGCTTGTGCACTACCCTATACAAGATTACTACAAAAATTTTGGTAGGTAGACTTAAACCTTACCTATATGAGCTTATTTGTCTCGCCCAAGTTAGTTTTGTTCATAGAAGGGTTGCTGTTAACAATGTTGTTAGTTTATAAGAAATTGTGGGGTGAAAATTGGATCTAAAGAAGGTGTATAGCAAGATTGAATGGGATCTTATCATCAAGTTGTTGATGTAGTGAATTTTCCTAAAAAAAAAAAGGATTAATCTCATTTTGTCTTGTCTCAGCACAGTAACACCGATATTAATCATAAACGGTTCCGTAATGGTTTGTTTTGAAGCTTCAAGGGGATTAAGATAAGGTGATTCGATGTCTTCGTATCTATTCATTCCAGCTATCGAGTGGTTAGCAGATGTATTCAAAGTTTGGTGGATTATGATGGTGGATGCCAATGAAATTTCAAAATTTAAATTGTATATTTCACACTCGTTCTTTGCTAATGAAATCATCTTAATTAAGGGAGAGGGCAATGGAGGAGAATTTGATAGTAAGGACAGAAGATAAATGTAAAGAATTCTAAAGTCAACGCCTCAAATAATGTAGCCTTAGAAAGAAGGCGGAATATAAAGCAAATGGTCTACATAATAGAAGATAAAGAGATTAGTAAGTATCTAGGTTTTTCAATCATGGGAAGAGGCAATACTAAAATTATTGATCTTACTCTCTTAGTGGATAAAATAAGAAACAAATTTACTGAATGGAAGTGGAAAATGCTTAATATGGCTGGTTGAAAGGTAGTGTCGGAATTGATGGTCTAGGTCATATTAAGTTATTATATGTAAGCCATAATACTACTTAGAGGGATTGTGGATAGAATTGAACGAATCATGGTAGAATTACTTTGGTGTTTTAGTGATAAGAAAAGAGGGTACATAAGGGTTAAATGAAATAAATTTATGCAATTAAAAAGCAGGGAGGCTTGGTATATGGGATATCAAAGTAAGAAATTAAGTAAGCTTAGTGAAACTAGCTTGGAAGATGAAAAAGAAAGAAGCCTATGGACTAAAGATATAGAGCATAGAAAGAAAAGGGCATCATAAAAGAAGTAGGAAGGAATGGATTCAAGCTAATAAGAGAAGCAATAAATTGTGAAGAAGAAATGAATACCTGTGTTTATAAGCCCATAAATGGCAGATTAATCAAATTCTAAAAAGATAATTGGAGTAGAGGTAGTAGTTTGACTGGAATTATATATGGGCCACTACTAGAAGAGGGCAGAACATGTAACTTTGGAACAAGCTTGGATATGATTGGATGAATGGAACAAAGAAATCATGAATACCCTTTAGCCATTAATATATGTAGTAAATTGCCAACTGTAAATTTGATGAATAATGATGACAAGTATGCCCAGGCATAAGGACTAGAGACCAATGATACAATATAATATAAAAATTGCATATAATAAAATGATTAAAGAATTATAGTTAGACAAAGAAGCCACTAAAGAATTAAAATGGATTTGAAACATTAAAGCTTATCTCAAACTCCAACTATTTTTATGGAGGTGCATTTGGAATGGGCGGCCAACTAAAGACAATCTTCTGAAGAGTGGCATGAAAACATAAAAAGAATGCTACTTTTGTGGCCGGGAGGAAACAATCAAACATTTTATAATGGATTAACCAAAAATCAAGAGAGCATGGAGAGCTCTAGAACTTGATAAGATTGTAAGGGGAAGTGAAAACCCTGAGGTGGAAACATGGCTGAAGGTAAAACTAAAGTGGAGGAAAGAGTTTCTAAAGCACAAAGACTCTCCACACCAAATTTTATGATTATTCATAATTTAGAACTTATGGCGTGAAAAAAAACAGTTGCAATAGAAGGGAAGCAAAATCATAAGTGGTATAAACTAGCTAGTGCAGTAACTAATGGGTATTGGGGGTATATTAAAAGGAAGGGAACTCAATATAATGTTGATGAAGGAGATGATTGGGAAACACCCCACCCACCGCCCCCACCTCCCCTCTGCACCCCCACCACCACCCCCCACACACCTACCTACCCTCCTCCACCACACACCCTCCACCCACCCCACCCCACCCCTCTCTGAAACAATTTATCAAAATAAATTGAAATGCTGCCTTTAAAGAGACCAAGATGAAAGTTGCATTGGGGGGATTCACAAGATTCATAAGATAACAAAAAGGATTTGTTAAATAAGTCAAGGATAAATCTCAATTATTAGTTGAAACATAGATGATTTGTTGGAGCCTAAAATGGATGGAGGAGTAGAATGTGAAGAAGTGCATAATTGAATTTGATTCAAAGGAAGCCATTAAATTGTTCAACACAAACACATTTAATGAATCTCATGTTCCAAATGTTATTTTTCCTATGTAAGCACATAATGCAAATGTTGCAGAAGAGCAATAAGATGATGACTTTGAAATGGACTAATCAAGAAGCAAATTGGGTGGCGTATGAGCTTGCTAAGGCCTGTTATGGAAGAAATATAAATGAAGTTTTTATTAATTTCCCCTTATCAAATTTAATGTTTGTTTTGCTTGATAAACTAAAAAACAACTTGATGATAAAATTTTATGCTGAAGGAGATTCAGAGGCTAGGTCTTTAGATACTTCAAGTTGTTGTCTTGAACCTGCTAGGCAAAAATGCCATAGCTGTTTATGCATACCTCGAAGTGAGATGCAGGATGAACCCTTGAGTCTGCTTTTGTTACTTCTGTTGTGTTATTTTTTTGAGGGTTAATATCATGAATGGTACATGAATTTTATTAAAATTTGTAAATAGATACCTAAATTTTGAAATTTATCAATTTAATAACTGAACTTTGACATTGATTAATTTAGTATTTGAAAGAACATTTGTGCACGCTAATAGTACCTTTGTCAAGTTCTTTTAGGTACCAAATTAATTATTTTCAAAGTTTTTTATGTATTAAATTGATCAATTTCAAAATTGAAATACCTAATACATATTATGCAAAAGTTAAGATGTAATTCATCGTGTTATCCCTATTTTTTTTCATGTGTATGTCTTGGTATGCTTTGCTTATAAGTTAATAAAGCTATTGTCCATTAAAAAAAAAAATGCTGATGTGATTGAATCTTCCGATGAATCCAAAAACTACTCATATTATGGTAACGCCGTGGAAATAAAATCAGTCAAGACTCAAGACTCTTGAACAGAAGAGGAAAATATATTCTTTTTTAAAAAAGGAAAAACAATGAGCGCACTACCAAAGCAACACCAAACTAACGACTCGCAAACCATCAACAACCTTTGAAAACAAAAATAGACTCCTTTGCCACAAAGTTCGACATATACCAAATTAATCACGGAAGAACAATGACTCTAGGAAACATTCCAAAGACTTTAAGGATTTAATGGACTAAATTCAAAATAAAGATAGCTTTTTTCTTTCCTCTCCTTTAATGGCTTAGCTTTCATATGTGACATAGAATAAAGTAAATGGATAATTCTAAGATTGGATATAACTTACCAAACACTAATTCAGTTTCGATCTATGAACAACGTTAGGGGTCCAGTCACTTTCTTTATAAAAAGCTACGATAGCATTGAGTTGATCTTAATAGTGATTTCATAATGAACTTCTATTATAAATAAAAAATTGAATGACCCAAAACTATGTATAATAACTTAATGCTTAAATAGATTTTTTTCCCCCAAAATATCCCCCTCTAGATGAAAAGTCATTGAATAAAAATCCTATCATAGTTTTTTGCCATTCCTAAAAACTAGTAGTTTCATTACAATCTTATTCACTCAGCGTAACTCAATAAACTGTAAGTGATAACATAAAACTTTCCACTAATTTTGCCTCATTTATTTTATAAAAAATCATTTATTAATAAAAAATGTTTTCTATTATTTTTTTTTCATAAAATTACTTAATATATATTTGGTTGTATTTATTAAAATATGTTGAAAAGGTTTGACATGAATTTTATGCAAAACATAGTATAGTATATTAGTATGTAAATAAAATATTTTTTTTTTACAGAAAATTGTTGGAGGACTTCTCATTTCAAATAGCATAAATTGATTTCTTTAAAATTGCTAAGGGTAAAATGAAAATATTTTTCACTCAAAAGATGTTTTTAACTAACTAAAAATAAATGAGAAAAAAAAAAGTTCTTTACAAAAAATATATTTTCCAAATTAAATAGGTCTTTGTTTTAACATTGAATTGCCATTCATATATATTTGGTAGAGATAGAGGTAGAGGTATCTTAGTTCTGTCAATTCTAATTTCTAAAACAGGTAATTCCCTGCCTTTAGGGAATGTTTAACTTCATAGTTTGCAATTGAGGTTTATTAAAATTTTGGTAGAGATAGACTTATCCAACAAATGTCTCTGTGGTGTAGAGGTAACCTACTCTATGCCATATTTAAGTATCAAGATTACCTCACTTTCTTGCTTAACAAGCATAATTACTCTTAAAAACGTTTTATAATATAATATAAAATATATATGTATATATATATTTTGCCTCAGCTGTGTTATTAAAATTGAAACTGGCTTTCACATTCCACTTTATAGTATCTGATTCAATGTGGATGCATTACGGATGGTAGTTTTCTTGCAACTTCATTTTCACATACTTCTAGTTATCTTCAAGTTAAAATATTTACTTTTTCGAGAGTAGTGTCTCCATTTCGTCTAAGCATATGTTAATTAATTTAAAAAATTAAAAAAGTTATTATAATAAAATAAATAGCTACAATCACTTTATAAACATACGACAAACATTAGTTCGAAAGGATAGAATGGAATTGATATTTTTGAGCTCGAAAATTTCGGTCCTAATGTTCACAACATTAAAGAACGTACATACAATATCAATCTCGTGATTTTGTCGGCTTTGTAATCTGGATTTGTTTTTTTTTTTTTGCCTTTTCTGTGGTCTCTTATTCCTCCACGCATTCTTTGTATTTACCCACTTTAAAGTTCAATGTGAATGTAATCGAAGCACGAGTTTGGCCAAGAGGGACATTCGATTTGGTGAAGGTGGGTTAATGCATTACATTGTACGCGACCTTAGGATCCTACAAAATAGCAAGATCGATACGTGTTCCAAACAAAAGCCGCATGAGAGAAATTGAAAGGCAAAAAGAGAAAACTACGAATACAATTATGCTTTCGACTTTAGGACAAAAATGGGGAAAAATTATCAGCACAAGCATCGAAATGAACTTGAAGTAGAACTCGAGAATCCAGTTATATTATCATGTTTGGTATGAGGAAAGGAAATGCGTATGCTCCATTCCATTCTAAAACACTGATTCTCAAAATCTCAAATCAGATCAATATTGTAATGTTGAAAAATCAATAGATTTATTATATGAAAATTAATCTAAAATCTCATACATGAAATTAGGGTATATAAATAAAATTAAAATAAGTACGAAAGCATACTTGAATCCATAAAAAAGACTAATTCTTTGTCTAAGTTTTAGTATTCTAGTTTATAGCAGTACTTGTTCTCTTAATTTTTTTCATTATGGGAAAAAGCATAATAAAAAACCTTCAGACTATTTAAACCAGAAACCTCAACCCTCATCCCTATTTGTAGTTATCATTGTTTTATTTCATTATGATTCATCATAATAGATGAAATAAAATATATGAATTTTTACACATTAAAACTCATACTCAAAGGCCTGTAAAAATGAATTCTAAAAGCCTTACCACCAAAAAAACTAAATGATGACTTTTATTTAAAAGACTTATTTCTTTAATTCAATTAGATAGTCTATGATATGTGATTAATTAATATATTAGCCTACAAAATTCTAACAATCTCCCACTTAGGCCACATATATCACCTACTAATGATACATCGTACAAAATCTTATGAGCTAAACCTTTACTGCTGTAATGAGTCTAATCTTTGAAACAATATGGTCCATCAATCATATAAGTATAGGATCAAAGTGGGCATTTGTCACCCTTTTGTTGTGACGGGAACCCTCTCTTGTCACTAATATCAATGCAATTAACAACATAGATCAAGTATAGATGTGTAGCATGGAAATTACATGTAGTGTGATCCTTAACATGCTTATTTCCAACAATATCCTCCTTTATGAAACATAACATATTCCTTACTTTATGTACAACTACAATAGGAACATGTTACTTTATTTCAAAGAATTCAATAAATAACCATATATGAGTCAATTATAAAACATATACAATTGCAAATCAACCAACAACAAATTATCCATTAAACTACCATATCATAAAAACATATAACACCCATGCAAACAACATGCTCATGAAATACCTTAGATGGTATACCCTAAACAAGCAAATCCGTAACCATGAGATTTATACTAAGATGTACAATTGTCACTTGAGAACTTTGAATTCTCTCTTTAACAACAAAAAACTTTATGTCAATATGCTTTGATTTTAACAAAACTCCTATTGTTTTTGGAATATAGTTTTGTAGCCTTATTATTACAATTAATCTTTCCATACCAACTACAATTTGCGAGCATGTGATAAAATTTAGCAACCATATTCCTTGGTTTGATGCCGCATAACAAGTAACAAATTTTTTCTCCTTAGTAAAAGAAGTTGTAAGTATTTGCTTAACACTTTTCCATGATATAGCTCCACCAACCATTATAAAAATATAACTTGAAATTGACTTTCTATTATCAAGGCACCTAGCAAAATCAGAGTCAAAATACATCTCGATCTCTAAATGTTAAGATCTTCGATATGTGAGCATATAATCATTTGTTCTATGCAAGTATCACATAATGCTTTTTATTGCCTTCTAATGATCCATCCAAGAATTACTTAAATATTTACCAAGCATTCCAACAATGTACACAATATCTGGACGTGTATATACTTGAGCATACATACTACTAACACATAAGAATTATGCTCCTTTACCTCTCTCTCAATGTCACTCTTAGGATATTGAAGTAAATTGAACTTATCATCTTTTGCTATAGGAGTAATGAATTTACTCCCACTGATCTTGTGACACACACATTAATCAACATCGTTTTCCTTAAAGCCAAAAGAGGAAATCACTTGATCAAACTTTCGAAACCATTTAGGGTTGTTCTCATTTCTCAATATGGATAAGAGCTTATCCCCCTTCAAAAGTAGGAGGAACCCCATGAATATTTTGAAAACCTGTATTGGTATCTTGAAAAGTAGTAGGTGTAAACATCAACACCTTTTCAATTGCAACTGCAGGAATATTAGCACACTCCTCAATATTCCTAACCAGTGTGCTTCAACCATGTTCAACATCTTCAACAAACTTGGTATTCCCAATTTTAAAAAGGGATCTATTTGAACTCCTTTCAGTGCCCTTTACTTTATGTTTGTTCATTTTCCCTCAATGCATTCATTGCATATTTCAAAATCTGGAAAATGAAGGGAAACAAGAATTTCTTGTAACACAAGCCTTCAAATCATTTTTTTTTTTTTTTTGTAAATATGTCCAAAATGCTTATGACACAATATACAATTGTCATTAATTTCCACTCTATATCATAATCGCTTGTATGCAAGGTTTCTACCATACATGAGGCATGCAAATCAAGTCGATCTAGATTATCAATAGAAGTACTAGTAGCAATAACATTTGAATATCGAAAAAGACAAAAACTTTCCATTTCCAAAGGAACAAAGATAACTGCATTTGTCAAACAAAAATTGAATTTCTTCTAAGTGACAATACATAATAAGTCCCTTCCAAATCCAAAAATAACTAGACTCTAATCATAATCTAAAAAACTGATAGCCTCAATAAGAATCTTATTATTGTTGCTCGTAAAGATGAATATTTCAGTATCACTCGATGCTCGATTTCTTAGACAACCTTGCATGGATACACTTATGTGAACATTTGCACCTATATCTATCTACTAAGTGTGGGTTGGTATTAAATACAAATTAGCTTTTGAACAAACAAAGTTAAGAAGTTTACCTTTCTTTGTAAGCTACTTTGTAAGTTACTTTGTAAACTTGGAACTATCCTTATTCACATGACCAGCCTTCTTACAAAAGAAACAAGTAATGTCCTTATTTCGTAGCCCCTTTGCCTTTATGACCCATTTCCTTTTCTTGGGAGTTTTATCTTGGAAACAAGTCACTATATAAGCACTTTTAGTCTTCTCTTGTTTCAATCTCTCTTCCTCTTGCACACATTGTACAATAAGCTCATTTAATGTCCATTTCTCACTTTGTGTATTATAACTTACCTTGAAAGGATTGAACTGAATAGGAAGTGAAATCAAGATTGGGTGAACAAGGATGTCATAAGACAATTCCAACTTTAAGGTCCTTAGTCTCATAACAAGATTATACATCTCCATGATGTACTCTCTTACATTTCTTTTACCATTATACAACATGGAAACAAGTTTTCATTTCAACTTATTCAGAACTTGTGAAACAGTTTGCTATTTGGCTCAGGAACTTTTTAGCTTTTGTTTCCTCATGCTCATCTCCCCTAATGGCATTAGGAATGGAATGTATCATGATCATAAGACTCATGCAATTAGAATGCTCCCACTTTTCATAATTTGCCTTTTTAGTAGTAGTACTTTTGATGGTAAGGGCGGGAGGTTCATCAAGCCTGAGTGCATAGTCAAGATCCATGTATCCAAGAAAAATAGTGATATGTTCCTTCCATTTCTTAAAGTTTGTGTCATTGGGTATTGGAATGTTTTTTAAATTGGTAAAAAGAGAAGTTGCAGTAGCTAAACAAAAAAATAAAAAATAAAAATAACATGCTCATAATCAATAAAATATCACACTTCAATGCAAAGGCAAGTCCAATCAAGACCATAGTTGGGTAAATAAAATAATTATTTTAATTGGACTTTTATGAGACACCTAGCACAACATTGATATATATTCTTTGGACAAAAATACCAACTGTAAATGTTGTCCTCAAAACAATAATAAATACTAATAAATAATTAGGCCCATCCTTTCAGTCGACAAATTGTATGCATGAAATTGAAATTATCATGTATTTATTATCTCATGTTTATCATCTGGCTATACAATAACCTTCCTTTGCACTGGTTATCATCCACATACATATAGACATTTTATGCAAATTTTTATCTTGAAATTTAAATATCTTAAAATAAATCAAAATAATGGAGTTCACTTTGGAAACATATTATTCCAATTTATTTTAAGATAGTTAGACAAGATTGTCAAAACAAAATGAACAAGTAAACAAAAATTTGCTCTTATCTCAAATCTTTAACTTGATATCTAGAATTAATCAAGATTTAATATAATTCAATTTATAGGAATGTTTCATCCTTTTTTGTCTTACAATGGACAATACTAATGTAAAAAATATCCTTATATATCAATTCCATAACATATTATAGAAAAAGCTGAAATATTTTATTTTTTATTTAATTGGATCTATATCAAGAAACCAGAGAAGAAACTATATAGAATAATTAGTTGGTTTATCTAAATTATTCATATAAACACGAGAGCAAACAAAACAATTACTAAATGAATAATAAAAAAACATGTCTGATAAGCCAGATGCAATCAACACATTGCCAAACTCCACGGATTAATGGAAAAACGACTATACGTGGTGAGCGTAATCAAATATTCATCATAAGACATACTAAATCGGGAATTCAAGATCGAACTCATCTTCCTCGTTCCACATATATTTTTGTGTATATATATTTAAATTTAATAAATAGCTTGAATCCATTAAATTCAATATACTAACAGGATTCAACGAAATTATTTTACACAAATTCAATTTAGCCCTTGCAATCAAACTCTTAAAATTGAGGAAAAATAATATTTTATACAAATTATGTTCACTTATAGAACAAAAATAATTAGAATCACTAAATCTTGACAGTACATATACCTAAAAATCCATTACCAAATTAAAACTCTGATTTTATACATGTTTTCATACCACTTGTTGGAAAATTAATACATTTATTATATGCAAATTAATTCAAAATCTCATGCACGAAATTAGAGCACATAAATAAAAAACATGCCTAAATCCATAGAGAAGACCAATTCTTTGACCGAGTTTTAATCTTTCAGTATATAGTAGTGCTTGCTTTCTTAATTTTTCTTAATATGGGAAAAGGCACAATGCAAATCCTTGCACTATTCAGACTGGGGATCTCAATCCTATTTATAACTTTCATTATTTTGTTTCACTATGGCTAATCATAATAGGTGAAATAAAATATATGAGTTTCTACATATTAAAGCCTACACTCAAAAGACCATAAAGATGTGTTTTAAAACCCTTACCAACCAAATAACTAAATGATCACTTTTATTTAAAAGACTTATTTCCTTAACTCAATTAGATAGTCTATGATAGGCCCGTAACTGAGTCGAGACAGCTCGTGAGTTATTTGAGTTCGACTTGGTGAAAAGTCGAATTCGACTCGTTTACAATCGAGTCGAGCTCAAGCTCGAGCAACTAAAGTAGCTACCGAGCTCAAGTTCGAGTTTTAAAATACTCAGCTCAATGAGTTCGCTAGCTTAATTGAGCTTAGTTAAGTATTAAATCAAGACGAGTTGAGTTCGAGTTTATCAAGTATTAAATACTCTTTATAGTTAAATTAATATTTAAAAAAATGATCTAGCTTAATCGAGTCGAGTCCAAGTTCATCAAATATTAAATGAGTCGAGCTCAAGCTTAAAAATCAAAGCTCGAGTTCGAGTTCGAGCTTCGAGTTTTTATTCGAGTCGAATTCGAGCCTAGCACTATATCGACTTAACTCGACTCATTTATAGCTATAGTCTATGATATACAATTAGTTAATATATTGGTCCAGAAAATTCTAACGTGTAAAAGGAATATGGAATTTCAATGATTAGCAGTTTGGTGTCCTTTTTCTAGTGAGTATTATGTGAAAAGACTCATTAGTATTATACATCATACATTTTTATGTTACATAGGGATGGATATGGTGCAGTTTGGTTTAATTCATTGCTCAAAATTGAATAAAATGATAATATATGGTTCTATTCCTCTTTTTTTTTTAGCTAACCTTGTTTTGTAATATCTACAAATAAAAAAAAAAGGTGCGGTCCGATCTAGTTTACTGATTGTACCTTATTGCCAATCAATAAATGAAATTATATCAAATTAATTGAAACATTTGCTATTTTTTTCCAACTTCAAATTTTTCTATTTTGAAATACTTAATATTGCTAATAGCATTGTAGCCTAGTGATATCTCCTTGGTCTCTCAAGTAAGAGGTTCTAGGTTTGAATGTCCCCTCTTCTATTGTAATGGCAAAAAAAAAAAAAAAAATGAAACTAAAAATATATCTATGCAAGGAGCTATAATGCAATCAATGCATTATGTGTGTATAGAATATGCATTATCCATACTTTTGTAGAAATGATATTCTCTTTTCATATATTTTATTGTTTAGTACATGTAAGTTTTTATAGGCTATACAAAAGTGCTAACAAAGGAAAGAAATAACTATTTTACATGAGTTATGCCAAAAATTATGGTAATACATTAAATGATCCTAATTCCTTAATTTTAGCAAAATAAAGATAGTCAAGTCAAAAGCAAATTAAGGATATTCAAGTCAATACCCACCCTCATTTGGTGCATGGATATCTTTTATGCCTAACTTGTCTAGTGAGCTATGGAACACTTTGCTAGAAATAGCTTTTGTGAGAATGTCTACTAGTTGGTCTTTTGATTTTACAAAAGGAAATTGAACTATCTTTGCCTCAAGTTTTTCTTTGATAAAATGTCGATTTACTTCAACATGTTTTGTCCTACCATGTTGAACCAGGTTATGTGCAATTTGTATGGTAGCTTTGTTATCACAAAACAATCTCATACTTTGTTCAAATGAGTAGCCAATTTCTTTTAACAGCTCTTTTAACCAAAGCAATTCACAAAGTCCCTTTACCATACCACGAAACTCAGCCTTCACATTGGATAATGCAACTACTTTTTGTTTCTTACTTCTTCATGAGATTAAGTTGCCTCCAACAAAGGTAAAGTACCCACATGTGGACTTTCTATTAGAAATGTTTCATGCCCAATTTGCATCTGTATAACCATCAATTTTTAAATGATTGCACTTTTGAAACATGAGTCTTTTTCCTAGAGACGCTTTTAGATACCGCAAAATTCGAGTCATAGCTTTCATATGTTCTCTACTTAGATTATGCATAACTGACTTACTATGCTTACGACATAAACAATATCTAGGCATGTGTCAGACGAGTAAATTAACTTTCCTACAAGCCGTTGATATCTTTCTTTATTGGTAGGTATCTAATCTAAACATTCTCCTAGTTTGTAGTTTTGAACTGACGGAGTGTCTGCTGGCTTACAGTCAAGCATGCTTGTTTTAGTTAAAAGGTTAAGCACACACTTTCTTTGCAAAAGAAATATTTTTTTGACTTGATTGAGCCACCTCAACTCCTAAAAAATATAATAAACCTCCAAGATTTTTCATTCAAACTCAGTTGCTAGATGTTTTCGTAGGCTTGCAATCTCCTTCTCATCATTTCCTATAATTATCATATCATTGACATAAATTAAAAGTGCAATTACAAACCTTCCTTGATGCTTAAAGAATAAAGTATGATCTAAATTGCTTTGTTTGTACCCGTACTTCTTCATAGCCAAGTTAAACCGTCTAAACCATACCTTTGGTGACTATTTTACGCCATATAATTCCTTTTGCAACTTACATACTACCCCATATTGTGATGCAACAAAGCCAAGTGAGACATCCATGTAAACTTCTTCCTCGAGGTCCCCATAAAGGAATGCATTTTTGACATCGAATTGATGAAGCGGCCAATCCAAATTGGTGGCAATTGATAGTAAAACTTTCACTATAGTTAATTTAGCTACTAGTGAGAATGTTTCTGTGTAGTTAATGCCATATGATTGTATGTATCCTTATGCAACGAGCCTTGCCTTGTATCGATCTATGGTTCCATCTACCTTATATTTAATAGAGAACACCCATTTACATCCTATCATTTTCTTTCCTTTTGTTAGTGTTGTGAGCTCCAATGTATTATTCTTTTGTAGTGTTTCCATTTCTTTTGTTATTGCATGGGTCCTTCTAGGGTCATTCGAAGCCTCTTGAATTGTATTTGAGATTTGCTCAGATGATAGATTATGCACAAATAACTTGAGTGACTATGACATTTTCTTAGTGCTAACATAATTGGTAATTGGATATTTAGTTCCTTCCTTGCTATAGTCTGGGGAATATCAATTTGGTGGCTTTCCCTTATTGTACCTGGGAGGCAATTTATATTCGACAAGAGTATCTTCATCATTATTAGAAGAGGGATTAAAGAGCTGTATCTCAGGATTATTCTCAGAGTGGTTTGTTGATACTGAATTAAGAGAGGACTAGGGCTGTTCTTGTCCTTGTTGAGTTTTTACCTCTTCATTTCCTCCTTGCTCATCTTTCATGTCATGTTGTCGAGCATCTACCTCTTTATTTCCTCCTTCTTGCCCATCTTTCACGTTATTTCTTGTCTTCTCGTCTTTCTTTACTAGAGGCATATTTTCAACTAGTTATTTCCTCATTTTGTTTTGAAAACATGGCCATTTTTCCTAACAAACATAGTTCATATTATTCTTTTCAATCTGCTACCCATGAAGAGAATAATGTGAATTTGGTTCTTGAAAGAAATATTCAATTTCTAAGAATGTAAAATCCATTATCACATACATTCACCTTATTGTAGGATCATAGCATCGGTATCCTTTTTTATGTTGCACATAGCCCAAAAGTATGCAATGAATTGCACATGTATCAAGTTTGGTCCTTTGATTTTTGTGAAGATGGACATAAGCCACACATCCAAATATTCTTGGTGGAAATATAATGATGGATGGTAAAAGTACGTAATGAGTAAGAGATTGTAATGGGGTCATAAAGTTTAACACTCTAGAGGGTATTTGATTCATCAAGTAAACTGCAGTTGTAACTGCATCTGTCTAATACCTTTGAGGTGCATTAGCTACTATTAAAAGAGACCGAGCCGTTTCTGGAATGTATCTATTCTTTCTCTCTGCGATGCCATTTTGCTATGGAGTTTGAGAGTATGTTGTTTCATGGTACAATCCATTCATTTGAAAATATTCTTGCAACTCTTTATGGTCATATTCTCCTCCATGATCAGAACGAATGACTTGAAGTTTAGCAAAAAATCATGTCTTAATCATAGTATTGAAAGAGCGAAAAATTCCAGTAACCTCATTTTTACTTTTCATCAAGTAGAGTCACGTCATACGCTTGCAATCATTAATAAAAATCACAAACCATCTAATTCCTAAAGAATTTGAAATGGAAGCTGGTCCCTAAACATCAGAGTGAATCAATATAAATGGTGTATCACACTTTTTTGAATTTATTGGGTAGGAAACTTGATGACTTTTAGCTAGAATATAAGTTTTACATTTTAACTTCGTGCTATCTAAATTAGAGAATAATCTTAGAAATAAATGTGTAAGGTAGGAAAATGATGGATGTCCTAACTGAAGATGCCACAACCAAATTTCTTGCGCTTTTTCACATATTCAACTAACATTGCTGCCTTGAACAACACAAAGATCATCTACGTAGTACAACAACCCCTTCCCTCCCTCCCCTCTCTTTTAATACTACGACCAATAATCTCTTTGGTGAGAATATCCTGGAACAAGTAAAATTTAGGATAGATTAATACACAATAGTTCAATTCTTCAGTAAGTTGTCCGAAAGATAACAATCTATTTAAAAGTACTAAAACAAGTAACATATTTGATAAAGAGAGATGATGAAAGTGCCACTTTTCCAGCCCCTATAACAAGGTATTTCACACCATTTGCATTAGTGATATATGTCCATCTTGGTTGAGTTGTTTTAGAAAAATCTTGCACGTCAAATGTCATGTGATCACTTGCTCCCGAGTCAACGATCCAATTGTTGTTACCTGATTCGTTTTGTGCAAAAGAATAATTTTCTATTGTTGGTTTTTGATTTCATACCTTTGATATTCTAGATGTTAAGTCTACAAGTATTGATGAATCTGTTTGGGAGCTTTGTGTTGAAGGGGTTCGATCTCCCATTCCCAAATTTTTAGAAATCTATCTGTCCTTCTTTACCTCTAGTATTTGTTTCATTTTTTTTTATCTATCTGTTAATCCACATAAAAAAAGTCACGCAAGTCCTAAGATCTAATGCTCTGATATCATGTAGAAATGATATTCTCTTTTCATATATATTTCATTGTTGAATACATGTTTGTTTTTGTAGGCTATACAAAAGTGCCAACAAAGGAAAGAAATAATTATTTTACATGAGTTATGCCTAAAATTATAATAATACATTAAATGATCTTAATTCCTTAATTTGAGCAAAATAAAAACAGTCTAGTCAAAAGCAAATTAATGATAGTCAAGTCAACAACCTTTTTACACATACATTATATAGTATGAGACACACAAGGTTGTCATAAACCATCTTCCCTTTTCTGTTTCCATTTACTGATAAAAGAAAGGGTTAGTTATAAAAAAAAGTGACATGTGTTTTAATGTTTTTGCAATAAACCAACCCGAGTTTTTTGTCTTGACAAATAGTTGATCTATGATACCCTTTGCTATGTCCCCTCCAAAAGCTATTAATTAGTCACATGGCACTCACGTGTTTCTAAAAGAAAAAGTCCAAACTCACTTCATTTTTCATCTAATCCACTTAACAACAAAATCCTCAGCCCACAAGCCGAAATTGATCGAAAACCCTTAACCCCCAAATCTCCATCGTAAGTATCTCTGTCACGCCCCGTAGGATATCCTAAACGTAACAGCCTGCCACATACTAAGTAAGACTCTCGAGTTCCCTACTCGAGCCCTTCGGGAGTCTTAAATAGATGTAAAGCGTTCCTTTACGACAATAGAATACTTCAACAAATGGAGTTAAACAGTTTAATGTGGCATTCATTAGCCATAGATAATAAATCAAAACGCATAATTATAGTTTACAAAATCTAAGGGGCATTCCCCTGCAAAATAATAACAAGTCCATTACAGTTATCCAGAGTCCTTAGTTTCCAACGGAAGTCTATACAAAAGAATGGATTAAACTTCTATGGGAAACTCCTATCTCCGGTACCTGTGCTGTGGCTTACCTGGGCCTAAGCCATATAAACTCGTGCTGCAATAGATAAAAACTATGGGGGCGTAAGCGAACTAGCTTAGTGAGTAATAACTTCCATAACACAATTAAATACAATCATTCAAGCAAGTGATTATTCAAGCGAGTGTATGCATCATACAAATGTGATCAACAAACATATGACCAACCGGAAATCATATGTGGATGGACTTGCGCCCTCCATCCCGGGTTAGCAGATTAATGAATCCTGCGGTACGACGCCGTTTAAGCTCACGGTCAACTAACAATATTTCGTTTTGTGGATCACGATTAACCAACAAATTCGTTTTATGGATCACGATTAACCAACATATTCGTTTTATGGATCACGAAAAACCAACCAATGTGAATGCTCCAACCCCATCATGATATGAATGGATTCAATTTACAATTGAAGTCGAATATTCATTAATTCAATTCTTTTAAGTGACCAACAAGTATTCGCAGACATTCATCATAAGATACTAGCTAATCAGTCAATAGCTTAACACCCGGTTTCGATATTCCTTAAGTTCCAATTCACATATCAGCAGTAGACAACATATATAATTCCCATATACCCCATCATTCATATACAATTTCTTTTTATCTTTACCTACACCACTAGTGCCACTACATTACAATCACATTCATTAATTGAGAGTGGAAGTAAAACTCACTCGGCCATTGGACGCCGATCTTTCTAGTAGTAGTAGTCGGGGGGTAGGGTGTCGTCCTGCTCGAGATCACCTACCAAGCAAGAATAATCCTAATGAGACTCTCATTATGTAACTAAATCAAGCTATACATCTAAACTAGATGGATTCGGATTTCTCGCTATTTGCGGAAGTTCCGACTTAAAACGGCCATAACTTGGTCATTTTAACTCGAAATTTCGCAAATTTTATATCGATCTCTATCTACTTCGAAAGATCTATCTATTTCTAGTATTATTTTCAAGTTTTAAAAATATTAAAGTCACGGAACAGTGGGATCAGTTCTGTTCTGCCATTTCTCAATTCCGAAAATTTTGTTTTGCTTTTGATAAGAAATGTTCCTAGTTGATGATTCATGCATGAATGGTATAGGAATGAATTACTAACATGAATGCCATGTAATGAACTCAATATATGAATGATCATGATGATTTTGTGATAATAAACTCTTATGAACTCCTAAGTGTTGGAAAATTTCATAAAGGTTATTTCTAAGAAGCTATTCTTCCACTTTATACTCCTTAGGGTCTCTTTGACTTTTAATCTTGTAATCCACTTGTTATCTAACTAAAAATAAGTTCTCAAAGTCTATATTAATCATGGCCTTCATTCATGCATAAAAACTCCCATTTTTCATTTGGTAAACATGTCTTTAAACAAGCTCTTTGTAAAAATCCGAATTTTTGAAATTTCATTTTCTTGCATTTTTCTTATGGAAAAACTTATCTAATGAATTAAAAATTGAAGCTCCAATATATATATCTAAGACTTCATTTAGCTTATAAAACATCAAATTTAGGCTTAGATATTAAGTGTTCTTGTAGGCATGAACCTAAATTACGAATTTAACCATTGAACATATCAATATTTTTCATCCTAACTCAACCACTTATTTTACATTCCTATCATGCCTAAACTCATTCAAACTTATGAAAATCATTCTTTCAAGACATCTACTACACATACCCTTCATTTTTCCTATGAAATATGAGTTCAAAAGTGATTTTGGTGGTTTTAAAGGTAGGGTTTCCATTTCATCGAATTTTCAACATTTTATATTTGACAAAGTCCTTCCTTTTTCAATGTTCTTGCTTCTATATATGAATATTTACTATCTAATATATCTATACATACACAAGACTACATTTTTATGATCATTAATGCATGGAAATAAAAATAACTCTATGATAAACTGTTTATGAAGTTGTGAATGTCTAAACTTTAGTCTCTACTATAATAATGTATAAATCATGGATCTCATGGCATGACAACAATATATGCAAGATCTCTACTTTACATGCATGAACAAGTTGATATTTCAAACAAAACTCATTCAAACGCTAGATCCACTTCTTGTGATGGCTTGAGATTCTTGTAGTAGTGTTTTCATGTCCCTTGCTCATGCTCATTGGGATTTAAATGATAAAACACACAAGAATGATCTTATCATTACAAGATTTGGGATGAACAAGACTTAAATACACATACCAATGGAGTCTTGAAGGAGGAAAGAAGAAGAAACAAGTTGGAAAGTGAGAGGAAGGGGGAGGGGAAGTGCTCGGCACAAAGAAGAAAGAAAAGAGAGTTTTTATCTCTTTTACAAAATTTGAAACAAGAAGAAATGAGGAGAGAGAGAGAAATATGTATATATATGAAGTGAATTAGGGTTTTGCTATACCAAATGGAGTAAAAATAATTAAATGGAGAGGGAAACAAGGGGGGGGGGGGGGGTGGGTGCCGCCGGCCACTTCCTTTGTGTGTGTGTGTGTTTTGAAAATTTGATATTTTGTGATTTAGTTAATTAAAATGTAATAAATGTGATAATTGATTAAGAGACAAAATTCATTGGAAAAGAAAATTGAAATGAGTAGTTGTAAGGATGTAAGAATAGGGTATGGGTAGTGTGTAGTGTAGGTTATACTTGTGAATAATAGACAAGACATCTACTTTACCGGTTGTACCGAAAACACGTGAAAAGCTATAACTGTAATTTTTATAGCTCGGAAAATTATGAAATTGATATTATTGGAATCCTTATAAAATTATGGTTCTAATGAATATTCCGGAACATTTTTCTGAATCCGTGGTCCGAGGCACGCTTTTCCGTAATTGAGCTTGGGAAGGCCCGGAATTGAAAAATCCCGAATTTAAAACTTTCAAAGGTTTAAAATGTACTTTAGAACAATAATTTAAGTTCATTTACTTTATAAAATTTCTTTTATTATGAAATCGAAGGAAAGCCGGATTTAGGGTTCCTAGGCTTCACTCACTAGACTCAAACTGGACCGGGTTAGGGTTTCGCTTCCAACTCCCGGGGTTTCTTGACTACTGAGAAAACTGGGGTTTACAACCTCTAACACAAAAACCGGGATCAAGAGAATGGTTTTATGAGAGTGGATATGAGGTCAAGATTGCAAGAGCAGATGTTTAATGTAATAATGAGGATAGTGTCAAGAAAGAGGTATTTTGGGGGGTAGGTGGACAATGGTAATGAGGAGGAAGCAAGGAGGCTTACGGATATCATAGCAGAGATATTTGAACTAAGTAGTATGTCGGAGCAAGGGGATTTTCACCAATGTTGTGCTTGATTGATTGTACTAGGAACGTGAAGAGAATGTTTAGGTTTTTCTTTTTGGACATTACTTAGGGTTAACAAAGTATCTAACAAAAAACTAGAAGGTTTGATCAATAAGAGAAGGAAAATTTTGAAAATCCTGGTAGAAGTGTAAGATCATGATCTCCTATAAATGTCCCTCCTAATGTCATGAATTGTATTACACTCGATAGAAAAGAAGGAACTTTTCTTTTAATTACAGGTGAGTGCCATGTGACACATTAACGGCTTTTTGGACGGGACGTTATAGAGGGTACCATAGGTAAGCTATTTGTCAAGAAAAATAACTCGAGTCAATTCATTGCAAAAATGATAAAACACAAGCGGCTTTTTTGTAATTAACCCTAAAAGAAAACTTGTACATAGTTTTGTTGAATTGGTGTAAGCACGACATAGACATTAGCAAGTTTAAATAGTAGAAATGTATAAAGACATGTATGAATCAAATGGAATTTTAAGCATATAAAAAGTTTTGCTTCACAATTCCTTTCATGTTTTTTTCATTCTTTTCTATGTTACTCTACTAATATGTATCTCAAATTCTCTACTATATTCATAGTGGTGAGAGTGATGTAAATTCTAAAAAAAATTGTATAGCATTTGCAGTACTTTTATTTTTTTTCTAAAAATTAACATGTTTGATCTTACTAGAGTTGAGCAGCAAACCATTTTCTTATGCTAGTATCGCTTCAAAAAGAATAGAATTTTCGGTTTAGTTCAGTATTTTTTTTTTTTTTTTTGGTTGCCTAACCTTAGTTATATATACCTATTATATAAAAATTAGTAAAATTTTGATATATATAAATATGCAAATTATGGATGATAATTATTGTTGAAACTAACCATTCAACTATTTACATGTAAGAATTTTATCTGTATCCACATGTCATGTGCCAATACTCATGCTCTAGCTCATGTTACCCTTCTGCATCTCATTTTGCTTACACCTACCACAATCTCTTATTTATGTCTTACATTCTCAATAGTTAACCTAAAATAATAGGTTATATCTTTGGTCAAGGTAGACCCTAGCTCGAGTCAAGTCCAAATCAAGACTTGGACGAACCCAACAACATCAAGTTTAGGACTTGACATAGGCTTATGGTAGACCTACTTGGTCTACAAGTCCTAACTTGGTTGTAAGATAGAATCCATGGATTTGATAGGCCTAGGTGAGTCTATAACCAAACTTAAAAAAAAAAATGCAAAAGGAGAAAAATTAAAAATTATTTATATAATTATATGACATTTAAATTTTAAACTCTCTTCATGTGAATTTTAAAAAATTATTTATCATTCTCAGCATTTAAAGTATTGTTATTAGTAGCACAAGGAATAAATGAACAATTAAAGCATTTTTAGTTTTGTTTATATAGAAATCTATCCAAAAAAGAAATTATAAGTCCTTAAAATGATGTGGAACTAGATTTTATCTTTTGAAACCAAGCATAATAGGGCAATGCCATTACAAACAAGATCTTTACCTTTGAAGCAAATCATACTTAGAGACTTGTGTCTAAATCACTTAAGAAGCATGCTATAAACTCTAAATGGGTATTTGAAATCGCAATCAACCTTGATCATAATGTTGAATAAGACAAAGGATGTCTTGTGACTAGGGGATATAAACAAATATAAGATATTGGTTTTATGAATCATTTGCTCATATAGCCAAATTAATTATTGTTGATGTTTGCTTGTAATTGTTTCACTACATAATTTAAAACTTTACCAGTTAAATGTTAATAATGCTTCTTTATATGGAGACCTTAAAGAGGAAGTTTAAGTGAACATTCCTTAAGGTTTTGCTAAATATTGGGAGTAATTGGTTTGTCATCTTTAAAATTCTCTCTTGACTTCACAAAGCTTCAAGAAATTGGTATAAAGAATCACTTAGCTATTGCTTTCTACTAGCTTTATTCATATTTCTCCTGATTAATCTTTGTTTAAATTCACACATGGGAAATCTTATCTTGTTGTGCTCATCTACATTGATGATGTAACTATTATTAAGGATAATTTAAATAAGATTTCATAACTAAATCAATATTTAAACACCAAATTTCATGTTAAAGATCTAAGAATACTCATTTTTTTTTTTGCATTAAAGTGGCATGTTTTCTTGATGGTGTGGCTTTAATTTAATGGAATTATGTTGTAGATATGTCAACAAAATGTGGTCTTCTAGGCTAAAAGCCATGTCGTTAACCTATGGATCAATGACATAAACTTGATCTTGATTCAAGAGCAAAATGTCATGATCATGGACAATGTAGGTGTCTATTCAATGATTACAATATATCACAAATACATGTGTAGATATTAGTTATATCATACGCATATTTAGCTAGTTCTTGCATACATAGAGACAACAACATTTCAATGTGACTATATGGATTTTATGCTCAAAATTGCTCTTCATCAGGGCATTTTATGTCCCTTGAATAGTTTGTTATTTCTATAGGCTCATTGCAAAGCTATTTAGACCAGTTACCTTATAACTAGATGATCTATTGCTAGGTATAGTGTTTTTGGGACCCTCACGCATTTCGTAGTGATCAAAGAACACCTATTGTTTGTTGGTCCACAATTAAAGCCAAATATAAAGAAAATGTTATTGCTAGTGTAGCTATTTGGCTTGTTTGTTTGCACTTAGAGTTAGTGTACCTAATTCGCATTTGGTTCAATTGTTTTGTAATAGTCAAGTGACCATATATATTGTTGTGAGTCCTATCTACTAGTATACCAAGTATATTGAGATCGATTGTCATTTTTTTCGACAATATTTTAGTAGAAGCTCTTACTTTCTCAACTAATTTCATCTAATATGAAGCTGCAAATGAGTTGAGCTTATATGAGCTTTTGAAGGCATAGGCTTGACTTGTTAATTTGCTAAGCCAGACTTTTAACGAGCTTAAAATATATAGGGTCGAGCTCGAGCTAAACGAACCTAAGCTTGGCTTGTTTACATAAAAAGTTATATAATTATATTTATAATGTTACATTAATATATATAATTATATTTAATATTATATTAACATATTAATTACTAATAATTACATATAATAAAATAATATTATAAAACAAAAGTTTTGTAAGCTCTTGACAAGCTTCTTCGCAAGCCTAACTTACGAACAGACTCACAAATAGGCTCGTGAGCCTTAACGAGCTTATTCGTAAACTGGCTTGCAAGCTTGAAGCTTGACTCAGGCTCAACTTGTTTAACAAAATGAGCTTTATTTTGAGTTTGAGTTTGACTTGTTTATTAAATGAGCTCAAGTCAAGCTAGGCTTGAAATGAGTCAAACTCAAGTAGCTCATGAGTTGCTAATTTCAATATTTGGTAGAGAAGTTGAGCTTTTTTGTTCTTTATACTTCAACTTAAGGGGAGTAAGGAGAATATTGATGAAATTTTGATTAAAATTATGTTTATGTAGATCCGGCAATATGAATGATTGATGGAGTGATTCATTCATCATCCACAGCTTTATTGTAGGAGTGATTCTCTCATTGTTTGTATCTTGTTTGCAGGGCTATATTTTCGTTTCCTATAGTCTAGAGTCAATATACACAAGCCTTGTACATGTACATGTACATGTACAATTAATTTCAAAAATATTCTAAAATCTTTTCAAAGTGGGAGGAATTGATTAGGAATGATATTATGCTATGAATTCAAGCATAGGTTTTATAGTGAAGGTATCCTTCTAATAGAGAGAGAATGATGTGAACCAAGAAAAAGTCCATATGAAATGATTATCTTATTACATAGATTTCATTTTATTTCTATCTTTAGGAATAGATATAAGATTATCAATATCTTTTATTTGATTAGTTTGGTTCCTTGTCTCTAAGATTTGATTACATTGGTATCTTATTTTTAGGATTAATTTTTTAGGAGTTGGTTAATGACTATTTGATTGAATCAAGATCATAGTACTCATATTTGTCCTCTTTTATATAAATGCATAATATATATATATATATTCTTTTTTTCTTTCTTTTTTTTTTTTATTTAAGTTATGTAATGTAATTTCTTTCTCTCATGGTATGATTCCATCATATCACCCTTGTCATTTTATCGAGAGTAAGGGGCATGTCTCATTCTAGAAAACCTATTCTTCCTGAATCCGGAGCAACAAATTTGTTCAAGTGGTGTTATTATATCTTTTTTAGGTTTGTTTCATTTTGAAAAATATGTATATAATTCATGATATTTTCTTAGTATATTTAATATACTTATTACTTGGACTACAACTTTTTTTTTCTTCTGCAATTTTCATATCTTCCCTAGTAGCTACTGCTTTCTTTTCCTCTTTTTTTTTTTTTTTTTTGGCAGGAGCTTTTGGGGGCTACAAGTGTCCTAATTGATACATGAATTTGCCAAATTTTACAATTAACTACATAAAATTTAAAAATGTTTATTTAATATCTTATAAGCTTTTTGAGATAATATACAATAATCGAATGAGGTAGTTCATTGTAAAAATAAGAAAAGTTCAATTAGCCAATTGTAAAATTTGGCAAATTTTAGTTACTTAATTGTAAAAATAGATAAGATTTAAAATATTAAATTGACATTTTTAAATTTTAAGCAATTAATTGTTAAAATTGATGCGACTATTATCAATTTTTTCCTGAGTTTTTAAAAGTGTAGTGGCAAGATTTTAGATGTTGTAGGAAGTTTGTCGGGGGGCTGTTGACTATCTCAAGTTCAATATCTATTGTCTTTGCTAATGCTAAAGTAGAATACAGTTTTCGGTGGGGAAAAAAAGTAGGAAACAAAAATAAATAAATAAGCTTTATGAGCTTATTCTAAGTTAAAAAAAAAAAAAGGTAAAAAGGAGCTTGTTAAAGTGGAGAAACTACACATCATTATCATGGGTCGGTTTTAAATTGGAAATAGACCCAACCCATTATTAGCAATTCTTGAACCAGAAATCGTCCTATGGAAGGCAGGTCTTAGCGGTTTCAACCCCAAAACTGCCTGACTCGATGGTTTGGGAACTCCTAGTTCAAGAGCCTACTACATAATTAGTGGTATCACACCACAAAATTAAAAAAAAAAGAAAAGAAAATTTGAAAAATAATTGTAATTTAAAAATGAATATCTAAACTATTTTCACGTGAATAATAAAAAAATATTTTCTATTCACGACACCTAATGTGTTATTATCACTGGATGAGATTTAACAAGCTTATTCGTGAGTTTGTTCGCAAGCTTGAAGCTCAACTCATTTAACTAATTGTGCTTTATTTTGAGTTTGAATTTGACTTGTTTATTAAATGAGCTTAAGTCGAGATGGGCTTGAAATGAGCTGAACTCAAGTAACTCACGAGTTGCTAGTTTTAATATTTGGTAAAGAAGTTGAGCTTTTTTGTTCTTTATACTTCAATTCAAGGGGAGTAAGGAGAACGTTGAAGAAATTTTGATTAAAATTATATTTATATATGTATTAGGGCAGTATGAATGATTGATGGAGTGATTCATTCATCATCTACAACTTGATCGTTGGAGTGATTCTCTCATCGTTTATATCTTGCTTATAAGATTATACTTTCCTTTCCTATAGCCTGGAGTCAATATGTACAAGCCTTGTACGTGTGCATGTACAATCAACTTCAAAATATTCTAAAATATTCTCAAAGTGGGAGGAATTTGGGAACAATATTATGCTATGAATTCAAGCATAGATTTTGTAGTGAAGGTATCCTTCCAATAGAGAGAGAATGATGTGAACCAAGAAAAAGTTAATATAAAATAATTACCTTGTTACATAGATTTCATTTTGTTTCTAATCTATTGGGTTAGATATGATTTTATCAATGTCTTTTATTTGATTAGTTTGGTTCCTTGTCTCTAAGATTTGATTACATTGGTATCTTATTTTTAGAATATTAAGTCTTTAGGAGTTGTTTAATGACTATTAGATTGAATCAAAATCATAGTATTCATATTTTTCCCCTCTTATATAAATACATAATATATATTTTTTAAGTAATGTAATGTAATTTCTCTCTCTCATAGAATGACTCCATCATATCGTCCCCTGTTAGTGTAATTTTATCAAGAATTAGGGAGAGGGGGAGAGGGGGAGAGGGGGGTAGAGGGGTATGTATCTTTCAAGAAAACCTAATCTTGTTGAATCTAGAGTAACAAATTTGTTCAAGTGGTGTTATTATATCTTTTTTGGAAAATGCGGAATTTGGTATCCAAACTTTGGACAAAAATTCAATTAAGTATCTAAACTTTTAAAAGTTCAATTTAATACCTAATTGAACTTTTCGTGGCTATATTCACTATCTCATTTAACTTTATTAAGTTCTGTTACTTATGTGTACTTGCAAACCAATCATAGAGTGACACATGGAAATAAAAAAAAATTGAGAGAGAGAGAGGGGGAGAGAGGAACAGAAAGAAAACGCAAAGTAAAGGAAGAACAAAATCTAACCCAGCATCTCTTCATGTCAAATTTTCACAATTTTTGTTGTAGAAATTGTACAAACATGATAATCATATTGATGAAATTAATATATATACAAGTGAATTGATTAAAAAAAGTTAAAAAAAAACATAAAGATTCATCCTCTTTCTTTGTCTAAAATAACCACACCATGTGCAAACTTCTCACTACATTTTAAAAATTTCTAAGCAAAATCGAGAAGAAATCTTGGTGTAAATTGATTTTTAGGCATACAAATTTTCATAAAAGATTAATCTTCTCATCAATATACTTGAAGAACATATTCCACTAAGACTTTCCCTCTCTAAACTCCATGAAAATTTCTTAAACTTATCTTTAAGATAGAGAAGAAACAAGGGTATGGTAGGTTTTGAGTGTTTAAGGGTTCAAAAAGAAGTAATCTTTTATTGAAATCCGTTGTGGAGACATTGAAACGAAGCTTATGTTCAACCATTTTGAAGCTTTGAATCACCACTAATCATTGCCATAGTCACTAAGCCACCACTTAACAATCGCCAACACCAATCATCAAATGACTCAATCACCAACCTGACCTTCATGCTTCGACACACCAACTTCCAGAATTATTCACAACTAACCCCCTCGACTGTGTACACACCACTTCCCTCCTTTCACAATAGAGGATAATTTGAAAAACCAACACAAAGACCATACAGAACAGAACAAAGCACAAACATGAAATACAAATTATTAAGTTTAACATGAGAGAGACAACAAGGAGTAAGTTTTGCTCTATAGAGGTTTTTGTGTATGCAAAATCTCTGATGTTGCCCCTATCTCTCTGATTATTAGAGAAACCCACCTTCTCTCTTTCTTTAGGACAAAAAATATTCAATGGCACGTTGAAAGTAGTTGGGTTCTCTTGTTTCTCTCTCTCTCTCTCTCTCTCTCTCTCTCTCTCTCTCTTTATGTCCACGTTCACTCTATGATTGGTTTGCAAGTGATGGAGCTTAATAGAGTTAAACAGGTATCGAACATAACCACGAAAAGTTCAATTAGGTATTAAATTGAACTTTTAAAAGTTCAGGTACCTAATTGAATTTTCATCCTCGATACCAAATTCGACATGTTCCCTATCTTTTTTTAGGTTTGTTTCATTTTGAAAAATATGTATATAATTCATGATATTTTCTTAGTATATTTAATATACTTATTACTTGGACTACAAAATTTTCATATCTTCTTTAGTTTGTGTTTTTATTATTATTATTATTTTTTTTTTGGTGGGGGTTCTGGGGGCAACAAATGTCCCAACTGCTACATAAATTTGCCAAATTTTGTAATTAACTACATAAATTTTAAAATTGTCAATTTAATATCTCATAAACTTTTTAAGGTAATATATAATAATCGGATGAGGTAGTTTATTGTAAAAATAAGTAAAGTTCAAGTACCAATTTATAAAATTTGATAAAATTTAGGCAATTAATTGTAAAAACAGATAAGATTTAAAATATTAGATTGAAATTTCAAATTTTAAGTAATTAATTATTAAAATTGATGTGACAATTATAAAAAATTTCCAAAGTTTTTAAAAATGTAGTGGCAAGATGTTTATATGTTGAAAGAAGTTTGTCGGGTTGCTATTGATTGTCTCAAGATCAATTTTTATCTATCGTCTTTGCTAATACAAAAGTAGAATACAATCTTTGGTGGGGGCAAAAAAGTATGAAAAAAAAAAAGCTTTATGAGCTTATTATAAGTTAAAAAAAAAGGTCAAAAGGAGCTTGTAAAACTAGAGAAAACTACATATTATCATTGTCACGGGATGGGAGTTTCACTCCTCAAAGAGTTTCCGTGTGGTACTCGACCATCCCTCATGTCATCATTTGATGCTAGTCTGGATGGTAAGTCAGCTTTATCTTCCCTAATTTCTCAGGTTTGTTCTAAGCCCCACATTCTCATAAGGAGTGCTATATTGGCTTTGCCACAGTCTCCCATATGTTTGGGAGGTTAAACTATTCCAACTGGTTTCAACCTACTTCATGTCAGGGATGAGAGTTTCACCCCTTAAAGAGTTTCTGTGTGGTGCTCGATCATCCCTCATGTCATCCTTTGTTGCTAATCTGGATGGCGGGCCAGCCTTATGTTTCCTGATTTCCCAGGTTTTTTCTGAGCCTCACATCCTCATAAGGAGTGTCATCTTGGCTTTGCCATAGTCCCCCATATATTTAGGAGATTTAACAATTCCAATTGGTTTTGATTTGTCTTGATCTTATCAGGAAAGTGGCATTAACTCCCAACCAATTTACTCATAATAGGCTAGACCCGCCTTCAGTGTTAACCCATACCACAAAAAAATTCCTAACACCCTCATCATGAGATAAATCTGTTGTTACCACTACCCATTCTCAAGCTCTCAACCCTTTCTCCACACCTGTTGTCAACATAACCAAGATCATCTCACCAGAAATTTAGGCTTCCACGGGCTTCCTTTCGCCCTCACCTATTCTTCCATCCTCTAAGATCGCCTCTTGTTGAGTTGCCCAACAATAGGATTTGAGCATAAGATCTTGCTTCAACCCTAACTCGTAACACGATTGCTCTCAAGTAAAGATATCCTCACTTTGGTAGCCGCTTCGCTTAAGCTTCATCCACACGAGCTAAATGGAAAACAAGATTAGGATAAAATCTTGTCTCCAAGAGTCATGGCATAACTGCCTTCTAGCAATAATATGCTCTCTTTGGTGGCCGCACCACTTGAGCTTTACTTACACGAACCACATTGACAACAAGAACTACCCATTCTCACTAAGCATACTAGATAGTATTTAAGCAATCTAGGAGCTTTAGCTTTGATAGCAATTGTCATGGGACGAGAGTTTCCTCAAAGAGTTTCTATACGATGCTCGACTATCCCTCATATCGTTGTTTGTTGCTAATGTGGATGGTGAGCCAACCTTATCTTTCTTGATTTTCCAGGTTTGATTCGAGCCCCACATTCTCATAAGGAGTGCCGTCTTGGCTTTACCCAATCCCCATATGTTTGAAAGGCTTAGCTATTCCAATTAGTTTCGGCCTGCTTTTAGCCTTATCAAAAGAGCGGCATTAACTCCCAATCAATTTATTCACGAAAGGTTAGATCCGCCTTCAGTGTTAACCCACACTACAAACAAACTTTCTGCTGATACCACTCACAACACTATATGCCCAAGTTATACCCTCGCAAAGCCCTTAACTCTAGGACTGTGACAATCGTCATGGGTCAGTTTTAAATTGGGAACAAACCCGACTAGTCAATGGCGGTTCTTGAACCATAAAATGCCCTAGGAAATGTGGGGTTTAGTGGTTTCAACCCTAAAACCGCCTAACACGATGGTTTGGGAAGCACTATTTCAAGAACCAGTTGCAGAATTGGCAGTTTAACACCACAAAATTAAAACAAAAAAAAGAAAGGAAAGTGGGAAGAAAAGAAAATTAAAAAATAATTATAATTTTAAAAAAATATTTAAATCATTTTCATGTGAATAGTAAAAATTTATTTCCTATTCATAACACTTAGTGTATTATTATCAATAACATAAGTAATAAATATAATTAAAATAATGTGTTATTGAATTTATATGGATTTTTAACTTAAGTGGGCTTTTCTTTTTTAATAACATGAAACTTGTTTTATGTCTGTAAAATTTTTATTGTATCTTGAATATTTTATAATATTACATTGCTAATATGAAAACTAAAAAATGTAAGTGATTGTATATAAATAAATGTATAATTATAAAATTTCTTTTAATTAATGGGTTATAACAATTAAGTTTAATTATATTTTAAGTTAAAAATTTTTTTTTTATTTTTTTTTATTTTTTAATTTCATCACCGAATTATAGGAACCGGAGTTGCTCTCACGAGTTCTCAAAAACTGACAATTCAGAACTAATTGTGCGCCTGAGTCAACCTATGATGAGAAAAACCCAGATGAAGAAATTGAAATACAAACTCAAAGTCTCGATGTGGGTCCTAGCTTGGACATTATTGGAGCGGATTAATTTGGTTTCTGTATGACATGTTTCAATATTGCACCGTTCTTGTATTGATGAAATTGAGTGGACGCTGGACACAACAATAGTGGAGCCATTGTCCGGTGTCCACTAGCAGATGATGTTGCCTCACTTCACCGTCTTGACTTAAAAGCATTCAAAGTCTCACCGGTGGGATAGGTTGAAAAAATTTTAGACGAAAATTTTTCAACCGTTCAAGTGCTAAATGGACATCATGCATTCAAGAAAAGATATTGAGGACACTAATTATATTTCTTGTTGGAGAGCCAACTGTTTCTGCTTTATGAGTATGTTTGGATGGTCTATTTTTCATCTGTATTTATATCTATATATATTTATATTTTATTTATATTTGATGTATTTGATCTTTTCATGAGAACTGTCAACTTTTTTTTTTATCTATATCTATTTTTTAATAAATAATTTGTTAGAAAAAAGTTTAAAAAAAGTATCTGTATCTGTCTAGAAAAGGTAAACAAACAGACCCATAAATCAGATACAAAGACGAGTTCATCGGTCCTTTCTTTCTTCTTCTTTTTTTCCCCCCATTTTAATTAAAGAAACTCTAATTTAGTGATTAATAGTTTATGTACTTATTTTCTATGTTTTTAATTTTTTTTCTCCCTCTATTTGAATGTTTAATGTTTTCCAACTTTTTATTTCAAAAAGAAATTCTGCCAACTCTATTAAATTGTTTAAGTTCTAATTAATTCATAATATTTAATGTTATAAAACTAAACATTAAGCCCTAGAAGAAAAGGAAAAGAAAAAGACATTTAAATAGAAAAGCTAGTTATATTTAAAAGAAATTTAATTAATATCTTTTCCCCTTTTTTAATTAACAGTAAATTTACCCAATCACATGAATAATATTTTGTACTAATATTTATTATTATTATTGTTCAGGGTAGCATATAAATGGGTTATGCGATTACATGAACGGGAAAAGGAATAAAATATTAATATTTTAAAAATAATTATGAAAACGTTATCGGGAAAAAATTATTCCCGATTTTAGGCAACATGGCCTCGTCTCTTGAAGAGACGAGGTCTCTAAACAAATGAGACCTCGTCTCTTCAAGACCCGTCATACTCTGAGTTCCATACCCCTTTGGCTCCACAGAAAAGACGACCATCACCATAACATGATATGAGAGGGGGTGGGGGGGGGTGGGGGCTCACATAGGTCGAGCCAGACCCTGTCCCGTTCCATCAGTACAGTGCTGCTACTGGACATGAGGATGCTGCAGTTATAGATATTGTTCCATCTACACGGCATCCACATTTGCGTACCCCGTCACCCAGGACGTACGTGAGGTGGGGTAGAGGCCGAGGACAACGGAGGAGGGACACACATCAGTAGCTGTAGTAGATGATAGATTTTATTTATTTTGATTGTTGCATATAGCTTTTTATTTTTTTGTATTGTTTTTGTATGTATATTGTACTCCTTTTCTCTTGTACATTTTAAAAGAACAATGAATCAGCATTTCGTTTCATATTATCTGTTACGAGCCTACAAATTCCCATATTTTCATTGTACTATGCTAACAAACAATCACAATACCACTGTGATTGAATGATTCATATTGGGATTCAGCATGTATTTTTAGGCTGAATGGTATTATAACTGTATTGAATTTGGTTAATGGCTCGTATAGCCATATATATTTCTACTTGACAGGTTTTATACATAATTTTTTGGGTTTCTCAAGTAATAGATTGAATGTTGAGGGGGAATAGCTGACTTCGTCTCTTCGAGAGATGAGGTCATTAAACAAATGAGACCTCGTCTCTTGAAGAGACGAGGTTATATTGCCTAAAATCGAGAATAATTTTTTCTCGATGGCATTTTCGTAATTATTTTTAAAAATATTAATATTTTATTCCTTTTCCCTTTCATGAACACGGACATCGAGAAACAAAATAAATAATGTTACTTTAGGATGTATATGCCTTTTGTTTCTTTTCTCTTGTTTTTGTCCTTTTTTTTTTTTTTGTACTTAATATATGCCTTTTGTTGAGAACGTCCCTTAGAACTGTGATTTATGGTTGTGGCGTAGACCCATATTATAATAGCTTATATTTGTCTGGTCAACCACTTGCTTATCCATTTTATTGTTTTTCTCCTAGAACATAATTAATTGCTCTTCAACTTCAAAGCTGTCATAAACTGAACTGAAGTAGAAAATAGAAAGGTTTGAAATTTTCTAATAAAATTCAATTTGATATGTAAAAAAATTTGGAAAAGCTAATTTAATATTATTTCCTCTTTTCTTGGTGATTAATATCATAATACTTGGAATAAAAAATAAAAAAGAACTGAACTAGAAAGAATTACGATCTCATTACTCGATCTTTTATTCCTTTCTTGGGATGCAATCGTGTAGACAGTTATAGGATTTCCGACATACCTGATTCATTAAAAACCCAATAGAATTGAACTTTATAAGGTTTTAGGGTCGGATTTATATACAAAGTAAAAATTTTATAGGGTTAAGAGGGTCGGATATGAATCATATAATAAACTCGATGTGTATCAGAGAACTCGGTACTATAATTTAAGATAAATAAATAAAGATATTACTAAAGGAAAACCCTATAGGTTACAGGGTTAGGTTTGATAGACTTTATAAGATAGCGGGTCAGATATCGGGTTCATATGATCCATCTGAAACCTGACCTAATTACATCCCTATTCCTTTCTCCCTTTCAAGGATTTGAAACCACTAAAGAGCCTCAACCTTGTTACCCTATCTTTTAACCCTTTCTCTCCATTTATGGTTGCAAACCATTGAAAGAGTCTTAATGATGCATGACAACACGAAGTGATTTTTTTTAATAATGTTATAAATGCTACTTGACTTTTGATAAAATATTAAATAAATACATAAACTTTGAAATTGATCAATTTTGTATTTAAAAAACTTTCAAATTGATTAATTTAGTACTTATGGAGGTACTGTTGGCGTACAGAAAAATCTATTTCAGGTACTAAATTGATCAATTTTTAAAGTTTAAGCATTTAATTGTTTATTTTGCTAAATTTTAGGTATCATTTGTAATATTAACCTTTTTAAAACAAAAAAAAAAAAAAACACATTTCCATTTAGGATATCGATGGAATCGATTATTTTATACAGATAATGAATAACAAGATCAAACTGGTATTGTAGTCCGATCACAAATCAAAAACACGCAATCTCTCATTGGTTGTTAAAAGAGCCGATAGACCTAAGTAAAGATGTTTGCCACGCAATTGCAAAACAATTGGTGGTTTGCTTGGTTGTTGGTGGGATGTAACTAAACATTAAGCCCTTGAAGAAAAGGAAAAGAAAAAGAAAAAATAAAGCTGGTTATGTTTAAAAGAAATTTAATTAATATTTTTTCCTTTTTTTTTTTTCCTTATCAATCGTAAATTTACCCTACCACATGAATAATATTTTGTATTATGTATTATTATAATAGCTTACATTTGTCCGGTCAACCACTTGCTTATCCATTTTATTGTTTTTTCGTCTGGAGCATAATTACTTGCTTTCGAACTTCAAAGCTGTCATAAACTGAATTATAGTAGAAAATAGAAAGGTTTGAAATTTTTTAATAAAATTCAATTTGATATGTAAAAAATTTGGAAAAGCTAATTTGATATTCAATGAAATTTTTCATAACTATTTCTACTATTTCTTCTTTGCTTAGTGATTAATATCATAATACTTGGAATAAGAAATAAAAAAGAACTTAACTAGAAAGAACCATAACCTCATTATCCAGTCTCTTATTCTTTTTTAGGATGTAATCTGATAGGTCATTATAGTATAATTCTATAGCAAACCCTATAGAGTTCAATCCTATAGGGTTTTAGAATAAGGTTTAGAGATATAATAAAAACCTTATAGGATTATAGGATTGGATTTGAATCATATAACAAACCCAATGGATATCCGATAAACTGGTATTATAATTTAGAATAAATAAATAAAAATATTACTAAAAGAGGAATAATGGGAAAGAAGACATGAAGAAACTGCCATTTTTTTACCTCCTAAGGATGCTTTTTCTTTTATATCTATTAGACTATTTATGAATTTTAGAACTTTTAATTAAATTTTGATCAAGTTATGCTTGATATGGAGATTAATATTATTTATTGTCTGTTATATTTTAGTCCCACTAGTAGATTTAATTTAACCATGTTTTCAAGATATTAGATAGTGACAAAAGTAATATATTTATGTTTTTAAGTATTGCATAATAAATGTGGTTTACAATATTTTCCATCAATCCCACATGCATCTTTTTAATTTTTAAATGTATAGGAAACTTGTGTTAGAAGCACTAGCTTTTCTTAAATTTATTATTAAAATTTGAAAATAGATTGAAAAAAAAAAAAGGAGGGTTGTAGGGTTATAAGGTTAGGTTCCAGGTTCTAAATCAAATCATATATGGTAGGTTTGGATATAGCATGAAAACCCTATAAGTTATATGATCAGGTTTGGTAGACCCAATAAGGTAGGGAGTCAGGTTTTAAGTTCATATGATTCGTCCGAAACCCGATCTAGTTACATCCCTAATTCTTTTGTCCCTTTCAAGTGTTTGGAGCCATTAAAAGAGCCTTTACCTCTTACCCTATCTTTTAACCCTTTCTCTCCATTCATGGTTTCAACCTATTGAAAGAGTCTTAATGGTCCGTGAAAAGATGAATGTGTTTCGAGAATGTGTTCTATATTCCGGTGAACATAACTTGAACTAATTTTTTTAATAATGTCATACATGGTACCTGAACTTTAATAAAATATAAAATTACATACACAAGCTTTAAAATTGATCAATTTGATACGTGAATTTTAAAATTGATAAATTTGGTATATGAAAAATTTTGAAATTAATTAATTTAGTACCTATGGAGGTACTTTTGGAGTACACGAAATATTCTTTCAAGTACTAAATTAATCAATTTCGAAGTTTAAGCACTTAATTGCATTTTTTGTTAAAGTTTAAGTATCATTTGTAACATTAACCCCCCCTTTTAAAAAAAAAAAAAAATCATTTCAGATATGGATGGAATTGATTATCTAATATAGATAATGAATAACAAGATCAAACTGGTATTGTGCTTCAATCATAAATCAGAAACACATAATCTCTCATTAGTCTTTAAAAGAGCAGAAAGATTTAAGTAAAGATGTTTGCCACAATTGCAAAACAATTGTGAATAAAAAAAGCTTTCATTACTCATTAAGGTAACAAAGACTTGAAAAACTTAATGACAAACCAACAAAAAAAGTCAAGCTAAATAATGTCAAAAAGGAAAATATTTAATTGCCTAAATAGGCTGAGATAAATCTACTAGCAAGTAAAGTTAATAAAACACAAAAAAATTACCTAAGCATTAATCTACTATAAAACTAATGACTAACTAAAATAATAAGATATAAAGTAAAAAGATTAAAGTTTGAGTCAATGAGTCAATGTCGAAGATAACTAAAATAAATAAAATAAAAGACATCAATAAAAATAAGAAACAAAAATTAGTAACTTGGAAAATCATCTTGCTGTTTGCACTCTTGCGTAGGCAATGCCATAGCATTCATTTCCACATTAATGATATCAAATTCCGTTTGTATAACTGTCCCCTTAATTTCCTTTCTAACGCTCCAGAATTCTGCCTACCAAGATATTATCCGTTTTGGCCACATGCTGCATGATTTTGTCCTTTTTGATGCCAGCACTTTCCGATGGGTCAACCATTATGGGATTGCTATGCACAAAGCACGCTTAACTTTAGTATTTCAGCAAACTCTAAGCTATCATATCAAAAGGCGCCTTTGTAATTAGAGTTCCATAACTTATATATGAGGGGTACTACATACTTCTTCACTTATAGAACTGATGTTTTCATCAGTTTTGTTATGCAGGTCCATAATCACACTAGACAGTGAAGACACACTCCTCTACTTTCGGCTAGTGATTTACTTTGATACCACCTATAACGCCTCGGAACTCTGCCCACTGAGATATTGTTCGCTTTGACCACATGCCGTACAGTTTTGTCCTTTTTGGTATCAATGCTTCCCAGGGGGTCACCCATCCTGGGATTGCTCTACATAGAGCATGCTTAACTTTAGAGTTCCAACCAATTCTAAGCCATTATACCAAAAGGTACCTCTGTGATTAGAGTTCCACAACTTATATATAAGGGGTACCACATCCTTCATCTTCACTAACTTCTTCTTTATCATGGCCTATAAATCCTTTGTACTAAACTTTAACCAATACTGCACTTTACAATTCACTACACCTATGCCATGTAATATTTGTGGCTTCGTCATTTCCTTTAAAGTGATTTTTCTTCCAATATTTATTCAATAAACATAATTAGTATAATTAGTATGATCAAATACAACTTTTTTTTATAAAACCTCATGGCTTACCTAGATGTATATAACAACAACAAAGGTTACAATGTCACAAAAAACTATATCTTTGAAATAACCCAAAGTAGCGATGCAAGCTTATTTTGTCACTTGAATTTCTTTGTTGTAATGAACCAACTTATAAGAATATGAATGATTTGTACCCTTCAATCTCTACTATATTGCAACAAATTCCAAGTTAGAACTTTCACATAATACACACAAGATTTCTATGATCCTAAATTTTGACTTGTAACCCCACAAGTAGATTCCACCAACAACCAAGCAAACTATCCACCGATTTGACCTTAAATTAAAATTCTCTAAGTCTAAGAATTACAAAATCAATAAGAAGAAAGGATTTCACACTTTTTACATAAAACACACCCACCAAGACTCTAATAACAAATGTCGAGTGAAAATGCTAATGCATGTATAAGATGCACTTCTAATTCTTGTGATTATAATTAAAACTATTTTCTTTTTTTTTGTATTTTTGTATTTAACAACTAGAACAAATAAAAAGGATATAAATGGAATCGATTATTTGATATGGATCACAAATAATAAAATCAAACTAGTATTGATTCAATAACATACAATGTGTAAAACTATCACTAGTTGTTAAAAGAAACAAAATAATTAAGTAAAGATGTTCACTGTAATTTCAAAATAATTGATAAAAAGAACTGTGAATAAAAAAAAATCTTTCAATATTCATTAAGGTAGAAGCATCCAATAATCTCAATGAAAATAATTGTCATGAAAGAAAAAACTAGACTCTCAGAATAACATGATTGACACCTTATCCATAGGCTAACACAAATCCCTTGCCCTCCTTTAGTGGTTTCTAAAACAAAAATATCTAGTTAACCAAACATACTTGGATGAATCTACTAACAGTTGAAGTAAATAAAACACAAATTAGTCATATAAACACGAATCTAAGATAAAACTAGTACCTAGCAAAAATAACAAGATATAAACTAAAAAACTTAAAAGTATGAATCAATGCTGAAGATAACTAAATTATATATATAAAGACATCATTAAAATAAGAAATAAAAAGAACATCTTGGAAAATCTTCAATGTGCCAACACTAATGATCCCATGCTTAGCCTCATGCTAACCTTTTTAATTTCATTTTGCTTGCACTAAAATGATGTCTTTGTTGATGCCTTAGATTTTCATCATTTGCCCTTTCTTTAGAAAAAATTGTCCCTTAAAACATTGTTGTTTCTTTGCATCTTGATTGGAAATTTTCTTCTCTTTGTTGAAAGACTTGCTTAATTATAATGACAAACTCCTCTAACCTTTTGTCCCTTTTTAAAATTTAAACCTCTCATACTATACCGCTTCTAAGGTCATTAGAAGTAACATGAAATATGTCCATTCGTTTGGATGGTGTAAATGTTTCAGTATCCATTATACATGGCTCGTCTATCATACTATCTAGGCTTTGCTAACAATATTTGTGCAACATCTAGGGAAGATATGAAAGCTACTTCACAGATAACCATACTAAAATAGTCTCCAATATCTCAAGGAACTCATATCTCTTCATGTGCATGTACTTAAACCTGAGAGATTAACTCTTACAAAGTATATAGCCTCATAGGTAACTTGTAAATTCATTTTTTTCAACAAATTTCTCTAAAACAACACTAGTAAAACTACGTCCATGAATTACAAATTTGCAAGTTCTCCCATGTACCAAATAATAAGCATGAAATAAATTTTCTCTTTCTCATGAGTCTTCTTTAACTTGCTTACTTGTATCTTTTTGTGCAATTAGTATAGAATTTTTCACAGTAGGAATCGATTCTTTCTCCCCCATAACTCCTATTCCTCTTATATTTCATAACCTCCCCTTTACTTGTATTTTTAGAATTTTTATCTTCTATTTTGCTTTTCCTCTCAACCTCAACACCTTTCAATTTTTCCTAATCATAAAAAATCCTCTCTGTCATTTGTTGTTTGCAATCTTACATAGGCAATGTCATATCCTTCTTTTACACATTAATGATATCTAACTTTATCTGTATAATTTCCTCCCTTATGTCCATCTCCACTAACATCTTATTTATGGCATTCAAATCCTTTATACTTTACTCAGATCAATCACACACTTTACATTTCGCTTTGTTCATATCATGTAATACCTACTCCTTTGTCATTTCTTTTAGAGTGATTTTTCTTCATAGATTTGTATGATAAACATTCTTAACATGTTCATATATAATTTTGTTATAAAATTGTCATGGTTTTCTTAGATATATATGACAATCATCTGAGGGTACAATGTCGCACAAAAACTATGTTTTTGGAAAAACCAAATGAAAAAGCCATCCATGCTTGTTTGATCCCTCAAGTTTGCTTACCATACAGAACTAGCTTATAAGAATATGGATGAATGTATATTCCAAAATAAAAATTTCATGGACATTATCAATACACATAAGTTTTCTATGATTCTGAATTTTAACTTTGTTATGAAATTTATTCTTCATAACAATTAATAACAAACGGGTCATATCATGGCAACTTAAACTGGATGGTAGCTAGAGGTCTTATAAAAAAAATGAGAGAGGTCAATGGATTGTTGGGTTTGGTTATAGCATAGGGCCAGACAACTCAATGATTGCTGAACTTTGGGAAATTAAGATTGTTTTGGAACTCTGTTGGTCTAAGAACACTCCCAGATTTATTGTGGACGTAGATAATAAGGTGATTGTTGATTTAATTGTCAAAGATGAGATCATTGTCAACTTCAACTATAGCCTGTTAAGAGATATTAGAGGTTTAATCAAACAAAGTTTGGAGGTAGTTGTTGTTCATATGTATAAGGAAGCAAATAGGGTTGCTAACTCCCTTGTTAATCTGGCCATGTCTCTTCCTCAAGGTTTCCATGAATTTGAATTTCCTCCTTATGTGTGAAGAAGATAGGGGTGTCTCCTTCTCTAGAGCTATTTGTGCTTAGCTTTTCTTTTTGTAGTTTCTGGGCTTTTTCCTCGTTCCTTTTGTAAAATAACAAAATGTCACAACATCACATGTATATTCTACCAACCAAACAAAATATCCACCAATTCTTACCCCTAAACAAAATGCTCTCTAAACCTTAAAGTTACAAAATCAACAAGAAGAAAGGATTTCACACTTATCACATAAACACATGCACATCTAAGATGCACTTTGAATTCAAGTGGGTATGAATATAAATGCCTATTCAATTATGATTAATTGCTATTCCATTCCCTCTTCATCTCGTGTGAAATAAACATTATGGAATTCAGTTGTATGTCAAATATCAAATAGCAATTACTCATGAATTGCTATTACACAAAATAATGAATAGAAATTTATACCCCATCTCATAAATTACAATTAAATGATTTATTTTACATCTTCTCATAACTACTCCAACCTTAGAAATTACATATTACTAATGTTTATCTATAATAAGTGCAATAAATATCTTACTTTTATAATAAGTGTGTAATTGATATTTAACTATTATTTCAATATAAACCCTTATATTTTCTCATGTCAACTAAATATTATAACAACCATGTAATAAATATGATGTCTATCTTTATTACATTCCCCCTTATCCTATGCGGCAAAGTAAACCAATTGTAAGTGTTTTATTCTTTTTTTTTTAATATATTTTTCATTAATGAAGTGGAAAAAATAAAAAAGGATATGGATGAAAACAAATAGTAAATTCAAACGGGTAACAAGAGTCATCAGCCTCATCGACTATAATCATCAGAGACGATATGTCATGAAAGAAAAAACTAGACTCTCCAAATAACATCATCGAAGACTTATTTAAAGGGTTGAAAAAATTTAACCACTAATAATATCTAAGACAAAAATATTTATTTACTTAAATAAGTTCGAGTAAATCTACTAAGAAGTAAAGTAAATAAAACACGAGCTAATTGCATAAACATTAACTAAAAGAAATGTCCTATTTGGTATCTGAACTTTGACCAATCATTTAGGTACCTGAATTTTTAATTTATTCAATTTCATATCCAAAATAAACTTTTCGTGGAGGTAGTGTTTAGGACACGAAAAGTTTATTTGAAGTATGAAATTGAATAAACTAAAAGTTTAGGTATTTAATTTATATTTTCGTCAAAGTTTAGGTACCAATTAGACATTTATCCTAACAAAAACTAATAAAAATAAGAAACAAAATCAGTAACCTGAATAATCTTCATTACGCCAACATTAATGAACCCCATGCTAGCCTCATGGTACTTTTTTTTTTTTTTTTTTTATCTCATTTCGCCTACCGTAACATGATCTATTGATTGAGGCTATAGATTGTCATCATAAACACTTAATTAAATAGCAATATTTATCTAATTGCTAATTTAATTCAATGTGATAATATATATATATATATTATATATATCTGTTTAGAAATGGATCTCTCTATTTACTTTTCCCCAATTTCTCTCAATATATCCATTCTGTTACCTTGCAAGTAATTAATGTCAGAGATTCTAATAAGGAATATGGCATCATAATTATTTGAAAGACATTTCAAACGAAGAAAATCTTAATCATTGTTTCGTAAATTTAAAAAATTGAAGCAGAAAATGGATTATATTTTATTGTTACTTTGTTTTTGTCAAAATTTTTATGTTTACATTTGTTATAATTTATATATAAAGTCCATTAACTTAAAATTTCTACATCATCAATTTAGATGTGAAGGACTAATAACATTTTAACTAAGTAAAAGGAGAAAAAAGAAAAGTCATGAGTTTTACACGCAACCAAAAGACAGTTGAATTTTACAAGATACATATTCCAAAGCAATTTTAAGAGATCATAAAGTAAATTTTGAATTTAAATTTGTACAGCATTTCCTATATGATAAGTTACGAGGAAGAGACTATTATATCCATTTTGGTATCGTTCACCTCGATTTTTACGTACAAGGGATTTTGATGAACATGACCTTTTGACGACTTGAGTTATAACATATGGATTTGCTGGTTGAGCCCGAGGTGATGAGCAGTTTTGCCATCTAGTGTGGACTTAGTTTACCATTGTTTTTATAAAGAGTTAAATATTTAGTTTCATTATTGTCTAAAAGATTATTTATATTTGTTTATAATTTATCAATCCTTTGACCGATAGACTTCAAATAATGAGGTAATTTTTTTATTTTTATTTTTAGGTTTATCACTTATGTTAACAATTTTAGTAAGTAGCTGTTTAAAGTCTTGCTTATTCTTGTCATATATAAAAATACGCAGTGCATTTGAAATTACCAAAAAAAAAAAATGATATATATATATATATATATTAATAAATGAAGAGAAATTTGTTCACAATGCTAGAGATATATTTAGAGTGTCTAAATTTCATCTGTATCTGATTTATTTGATCTGTTTATGAATAAAAATATTTGTTTTTTATTTATATCTGTTTCTTGATAACATTTATTTTTCGGTTTACGCTTTTGCAAATCTATATATTAAATATTACATTCGTTTGTTTTTCTCTTTTCTCTCTCTCTTCCTGAAACGACAATTTCCTTTCCTTCTCTCCCCTTATTGATTTTATCATATTCAACAATAAATTATCAAGAAAACCACAAAGGAGAAAGAGAATCCTCCTTTTTTTTTTTTTTTTTTCTCAAGAATCCTTTGAGAAGCAATCGTTTAATTACAACCTTTGGCATCAAGAAGCGTCAAAAGGCAATAAGAATTCAAGAGCTCTTGGAGTTTGAAGGTAAGTAATCATGAACTTGTGATGTTATAATAGTCAAGTTTTGTAAAATTCAACTAAAAAAGTTATGTTCTTATACTTGTGAATAGATTTCTACATATTGACAAACATCTTGTAAAGTGTAGAAGTGACACTCGTGAGAATAAGTAAGTCCTTACACCTTACACTTTCTTGTTAAATATATGCAAGAAATTAAATTATTTGTATGAATTTTTGGATTGAGAATGATGTTAGTAAGATAGATGGAGTTTCGACGTTGGGATTGGTTTATACGAATATTGAACGCAGAAATTTTGGAGAAAAATGTCTTTGGGGAATGAAAGGACAACTTTGTAGAAAACTATAGAATTTTAGAAGTAGTTTCTGTTGGGAATTTACGATCCAAATCTGAATCGTGCAGAGGAAAATCTTTTTTTTTTTTTTTTTAAATTCCCAATCGGATCCAAGCATTTCAATTAAATCAGAAATAAAAGGGAATCGTGTACGTTTTTATTTTGATGATGGGATCAAGGAGATGCAGATTATACCAACTCCCTTTACCGGTATCCACGCGAATGAATTGGATCTTCATGTGTGCTAGCACGTCAAAAAATTTCGACCTTTGGGAATCCCTTTCTCTTTCTTTCTAGGTTACGAATTTTCTTTTCTAAAATGACGGCCAGCATCAGATGATCAAAAATTAACCTAGAAAGAGAATATATATAGAAGGGTTATGTCCCTTCATATTACCCTGATATATATAAGGGTTATGTCTTTTCAAATTACCCTGAACAAATTAGGGTTTATGTAGAAAGACATATATATCCTTATTATCTTAATTTATTTATTTGTTAATTTTAATTTAATTAAAATCGACAAATAAATAATTAATCAATTCCCAATACGATTATCGAAGATCCATCTTATTCATTCTTTATGTGTGACCCTGTAGGTTCACATAAAATTGGTAGTAGCTCTTAAACATTTTTTAGGACTACAAGACATAATTGGTCTCTAGCAAGACATTATGTCTACCCAATTTTAGTGAAGATCGATGATCCGACTTTACCTACTAACAGTTAGTCATTCAGTCCTTTTGTTACACGATATCTTATAATCAAACATAAGGTGTGGATCAAAACACTCTTATATTGTCTAATTACTTATTTCTTGAATCTAGAGTTTGACTGACTTAAACAAATGATATTGATAACTCTTTGTCAATTCATTCGAGCATGGCCATGCATTTCTCAGTCTTACTCATCAAGAGGCCCGATAAATATCTCTCTCAAATTAATGAGATGAACAAATCCCTTCACTAACACTCACATTCCTCTATATAACATATTGCATGCCCAAGTTTATTCTTGCAATCATCCGATTAAAGATGATGAAGAGATGAATCAAAACATGAAAACTGTTATATATGAATCCATGGTGCCATTAGGTCAAAGGACTCAAACAACATTGTAAAAAAAGAATACTTATTGCATTGATCCATATAGTATTCTTATAATTGGTCAATCCAATACAATACACTCCTGTTTGTATCTATGTGCTGAATTAATATCCCATATCCATGATCAGTAAAACTTGATCATCATACAACAATCATACTAGTCTTAATTCATTATCATTCCACATAATGAGTGACTAGGGATAATTTAGAATAAAGTTATAATTCAGCTTATGGTTCTACTATTAAAGTCACATACTTTAATGACATAAGGTATAACTAAATATTCAAGGAATAACATTACCAAAGTAAATAGGCCAAAAAATAACTTTGATAATTAAAATGACTTGATAACAAACATACAAATGATAAAGAATCCATATGGCCTAGGGCACATAACTAGCAGTTTCGACTCCTTGAAAGATAATCCGAACCACTTTGTAAACAGAATGTCATGGGAGGTACACTGTATAATTTAGTCCAGACTACTTGGGACAGGATAATTCAAACCATTTTGACTTGATTAAGAGCTTTTGCATTAGCTTTGTAAAACTTCCTTTTTTTTTTTTTCCATTTTTCATTGTCAAACTTACTTTGAACGTATTTATAGCCTTTTAAATTAGTGTTTATTCAGTCTAATATTTCGCCAAGGGTTAATGATAAAAGTAGTACTTCAACTTTCGCAAAATATTGAATTAGTACGTGAAGTTTTATTTTGAACAATTTAATATCTAAACAAAGTTTTCTTGGACTTCTTTCATATCTCAAGTTTGGTTTTGACAATTTTGATACCTAAACACAGTTTTCGCAGACTTTTTTCATATCTAGTTTTATATCTTATGCAAATTTAATCAGGTACGAAAAAAGTTCATGAAAATTTTATTCAAGTACCAAAATTGTCCAGAAAAAACTTATTTTAGATACTAAATTATTCAAAACCAATCTTTAGGTACTTAATCGAACTTTTTATAAAAGTTTAGATGCCATTTTTTATATTATCCCCTTCATAAACCTCATTTCACAACCAAAAAAGAGTAATCCAAGAAGTAATGATGAAATATGATTTTGTGAAGTGAGGTTATAGATGGAGAAAATAATGATTAATAAACTATGTTGTACTTATAGTGAAAGTTAAAATAGTTTATCATGATTAAAGATCAGGAATAAAGAGTTTGAAGACTTAGTTACCTTTGAGATTTTAATACCTTGTATGTGTTGTAAAAGTTGGGGCGTGGAAAGGAAAACTTGAGGTGTGATAGGCACTGTCCTTAAGGATAATTCGCCAACACAAATAATATAATGGCGTATCCCCTAGAATTCAATAAGCCCTCTAGATAAATCTAGGTCATAGGAATAGCAAAAATAGAAGGATGATCAAAACCCAACAATTTGGTAAAAAGAAGAAGTAAAGCAGAAAGTGTTATCGATAATTATTTTGGAAAAATGTTTATTAATAAACTTAAAACAGATAAAAACAACCTAGAGAGATATGTGCAACGATTTAATTTAAAATATCTTTTAAAATTAAAAATCACAACGGATGGATAAGATAATTTGAACGTGGCCGAAATATAGGAGCAGTGGAGGTAGAAAACCAGATATTATGGTAACCGACTTTTGAAATGGTCAAAAGACCTGTATTCGGATAAGCTCAAATAAATAATATTATCTGAATATTCTTAAAATAATATTATATACGAAAATAAAATGTTCTTTTGGATCGGGCCAAGACATATGACTACACATGCTGAGGGGGGAGGAGGAGGAGGAGGGAAGGCAAATTCACGAATTTACACTAGCCCGGTCTAGGCTTTGTGCGCGCGAGCCCATACCTTTCCATCAACTCTTTACAAGCCCACAAAGAGAAGGAAGTTAATAAATAAGAACAAGGAATAAGATCAAAGGAATGTGGGACTTTTCCTTTTGAAATATACATATGTACCACAACACACAATAATCCCCCACATATTTCAAAAGGATAAAAGATGAAGAGATAAAAAGAAATGCTGGGTTTCCTCAAATGAGTATTATGCCTCGAATCTGGTATCTTTAAGATTATGAACCAGACCTAGAATAATGAGATATAACTTGCAACATAAATGGTGAAGCTTAAAGCTTCTATGAACCAAGAGTTTTTATTGTAAGCTAAAATGCTCATTAATCACATTATACTCCATAATTTTCTGCTATTCATCGCAGTTTTGTGCTAATAGGCCATGCACGTGCCTGGTTATTTATGAGTGCTCTAGAGATTTAGCCATAACTCTCATAGAAATGGCCTCACTTCACACTCATATAGATCATTCCATCAAGTGTATACTGCAGAATGCACCATCTTTAAAGGATATGGAATTTGATCAAGAGCTTTGCTCAACCTCTCTTTCTTTGCAGTTTAGCACTACACACGCCATAGGAGGGACATCATTTATTAATGCTACACAAATCAAGCAATGACTTTTTATTACCCATATGAACCTATTTCATGGAATCTCCAATCACATAGGTTGGGTTACCATCATTGCTGATACTTCAACATAGCTTTAGTTCCATACCCCTCGATGTTTCATTTATTAATTTTCTCCCTAAAGGTTTAGTCAGAGGATCGGCCAAATTCACTTCTGACTTCACATAATCTATTGGAATAATTCCATCTTTTAGTAGCTGCTTTACTGCATCATGTCTCAATTGAATATGTCTATTCTTTCCATTGAAGGTCTTATTCTTGGCAATAGATATTGCCGCTTGACAATCACAGTGCATAGATATAGAAGGTGTAGGTTTTAAACCTAATGGAATATTTGCCAAGAAGTTTCTTAACCACTTAGCCTCATTACCGGCCAATTCTAAAGCAATAAACTCTGACTCTATAGTAGACTTAGCTATGATAGTTTGTTTGGTTGATTTCCATGAAATTTCACGACCCCCAAGGGTGAATATATAACTACTAGTGGATTTTGTCTCATCTGAATCAGAGATCCAATTGGCATCACTGTATCCTTCTAATGCAGTGGGAAATCCACTATATAGAATATCATAATTCATAGTAACTCTCAGATATTTCATTAGTTTGACCAACGCAGTCTAATGATCATAACCAGGATTATATGTATACCTGCTCAATCTACACACAACATATGCTAATTTGGGTCTTGAAAAATTCATTAAATGCATCAGACTTCCAATTATCTATGCAAACTCAGATTGAGCAATGGTATCACCTCTGTTTTTCTTTAATTGAGTATTAGCATCATAAGGGGTGCTTACAGGATTGACATCAAAGTGTCCAAACTTCTTAAGAAGTTTCTCAACATAATGCTCTTGTGATAGCATGATATTATCATTCTTCCTTACGATTTTAACAGCCAAAGTAACACTTGCTTCATCCATGTCTTTCATATCAAATTTAGAAGCAAGAAAAGACTTTCTTTTATGCACTACATCAAGACTAGTACCAAATATAAGCATATCATCTATCTATAGGCATATGATAACACAATCATTATCAACAAGTTTTGTATAAACATATTTATCAACTTCAACAGTAAAGAAACCATCTTTTAACAAAACTTGGTCAAATTTTTCATGCCATTGTTTAGGCGCTTGTTTTAGACCATGCAATGATTTAAGAAGTTTACAGACTTTCTTTTCTTATCTTGGAACAATATAACCTTTAGGTTGCACCATATAAATTTCTTCTTCTAAATCACCATTCAAAAAGGCTATTTTTATATCTATTTGATGAATAGAAAGTTTATAAATTGAAGCTAAGGCAATTAAAACTTGAATAGAAGAAATTTTAGTTACATGAGCAAAAGTGTCAAAGTAGTCTACATTTTGCTTTTGAGTAAAACCTTTTGCAACGAATCTGGCTTTAAACTTATCAACTAAACCATCAAGATTTAATTTCTTTTTAAAAATCCATTTACAGCCAATGAGTTTAGCTCCATGAGGTAAATCTACCAATTCCCATGTTTTATATTGTAAAATAGAATCAATTTCAACTTTCATGGCTTCTTTCCAAAAAGGTGCATCAGATGAGGAAATTGTATTTGAGAAAGTTAGTGGATCATTTTGAATAAGATAAGTATAAAAATCATTTTCAAAAGAATATTCTTTCCTTTGTCTTTTATTTCTTAAATATTCATTTCCAGAAGCATTTTCAGAAGCATTTTCAAATGATGGTGTATTTGAAATATTTTTAGATTTTAAAGGAAAAACATGTTCAAAAAACTCTGCATTTTTTGTCTTAGCAATTGTACTGCAATCCAACACATCCCTTTTTAATACAAGAAATCTATATGCAGCATTATGTTCAGCATAACCAATAAACATGCAATATGAAGTTTTAAAACTTAATTTTCTTTTCGTAGGATCAAGAAGCATAACTTTAGCGAGACACCCCACACTTTCAAATATTTCAAATTAGGAGAATAACCTTTCCAAAGTTCATAAGGTGTTTTTCCTGTTTTCTTATAAGGTATCCTATTTTGCAAGTGACATGCAGTTAATATGGCTTCACCCTAAAGATTTTCAGGTGCATTAGAATTTACAAGCATACAATTCATCATTTCTTTTAATGTCCTATTTTTCCTTTCAACTACTCCATTAGATTCCGAGGAATCAGGTGGAGTTATTTCATGTCCTTCCTTTTCACAGTGTTCATTTAGTAAAGTATACTCACCACCTTGATCTGATCTAATTCTTTTAATTTTCTTATTTAATTAGTTCTCCACTTCTGCTTTGTATATTAAAAATATGTCAAATGCCTCATCTTTATTTCTAAGCAAGTAGACTTTAGAATATCTAGAAAAATCATCTATAAAAGTTACATAATATCTTTTACCTCCTTTAGTCATAGTTTGCTTCAAATCACCTAGATCAATGTGAATTAAATTTAATAATTTAGATTCTCTAAACACAGATGCACATGTTTTCTTAGTTTGTTTAGATTCAACACAAATTTCACATATACTCATGCTTGAAGAATTAATATTAAAAATTAACCCAACATATTACATTTTCTTAGTATAAGATAAACTAACATGTCATAATCTACCATGCCATAAATCACAACAATCAATCAAGTAAGCAGAAGAAGTAACATTTTCATTCATAACTTTAGAAACATTAAGTACAAATAAACCATGACTACAATAACCCTTGCCAACAAAAACATTATTTTTTGTCATTACAACTTTGTTAGACTCAAATGACACTTTCACTCCCACTTTTCCCAACAATGCTACTGAAATCATATTGGTTCTAATGTTGGGAACATGTAGCACCTCATTCAGAGCCAAAGTCTTGCTAGATGTGAGTTTGAGAAGAATCTTTCCTTTCCTAAGAACTTGGATAGTTCGAGAATCAGCAAATGCACAGATTCTTCTCCTTCATCAACTTTTGCAAAAGTCATGAATGCATCTTTATTTGCACAAATGTGCTTAGTAGCACTAGAATCTATGACCCATTCTTTCACACTAGTCACTATGTTCATAGAAATGACCGCAGCAATAATATCATCTGCTTGAACCAAATTTGCTTTTGGTTTAGCAGGATCATCATTTCTTCCCATCCTCTTCTTGCATTGAGATGCATGATGGCCAAGTTTGCCACATACAAAGCAATTGTCTCGCTTCTTAAAAGTGGGATCACTAGCTCTGGGCTTGTAATTAGGTTTCTTTTCGTACCTTTTGTATGACTTGTGAGGTTTTTGATCCACCAAATTCCCCTTACTTGCAATCTCAGTTCCTCTGACGGCCTAGGATTTCTTTCTATTGGTGTCCTCGATGATGATGTGGGTGATGAGATCAACAAGCGAAAGTTGCTTGTGCTTATGCTTAAGCTGTTGTTTATAGTCGCTCCATGATTGAGGCAATTTCTCAATCAACAAACCAACAGTAAACTCCTCCTGCAGATTAATGCTTTTTGATTTGAAGTCCTGTATCAACTTATGATACTCATTGATCTGCATTTTAATATATTTGTCCTCAACCATCTCCCACCTCTAGTATTTTCCAATAACTAATTTCTGTTTCCCCGCATCTTCAGCCGTATATTTGGCAACCATGGAGTCTTAAATCTCCTTTGCATCCTTATAAGAACAGTAGATATCGAACAACTCATTAGATAAGGTGCTAATGATGATGTGGCGATATACCTTGTTCGCATGAACCCAGAGCTTCATTTGTTCAAACGTGGTATCTGTTGGTTTTGCATTCGTAAGAGCATATGCAATACCGTGCATATCTAAACTGAGAATATACGTTCCTGCCATCTTTTAAAATTGTCTCCATCAAAGATTTCGTTCTTCAATATATCTGAAAATGGCTTAACAAATGGAACGGTTGGCAGGACAGGGATAGTGCCGTTTGGAGCAGGGTCATGAACAGTAGCGGTGGCAATGGTGACAGCCGGAGGGGTAGGATCAGAGGCCATGGGTAATTATATAGAATGTTGTAAAAATTAGGGCGTGAAAAGGAAAACTTGAGGCGTGCTAGGCACTATCCTTAAGGATAATTCGCCAACACAAATACAATAATGGCGTATCCCTTAGGATTCAACAAGTCCTCTAGATAAATCTAGATAATAGGAATAGCAAAAATAGAAGGATGATCAAAACCCAGCACTTCGATAAAAGGAAGAAGAAGTAAAGTAGAGAGTGTTATCGATAATTATTTTGGAAAAACGTTTATTAATAAACTTAAAACGGATAAAAACAACCTAGAGAGATATGTGCAACGGTTTAGTTTAAAATATCTTTTAAAATTAAAAGTCACAACAGATGGATAATATAATTTGAACGTCACCTTTTGAAATGGTCAAAAGACCTGTATTCGGATAAACTCAAATAAATAATATTATTTGAACGCGCGTGCTTGGCCAGAAAGGGGGGGGGGGGGGGTGTGTGTGCGCGCGGTAGGGGAGGGTGTTACAAATCCACGAATTTACACTAGCTTGGCCTAGGCTTTGTGCTTGTGAGCCCATACCTTTCCATCAAATTTTTATAAGCCTACAAAGAGAAGGAAGTTAATTAACAAGAACAAGGTATAAGATCTAAGGAATGTTGGACTTTTCCTTTTGAAATATACATATATACTACAACACACAATAGTATGTATGAACTTATTTAATATATGATCTAACAATTGTTTGTTCATGTGATTTTTGTTAATAGGTAAAGAGTACCTAAACTATTAACAAAACATCTCGATTATCTTTTTTATCCTTGTGATGGAATACCCAACATCGTATATATATATATATATATTATATTTATATGTATAGTAGGATATGGACTTATCCCTATGATGGTTGTAAGACTAAAAATTCAAGATGCTGAATTGTTACTTATTGCATTGCTTTTATGCACATGTGTTTGTGTTATATACATATTATGCTTTGACTTAATTCTTTATCTTTTTAGGTATATAAGGTGATGTACGGTTTATGATATCATTAAATATGACTTATTGGTGGACTTTGGGAGATACTAGTGCTAAGGTTTGTTATAAAGATCTATAATAAAGATAAGTGTAATATAATGAGAGGCGAGCTAAAGTTTGTTTCTATTTTTCATGAGGGTGGATTTTACTAATGTCATATGGTTTGTTAGTAGTGTTAGTGGAATTATGAAAGTATTGATATTGTAAATACTAATTGTGATTATTAGTAGGTTCTAAGTATTAGTGTGTCTATACCCGTTGTGAGCACCTGAAGGGTTGTAACCCCTCGATATATGGGGATGACATCATCTACCACATTCAGAAATGCTGAAAATATAGATCTAATAATAAGTTGGACCAAAATAAGATATGTAACATCTTAGAGAGGGTTAATATAACTTGTAATGAGATTATACATCAAGAAAAATAGTGAGATTCCCAATTATATGAAATAGGAGAAAAGAATCATGATAAATCAAACATGGCATAAAAGTGAAATGTTTCATTTCACAATAGTTATGTGACTAGATCAGTATATACTTATTCAATATACCTACATGCAACAAATGTCATAGTTAAAAAAAAAAAAAAAAGGAAATTGCTTAAAATTTTAATATACATAATCTTTTGTGCATAGTTTACGAGGAGCATATGTTGACCTAGACATAGGTATGGTTCAATTCTAAACCAAGAACCAAATCGGAACTAGATTGGTTGGGCGGTCCAACCGACTAAGAAACTACCGGTTTTTTAGTTCCTAGGTGGTTCTTTGGTCTAGAACCAAGTATATCTAGCGGTTCCAATCGATTCCATTGAAGAAAAAAATAAAAGTAAAAAATTTTAAAAATAATATTAAATATATCATTATTAATATTTAAACTATTTCATATAAATAGTAAAATTTATTACATATTCATAGTATTTAATGTGTTATTATTAGCATGTATGATTTAGTTTATATACATTCCCCTGAAACCAAAATCTCTTTCCTGAATAATGTATTTTGTATTGTAATTTTCTTTTCACCTTCTATAGTATTTTGCAATCTTATATTACTTACTACAGTTGATATTAGATTTGTGTATATATAAACAAATGCATATCCTAAGCAAATTTTTTAAACTTTGGTTGAATAAATTAACAATTTTAGGCGCAATTATTATTTTGAGTTTAAAATTTTATTTTATTTATAAATAAAATTCATTCATTCATTTTTTTTTTAATTTTTACTTGAAAAAAATGGCGATTCTATGGTTTTAAAACCGGAATCAAGAATTGCTTATTCCTCAATTTCAAGACCGGAACCATGCGAGAAGGTTCGGTTCCAGAATTGTGGCAATGTTTATGTCGACTTAGTATATTCATGCATCTCCCTAGGGATGTACATTTTGGCAATGTTTTCTTTTGTTTTCTTTGAATTGAGTTTTACTTTTATTTGTATATAATATGTATCTAGTCTATTTGATTTGTTTATAAGTAAATATTTCTATTTTTTATTTGTATATGTATCTTGATAAACAATCTATTCGGAAACAATAATAATAAATGCTAAAACGATAAAAAATCAACAAACGAAGAACACATTGACTATGTCATTGGCTCATTGCTATTTTTTTAATGACATAAGGACCCATTTGGATTGTTAGAATTTTATCGGTATTTGCATTTATATCATACCAACATTTACAATTTATCTATATCATATTGATATTATTGGTTTTATTGGGTCAATTTATATGTAAAACTGTCAAATTTTCATTAATATTAATTTGTTGATAAAAATCTATTTGAGAATGATATCAAAATAATCCACAAATGATGAAACAAACACTCAAACAGGGCCATGCCTGGTATTTTGTTTTTCAAAGACTTCCGTTACACCAGCTCTCCTATTTTTCTGAAGTTTAATATACTAGAGAAAAGTAAGTATGCTGAATAGTATTCTTTTAATATAATACTGTATAACAAAGTTATTCCATTTCCAACGTGCTCTGTACGTTGGCTATCCTAAAAATGGTATCATTTTGACATGTTATATAAAGACATAGTATATGGAAGCCAGCTAAACATATAATAATTGGTAAATCTTATGAACAGATGGGACCTTCATTAAAATAACCTAATTACCTAATCAAATCTGTATGACTTTTGTTTTACCAAACATAGTGAAACCACCAATCTTGCCCAACATATATTTATGACTTTTCTTATGTGTTTTTAGATGGTTGGCTTGGCTAGTCTGGGTGGACCACTGAGCAATGAAATTGTTCCACTTGAAGACAATATCATGGTTGCGAAGCGAGCAAAATAGTCAAGGAAATGGATCCACCACGTATTCTCGTTTCTGTACCATAATCACTATTTTTTTTTCTTTTTTTGCTTTTCTTCGTTTTCCCAAAAAAGGGAAAAGGCAAATAAATAAATAAACTTGGCTTTCTTTCCCAAGCTGAAAAACCTTCTGTTAAGCCTATTATAGAGGCCCGGTCCACACAGACAAAAGAAGTCCTCGTGTTAGGGTTTCCACACTCAGAATTCTCACTCAGGTAATTTGCTACTCACTTTCCTCTCGTGTTTTCTTTACTTACGATCTCAAACTTAGGGTTTTTTCACTTTCTACTAATCTCCTTTGTAAATCACAATGATATGTTTTCTTTACGAATTTCTTCTTACAATATCTCTTCCTGCATGTTTGTTAACTGGCTAATGGATTGCTTTGTTTTGCAAGGTTGACATGGGAACTAGGGTTTCGAGAATTTTGGGGCTTTCACTGGATTCGAGTTCCAGGAGACTCCTAAACACTTGATTGTTTAATTTGGGGTAAAGAATGATCCCCTTACTGTTGTATTCTTCTATTTATACTTTCTCATGTGTATACATGCTATTCTGTTAAATCATTGCTTTCTAACTACTATTCTGTTTGTAACTATTTATACTGTTAAAACTAACACACTAGTTACAATACATGAATCTACTTTATTTTCCTTATGCATCATACTGTGGAATCTTCAAGTGACATAGTCTTGCAAATATTTAGGCTTCTTGTGTGTTCTACCATCTGGGTCATAACACGTTGCTCCTCTATTGAAAAATCCACCTTGTCCTCAAGGTGATAATCTGGAAAGTCCTATGAAAATCCTGCCAATCGACCCATGTTGCCTCTTCTGTGGGTAAAGATTCCCACTGAACCAAAACTTGCAAAAACTCTTTGCCCTGTCGTAACACCCGTCTTGAATCTATAATAGCTAAAGGTTGAACAATAGGACAATTGTCTACAGATTGCAAGGGAAGGGGTACCTCAGTACATGTTCTACCTTCAGCTTTTTTAAGAACTGAAATATGAAAGACAGGGTGTATACGAGAAGTACTAGGAAGATCTAATTTGTATGTCACTGCTCCAATCTTCTGTAGTACCTTATAAGGGCCAAAATATCGTCGAGACAGCTTATAAGATAACCTATTGGCAAGAGATGTTTGCCTATAAGGCTGAAGCTTGACATACACCCAATCGCCAATGCTAAATTCTTTATCAATCCTCTGCTTATCAACTTGAAGTTTCATTTTCTGCTGTGCTTGCAATAAATGAGACTTAAGCTGTCTTAAAACCTCATCTCTAGTCCTCAATTCATGATCCACAGCCTCATTGGAGCTTGTCCCTTGTACATAAGATGGTACAGTAGGAGGTTCTCTGCCATATAAAGCTTGAAAAGGTGTCATTTGAGAACTGGTATGGAAACTGGTATTAAATGAAAATTCTGCCCAAGGTAGAAATTTTGGCCATTGCTTAGGATTATCCATAACAAATGACCGGAGGTATTGTTCCAAACATCTGTTAAATACCTCAGTCTGACCGTCTGTCTGGGGATGGTAAGCAGAGCTCATCTTCAATGTAGTCCCACTGAGTCTGAATAAGTCTCCCCAAAATCTGCTCATAAAAACTCTGTCTCGATCAGATATAATGGTCTTTGGTATGCCATGTAACTTGACCACCATGTCTACAAATAGCTTGGCCACTGAAAAAGTTGTGAAATGAGCTGAAAGACACCCAAAATGGCAGTACTTGGTTAAACGATCAACCACCACTAGTACAACAGAATATCCATTTGATAGTGGTAATCCAATAATGAAATCCATGGAAATATCCTCAAACACATTCTGTGGAATGGGTAGAGGCTGAAGCAACCCGGATGGGCATGTTGTCAAATATTTCACTTGTTGACAAACATGACAAAGCTTCACAAATTCTTCCACGTCCTTTCATTCCTTTCCAATAAAAGGAGGCACTTATTCTCTTAACAGTCTTCAGAATGCCCAAATGCCCTCCAATTGGTGTTGAATGGAATTCCATTATTAATGAATTAATAATGGAAGAATGAGAAGGAATATAGATTCGACTTCCATAATATAATAGTCCCTCCCGATGAATAAGTGGTACAGGTACTATCCCCTATCCTTGTTGTACATCAGTTGACAATTTGTTCCAATCTTTATTCTCTTGATATTCTGTTTTAAGTAGTGTAACAAAGTCCAAAGAGATTAAAGATATAGCAAAACACTGAGATTGATCTGAAAAACGTCTAGAGAGTGCATCAGCCACCACATTCTGTGCACCTGGTTTGTAGATAATCTCATAATCATATCCCAATAATTTGACCAAGTACTGCTGTTGTTCAGGAGTCTGAATGACTTGATTCAAAGCTTCCTTGAGGCTTTTTTGATCTGTACGAATGATAAAATGGTTGCCTAATAAGTATTGGCGCCATTTTTTAACTGCTTCCACAACAGCTACCAATTCTCTCACATAAGCACTCTGTTTCTGCATTCTTAAGGAAATTTTTTTACTGAAGAATGCAATTGGTTGGTTGCCTTGATGCAAAACCGCTCCCAATCCTAAGCCAGATGCATCAGTATCAACAATAAACTGCTGTGAAAAATTAGGCAAAGCGAAAACTGGAGTCTGAGTCATAGCTTGCTTCAACTAATCAAATGCTTGAGTGGCTGCATCATTCCACTCAAAAGCATGCTTTCTTAACAGATTTGTCAATGGTGCAGCAATGGTAGCATATCCCCTGACAAATCTTCGATAATACCCTGTTAATCCCAGAAATCCCCTCAACTGTTTTGGATTTTCTGGTGTAGGCCAATCCAACACAGCTTGTATTTTAGTTGGATTAGGACTGACTCCTATTGCATCCACAAAGTGTCCAAGATATTCAACTCTATCTTGAGCAAATGAACATTTAGATTGCTTTAAATAAAATTGGTTATCTTGTAAACACTTCAAAGCAATTTCCAAATGCTGCCAATGGTCTTCTAGTGTCCTGCTATATATCAATATATCATCAAAGAACACAATGAAAAATTTTCGCAAATAAGGTCGAAAAAGAGTGTTCATAATTGCTTGAAATGTAGCCGGTGCATTGGACAAACTAAAAGGCATAACCATGAATTCATAATGCCCTTCATGAGTCCTGAATGCTGTTTTGTGAATATCCTCAGGTAGCATTCTGATTTGATGATATCCTGCTCGTAAATCCAATTTTGAAAAAACTATTGCCCCATAAAGCTCATCCAACAATTCAGCTACTGTTGGAATAGGAAATTTGTCCAACATAGTGGCCTGATTTAATGCTCTATAGTCCACACAAAAACGCCAAGATCCATCTTTTTTCTTTACCAATAATACTGGAGAAGAAAAAGGACTTATGCTCGGTCTGATCACCCCTGAATGCAACATTTCCGCAACCAATTTCTCAATTTCTGCTTTCTGATAATGTGGGTATCTATATGGACGAACATTCACTGGTTCAGTCTCATTTTTAAGATGGATGCAGTGTTGAACATCCCTTAATGGTGGCAGTGATGATGGAGCTTCAAACACATCATGAAATCTGCCCAATAATGATTGTAAATCATTACTGCTGGTGGTATCAATAGGTGAATCTTGTTTCTGAGCCATCAAACTAAACATACAAGCTACATTGTCAGATTGCACCAATTTATGTAATTGGTGATGTTGAATCTGTTGGACCTCCACTGTTGAATCTCCTGTCAGTTTCAATCTTTTGCCCTTATACCCAAATTCCATGGTCAAAGCAGCATAATCCACTGTGATAGGTCCCAAAGTAGTCAACCATTGAATACCCAATACTAATTCAGCCCCTTGAATCGGAAGGACATAGAAATCCACTAAAAAACACTCATTATTCAACCGTAATTGCACCTTCTGACACATAGCCTGACAAGTGAGACGTTCCCCATTGCCAATCATAACAGGAAATGAAGTAACAGCAACCATTGGTAAATTCAACTGTTTGGCAACGTTCTCTTGCATGAAATTATGTGTACTCCCAGAGTCAACCAGAATAGAAACAGATTTGGCTTTAATAATCCCTTTTAAACGGAGTGTCTTAGGTGCAAAAGCACCAGATAAAGCATGAAAGCTAATTTCAACATTCGAATCATGTGCTGTTTCTATTTGCTCATGCAAAAGATCCTCTGTAATCTCATCTTCATTATCTTCATGTGTATCCGGTTGAATCAGCATAAGAAACTTAGCTTTACAAATGTGATCTTTATTAAATTTTTCATCACAATTGTAACAAAGTCCCTGTTCCCTTCGAATGGCCATTTCAGATTGTGACAATTTTTTGAAAGGTAAAGTTTTTTTAGAATTATAGGTTGGTTTAGAAGAAGATGTCTCTGAATTTTTGTAAACAGGTTTGTTGTGTTTAGAAGGAATAAAATTGGACTGAATAGATTGTGTGGAAGAATTGGATGGAGTTGTAGGGTTGACAGTAGATGATTTTGTTGTTAAAGAGAGGAGACTGGAAAGTTTAGATTCATGTAGTTTGGCTAAACTCATTGCATCAAGAAGACTGATAGGTTTGGATGCTTGAACTTCATGTTTGATTAAGGGTTTAAGACCCGAAATGAAACAACTTTGTAAAAATGGTTCTGAAAGGCCAGTTACTCTATTAGAAAGAGTTTCAAAATCATGTTGATACTGAGATACAGATCCAGTTTGCATTAACTTGCTGAGTTGTCCTTGGAAATCCTCAAAAAGAGAAGGTCCAAAGCGCAATTCTAGAGCCTTAAGAAAAGCAGGCCAGGAGGTAAGCAATTTATTTCTATCTAACCATTCATACCACTGTTCGGCTTCATCTTCCATTGCAAACGCAGCTAGTTCTAACCTCTCATTTTCAGGTATGTGATGAAAATTGAAAAAGCGATTCGCTTTAAAGATCCATGGTAACGGATTCTGACCTGAAAACTTTGGAAGCTCCAATTTGATGTTGGCTAGAAAATTAACACGTGATTCTTGAGAATGTTGGTCGGAATATGATGTCACCATTCCCCCTGATGCAGGCGGTGAATTGGTCTGATTCCTCATTTGCAATCTGACATATCGTAACATTTCTTCCAAATCCGTTCCCATCTTTTCCAAATCCGCTCCCATCTTTTCTTGCTGTTTTTGCATTTGCGATTGTTGTTGTTGCAGATCAGCAATCCTGGTATCATGATTCTGCAATTCTTCCAACATACGATTGCTACGAGTGCCATCCGCCATGATCAAATCAAGACAGCAAAAAGAAAATCAACGAGAGCACCAAATGTTAAGCCTATTATAGAGGCCCGTCCACACAGACAAAAGAAGTCCTCGTGTTAGGGTTTCCACACTCAGAATTCTCACTCAGGTAATTTGCTACTCACTTTCCTCTCGTGTTTTCTATACTTACGATCTCAAACTTAGGGTTTTCACTTTCTACTAATCTCCTTCGTAAATCACAATGATATGTTTTCTTTACGAATTTCTTCTTACAATATCTTTTCCTGCATGTTTGTTAACTGGCTAATGGATTGCTTTGTTTTGCGAGGTTGACATGGGAACTAGGGTTTCGAGAATTTTGGGGCTTTCACTGGATTCGAGTTCCAGGAGACTCCTAAACACTTGATTGTTTAATTTGGGGTAAAGAATGATCCCCTTACTGTTGTATTCTTCTATTTATACTTTCTCATGTGTATACATGCTATTCTGTTACAAATCATTGCTTTCTAACTACTATTCTGTTTGTAACTATTTATTCTGTTAAAACTAACACGCTAGTTACAATACATGAATCTACTTTATTTTCCTTATGCATCATACTATGGAATCTTCAAGTGACATAGTCTTGCAAATATTTAGGCTTCTTGTGTGTTCTACCATCTCGGGTCATAACACCTTCATTGTCTAAAGAAGTAGTACATGGTGGATAGAACACGGTGCTTTATCTTTATCCATTATTTTATATGTATTGGTTTTTTAAATTTTAAAATACCACCTTAAAACCTATTCTTCCTAAAATTTACAAAATATAAAGTGTCATGTACACCCTTTAAATTTTCTATTATATCTCTATAATATTAAGATTATAATGTTGTAAATTTTTCACAACATGAATCTGTTAACCTTCCGATCATATATTGTTCAATCAAATAACATAAAGGCACACACTTTGAATAGTGATAATAACGAAATTTGCCTAATATAATAACATGTAATACGCTATGGACAAAGTCACATTGTAAAAAAAATGTGGCAAATACAACGTCCATGAGTAAGGCTTATCCTACATCTAGACCATATAACAATCTATTAAAAAGTTAGATAAATGTTAAATTTGATTCCTTAATTTTATCAATTTTTATAATTAATTACGTGAAGTTTACAAGTGTTAATCTAATACTTATAAACTTTTTAAAGTCACTTATAGTATCCAAATTAGATAGTTAATTATAGAAATAGGAAAAATTTTGGTAATAACAAAAATCAGCAAAATTCAGGTAATCAATTGCAAAAATGATAAAGATTTAGGTATCAAATTGAAATTTTAAACTTAAGATATTTTAATTGCAAAAATATGTATAGTTTATGTATCAAATGTGATATTTACTAATAAAGGAAGGTAATGCATTTACTTTCAATTTTTGATAATTTAGTATTGTTTCTTTAGACATTACTAAATTTTTGGACATTACTAAATTACTGCTTGTAATTTCAAAGTATGTGTGATTGAGTTTCTTTGTTAAATAATATTTCATAGATATTTATTTTAATGGCATACACTTGGTCAAAATTGCTGAAATTTAAAGATATGGTGCTAAACTGCTAAAAAATTGTAAAAAATTGAAAATATAGGGACTAAGCCTATCATTATTCTATCATCAAAATAAACGTCCATAAAATATTCTTTAATAGAAACACTAAATTACATATACTTTAAAAACACAAACAGTAATTTGCTTGAATTTAAATATAAGACACTAAATTGCAAAAAATTGATAGTATAGACACTTGATCTGCCATTCTCCCACCTTAAAAAGTTTAATACACTTGAAACATATAAAATCAAATCCATTATGGTATTTTTTGTAAGTACAATATCCAATGAAATGAGACGAATGATAAAAAATGGAGACATACAAAGGAAAAAAGAGATAGTCAAAAGATATGGAGCAAGATGTACTTTAAGGTTTCTTATTGATAATAAACTTAAGATATATCATGCACATTTATTTATTTATTTTTTCCTACCTAGTAAATAGTAGAAATATAATATTGTTTACCTTGACAATTGGTTAATAATTTTTACAAGGTCAATTAGATACCTTAAATTTTAGACTACTATTTATATCTTAGATAACAAGTTATATTTTGATACATGGTGTAAGAACGTCGTATTTGTATATTACCGTATAGGAGTAATTCCAAAACATTATAACTTAAGCTTATTTTGTAACTTTTAATATTGTAGAGGGATAAATCTAAATTATGGGTTTTAAAACCCATCAATGACTCAAGCACGACTCTTTAGGCTAAGTGACATGGTCCAAAGAGTCAAGTCCATGGCGTAAAGAGTCAAATACATGAAATTGTGATAACTAAGGGAGATTTTATATGGCGGGTTTAGAGTAGGGATTATTAGACTTGACTAATCCTTTTGGTCTCAACTTTTCCCAAGGAATTTATGCACTTAAAAAGGCATTCCACATAGAGCTCATATAAAAATCCATTAATTGGAGAACTCATCTCTTTCACTAATTGTTAATACGATCTAATGGACATCATCCAAAGCTAAGTTTTGTAAATATCTAGAGATCCTCCTCATTTGGGATTCATAAAATTGAAAGAAATATTGTTTAATTGCCAAAATAAGGGAAACCCATTGATAGAAATGCTACCGAATTTGAGAGGGTTCCTAGATCTATTGGTTGAACGAGATCTTCTTTTCTTGAGCCTTGATATTTCCTACGCGCATGTGCCATTGAGGAGGTTCCCTAAAAACAACTTCCCCCCGTATGGAGCCAGCGTCGCTATCGGCAGCTTTTATTCTCGGATACTATCTGTGATGCGAAACCTCTTCCTTTTGTTCCCAAAAAGCTTAGCTTCTTTCTTTGCCGAACGTATATCATATAATGAAGTCAATTAGTAATTATGAGCATAGCGAGAAGGAAAGGAGGGAAGCTGATAGCACTAGTCTCGTATAAGGAGAGGGGGAATTCTCTTATAATAGAAGAGAGCTTTGATCCTCGACCTTAGGCTATGGGGAAAAGCTACGTCTACGAAGCACTTGGTGAGGAGATTGGGAGTTGTTGAGGCCTCAGTTGACTGGCAAGCTGGCTGACCGTTCCCTCTCTCCCCCTTTTTTTGCCAAGACCATCAAGCCCATTTTTCACCTTTCATTGGTCAAAGCCAAAAATCTTATGAATAGAAGGAAAGGAGATAAAATACTATTCCTTAGTATTTCCTCAACGAAGAAAAAAATTCAAAGAGTTTGGCTGTTGTGCGTACGAAACTTTTCTTCAAGCTTAAAACTTTCCCATAGAATTTTATATGACTCTTCCTGTATAAAAGAAAGCTTGGAAAGAGCGTGCGATTACTGAACATAGCTTAGAGCGATGAACATACTACCTCTCTTCTAAAACAGAGTTTGATGCTCTATAGCTCATTCATTTGTCACTAATACATTTGAACTCTCTAAGATTACTTGCTCTTCCTTCTTACTTTCAAACTCTTAGACATTCCTTACGTAAGCCTTCACGCCAATCCTTTAAAGCCACGTGTAGTCCTACACATTGTATGTACATGATTATTGCAATCGGATTCACCCCATTACAAATATATACCTACAACTTCTCTAGTGGAGTAAGGCATTAGAGAAGTTTATTGATTAATAGAAAAAGTTTTCTAGGAACTATAAAGTAGAAAAATACATCAACAAACCACCCTGAATTTTGCCGATTAGTTTTGCATTTAAGCCCATAAAGTAGTTGTGCAAAAATCAAGGTTAGATAGAAGAAAATTAGTAATAGGCTCGGTAGAAGAGCAAGAAGGATAAAATAATGCTTTTGATATTTTTATTTTAATTTATTGTGGCATGTATGTAGAAATATATATAATTTACCATGGTTAATAGATTTACTCTTAACAAAATATCTTTACATTTTACTTCTTGAAAGTACCTTTTAGCAGGTTGCATGCCATGTGACTTCTATTTTCGGTATTTCTTTTTTCTATAGTGGCATCTATATTAGAGGCTAATGTGGCATTTAAAGTTTATTATTTGACTTTTTAAGGACAAGTCATTTTTTGAATAGTTAATTTCTAGAAAAGAACATAAATTTAAGCTTAAGATGGTATGATAGTAGCATTCATACATAAAGTTTGAATTGTTTATTGCACTTCAAATTGAAAGTTTGGATAGTAAATTAAAATAATGGATCAAAGCTCTAGCCATAAATTCAATATTATCTCCAATTCATTAAAATTGAAATGTTCTTAAAACTATTTGAGCACACTCAAAGTATATATAAAGCTTTGTGTACATTTTTGCCTTGAGAAGAGGAAATAGTATGGAAAATGTTGATTACATTGCTAATGAAAGAGTTTTTGAAAAAATATTTATGAATGAATGTTAAAAGACAAATTTATAATCTCAGTAACTTCTACCATTTCATTTATAATACTATACATATGAATCTAAACAATTAAATAATCGACGAGACTGATCCTTTCCAATCTTGTTAAAAAACATCATGACAACATAAAATTTTCCGACAATCATATAACGCATCAACAAATTATTAAGAATTGATATATTTCTAATACAAGTAAAAGTTTCGGAGGAGAACTACCTCAGTCTAGATGTTCAGATTTGTCTTTAGGTTAGAGTTCAGATTCATGCTTCTCTTTAGGACTGTTTCTTGGTTTTCCTCATATAAAATGTGTAAATTTTTGTTACATAAATTTGATTCATTAGGAGAACCATGGCAAAAGCAATTTTCCAACAATGGTAATGGGAATCTGGGACCTAATTAGTTGATGTAGACCAATTCCTGAATTGTAAAAGCAGACATATACCAGTAGACCAGACCACTACTTTTTTTGGCCCACATGCCAGTAACAGCGACTTTAGTAATTTTAGTCTGTCCCGACATACTTTGATGGACAATTTCATATGCTATACAATACATGTTCTCAGATTTAGTCAAATGGAAGATCATTCGACAGTTAGTCTATCAATCTCATCTTATGACTCTCCCATAAGATAAGAGCCCACCACTTTTTCATTTTTCCTCACTCAACACTGAAGAGACAAGACCGCTATTGTGGGCATGCTAGCCCATACGATACAGAACTGTTTGCATATGTTTAAGAAAGGGACAGGACAAGGTAATTTTAATAGCATTTTTATATATTTTATACGAGAAGAAATGGAATAAATCTCTCTCACCGTTTATAAATTGTGTATTTACTACCACATTAACTGGAATTTGGCACACTCGGTAAGAAGAGGAGAACTGAATACAATGGATACATCAATCATACTCTTGGCAGTGACCTCAGTTAAACCAAGAGGCGGCTTCACTGAATTTTTTTAATAATTTTATTTTTGATCTTTTAAGTTGTGTATACATTAGACATCTTATTAAAATATTTTTAAAATACAGAGCATTCTTGTAGGTTTCCCCTTCAACTATCTTGACAATACTAAATAAAAAAAAAAGGAAGTAATTATAATAACCATGGCACTTCATTCGAAGATAATTTCAGAGTTGCTTCCGTACAACAAATCACATGGAACTTTTTCAATCCCACAACTTATGACATAATTAGAAAACCTTTTTGGTAAGAGCTTTTCATGAGTTCTTTCAAAATCTAATTCAAGGTTGATACTTTAGGTTTTCTAACATGTAGTGATAATTTTAGGTGATTTAGAATGTGATCGTTCCTTGTAACAAGAGTTTTAGAAGGTTTGCAAAAGTCGTAAAAATTTTGAAGGTGGTTTTGGTTTTCATTTGTTAAAGTCTAATAAGATGTTATTACATTCCAAGTCCACCTGAATATGAAGGATTTATAACAATAGGTATGGTAAATGGGCTGTGCCATGCTATCTACATGTCAAATTTTGTATGCTTTGCTTGCCGCATGCTTTCGTGTGCTTGATCTATTTGTGCTTGTGTACTGTGCTTCACGTGCTTTTTTTTTTTTTTGTATCCTATGCTTCGTGTGCTTTTTTTCCTTCATGTCATACCATGCCGGCCCATTTATTCATGTGCCTCCACGTGCCGGTTTGTGTGCCTTCAATCAGATCTAGTTTTACATAGTTTATTCATTTTTTTTATTATTTTCGACCTGTAGTTTTTTTCGGTGGTTTTTAAAATTTTAATTAAACTAATTATTCATATTAATAATAAATAAATTATACAGTTAACATAAATAAAATTTAGATGATTAATGAAGTAATATTTTTAACTCAATTAACAATAATATGCATTACATTATTATTTACATTGATAGTAAAAAAAAGTAATTAATTTAATTATAGAAAAAATAACAAAAGTGATGATTGGCCGCCTTGTTGATTATCTTGATTATTAGCATCATTCAGAAGCTGATATAATGGTTGTGGGAATGATTGTCGAGGATGCACAAGTCAATAACCTGCCCATTCATAGAATCGTTTCATCTCAGTACTTGTTGATTCGAGCATTTCCTCATGTTTTGATTGGACCTTGGTTATCTGTCTTAAATTATCTATTTTGTCATCCATGTTATATGTACCACCACCAAGTTGTTGATGTCTTTAAGCTTGACCTCACCACTATTTGTGTCTGTGCCTATCTTTCATTCCTTCATCGTATCATGGGAGGGGAAGGGATAGATAATCCAAATTGAGATGAAAGATCTGTTCATCTAATTCATCTCTGTCTTCTAGTTGTGTTGTGCTATCTTGATCTCTAATATATTGGTTAACTTCATGATCATACTTGAAACCCAACATTTTTGCTATATTGCCCTTCATGAATTTGGACCTGGTTTCTATTTTCGTGTAATTTAAAAGGTCAAATCCCCACAATTGTAGAATTAGTGTGATGAGGTGGCCATATGCAAGATGTGTGTCTTTTTTCTTGAGCACTCGACGCTTGCATCGTATCACCAAATGGCAGACATCTAATGCTCAGCAATCAATCATTGCATCCATCAAGAATACGTCTTAAACAAAGATGTTATTGGGATTTGCTCGTGGACATATATTGTAGCTAATTATATGATGGATTAGTCTATAAATTTGTAAGAGATCTTTTTGCTTGAGGTACTTCAAGTGGTCAGATTACGCTCACCAATACATATTGGAGTGCTAGCTCGTTCAAATACTCAGTGGAACACATTTGTCAAATTTCAATTTTTACACAACTTATTGCCCCCGTTGATTTGATGAAATAGACCCTTCAAGTAATCTAGGATAATATGGAGAACGCAGCCAAACATGTAAGTAGTGATAGAGGTCCAAGTTCGGCGTTCACTATCTACCCAAGGAACCACATTAAGATCTTCTACGAAATCATTTCTAGTGGTAATAAAACATAAGAATGAGATTGACATATATCTTGTTTGGAAAGTCCATAAGTGCAACCAAACCAATAGCACTTAAGGAACTAGTGAAGTTGTGCCACTGATTTAACCCCTCCATATCATAATCTTTACCTAGAAAGATGGACCGAGAGCAGAACTCAATTTTATACCATTCTCTCATAGCTGGGTGGATAAATGGCTATAAGCATCACTATCACCACATGAGTAAAGACTTGGTAGAGAAGGTAGGGATGGGGATAGGGATAGGGTAGGTGTTCTTTCCTATTAGTGTCATCGTACAGTTGCTTTAGTACGATAGCGTGAACTTTCTGGACGCTCAATTATTCATAGATTATAGTAGAAGCAACTTTTATTACAATTGGCAATTGTAAGTGTGATGTGCAAAAGACGAGTAGGCGGTAGCGAAGGGGTTAGAATCAATGTGCCCACGTCTCTGAATGCATTTATAGAACTGGCATGGGCACTTTATAAAAAAAAGGGCTAACGTGGGCACACGTTGCTGATGTGTCCACATTGGCTAACTTTATAAAAAAATAAAAAGTAGACAATGTTGGCACGTCGCCAACCAACATGACTATGTCGGCTGTCGGTTAAATATATTAAATTTGGGCACCAAGTTGTCATACCACCCATTTTAAATCAATTTTAGCCCTTATTATGTACAAGCGTGCTAATCCTTTATCCATTTTTAATTTAGACATCCTTGGAACTTTTTTACTTTTCGTTTACATATCGATATGGTAGAAAATAACAAAAATCAAGACAACTTTTCCAACTTTAACGAGTTTGATAACTCATGGATTTTTGGAAACACTACGTAAGGTTTCACCACCTTAATAAATCAAATGGAAAACCCTGAATATGCGGCGCCTATGTACTTGCCGTTGATTTCGGTATGTATTCATGGATAAGAAGCAACTGGAGCTAGGTATTTATAATTTCCACCAACAGTCATACAACCACTTTCCATGGCTAGTAGAAATGATGAAGGGGTAACTTTTCTTTGTGTTTAATTTTTTCATCATCACTACTCAATTAACTGTAATTACTTTCTATTTATAGGCAACAACTTACTCCTTAATTGAACAATCGTTCTCAACATAGAATAATAATGACTCTTTTATGACCAGTGGTTCTTTGAGATGTCTTAGGAAGAAGACAACAACCATTTGGAAGTATTTTATAGAAACTAAAGAATCCACTTCAAATGTTGAATCTATTAAATATGTTGTTGTCTTATGGCAATAAGTTGTCGTCTAGGTCCCACAATGGTACGGGATACTTGAAACGACACATAAAAGCACACATATCCAAAGGGCATGTTGTGGTGGAGGACCCTACCAATGACAACAGCTCCCATACTAAGTGTGTTGATCTCGCAAAATGGCAATTCAATTAGCAAGTGTACGAGACCAGCTAGTGGAATAGATGACAGCTGCAAATATATCATTCCATGCAGTCAGTCATAAAAAATTCGATAGTTGGAGTATGGGAGCCATGTAACCCCTATACGACATGCTGGGGACAAACGTTAAAAAAATGACATGATGAGCCTTTTTGAGAAAAGGCATGAAGCACTAAAGGAGGTTTTGTTAAACCTTCATTCCAGGTATAATCTTCTAAAATAATTTATCCATGTAATTTTTCAGTTCATACACTGATTTACATTGTTTACTTTCAGTTTAAAATAATGCACCCGATTTTGCTTGTGCAGTATCTCCCTTATATTAGACGTGTGGAAATCTCCCATCAATGATTTATAGGATAGCTATATATGCGTAACCGCTCATTAGGCAGATGAACAATGCTAATCTAGAAAAGGATTATTACTTTCATGCTGTTTTGAGAGAGATATACTGACCAAGCAATAGCAAGTAACATCCTAGAAGCCATCCAGCCGTACAATATACAATCTATATTTAGTATGTCGTTCGACAATGCATCAAACAACATTGTTGTCATTCGTTATCTGAAGTAGTTGTTAAAGTCAGTATGCAATGGAAAGTTCTTTCATGTTTAATGTGTCTACCATATTATGAATTTGGCAGTACAAGCAGGCTTTGGAGCTTATGTGTTAGTGATGTGTCCTAGGCCAATTAATGGATATTATCATTTTATATATATTATTGATATAGAGGAATTTCTATTATATTATTTACATGTTTACTTTACAAGAAGATTCATGAATAATTTAATTATTCTAAAAGTCTTCAAATGCTCATTATTGTGGGAATGTTAATAAATTAAATCTAGTATGCATATTTGTTTGATAGTCATGAGATGTCTATTTGTATGGGAATACAAATCAAACTCATAAGCATATATTAGAAGACTATGTACTGAGCTGATCTGCTATGAGATCACTATATGCATTAGTGTCATAAGTGATTCTCACAATAATGATGTTAGCGTACACTTAGACCTAAAATCACCATAGGTTCCAATATGAGGAATATTATGATTCAACTCAATTACATGTTGTCTTTAATTGGATAATTATAAAGGTTGTGATTGGGCATAATGTGAATTATTTAGAGGAAGTTGAGTGATTAAGATGTGATTTGTTCCTCTTGTTATGAGGAGACATCTTTGGGCCAATCAATAAGTCAAACTGAGAAATGCATGGTCGTACTCAAATAAATTGATAGTGTGATTAATTTTATTTGTTTTATCAGCTCACTTGGAGATAGAGAAATGATAAGATTGAGCAATATAAAGGTGACACTATCCATGCCTTATGTTCAATCTAGATATCATATGATAAATGATAATGATATAAGTTATGGATCAGGTAAAAATTCGATCACCGATCTTCACTTAATTTGGGTAAACATAATGTCTTACTAGATGCCGCTTATGTTTTATTGACAAAAAATGGTTTTAGGTTAATGGTCAATATTAAGTGATCCTATAGGATCACACACAAAAGAATGAAAAAAAAGAATCATGGATTAAATTTAGATAGGTCCAACGGGAATAATAAATTTATTTATTATTAATCTTAATTTGTTAAGAATAATAAATAAATATAATTTGTTAAGAATAATAATAATTCCTAATTGGGCTAGGAATTCTTATGTTAATAAATTAATTTATAATTAATTTATCCCTAATAAGCTTAGGGGCACTAATGTCATTATTCATGTTAACATTAGTATAAATAAGACATAAGATGTTTCTTTTAGGGTTAACGATATGAGCTGTCAACATTAAATTAATAGAGAAATTTTGTGAACTCTAAAAGAGAAAAACACAACAGTCGTGAGTAAAATTCACTCGATCAGATCTATAAGTCTTCTAGATAACCCTAGCACATGAAGGATCCTTTTGAAGGCATGGTCATTCATGTGGATACCATAGAAGGAGTTGTGATATCGCAGCGCCTGCAGATTTGACAAGATTAAGAGTAAAAAATGTATAATCCTATATGCCTTTTAATTTAATTGAATTGCATGGATCCGTCTTAGGAATTTTAGGTTTTATATAAAAAAAAAAATTCCATTGTAAGATCTTAATTTTTTTATCTCTAAATTCCCAATATTATGGCCTTGACATACATATTAAAAAGATAAAGATATGCAATCAACTATCTTCATGTTTCCCAGAGATTTAAAGAAATGTACATGGAGTTTGTCAAGGCACATCGTTTAGAGCAAAAGCTAACTACACTTGATTATGTAACCAAGTGGAATTCTACGATCAAAATGCTTAACCGAGCATTAAAGTGCAAAAGGGCTTTAACTCTTTTGTGTAATAACCTATTCAATCCCTCTAATCATAGCATTGGTTTGATTAAGAGTCAGGATTGGCAAATAACGTATACACTTAAAAAGGTCTTGAAGGCATTTCTTGGCCTAAGACAACATTCATCTAGTTACTACTACCCCACTAGCAATTGGTTACTTCCCCACATGGTTAATATACCGAATGAGCTGAGTAACTATAGTTCCGATCATAATCTGGCCACCACTATTTTTGTAATGGCTAGGAAGCTCCAGGATTATTTTGTCTCTCTTTCTCTACTCTTGCATGTTGCAACAATCCTAGATCCACGGTATAAGTTCTATGCAACTGTAGCACTCCTCAAGGAATTCTATAAGAATATTGGTGTAGCCAATCTTGAATCAAAGGTTGCAAGTTTTCATACTGCACCAAAATTTGCTTAAAAACTTGTATCGGTGTCGTGATCAGACGAATATGCCATCACCCTAACCACAACGATCTAGCAATCATTCATCTTGAGGTTTTTCAAAAAGAAGTAAACAAATTTCCCAGAATGTTGGGAGTAGCTGTATGGCTTCCCAAGAAATCTTTAGTAACATGCTGGTATATGAGGTCTAATAACTTGATGAGAAGCTATTGGAAGAGGGATGGGGGAATGGGGGGGATGATTTCAATTTCCTCGGTTGGTGGAAGAAGAGGACATACATGATGCCGGTGCTTTCATATTGGCACAAGATGTTTTAGCTTTTTTGGCTTCAACAGTTTCATCAAAGTCAACTTTCAGTTTAGCTGGATGGATCCTCGCATCGTGTTATCATAAGCTAAAAGATGCCACCGTTGAAACATGTATATGCTTAAAAGATTGGTCCGATGCCATTAGTAGGAAGTAGATAGACCCACACTTTTGGTGGTGTAAGGACAATGACTCGAGATCGGATGAGTTATTGTCACCATTGGATTTGTAGCAGCAAACACAGACACAACAATAGGGTAAGGTTAGAGAAAGTTTCTAAGAGGATGTATGGTTGATAACTTTTTTTTTTTCACAATTTTTTTGTAATTTTTTATAGTTAACAAATGTTACTAATAAAATTAAAATTTTCGTTGATCTCAATGCATTTTTTAATTTTATTTATTTAATCATTTACTATTATCCTAAATAAATTAATTAAGCAAGTTTAACATTTAATATAAATTAATTACTATTACAATATTATTTGATAATTTCATTTTTTTTATTTCCTAAAAAAATTGAAGCTAATATGTTAATGGTAATATAATTGAAGTCATTTAAAAAAAAAATAAATATATTAAATATATTATATATTTTAAGAAGACAAATATATTTAATTAAAATAATAAAAAATAATTTATTTAGATACAGGTTACAGTAAATTAAAAAAAATCAAAATTTTTATATTATTATTTAAAAAAATGCCCACATGCTGGTTCACATACCTTGCATGTTGTGCTATGTCATGTCGTGTCGTCTTACTCATTTTGCATGTCGCATGTCAACCCACGCGTTCTCGTGCTTTTGTCTTTTTTCTTCATGTGCCATACCAGGTTCGTGGCCTTCGCATGCCGTGGTCCATTTACCATACCTAAGCAAAGCCCACATGAATTTCTAATGTCATAAGACTTATGTTATTCCATAAATAAGAATCTACCACAAAATCTTTTCTCAATCATTTAGATTATTTGTTTCTATTGACAATTTAAACTGAGTCTCAAGGTCCAAGTCTAGCCTCCTTCAATCCTAAGATGCAACTTACAAAGGAATAGATGAAAGGATGTACTTGCATGAAAGCACAAAGGCTCACTACTGATATTGTACATCAACAGCCTTGAATGGGATTAAAAAGAGAACAAGATTAGGAAGTGAGGAAGATAACACATACCTTCCTTGGACAATTAAACCTGTTAGGACAAGCAAGCTTGTTAGTATAAAGCCCTCAATAAGGCTCTATAGATGCCTAAGATACACATTTAGGAGAGATTTCTATTTGCAAACGCTAATTTCTCTTTCTCTATAAATCTCCAACTAAGACTCCCTTTTGGTTTAAGCACTATGATAATTTGGTTTTTCCTTACCTTTATATAAATTGGTGTCACATTTCCTACTACCTAGTTCCCTCAACTGTTTGAGCATCATAGTACAAGCACTAGGTCTACTTCACAGTACCACTTAGCTCATATTTGTCACTTGTGTGGGTTGCTCATAACTCCCACACAAACGAAGGTCCATTAAGTCGGCCCAAGAGCAATAGGCAAGAATTATATGTCAATATTTTATTGCCTAGCATTTTTTGCGCGACTTATCGTCGCCAAGAAAAGGGCACAAATATTTTAGTGACCAACTCAAAATAATAAAGGCTAAAACATCACCTTTAAACAAGGCCATGATGCTTACATCTTGGCATTTGTCCATATAGCCCTTTATATATAATAGAACATACCCCAGTTACAATAGACATGGTACCACTAGTATATATGTGACCCACATCCACATTACACACAAACACTATGCATAATGCACCTCAACATGCTGCCATTAATAAAGCTCTAATAGCAAGCTTCTACAACACAACATCCTCATGCAAAAATGATGCTATCTTAATTAACAAAAAGTTAACCAAGGAAACCAATATATCTTTTTTCTCAAAACTCATTCTATAAAAGATCAAGACTCCTTTACCTCCCTAAGTTTTTGGGAATTTAGAGATTGAAAATCAAAGATTTGCAACAAAAAATCAATGTATTTTTTTTAAATAAAAACCTAAATCGTCGAATGGATCCATGCAGTTGATTGAATTGATAAAGAACGAGAATTTTACCTTGTGTAATTTTCAAAATCATCAATGAGGCGAATTTTTAGGTGTTGTGATACTATAACTGCCTTTATGGTATCCACATGAGTGACCATACCGTAAGAAGATTTAGCATGCTAACACTCCTTATAACTATTCTTAATCAATGTAGGAAGAACTCGCAAGAGCTCTTGTGTTGTCCTCACTTTTTCAGGTGTGCAGAGTGTCTCTCAAGCTTGACATTGACGATAAGCATCATTAACTCTAGACAAGAGCTATAGTATCCTTTTTATACTATTGATAATATCCTCACGAATTAGGACATTAACATTAATGGGATCCCTAATCTAATTAGGGTTTCCTAATTCAAAAGACACATTCCATTTTTAATCTTCCTATTTTTAAAAATAGTGAAAATTACTATTTATTATTCTTAATCATTTAATATTAATAAATAAATAGATAATTCCCATTGGGCTTATTTAAATTAAACCCATGACCTATTCTATTCTTTCTTTGTGTGCAATCCTATAGGTTCATTTAATATTAGTAGTAGGCTTAAAACATTTTTCCTACCCACAAGACATAAGTGGCATTTAGCAAGATATTATGTCTACCCAAATTAAATGAAGATCAATGATGCAACTTTAATAAGTAAACAGTCAATTGTTTAGTCTTGTTATCACACAATATTTGATGATTTAACATGAGGCATGGATCATATTACTCATATATCATTTGATCATGAGTTTTTCTTTATTTTAAAATTTGATAGAATAAACCAAATATTATTGATAACTCATTATCAATTCATTTGAGCATGACCATACATTTTTCTCAATCTCACTCTTCAAGTGGGTCCAAAATATATCTCTCTCAAATTAATGAGAGGGACAAATTCCTTCACAAATACTCATATTTCTCAGCATAATTTATTCCATATCCAATCACAACCTTATGATCGTCTGGTTAAAGATGATGAAGAACCGAGTCAAAACATGGAAATCATTATGTAAGGATCCATAGTGTCATTAGGTCAAATGAGTGAAATAACAACATTGTGAAAGAAGCTTTCATAACAAAGATCCATATAATACTCCCATGGTAGGCTGATCGAATACAACATACTCCTACATGCATCTATGTGTCGACTTGACATCTTATATCTATGATTAGTAAAATGTGTTCATCAATCAATCATCACACTAGTCTTCATTATCATTCCATATAATGAGTGACTAGGGATAATTTAGAATAATATTCTTGTCATCTTATAGTTTTACTATTAAAGTCACGCACTTTAACGACATGAGAAAGAATAAACTATTCAATAAAGCCTTTTATCATGTTAGAAGACTATTAATAATAACATGATAATTTAAATGGTTTATTAATAAAGATAAAAGTACAAATAACAGTAAATATCTTGATGGTCTAGGGCACATCACTAGCATAAGCATGATAAGTAAAGCTACAAGGGTATAGTAACCTTATGACCCAGCACGGTATGGCTTTACAATAGATTGCTCGAGCTAGCTCCTATATTTTCTTCCTACTAATTTTCCTATTTGGTGTGATTGTTAGCCTTAGCTTATTGCTAATATCAGTAATAAGTTTATTTGCTCGCATGTGGTTTACACGTCAAGTGTCAATTCCACTATGTTATAATATAAATATAATGGCTCACACCATATCTATAAACTTAAGCTTTTATATTAGGTGGCTGTGATGCTAACTTTAACATGGTATTAAAGCATTAGATCCTCAGTTTGAATCTCTGCATACTCATTACAACCTTTATTAAAATTATATCGTCCACTTGATGGTGCTAATCTTAACACGCTATGACATCTTACACTTTAATTTATTGAAGGGCATCACCTTATTATAATATTTTGTCTTTTATAATTTCTTCCTACTAATATTCCTACCTAGTGTGATTATTAAATATTAACTTATTACTAATATTAATAATAAGTGCATCTGCTTACATGTCGTCCATGCGTTATGTGTCAACTCCCATGTTTTCAACTTATCATAGTAATTTATCTCTTATATTTTCTTCCTACTAATCGAAGTACTAATTTACAATTACCTTATATTGTAACAAAATTAAAATGTAAGGGAAAAAACCTATTATATTTCTTTATAACAATTTTGATGTTTCATAACATAAATAATAATTTTTTAACCATATTAATTAGATTCCTAAAAAAAATCCATTAACATTGATTAAATAATTACACATTTAATATCAAATTATCTTCCCTAGTGTGATTATTAGCATTAAATTATTACTAAAAATAATAATAAGTACATTTACTTGCATGTGGTCCACGCGTTATGTGCTAACTCCTATATTTTCAATTTGCTATAGTAGTACGACTCTTATATTTTCTTCCTACCAATCAAAGTACTAATTTACAATTCAATCATATTGTAACAAAATTAAAATGTTAAGGAAAAAAAAACCTATTATATTTCTTTATAACGATTTCGACGTTTCATAACATAATTTTTTTACCCATATTAATTAGATTCCTAAGAAAAATCAATTGGCATTAATTAAATAATCATACAATTAACAATCAATTATCTTATTCAATAAAAAATAGGAAAAATAAAAAATAACACCACTATCATGTGCTATACATACATGCTATGTCATATAATAGAAAGTATTAATCAATATATCATTTTGTGTATTGTAGCATATGCAAAACTATGCCAAAACACAAGAAGTTTATATATAAATATATAGAGAACATATTGTTGGAATTTACCACCACATATTGCAGGACAAGCTAATATAAATATTATATTGAATAATTTGAATACACATTTATATATGCACTAAGGAATTCAACAACAACAATAGTAATGTACTACAAACTAACCTATATATAAAACATATCATATAAATTTAAAATAAATAAAATATTTTACCTTAAATAGAAGAAAACACACTAAAAACTTGTGTGCACAGGACAAATATTGCTATTAGTACTTGCGAACTAAAAACAAGTCACTAATAAAGTAAAGGAAAATAAAAAGGAATCAACCAAATTTTGAGGGAGAGAATAATTTTGGTGGAAAAAGAGGGAGAGAGAAAGACCTTTATTGTAGACAAAGGCATAGGAGGGAAAAGAGAGACGACGGTGGTTATATTATATAAAGGCTAGAATAAACTAGTCTTGCCTCTTTAAAAATTTTTTAGAATACAGTAAGTCTACATTCAATGGGTCTTAAGATGCTACATCAGCAACTTAAGGAATTTTTCTCTCAGAACTCACCACTTTATTCATGTGGTTTTTCATATAGGTTTCATAATCTCTTTTGGTGCTTTTGTGAATTCCATTTATTTTATACAGTAGCTAATTTTTATAAAATAATAAAAAATATTTTAAATGAACTCACTTTTTGGATCATTCGCAGAGAACCCAAAAAAGTTGAAGGATCTATCTATATTCATAAAAATATCAAAAAGTGAGATCCTCCATGTAAGTGAGGTACTTATGTTAAGAATCTTGAATGTAGATGCTTTTACTTATTAGGTTAGATAAATTTGGTTGAAAAGACAAGTCTTGCCTCATAATAACACCTCGCTTATTGATTTTTTTTTATTAGTGGAATATTGTTTAAATATAAAATAATGAATTCCATTTACGTACTTATATGCATATACCAGCACTGAATTTTCTTTTAAATTAATTCATGAAATATAATACATATATTAGTAATATATAATGATTTTTTATGTAATTAAATTTATATTGGCTGAATTGAAAAACGTTTTCAAATTAATAAAGTATTTATTTATTGATTAATTAATACCTATTTAAATTAATATAATTTCATAGTCCAACATTATTAATTTATAGAAGTTTTACAGACGTATTAAAGAATATTTAACTAATTTTTAGAAACGATAAGGATGAGGACTTTAAAGCTACTAATATTATTTTAATAATATAAATTATATCAAACAATATTAAAACGGTTTACTGAGAAAAGCGCAACCGGTGAAATAGGAATATCCGTCATTCCGTCTTCTGCTTTTCCCACTTATTTTATCTCCAGGGGAGCCATTGAACTGTAAACTCAAAAACCATTGTCCAAGGATCGGGGCCCCATAAAAGAAATAAAGGTGTACTATCTATATTCTTCAGAATGTCATTCCAGGCATAAACTTGTCCTTCGAGTAAACAAACAACAGCCCATTTGTGGCTGCTTTTCTTTTTTATTTTATTTTATTTTTTTTTTGACTAATTATAATCAAATGAGAGATATTTGAACTTGAAACCTCTCAAATAAGAGATATGGGAAGATACATAAAGGTGCAAAGTCATTAGCTAATAAATTTTATTTTTAAAGAATTTTTTTTTTATAAAATCTTAATTCTAAATCGTTTATTCAATGTTTACCGTAATAAAAATTTCTTATAAAATCCTGTTATTTCAATTAAAAGTCACTATCGCTCTTTACTAAAAATAAAAAGCGAGTAAGAAATTAACTTCTATTTCTACCATTTCTCTAGGAAAAAGAGTTCTGATCATATTGTATCTCTATGTTCTAGCCGGCTTATTTCTCATAGTGAGTTTCGCTGAATTTTACTAGTGGAAAATAAAGAAGTTAGATAACGCGATCCAGTTTTCTGCAACAGTGGATTCTTCATAAAACCACATTTATATTCCATGGATATGGAAATAATTTATTTATTCATAAATGGTTTATGCATAACTGAAGAAAATATATTATTGTTTTCTTTATCTGTCATTGCTCCTATTTTTTCAATCGCAGATTTTTTTTTTCTTTTCTATGTTCATTGAGAACGTAGAAATGAGATCAAATGATCATTTTATAGAAATTGATGAAAAAAATACCCTATGAGTATTGATAATGGTTAAAAATGAAGTTTTAAACCTTCCTGTTCATTTATTTTTGGGATAATTGCAAATGATTTTCTTGAACTTTTATTTAGATATGGATTCACCCTTAAACTTTCAAAGTGTATTTTTTTAACGTAAACTTTCAATATTTGCCACAGTTAACGACAATTAATATTTTTTATATGCACTTTTAAAGTTTAGGACGTAAATATGCATATAGATAAAAATTTAAGAAGTAAATCTACAAATAAATGAAATTTTGAGAGGATAATTTATAATTCCTCCTATATTGTTTTAATAAAAAATGTTAATTTTTTTTAACTATACCAATTTTTAAAAGCTTAAAAGGGTTCAAAGGTGCATTTTAAAAATTTATAGAGTGAATCCGCACATAAACAAAATTTGAAAAAACTAATTTGCAATTTCAATTTACTTTTTTTTAATGGATTCTTATAACTAGTTTTAAAAAATGAAAGTTTATATTTCGAGTTTATTCATAGGCATGGTTATAAAAACATTTGGTAAAAGAATTCACTTATGACATATGATATAACAATATATGAAAAGTAACTTTGGAGATTTATTTTCAAATAAACAGTCTGAAAATGAGAGAATTAAGTCTTAAAGTGAGTTTTATTGTTTTAGTGCTGGATGGATAATGGATTACTTAGCAAAGAAAACCATGTAAATTTCTCGGAAATGGTTTTGTGAAAAATAAGACGCCATGTTAAATTATAAGGTGTGATGTAAAAATAAATGGAAAATTGATATGTGAGGATATTTATAACAATATTATAAGAAAAATTTTATTTGTCACCCTGTTGGCATTTCACTCAGAAGAAGTTTTTCTTTCTTCCACTAATATCGGGGACAAATAATAGAAACTTATAATGTCCCCCGTGGAACTCTTACTCACAAGAATTTTGAAAAATTCCACAATCCACTCGTAGCTTACGCATCCTACAAAGGTGTGATTAGATTAGGAGATGAGAGAGGAATAATTATCCGTTTATCTATTTATTAAAAAATTATTTATATAAATATTAATTATATAAAAAGAATCATTAAAATACGGGTATGAAATCATGTGTATAAGATAGGATTTTATCCTTTTTATGAATGTTACATTTCTTATATGCAATTTTTTGAGAAAATAATAAATCTTTCAATTTTATGATAAATTACATGTTAAAAATACCATTTTGCTTTTTATTTATAGTAAATGGCATGTTACACATACCATTTTGCAATATACTAAAGTTAAAAAATCACATCTTAAGATTTCATCAAAAAAAAAAAAAAAAAGAATCACATCTTAAGTATTTATTTATTAAAACCAAAAATCGGATGTATTAGATGTGATTTAATGATGGTATTTTAGTAATTAAAATCATATGATTTGTATGTAGGTAATTTTTATTTATAAGATTGGTAGACATGTGATATATTCGATGAAAGATATTAGTATCGTATCATAACTATATATGTAATATTTGTATTATAATTATATCGTATCTATTTATGAATAATTAGAATACAATGACAAAAAGAAAAAAGAAGAGTAATGGTAGAAAAACGCACTATAGGTAGCCAAACAGAAGAGTTTGGTCAAATGCGTGATGGACTTGCGGAATGCGGAAATTCGGATTATCTCTCTCCTCGATTTTATTTTATTTATTTTCCCATTCTTCTGAACATTTCAACGATCACATGCATGTTTCCTCTTCAGAAAAGCCACTGAAGACGTGGACCGCGCAATACCGATTTCTCTAAAGAAAACAAAGGAGAACAAAAATGGGCATGGATTAAATCAAATCCTTCTTAACTTTTTATGGTACACTTGTATTTGTCGTCCACAATAATGTATAAATATAAAAAATGTTATAAAAATGCAAGAAAAATATTGAGTGATGATTATCTTTTCCAGCTGTAGCCTGTAGTTGGTACTTGGACAATTTTATCACGTGATTTTTTAATAAATAAATAATTGTTGAAACCTAAGAATGACATTTTAAGGTTGGTTAGATTGCTTGATTTTGATATATATTGATTTGTATTTATATATTATTTGTTAGTTTATTTAATTTATTTATGAGTAAAAAATATTTATATTTTATCTGTATCTATCTTTTATAAATAATCTAAAAAAAAAAAAAAACCAATACAATCTGACAAATCAAACTAATCCTTGAAGTTTTAATACTTTGAAGTAAATTCCGCTGAGACATTAGTGGCTTAACTTATTACAAAATATGGATCAAGTATACCTAATGGTAATAAAAATCAATATTTTTAAAATGATTTTAAAAAATATCAATGTTTTTTAATATTATAAATGGATATTGATTTGATTTTACTCAAATATAACACATAGGCACATCCCATGATAACATTTTTTATTTGTATTTTTAATATAACATAGATCCCTTTTTTAATCGCTTAAATTGTTGATCTATTATTTAAACTTACGCCTAAATTTACTCCTAAACTTAACTTGTTCACGTATAATTTTTTTAATAACACTATATGTGGGTATATATATATACACCACACATATATAATTTTATTGTTTATCAAATTTCAACTTACTAATTATACATTTTCAAGAGAGAAAAAAAAAGGAGCTTATTAAGAATTCTACGTCTTTTTATTGACTATAAATGATAGATTAACCCTTTCTCTTCCAAGGCTTCGAGTAGCAGCCAAGAATAAACATAGAAATCTTGGAAAAAGCTTTTCACTTCTCAACAATGTGATTCGTATATAAAGAATGATAATAATTATTTATTTTATTTTAAAAATACTTTTATTTTTTAAACTTATCTGATATTTATCAAATACCTATTGATTTGGACAAGATAAAAATGACATTTTTGAGACGGCAAATATTTTTTCAGAAATTTCACCATTTTAATGCTTTTAAATTTTGTTAGGTGTGCTGTCAAATAAGAACTCCTCCCAAAAAAAAAAAAAAATATATATATATATATATATCTTTTTGAGCTTTATATTCTTTCTCACAGCCATGTCACATTGTCAGTTTTCTACAACCACAATCTCCCCAATGGCCCCTAGATTCTGTTAACTTTGTCTTTCGTCACTCTCCCTTCTTTTTCCCTGTTTAAAGTCTGTTTGCTTTTCTTTCGTTTTTTTTTTTTTGTTTCTCAAATTTCTGTTACGACTCTGTCTCCATATAAGCTCTTTATATTCTTCTAACTTGTTAAAGATCACCACCATTTTCAGCTGAAATCCTGGGTATCTGTTACAAGAAAACAGAGTTTCCATCTACCCTGCTTATCTTTTCTTTCCAAAGTCCAGTCATTTTCTCCTGTTCTTGTTACTGTTTCGTGTCTTTTGATTCAATTTCGCAAAATGGGTATTGGGATTTTGATTGATTTGGCTTAAAGTTTCATTCTTTGCATTAGCGTTGATCAAAAGACCAGGACCGTGTTCTTAAAGTTTTGTCTTGCCTGATCCTTTTCGTATTTTCGGTCTTATTGACAGCACAGAGTTTCTCTGCCCCAGAACAGATGCATAAATCCTAGTTGCCTCAAATTTAGCTGTCTAAATTTAAAAATAGAAAAAAATAAAGCAATTTACGTGATACCCTTTTGAAATCTCAATCTCTCCGTAATATCTCTCTCTCTTAGAGGAAAAAATTCTCACCGATTTTATCTCTTTCTCTGTCTTCTTCACAAGGTCAAATCATCTCTGTTTTTCCTCTGTTTTCCAGGGCGAAAAGAGAGAGAGAAGCTAAGAGAAAGAGAAATTAAATATAGCATAAAAAAGAAACAGAAAAAAACTAACATTAAAAACAAGTCCTTCATAGTTCCTGGCCTTTCTTCAATCATGGTGATCGAGAAGGACTCAATGCAATCAAATCTTAACTGCTTTCTCCACTGCACAACACCTGTGGTGCAATCACAATTCCTTCCCAAGGTACAGTTCTATTATTATTATTTTTTATATTATACATGTGAATTTTTATTCTCTATGTTGGTTTATGACATATAAGATTTTTTTTTTTTTTTTTGAATCTTTATTTATGGGTTTTTGGTTATATGTAGAGTGAGATGAGGAATTTAAATAGGTTGTGGCATCCTGGGAAAGAGAGAAGATAGAGTACTTTAGATTAAGTGATGTATGGGATTGTTATGATGAATGGAGTGCATATGGTGCTGGCGTTCCTATTGTTTTGAGTACTGGTGAGACCTTAGTTCAGTACTATGTTCCTTATCTCTCTGCAATTCAAATCTTCACCAGCAGTTCCTTTGTCAACAGCTTCAGGTACGTGCTTCTCTTCTCTGGCACTATGAATTTTTTTTATATTCTACCGCGTCGAACTTCATATGAAGTGTCTTGAGTTTAAATCATGGACCTTTTTATTTTATTTTTCTCAATACATCATGCAATAGCCATGAATCGATCAGATTAGTAGCAAATTAGTAATCGATTTTGTTTGCGTACAATGAGTTGGTGTGATCTTGATTAACATGTTTAATGGAGACTCGAGAACACTTGTTTTTGCAAAGTTCAATTGTTCATCACAATTTATTGGCAAAAATAATGGAAAAGAGAAATTATCGGGATGGCTAATGCTTGATATTAGGCTGTTAATGGTGATCAGGGATAGTTCACATCAGCTTTTTTATATTGGTTTTGTTTATTTTTTTATAATGTTCGTTTCTTCATTTTTGAGTCGAGAAAGTGAATGAATTGATGGGTGAAAATATCACGATCTGGATGGTGTTATCAGGGAAAAGGCAGAGTCTGCAGATTGTGAGACAAGGGATTCCTTCAGTGACTCCTTCAGTGATGAATATGAGAGTGACAAATGGCGGTCCGATGGATGTTCCTCTGAAGAAGGAGGTTCCGATCAAGATAGTCTGTGCCATCTGAACGACAGGTTGGGTTATCTCTACTTTCAGCACTTCGAGAAATCAACTCCTTGTTCAAGAGTTCCTCTGATGGATGAGGTAATTTTCTTGTGTTCTATGGTTTATCTGCAATGTCCATCTGGGTTTTGTTTCTGTTTACTTTGAGTTACTATGATCTTTCTTTCATGGTCTAAAAAGTGGCAAAAGTAAGGACCGCCCACGAACAGTATGTGGACATACTGGAATCATATGATGTTCTTTCTGCAGATTGACTGCCTTTGGTTAAACCAATTTGTATTTTCTTTGTGGAATATATTGTTTGTGCACAACTCAAACACTGTTTTATTCCTTTTTTTGTGGTGATCTTCATTCTTGATAGTAACCACTGAGGCCATTTACTTTACTTTAAAGCAGTGTTGATCCTTTTGTTTTTGTCAATATTGCAAAAAAGGGGAAAACCTGGTTGAAATAGGAATGAAACCATGTTGGAATCATTTAATCTGCTGTTTACAGGACAATGTCTGTCTTTGTTAACTAGCACAAATGATTTATTTTGTGCATACTTTGTCGGTAAACTGCTTGTTGTAATGAACTGAATTCTTCTTCTTCTTTTTTTTTTTTTTTCAGATTAATGGTCTTGCTCAGAAATATCCAGGTTTGATGTCGTTGAGAAGTGTAGATCTTTCACCAGCAAGCTGGATGGCAGTTGCTTGGTGAGTTCATCTCTTTCTCAGTGCAAAACTTGTCAAACACCTCTGTAAATGTTGCCAAACTTGAATAAAATTAATCAAATCTAAAATCGATGCCGTGTGTTAATCCCAGATACATAAGCATGCACAGATCCTAACTGACAATTAAACTGACTCTTCATATGCAGGTATCCAATATACCATATTCCAATGGGGAGAACCATTAAGGACTTGTCCACATGTTTTCTCACATACCATACCCTGTCATCCTCATTTCAAGGTATTTAATTCTTATAGTCCCTTTCTCACTTTGCTTTTATTCTTTTTTTGCTTTTGCGATTCCCTTTTTTTGTTATTCTTTGTATTCCATTGATATGCCACAAAGTTCTTATGGAAAGTTTGGTCTATATGGATGTCCTCATCAATTAAAGATATGGACCTTGAAGATGAGATGGAGTGTACCGAGAGGAAGAGAAAAGAAGGAGAGGCCATCTCTCTCTTACCATTTGGGCTGGCCACTTACAAGATGCAAGGCAATGTGTGGGCATCTGGCAAGAGTGGCAAGGACCAAGAAAGGCTAATGTCGCGTTTGAACGTGGCAGATTCATGGTTAAAGCAGCTAAGGGTCCAACACCATGACTTCAATTATTTTACTGGGGTTTATCGTGGATAGATATGAGCACTACTTCTAGATACCTCACCTAAGAAAAGCCAAAAAAAAAGGGGGGAAAAAAAAGCAGAAAAAGAAGGAAACAAAGCATACGGATTCCATGCTTAGGGCTAATTATATTGAATTGCAAGCTTGCTCATAACTAAAAACCAAGGCGGTCGCCACCTTTGTCTGATGGTGGGTTCTCTTTGAAGGCTGTTTTAATTGCCTAACCACCGCATTAGAGGGGGAAAAAGAAAAAAAAAAAAAAAAAAAAAACATGAAAGATGTACAAGTTGAGTGGATGTTTGTATTTGTAGCCAAGAAAAGAAAGTGTGTTATGATAGTTGATGATGGACTAACTCTACGCAACAGCTGGTGCATGCTGGAGATGGGGACGATAAGCAGTGGAAGGCTTTTTTTAGTGTCTTTTGACTTTGATGGATGGGTAAAGTTAATTTAGTGCTTCTGGTTGACAATTGAGTCTTTTGTAGCTTTGGATTGGATTATGGTTTTTGTACCTTTGTATATGAAAAGCTAAACTTTTCCCCTCATTCCTGTCGGTGCACCAATTGGCTTCCTTCGCTTGTTTCTTGTCATAGTATGGACTTGTTGCATTCAGAATCCCATTTTTTCTTTTCTTTTTTTTTTTTAAAAAGAATTGGGAATCCTGTCATGTAATGATAATAATATAATCTAGTCTTATAATCTTACACGTTACAACTCGAAGTTATCTGTCTAAACAAAATGAACTACAGACTTTTCAAAGGAGATTTAGCGTTATGCTTGCATCCAATATGAATACAAGTCAACTTTTTGGTCTTGATGGTTGGTGCTGCCGTAGAATAATTATTACATAGATTCAATGTTTTATAGTTTATGCATATGATATACTCGGTCAATAAAAAAAAAAAAAAATTTATGTAAAGCGTCAATACAATATTACTTTACTCTAATAGTAATTCTATTAGTTTTATTTTTTAATGGAGAGTTATTACTTATTATGGTGTTTAGGTTACTGTAATTATGAATAATGATTCAATACTAGAATTACTTATTTATAAAATATTTATAAAAAAATTACAATTAAAAATCCTATCACACCTCTATTTCATTCCTCATTAATAATAATTTGATTACAATCATAATCATTCAACAAAGTGAAGGCAATTAATTTTCTAAATATGTAGGCCTTTTTACTCTTATAAATTAACATATATCTCTCTTATATATATTTTTTCTCATTCCAAAAGGAATGGAGGAGTCGAATATGACACCTCATACTTGAAAGTCTAAGAAAATACCACTAGGCATCAAGGCCATTGCCTTTCTTATATTCAATTAATGAAGATATAATTGATTCTATATACTATGATATATTTTTTTAATTACTTAATTTACTTTTTATTAAAACTTATTTTTCTTTCCCTAATCTTTCCTCCATTTTTTCACATAATTTCTTTTCATTTTTTTCCTTTCGTATATTTTGAACTTTTATGTTCGTTCACTTTACTAATTTAATTACAATTTTATTTTTATGAATAATTATTCAACCTTAGAATTGTCTTTTTTCTCAAAATAACCCAATTTAAATTTAAAAAATCAATAAAGAAAAGTTCTACTATAGCTTGATGATTCGACTACTCAATTATAGAAATTCGATTAGAGTCTTATTAACGTTATTAATATTTAATTTTACATGAGAATTGCGAAAAACTTGTGCACCTCTGCTATTTATTTATTAATAGGATTAGGATAAATGTCGTGGTCGTGCGGTGTGAACAGGATCCGAGTTGATTAAAATTCGAACGCCATAAAAGGCAAGATATACGAGTCTTGAAATACCGTAAGCAAAAAGACGGAATAATATATGGACATCTGCTCGCTGAAGTAATATTTTATCCAATGTTAGGTTAGGTAATCCAAAATTTTTTTATTCCTTAGTTTTCTCGAATATGGCGCACCGTTAGTTCTAGGAACTGACTTTTGGGCATCACGTGCACATCTTGCCTAGGCAATCGAGAGGGATTTCTTGGTTCAGTTTTATTATTGCAAGCGTCGTAATGATAATACTCGTAAAAACAATCCATTAGACACATGATAATCTTCAAGGCTTCATAGACCTAGTACATCAAATATTATACGTCAAGTACGAGTGATTTTTTGTCCTTTTTTTTTTTAAGTATATTATGAATGAATAATCTTATTGAGTTTATACTAGGTTTACCCTTTTAGGAAAAAAAATTATTAAAATAGGATAGGATAGGATGAAAATTAATTGCTAAAATAACTTTTCTCCTAGTTTTTTTTTTTTTTTTGGTAATTAACTTAAAACTAAAATGATATCAAAAATTATTTTCAAAAAAGTTTAAATTGACCCAAAAAAAAAAAAAAAAAAAACACCTTGTCTTATTGCTCAATTCTCCTCGTCGATTTTTTTTTACTTTTTTATGAAAATGATCGCAGATTAGGCCTATATGCATATATTGGAAACAGGAACTTTCGTGTAGCTTGGTTGGGGTGGCATGGCGTGCGTGATCAGCTTGCGTTGTGTGTCAGCGGCAGCCTATGTTATGTGTACGTTAACTTTACCTCGCACCCAACTAGAAAGCTTCTAATGTTGAGAGCATGAACATATTTGTGCACGTGAGTTTAAGGACATGAAATGAAAAACATACCCTGTCAATTTGACTTGTCCGATGAGGAGTAAAATATATTACCAATCCATTTCTTGACTGGCTTTGAAAATTTGCCAAAATCGACGTGATCCAATTATGAAAATCATGGTGTTAGAAGATTGGCTCAAGCTGTGGTTATCATCTTGTGTTTATCTTTTCTAGGTGTATTCTAGTGGTATGCTAATTAGCGATTCTATTAATAAATTTATTACTTAAATTAATAACTAAGACGCATTGATGTTACCATTCCAAATGAAAATTAAGCTCTTTGGTTAATATGCTAATCATCTGCCTTCATTTATAATACATCTACAATGAATGAAAGAGAAAACTTTGTGGATATTAAATTTAACATGTGCATTTGTCTTGTTGTAATGAATTCCTTAAAAAAAAAATCAAGGAAAAAAAAAGGTAAATTCACTAAATTAAATTTAAATTTGATTCTAAGAATTGAATTAAAACATGAAATTACATGTATAATGTACTTTTTTCATAAATGAACCTAGATATAATTATAATAATATTATAATAATAATAATAATAATAATAATAATAATAATACAATGAAAATTACAAATTCATTACCATACAAGGCTTCAACTCAAATATTAATACAATAAAACCCTATATAATCAAATATTGCATTATTACATTTTAATAATATAAGTAAAACATAGCTAGGTTTGATTTATAAACACCATTATACCAACTCACTTATCCCATTTTTGCCTATAGATACCTATTTTGTTACAATCAACCCAATATCGAACAGTTGCAAATAAGTAGTCCAGCTTCATAGTCATTTCCTTAACTAAAGAATCCTTCAATCGGTATATTTTTTGTGATTTTAATTAGAAAAACAACCATGTGTGCTTTCTTGTTTGATTGGTTAAATTTAAATTGACTCAATTTGGTGTGGTAAATTGAGTTTATCACCTAAATAACAAAAACCCTAAGAATATATCCAGCCAAACTCAAACACGCAATGCATTGCATATCATATCTCTTATTTTTCTTCCACAAAAACTAACTGTTAAAGTAAGAAATCATGTAAATTTCTTCTTATTTCCTTTATTGAACTAAGTGATGGGAGAGGAGGTCGCAATAAAGGCTAAAAATTATCAGTGGATAGTCTGGTATGGTTTTTAGGAGGATAGCGGTTCATTGCACATTCTTGGTTTTTGTGGAATACATATTCGTGCCAAACTCCCTCGAAACCGAGATTAGTGGAGGTTAATTTCTCTAATCTCATGATGTACCGGTCATCATCATGTAGATGACATTTTATATGATAATGCATACACTATAATAACTAAATTTGAATGCTACTTGATATTTACATATACTGTAGGATTCTGGCCACTTACTTAGCATGTGGATTTAACTCAGCACCCTACAGATCTTTTGGTAGGTATCCTAGTACCATCGTTATCTCAAGAAATTAACCAATATGCCTGGAACCATTCCTATAAGCGCCTGGATCTAAGTAGCATAGAACATGGTATGTTTCTTTTAAGTATTGGTTTCCATTTTCGAGTCTAGTGATTACTAATTAATTATGAACCATTCCTGTTGATTTCCATAAACATTTGGCGATCATGGTGAGACTGTTATTGATTAAATTTTCATGATGTGATTTATATATATTTCAAATATATAGGGTATTGATATAGTATATAAGTTACATATATCTATATATACGTAATATTTTAAAAGTTATATATATATATATATATATCTCTATATGAGCTATATATTTTTCTATAAGTTATATATATATATAAGCTATATTTCATATATATAAGTTATATTATGTAAGTCGTGTTTAGGTTATAAGTTATACCCATAAAAATGTATAAAAAATATAAATACATAATCTAGATATTATAATTATATAATTTATGTATTATACATGTTGTGCGTATGTGTGTGACTTATATATTAACACAAAAGTAATATATATTTATATATTTGTGTGCATTATTTATATAATATATATATATAAATTATATGCTCATATGTGTAATGCATTTGTTATTAGTAATGCATGTAGGGCTGTGCAAAAAAACTGACCGAATAGTGAACTGTACCCGTACAGGACTGAACCGAACCGAAATTTCGGTTCTTTTTCAAATGGGTCAGTTTCACGATTCAATTTGGTTCGGTGAATGGCAAACGGCTCATGGTTCGGTTCAGGACCATGAACCGAACTGTTTTACATATATATTTTTAAATTAAATATATTATTTTTACTCTTAATTGTTTCATTAAAAAATTAATTATTTTTAAAATTTGTGACTTAAATATGTATCATTCATGAGAATAAAATTAGATTTGTCATATTATGTTTTAATTGTTATGTTATTTATAAATAAGATAGATTTTAGATTTTAGCATCTAGTATTCTAACTTATGAAATTTTTTTTTTACCTTTATCTTACTAATTTTATTATTTAGTTACTTATTGATTTATATAATTGATGATATGTTAGTTAGAAGCACATAAAAATTAAATTTTGTGTCTTCTATTAGGATAAAGTCTAGTATACCATTATAGTTCAAAATAATTAAAAAAAAATAAGACTAGTGACGATTATAATTTTGTAATGGATGAAATCCCTCATTCCTATAAGTTTTATATATTTATTTAGTAAATGATTAATTTTAAATATTATTGTTTATATTTGTATTAGTGATAAGAAATATGTAATTGAAGTTTTTGATAGAATATATTTCTTATTTTATGAATAAAAATGGTTCGAATTGTAAATCGAACCGTTTGTTTTTTCGTTCGAAAAAATTACGAACCCAACCGTATGATTAGGTTCGAATTTAAAAGAAAAACCGAACCGTTTAATATAGTGCGATTCAATTCAAAGTGCAAATCGAACCGTACCGTACCGTACCTTGCACACCCCTAAATGTATATGTGTGTGTATATATGTGAAATACCCCAAACCTTTACCTTAAGTTAAAAATTGGAATTTGATAGTTTAAATCATTCAAGTAAAACAAACAATGAGTTATGATTAAATAACTTGGAGTAATTAAAATTAGTACATAGATCAAATTGAAATTTGAGATTTAAAATATTCTTTTAAATCATCTATTCGTCTCAATGACTTTTCTTTACGAATCAAACGTTTCAATTACTTGAGGTTCTTCATTAAAACTCCTTTTTCTTCAATTTCAATTCCTAAATTTTAAAACAAATATTTTAAATGTTTTGCAAACTCCTAAACCTTTGAATCTTAGTTAACTTTCATTTTCTTAAATTCCTATAATTTTTTAAATCAATTGCTTATTTAAAAATATCTCATTTTAAGCCAAACCCAAATTAAATGTCATTTTTCTACAAATTGAATTCTTAAACAGATTTGCAAATTAAGACATAAGTTACTATTATATAGATTCTCAAATTATTTTCTAATTACTTTTAGAACTTAAGATAATTGTCTGAAAAGCTTAAATCAAAACCCATACTCAATAATTTTCCTTAAATATCTTTATATTCTAATCTTTTCCTTTGACTTTTCTTTTCATTTTTTGCCCTTTTCTTTCTTCTTTCTTCTTCTTTTACAATTCCATTTCATCCTCTTCTTCTCCATCTTCATTTCATCTTTCTTTCTCAATTTTAACCCCAAAATCTCAAGTTCAAAGAGATCTTATAGGAAATCAATGTTAGGAAAGAAGATAGAAGATAGAATATATGCATAGAAGCTTCATCAAATGGAAAAGAGGAGTAGTAGAGAAGATCAAGTTAGTTAAATTAACTAAACATCCAGGTTTTGTTATTTTCTTTATTTTGATGGTTGTGTATGCTTATATATGATGTATTTGAATTAGATATAAGTAGGGTTTGTAATAAAATGATAGATGAGTGAGTTGATGAAGTTTATGAAATGTTCAAATATTGGATATGAAATTTATAGGAGTTGTATGATGTTAGGGATGCGAAGTTTATGTGTATTTGGTGTTGTTAGGTAAGTGTGGTGGGTTGTTTGTAGCTTTCATGATGTTTTAGTTGATGTAGGATGGGTAAAAATCTGATAAAATGAAGTTTGAAAAACAAGGGAATTCATAACCCCTTGAAATCTATCTTGTACGGGCGTGCAAAGGCCCTTATAAGTGTTTGGTTGTGACGTTTTTCATTTGTACGGTCGTACAAGGGTCTTTACTAGCCTCAAGTCGCAACAACGTTGTTTTGTAATTTAACCATAACTTTACATTCAACCTTGAATTGAGGTGATTCAAAATGTTATGAAAAGCTTAAAAAGAGTTCTATAACTTTTATGTTTTAAGTTTTTAGAAATTCTAAAATTATCAATGCTAAATTTTATTTGTTTTCAACTACTACATATCTAAACAAAGTTGAAAACTTATGTTTACTAGTTAAAAATATGTAGTTAAGAATGAAATAAACTTCGCTAATAAACTTAAGTTCCACTTGGCAAAATAAACTTGAATGAGTTAAAATGAATTAGATTGATTGAGTTTAATCAACTTGGTTAAAATTTGAGATAATATAGGTTTTGCATGGAATTGACTTAGATTAATTTGTTAGGATAAACCATAGATAACATGGGAACTATATTGTTTCAAATGTGTGTTTTCTTGAGAAATGATATTTTTTTAATATGGATGATGTGATGATGTTTTTGTTATAAAAGACTATAAATAAAGAGAAAAGAAATACTTTAACAGATAATAGAGAACTGTCCGAATATTAGCGAGGAGATCTTCACAGCTTTGATGGGGCTCTTACTTCGTATTTGATCAAATAGGATCTTAATATAAGTTTGATGTAAAAGGATAATTAGTTTCAATGCTTATATGAGTTTAATTCTTAAACAGATATAGATATCTGATATATATATATATATATTATAAAAGGGCTTCTGAAACTCTATTTGGATTTCAAATATGAAAGACATATAGTAACTTGAATGATGATTATTATGATAGGTATTTTAAAACTGATTGAAATTTAAAGACGGCCTTTATAATTGTGTGTGGCTTGTTCTTGTGCCGTTGAATCTAATCAGGAGAGTGTTAACCTTATATGGAGCGGGGCATGGTAGTTTAGGCCCTTAGGTCACCCTCCATCATAATGCAATGACATTTATAAGTAGCTCAACGTGTAGCTGATGGGGCAAACGGTATTTGCATAACGTTTGCTTAAGCTTGGGGTGAAGTAATATGATTTAGTTCACATTTTTAAGATCGGTTGAATTAGGAGATGTTATGGATTGAGATAAGTAAAGAGTAAGCAATGGCTATGAACCCTAGATGAGGCTATATTTCTCTTTTTCGGTTAGATCTAGGGATATAAATATTCAGACTGCCTATATCAACCTCCTAAGCAGCTGCTGTTTCTCAGAACCCCTAGGTTCGTAGGATTTTTCGGAGTGTGAGTGCTCCGGTGTTGATTTGTTTACTTTAAAGAAAATGTAATAACTATTGTCTAATGCATTGCATTTAGATTAAGTATGTGTGACATTTTATGTGTGTTTGTGTTACTGTATGCTAGGTTTCAGTTCATAATTATTGTTGTTGTTTTTTTCTTTCCAGGAGTTGTATTGATGATTGATGATGATCTATTGATGATAGTGATGATGTGGTGAAAGGCGATCCTAGAGATATAAGATGAGTTAGGATCATTGGATTATAATTTGCTTTTATTTAAAAAACTAGATTTATATTTTAAGTTTGTAATATTCTTTTTAGGGGCTTGGTAGAGCCCATGTTTTGTAGTTTATTTTTTTTTTTAAAGTTTTGTTCACCATCATTAAAGATATGCGAGATACCTAATGGTATGGATTTTGTTTTTATGATGAATGATCTATTCATGTGAGTAGATTTAAGAAATGTTTTTAAGTGATTTGTGATTAATCTACTTATAAGAGTAGATTACGAAAGGTTTTTATAAAAGGTATATTTTATCATTATTGAATCCAGTTGTTTTAAGAATCTAACTAAAAGATTTCAAAATTAATAAAATTGAGTAATAAATGTTCACAATAAACATACTATTTAAGAAAGTTTATGGGTGTAGTACTTTGAGTATTATACGTAGCATTACAATATGTGAATATGAGTGCGGGTATGCAAGTACACTTACATAACTTTTTATTAGGGGTATAATGGTAATTTTAATTTCATTCTCAGTTTAATACTATAATTAATAAATTGAAGTAAAAGTTGGAATATTTATTCTTGTTGATAAAACTTTAGATGCAGTAAATGTTAGAATACATCAATTTTTAGTCTATTACTGGTAATATCATTCCTAAGACATAACTTTTCTATTTCCTCTCTATTGCCTATTGTTGAGCTTGAATTTTAATTATTAGTTCAATTTCTTTTAATCCTATTTATACTAAACCCTAATCCATCTAATATAAATTCTCGACTAAGAATAAAAAAAATTATTTTAAATAAATTGGAGTTGCCACCTGACTAAAGTAAAAAAAAAAAAAAAAATATCAAATTATGATCAATTGGTAGGATGATCCTTATTTAGCTATTGATGTGCACAAAATTGTTTTTTTTTAAATAATTAGAAATTACTCTAAGAGCTATCTTATTAAAACTCTAATGTCATGTTTGATATGCTTGAATCATCTAGAATGAAATGGATTGGAATCATAGGAATGAAATTGAATGGATTAAACAAGGAAATGATAAATCCATTCTTACGTTTGGATACGTTTATGGAATGGAATGGAATTGAATTATTATTTGATTAGATTTGTCAAAAATACTTTTCAAATAATAAATATGTGTAGGATAAAAATATAATTAAAAAATAACCATATATATAAATGGAATGGAATCGCGATTCCACCTTAGAAAGTGGAATCGAATTCCTCAAAGAAGTTGGAATCATTGATTCCAATGAATCATGATTTCGGCTTCTGAAAAAGCTTCCAATGGGAGAGGGAATGGAGGCTGGAATCATAATTTCATTCCGGTTCATTCCTACGTAACAGACATGCCATAAAGTTACAACCTTTAATTCTTTAATAACAATTCATTACCTAATATTTTAAAATTTGTTATCATTTGAGATATGTATAAAATTAGTCAATTTTATTAAAATTAACAAAAGGCGACATAATTTGCATACAATTAACAATCAATTCAAACAGAGTAACAATATTCAGAAGATTTATCCTAATCACATCAAATGATCAATAATAGAGGAAAAAATAATTTTTTTTCATATTTTGAGTTACCCATTGGGTCCCTATGTACCTGCTATTTGTGATAACGTCTTACATAATTCTTTTAATAAAAACTTTAACGTATTAGTAATTTTTAATTTTATGTAATCTTTTCGCTTTAAGTTCATTAATTTTTATCAATTTTTGTCACAAGTAATTATTTTTTGATATGGATCCTAAAATCTATCCATTTAGATTTCTTTATAATTTCATAACAACTAAATTTTTCCATGTGACAAAATATTTCAAACACAACATGAATCATGTATCTAATTATTCCACGTGTTATCAAATCAAGATTCCCATTAGGATAATCAAGCAACATCCTTAGAAGCAAAATATCAAACATGTCAATTGCAAGCAATATACCAAAACGTGTTAATTTAATAGGATGAAATTTCAATTTGATACAAGATAATTATAGTACATCTCATGGCATAAATACTCATCACACGATATTATTCAAGCATTAAAAAAAAAAAAAAAACCATTACATATCACTAAATTTACTTCTACTTATCAACATTGCAAAATTATAAGAAAATCATTAATAGTATACTATTATCAATACTTTTTTTTTTAACATGACTTTTAACATGACAAGTCACACACATAAAAATTTAATTAGATGTTCATTATGGTAATAACCACACGTGCACACTATTCCTTCGTTATATATATTTTTTCTTTTTATTATTTTCACTATATATCTTTTATTATTTTTTATTATTATAAAATAAAACAAAATAAAAAAGGAGAGGATGACTTACTTGTGGAGAAGATGCGTGTGGTGGCATCGGGTCTGAGTTGGTCGCCTCCGGCCAATGGGCAGCAGAGCTCAAAATGGCCACTTGAGGACAATGCAGCAGTGATCAGGTGGTTAGACAGGCTAGTCTTAGGCCTATGACTTGTCCTCTATGATTGTCTTCACTTAAAACCATTTAGGAGTAGCAATTTTAGAACCCACGGTAGCCACATCGGTGGCGATCAGCAGTAGGGGTGGGCAAAAAAACCAATCAAACCAAACCAATCCGTAACCGAATCAATCCAAATCGAAAATATGGTTTTTTTCATGGTTTGGTTTGAAAATTTTCAAATCCGAACCAATCCATAAATTTATGGTTTGGTTTGGAAGGTAAATCAAACCAAACTGTTTTAGAAAAATATAATAATATTTTACTATATGTTTATATGATTTCATTTTATATTTATTATTTGGTGAATATTAATTAAAATCAACTTATCTTTTTTAAAATTTTTTTAAGCTCATGATATGTAATTTTTTTATGATGTACTATTGTTTTTTTTAATAGCTTTCAACTTTGTAAAGTATGAAATTTATTTATTCAGTTATAAACTTTCATTATGTATTAATTGTTTAATATATTTTATCAGTTGGTCATTTTTTATTCATTGATGAATTTTGTTGATAGATAATTTTTTATTTTAGCTAAATTATCGGTAGATAATTGACATGATGGTTATATTAAAAATCATAAATTATGACTTACTATGTATTGATTAGTGAATGTATTTTATTGGTGGATAATAGATTTTATTGAAAATTATAGATTAGAAGTATGATGAATTTATAAAGTATTTTATCGTGGTTTATAATATCAACTTTGTAAAATGATATAAATATTTAAGAATCTACACAAATGTAAAAAAACTATAATAAGGAAAATTTTTAGTTATAATTTTGATTTAAACCGTAATCCAAGCCAAACCAAACCGTTATTTAATGGTTTAAAAATTTTATAATCCGAACCAAACCGTTACTTAATGGTTTGGTTTAAGATGGAAAAAAACCAAACCGTAAATTATGGTTTGGTTTGATTTTAGGAAAAACCGAACCAAATCGATCCGTACCCACCCCTAATCAGCAGAGTTTCCTTGGGACAAATCAAAGTTATCAACTTGAAGCCTCTAAACTCATAAAGCTTCCTATCACAATTAATTTAACTAAACTCACTTGTAAAACACGTAATCAAAGGGAAAAAAAACTCAAAACCCTAATTAGATCTCAATAATTCGAATTGTATTATGTAGGTAATATTAAGTGAAATTCATGATAGGGTAAGGATATATATATTCTATTTATACAAGCTAGGGTTTTAATTTAACTTCAAAAGTCATCAATTTTAAGTAATTTTGAATCTAGGGTTTCTAGGGTTTGTTAGCACAAATTTGGTACTTTTATTAGGTTTTAGGATTAGATTCCAATGAAACTTAATATTTGTATCTCAAGTATTAAATTTTTCCTCTTCAATTTAACCTAGAAAAACCTTGAATTAATTTGCTAGTTTGGTACTATTGGAAAGTATTCTATGTCTACTTTGCAATTGCTCCATCAATTTGGTGAAATTAAATAGTTAAAATGGCAAAAAATTACCTCAAAGTAGCTTCATCGAATGGTTGTGGTACAACTCAAGGAAGAAGAAAGCTGATGTCATCATGACGTGGCACACATAGCCCAATTACGTTCTACCATGTATCTCTGGTGGTGGACAAAATAAAAGGCTCTTTTTTGGTGAAATTACACAACTAAAATGGCAAAAAATTACCTCTAAGTAGCTTCTTCGGATGGCTGTGGCGGCACAACTCAGTGGAGAAGAAAGCTGCCGTCATCATGATGTGGCACACGCATAGTCCAATCATGTTTTAGCATGTGTTTGTTGGTGGACAAAATAAAAGGCTCTTTTATACATTTGTCTAAAATTGAACCCAAGACCTCTCATATGTATAAGCATGTATCTTACTATTAAGCCATTTGACTTTTTTCTTGTTCATTCTAATACAAAACAGCATCTTAAAGTTTATAATTTAGGCTTATTAAAATTAATTAACTATTTAAATGAATCCTAAATTAAATATGTAATAAAATTTATATTATATTAAACCCAAATAATTTTCTAAGGCTTATAAAATATTATTTTTATGTCATTTTCATGCCTGAAAATATCAAAATGTGTGATTTTAGGTTTAATAAACGAAAATTGAATGTCTATACTTGCGTTCAAGTGATCGAGCCATAAATTGCTAAAATTTATAGACATTTGGTTTGCTATTTTTTCCAAACTTTATTATTCAATTTACATTTTTGATATTTTGGCAAGTTAAAACTCATGATTTTATTATATATATGGTTGTCAGGATCTTCTATGTCCGTGGGGTATGGATACCAATTTTTCAACAGAACGAGTGGTTTGATGATTAAAATGCGGTGATGAAGTTTCGGAATGAAAATCTATTATATTAAACTTTTAATATATAATTCTGGGGCAGACACGTGTCTGCATGTGCAAATTTTCAGGGGTTTGTAGACAAATCTATAATTTGACGGACCCAACACTAATTGACTTAATTTTTTTATTCCCTCCCTCCCCCTCTCTTCTCTCTCTTAAAGTGCGATCAAATTGGCATCCACTTGGAACAAGATGAAGGTAACTGTCAGTACTCGTCCAGATCTTATCTGAACTGTAAGCATCAGTTGGAAATTGGATTAGTGCATGATGGATGTATGAACGGTTGCGGATATATATAAATATACATCTCCATCATCATATCATCATCATCATCGGCAGCAGCAGCATCATCATAAGCACAATGGAAAACTAATAATCAATCCTAAATAAGACACATGTCTTCCAAAATTTAATGTGCTCTTTTACTTTCTCAATCCACTTAATTATTTGATTCATTTGGCATATATTAAGCTTTATAATTGATAAATGCTGTCATTACTCATTTATACTTGTTAGGAAAAGACTGGGAGTGAAACGTGTAGAGTATAAATATATTTTCTCCAAATAGCTTTTATAGTTTGGTTATATCCGTTTCACGTACTCAAGGTATTGAGTTTGATTCTTTGCATTAGCACATCGTAATAGCCCTATATGATCACGTTGTAATAACCTTTATGGCCTACTGAAATAAAAAAAGATATTTTCTTATTTTTTAATACGATCAAATTTATGTGATTGAACGGCTTAGATTATACCAAATCATAATTGAATCTTTAAAATATTTTTTATTATAACCATAATTGATTAAATTGTAGGATCATAGACTAAAAGAATCCGTGATGGGACCATAGAAATTCTCTTTTAGAGCCACAACATTCTCTAAACTTTTAAAGTATAATTTCATATTCACGTAACTTTTACAAATACATTTATATTTCCTAAGAAGTCCATTCTTAAGCTTATTCTCCTTGTAGACTTATTAACAAAGAGAGTTGGTGCATAGCGTCGAGTAACTTCTTGGTCTTCCATCGATACATGGGACAGGACCTAGACTTAAGTAAACTAAGAAAAGTCCTTAGATAAATCTCACAAGATTAAGCCAAGGTACTCTACTTAGTTATAGCTCAACAACCTCTAATCGATCTTATTCTTGTTTGTCAAGATTGTCTACTCATTTTAGGTAAGTGAGCTGACTCGATAAATATCTACGATTATCATAGCAATTATAGATAGTTTTTAAATCTTGAAGATATGCTCATCATATCTATTAAAGATCTACTTTCTTAAGCGGGAGATATTTATCATCTATTTGAGTTTATCCATTTGCCAAATTTATATGAATTTGCTCCTATGAACACTCTCAAACGCATTTGGGTAAGACATATTTGTAATCATTTTACTTTTTGGTCAATATATTATTGAGTCAAGGCTTTGTAAAGCCTATATTTTAAGATCTAAGGTTTTGTAGATTGATTACTTTATTGGTGAAAATCAATTTAGAACATGTATGATTTCGTAGATTTATACCTATTTCTGACTTTACCGATTTAATATAATCAGATCTTTAAAACAATCGCACGTTTGACACCTTTGAATCTATAAGTTATTAACCATCCCAAACTTAAATCCAATACCAAGAGAAACCAGCCATAGAGGGGTGGGCTGTGGGCATGCAAGAATGATGAACCACCAACCCCCATCCACATGCATCACCCACCACCTGTTTAACGCATGGTCGACTGGTTCTTTTAAAACAAGGGGCTGTTGACGAATTGGTTAGTGTCCACTTCGAAGTTGTGGCAGCTTTCAACGAAATTGCTGTTCGTCTTTATACGGTCCATGGCTCTTGTAATTAGCTGTAAACACTTTAGTAATGTCGAGTATTAATGAGTGGGACAGGTTCCGAATATGTCAACACGATGAGCACATGCACTACATAGGAAAAGAAAGTGATAATTAATTCCATTAATGCATATTGTAGTCCCAACCAATGTGTCATAGTTATCAAAACATGTGAATAATCATATACTCCAACGTTTTTTGCCAATTATATATTCAAATTCACACCTACATGCGACTCTAGCACTAAAACCTAAAATGATGCGAAACTCAAAGTGCTGTTTTCTGTTTATGATAAGAAATACGGATACATGTTTTATAGGAAAAAGAGGTGTTACGAATAGTCAAAATTTTAAACCAAAGTTTGTTGAAAAGTAGAGGGCATTTATCAATAGGGTGTAATAATCGTTAAAAAAGAGATTATTTAAGTACAAATTATATAATTTTATTTTTTCATAAATAACAATATAGAATTATATTTTTAAAAATGAATTATGTTTTTTATAAAAAGAAATCATATATAAGATATGTGATTTAAAAACTTGAGTATACTGTTGAACTGCATTTGAAAATTGCATTGTATTATAAATGAAAAGTAAAATCGCATATTTAATATGTACAAAATCACCACAATCATATGTAAGACATACTATATGTGTGAGGAAAGCAAAATGATATGTCAATTATTTTCATATAATTTGTATAATTAAATTATTTGTGAATCGGTATACAAAGAAATATCTCTTAAGGAGAAAAAGTCAAATTTGGTATTCAAGCTTTACAAGAAAATTCAATTTGGAATTTAAACATTGAAGTGCCAAGTTAACAACCAATCAAACTTTTTATGATTATTTTTGCTTTATTGACATTAAAAAAGGAAAAACCTATTATTAGATTTTTTTTTCTACTTCCTCTAACATCATCTAATACTAGTAGGCTACCTCTTTCACATTAATAAAGAAAACAAGTAGTGTTATGTGAGATAGTAAAAATAATTATGAAAAGTTTGACTGAGTATTAAATTGACAATTCAAAGTTTATTTATCAAATTGAATTTTCATGCAAAGTGTACATACCGATTTTGACATTTCCATTTGGATAATATATGATAAAATTTAGAAGTAAAATATAAATTAAAATTTAAATAGAGAACAAATATTACCTATAGTGGTGCAAATGCATCATGATATTATACTTCAAATGTATCAATTTAAATCTTTATAAGGTAGCATGTTAAATACCCAACATACTCATCCTTGGTTGCGTGATTTTCATTTGCTTCTAGATACATGAGTCACATGGCTAATGTAATCCTCTCTTTGCAATTGTTTGTAAATTTATGAAGTCAAATGTATGTGTGTTTTACATAAAAGCAAAAATAAATAAATTATGTCGTTCTTTAATCATTTGTTGAAAGATGGCATGTAGATGGTGGGTAAATAGTATAAACAATCACCATCAGCATCATTATTATTATTATTATTTTGGCCAAACCAACAAATTACCCACTCAGTTCACATTTTTCTACATAAGTACTATAATTTAATTTTCTAAGAGGATACGTGCATTACTATATTAACAAAGATAGTGGGATGACTTAATGGATCTGCATTTTGTGATATCTTTGATGGGATAATGGCTCGTTCTACCATTTATTATTTCCCAGCACACACAGATTATATTATATCTATAGAGACGACCTTGGGTATGTAAATCCATTTTACAATCATAACTTACTATTTTATTGTCACGCCGACTCTAGGGGTTCTGTTACAGAATATCATTGAATTCTATTATAATTAAAACTACTAGTACAAAGGCACCCATAACATAATGCATGTGTACAAAATAATCAAAAAAGAGAGAGAGAGAGAGAGAGAGAGTAAGTTTTATTATACTAAATAAATAAAATATGAAACAAGTTGTAAAAATAAGAATTATAAAATATGAATTAGAAGTGAAACGAAAAAGTTAATCAAATTTTTTTAAAAAAGAGAAGAAATTATTCCCAATTTTTGAAATATTAGAAATTAATATGAGACTATTGGTATTGATATATTATTACTAATGACATTTTGATCATTTTAACTGGAATAAACAATATAGTTAGGAACACATTGATCAAATTAAATTCCGCCTTGCTTTCAAGAATCAAATACATTCATAATTGAACAATAAAGAAAAGAAATACCGTCAGACTAAATAAATAAATTATAAAATAGATTGTAAAATAAGAATTAGTGGTGAAAAGTATCACTTGAGAAGGTTGACCTAATTTTGATCATTGACAAGAGATTATTCACACTTTTATTTTTTTTCAAATATTTGATAGTAATACAAGACTATTGGTAATAACTTTTTTATCATTATCAATACTTTATCATTGTACTTAGGGTAATCAATATAGTTAGAAAGATATTCATAAGAAATGGATTTCATTTTACTCTCAAGGATTAAATACAATGACAGTTGAAAGTACAAATATATGGTTGGAAAATGTATCATCAAATATTTGGAATAATTGTGGATTAATTGTTTGTATTTTCAATTTTTATCAATTTAGTGTAATTTTTTAGTTTTTATCAAATCAATGCTTGTATTTTTAAAGTATGTGCAATTTAGTATCTCTATTAAATAATATTTGATAAATGTATATTTTGGTGATAGGATAATAATATTGACGAAATGCATGCAATTTCAATATTTGGCAATTTAGTATTGTATCTTTGGATTTTAGTAATTTATGGCCAAGTATCATCCATTATCCCATCATTAACATAAATGTCCATTAAAGATTACTTCTTCTAGACACTAAGTTGCACATACCTTAAAAGTACAAGCACCAATTTGCCAAGATCTAAAAATGAGACTAAATTACCAAAAATTAAAAGAGTAGGCACTTGACTTGCTATTTTTTGCAAATATTTTCTTTACTTCAAGAGTTTATCATTAGCAAATTGGAAAATTGTAATATTTCATAAAATTGTATCACTTTAATAATCTTTAAAAACAAAACCATTCTACACAATTTTGGAACAAAATAGATAAAAGGGTAAATGCCACATTTAATACTTAAACTTTATCCATTTGTGCAGTTAACCACGTAAATTTAAAAGTATCAATTTACTACTTACAAACTTTTTGAGGTCATTTATAGTATCTAGATGAGGTAATTAATTACAAAAACTGATAAAATTCAAACTAGATAATTGTAAATTGCAAAGTTTAGTTAATTAATTGTAATAATGGAAAGTTTAAGTATCAAATTGACAAATTTAAATTTTAGGTAGTTAATTATAAAAATAAGTAAAGTTTAGATACCAAATATAATAATTATCATGTATAAAATAGACATTATTTTTTAATAATATGTGAACACATCTCCACTAGTCATATACATGTATTTCATGTGGAGAACTCAAAATTTAATGCTATAAAGTTTAAAAGTATTAGTTAAATGCTTAAAGTATTTGTATACCTTTTCTACATACTAAATAAATTATAAACCTTAAGTATTGTATGAATAAATTAAAAGATACAATGATGAAGAAAATGATTCATTACAAAAAAAAAAAAAAAAAAAAAATCCCTTTAATTTGCCTAAGATAGGATATGAAGGATACATTATTTGACGAGTGTTAAGAGTAAAACAAAACGACAACATTATTGTTTAATTTGTCAAAAGATTCTTGTAGAGTGGGGTTCTTAAGTAAGCAAGTGATTCAAGATGAATATCCATGCTATAGTGTATACTAAAGCCCTAATGGGTTGGTAGTGACAAACTAAGCTATCAAGCAAGCGATAAACCTATGTTGATCGATGGTCAGACTATTCAGTCGTTATGTATAATACTTAGGCATTATATACTTAGGTTAACCTTAAACGACTTGTTTATCGTAAATGTTTGCTAACCACTTTTATATTCTAAAATCCTTAAATTAAATTCTTGAAACAACTAGATTTGCAAAAGTGAAATAAACTTTTACAAAAAACATTCCAAAAGCTACTCTTACGAGTAGACTAACTTTCACAAAAACAACTTTACCATTGGGTATCTCAAACATAGAATATATATTCATGATAGTAAAACAAAGCTTTAAAGTTTAAATTACAAAACATGAGATCCACAATTAGGCCTTTTGAAGAAATACAAGTTTAAAAGATAAATCTAAACTTCACACAAAATAAAACAAATCCAGTGATCTTAACTTGCTTCACTCATCCACAAATTCTTTCTGAGTCGTCTGGAACCCATTACAATCATCATCATCCAATCAACACCAGGAAAGAAGGAAAGAATAAGCCAAAGCATAGTATAACAATAACAAAAGTACATACAAGATGGGCACACATGCTTATCTAATGCAATGTAACAACCAATAGGCTATCTCTTGAAATTAAAGTGTAACAAATCAACATTGGAGCACTCACACTTTGACAACACACCATTGAGAATCTGAGGATCCTAAGTAACAGCAACTATTTAAGGGGTTGATATAAATAACCTAAATACTTATATTCCCTATTAGACCATCTACAAGAATAGCTTTATCTAGGGTTCACAATTGTTTGGCATCTCTTCTTATCTCAATACATGATACAATGCGGTCCAATCGATCTCATAAATGTGAACCAGATTGTATTATTTCTCTCCGAGCCTAAGTAGACGTTACACTAATACCGTTTGCCTTATCATCTATTCGTCAAGCTACCTCAATGTACTCTACACGGATAAGGATGGCCTAAGCGCCTAACTACCATGTTGACTTCGCCTAACAACATTATTGCTCCCTAGACCAAACTCAGTGAAACAAGCACAAGCAACAAACAATTATTCAGGCCATTTTTAAGTATTAGTTCATTTAAGATGTCTATTTTAACAAGAAACACACATGTTATTGCATACCTGATTTGACATGTGTATCCAAACAAAATCAAAGGATAGATCAAAAGAAATGATTATAGGCGAACAAGTATTTGTTCAAGAAGTTAATTTATATAAGTATTTCAATAAATTATTAACTTATATCAAGCTCATTTGATTAGACACAAAAGTAGGAATCTTGCTAAGGTTGCGAAAATCACCACGCCAAGATATGGATAGTTATTCATTATTTGTCAATTCATTTCTTTTCATTTGGTTATAACTACCCCTTATAAAATCAACATCGCTTCTTATTATTCATGTAATAATTTAAATAAATTATTAACTTACAGGAAATATTCATTTTTCTCTAACAAATATACATTTAAAACAACATACTCCTCTTATTATTAATGGCCTAGCATCCTATAATTACTTTATCTTTAAGTCAATCACATGTTGTTATGGTCTTATGAGAGTTCACTAGTTAGATTAATTACTAACTACAACTTATTGAGCTCTAAAGAATTTACTACGCCAATCTTAGTTAATAATGGCAAAAAAAAAAAAAAAATTTCTTAGTTAATAAGTCTATATTAACTTAATTCAGCCAAGTTGAATAAAATTAGTCAATCAAGTTCATTTTAGCTCAATAAAGTTTATTAAGTCAAGTTGAACTTAAATCTATTAACTAAGTCTATTTTATATTTAAAATTCATGTTAAACTTACTTAGTTATTAATTCTATTAACATACTCTGTAATTCAAAATATACTTAGTTTAAATATAAACTTAGTTCATTTTTATTTATGCAAACACAAATATACATATCATTTATTATTTATTTCTTTCTTTAAAAAAAAAAGTACAAGGGGACAGATCACCCGTGATGATGGCCATGATACATATTACTAGCCTCATCACACCTGTGATCAAGCATGCCCTCGATCACAACAGTGATTCAAGCCATGAAGTGAATTGCAATTGAAATTCACTCCCGTGATCAAGATTTATCAAAACTTCTTGAAATACAATAGAGATCATAGGTGGGTATCACGGGTTACATCAATTCTATGATTGGGTATCACGAGCAGTATCACACGCGTGATTGAGTCCTTTTTCTATTTCCACTTGTATCACGAGTCGTATCATGCCTATGATGCACAGGGTATCAATTTTTACGTTTTCTTTGTTTATTTTCCTAACTTTGGCTTACTTAACTAATTCTTTGATTATAAATTTAGTAGAAACATCTCAATATCATCATGCAAAGTTACATTCATGTCTATATAATATTCCTATACATATTTCTATATCGTATTTCTTCAAGACATATAATCAAATAGCTAGTCTACACAAATATGTACATATTTAGGTTTTAACATATATGTTCACATATTACTAATTTATCCATGTCATCTTAAACTCTACATCTATTTAACACTAATTCATTATAATCATGCATTTACAACAATTAATTTAAAGAAAATAACTAAACTTACTTGTGAAGCCAACATAAGCTACTTGATCTTTACTATTACAAGCTTCCTAATTGAAAAAACTTCTTTATGCATACTTTCTTACTTCAATCTTGATTTCTATCTTTAATTTCACTTAAGATCCTTTATGTATTTCTATTGAAAAGGGTTTTACTATGAATTTTAGGGTGTTGAAGGAGAATGGAAGAAAAAGAGAGAGGCAACTAGAGAAAGGAATGTAAGGATTTGGGTTTTCTAAGGATCAAATATATAGGGTTAATGGGCTTAACTTTAGATTAGGCTTTAGGCATTTTGCTTGTGTTAGAGCTTTAAATTGAATTGAGCCTCATAACTAATAAGATTTAGGAAGCTAAATAATTAAAAAGATATAAGAGAACTTAGAAAATATAAATTGATAAATTGAATTAGGATTTAGTTTAGGAATACAATTGGTCGTAATTTGATATTTAAATGGGAGTTTCGGAATTGAGGACATGAAAACTGATATTTTTGAACAAATAGTTGAATTTAAAAATTTCTTGGGATTAAGGAAATGGTATTTAAACTAGAATGGCTTAATGTTGCATTTAGAAATTTAGATAATTCAACTTGAGAACGAAAAGAATGTAGTTCAAATTGATGGTCGGAAAGAATTAAAGAATTTGATGCATGAAATAAGTAATTGAAGCCAATAGATAAATTGAAAGGGATATTTAAAATATCAAATTTTAAATAAATCTATTTACTAATTTAATTATTTTAAACTATCTAATCATACCTTTAGTTTAGTTAACTTGATTTATTTAATTTAACTATTCAAATTCAATTTCTAAATTAAACATAAATTTAAATTTAAAATCAACCGCCTATTGTTCTATTTAATTATAATAATTCTAAATTAAACAGGCAGAAATTTTGGGGTATTTCATTCACCCTTCCTTTAAGAAATTTCATTCTCAAAATTTACTTTATTTTTTTGGTTAATAGTCGACGTTTCATATTGAATTTAAACTTTATTATTTAAGAGCTTTTTGGTCATTTTAAGACAATCTTTACCACGTCTTTCACTATGCTACTCTGACTATTTTAGATCAAGTTTTGTTGTTACGTTTCACTTCTGATGATGTTTTGTATTATTTGGTAATTGTTCATATATGTTTAAGTCTATCTATTGCATATATGGTTATTATTATGTATGCATGATGTTTCTTGCTATTTTTCGTTATTGTGAAGCATGTTGAAATTTGGTATTATTTAGGTTTGGTATAATTTCTTTATAAATATCTTGTCACTCATCATTTATTTCTTAATTTCATAATTTGGTCTGTTTAGATGTTTCTTCAACTTTGTATAACTGATATTTCATGCAATTTAGCATATATAAAATAATAGGAACTAGTTTAGTGATTTCAACTTTCCACTTACTTGACTTAACAATATAAGACTCTTAACTATGGCTTAAATTCAATAATGACGATTGACGATCTGACTTGACTTGATTCAACTTGATTTGACTTTAGATGACATATTATGACATGACACCAATAGACAAAACACAACAACTGGACAAAAGAAGGTTGTAAGTTCGTCTTTCCATCCTTATACATATATATGACAATGTGCATATGAAACATACAGTGCTTATATTCTTTTAATTATCAGTGGGGTTATGTTTATAACTTTTATTGGTATTGTCATCTTTTATAACTTTTATTGGTATTGTCATCTTGACAAAGTTGTAATTAACATTTCTCATTTTCATCATTTGCGTGTATATTGATTTTCGTGACTTTGTTTCATAAGTGACTTCCAAACTTTATATGTGTTACAATTAGGATTTCATTTTGGTAGTACATATTGGAGAGATTAGTTCGTTTTGAGTTTCGCTCACTCTATGGCATAGTGTGATGAATGTGATTTACTATTTTGAGCTATGAATTGACTTTTTTCATGATATTGCTTTGATTTGTTATGAGGTTGTTATCGTATATATGAAATCAATGATATAGACAGGTATCTATTCATTGTTTAGAATTTCGAATCTTGATTTCTATTTTGGTAAAATATTGATTCTTGGCAATTATACTCTTTAAGTATTCTTAATTTTGATACATTTGAGATACTTTTCAATTATTATGTTTCATTACTATGTTACTATGGGTATTAACTACTTGTCTTCTGATTTTTGGAAAATTTTTAGATTAGATTTAGATAATTAATTTGAAATTTCTATTTTGATAGTTCATTAGATTTTGGTTAGTAGACTAGACTTATTAGTAGATTTGGAAAGGCCAAAGTTTATCTCCAAGTCTACTTGAAATTTTGAGTACTCTTTTTTTTTTTTTAAAGTTAACATACCATAACATTAGGGGTTCCTAATTTAACCTATCATTATTACAAAAACATACATACTAATATATATCACATAAACACTTGGAAATAATTTCCAATTTCAAAGGATTAAGGAGGGAATTTCCTAGTGTTTGTCTAAGTTATTTTTGCTCCACTTACATTTAGCCAAATTTGAATTAAGTTTATGTTGGTTTCTCTCAATATGAGTTTTGATGATAACAAAAATGATTAAGTGATTACTAACAAATTAATTAAGTGTGCAGTAAATTTAAGAATGATCAAAGTTTATGAAAATATTCTTCAAAAGAGATTTAACTCAAAAAGTAATTCAAAAAGTATTTAGAAAGTTTTTTCAAGAACAATTGAATAATCAGAAGGTAATTCACGGTTAACAAGACAACTACAACGATCAAAAGGTAGATCAAAGAGTAAAATTTCATATGAACACAACAAACAAGTTTCACAAACAGATTTCAAGAATTTGGATTTTCTTTGATTCTTTATGGATTTGAAGACCCAGCTCCAAAGTTGAATATATTTAGATAATATATTCAATTATGTTCTACAAAGTTAGTTCATATATCCAAGGGTATTCAAGATTTCAAGGATTTAATTTAGTATTTTGACAAGTGAAGTTCATGATAGCTTTTTCATGTTCAAGTATCTTCAAGACATATCCAGATTCAATATAAAACTGTCATAAGGAAATCTCTGATGCTTGTATCAAGGATGTATTTCAAAGGCCAAAGGAATTCAAATTCAAAGTAGATTTTCAACAGTAAGATACAATGTTAATTTTATGGGATATTATTTCAAAGCTAATCAGGAATAACATAATCCGTTTTACAACATTCACTCCTCAAAGATTATCCATGACAAGATAACGATCAGTTTTTATCTTCATCAAAATGAGGAACAAATATCATAGCCAAATCTTATCTAAGTTTTATCATTGGAGGAAGACTCAACAACAGATCACATCCGATGACACACACAGTATCAGGATTTAATCTTATCATGTTCAAGTTCTAGCTGTCAAAGAAAAATAGATAAATATTATAAGCGTAGAAGAGAGAGATACAATTGAAAAATTACGTGAAAAAGAACAAGCACTCAAAGCTAAAAAATTTCCAGTTACTAAAGCAAATTTCTATCATATTTATATTGTTTATCTTGAACTGAAAACTAGAGGATACACTATACTTCTTTCCTCTCTTGATATTTGAATATTTTGAGTTAGAGATAGGTTACAAGTAGACTCCGAGTTTAAAGATAGCTAGTATTAGTGTGAAATTTGATAGAGTGAATTGTGATACTACTTCGTAGTCATTTTTTATTGGATATAGTGGAACATACCGATGTGGAATATCGAGTCTCGGCTTGGTGCTGAAAGAGAGGACTGATGCTCGAGGCGGAACCTCTATATTCGAATTTGCACTCCTCTCTACCTTATCTCTTTAATTTTGTGCTTGTTTACTTATTTGATCTTGTTGCATTTCATGCTCAGAGACTAAATCATAAGTAAATTGGAAGCTCGACTTTAAACATTTGCTTAACTTAAGTAAACTTGTTTTATTCGAATTTTGATTAAAGTTATTAGTGGTTAAGTTATTGTTTTCAAGTGAATTTAAAAGTCATTATAATTTGATTAACTAAGTGGTGTAAATATGGTTGATTTTTTGAAAAAGTGAATTTTTTATTAAATAACCAATTCACCCCCTTCTTGGTTATTCTTTCGGGACCAACAGTTTATTTACAAACAGATATCAAAACATATCATTCACAATTATATCCCAAGCATAATTCATAACAAGACATATATATGTAACACAAAATTACAATTAGCCTAGTTGAGTTTAATTTCGGACAAACAACAACATATAACACTCACAAGTATACCACAAGCAAAATATTTCAAAAGGAAATGCACACACATATAGCACATGAAAATCAAACAATCTTCGGTTAGATCCATTTCTAAGTATCGATAGAAAATAAATTTAAGTCAAGTTGATTAATTAAGTGTGTTTAATCCGTTCTTAATAAATATTAAATAATGGTCTATCAAACAACATAAAACAATAAACATACAAATCTTATACCCAAGTTTTCCCTCACACTCAACTCACCGATTCTATAATGGATCCTAATTTATTATTTTAGGAAATTTTTGGGATAAACATTTACTCTAATACCATTTTAGCTGTCATGCCCCAAAATAGGGTCTAGGCATGTCTAGGCAACGTATAATACTTGAGGATTATATGCTTAGGCTAACCTTAAATGACTTATTTATCTCAAATATTTGCTAACCACTTTTATATTATGAAATTGTAAAATTAGATTTCAGAAATAACTGGATTTGCAACGATAAAATAAACATTTACAAAAACATTCCAAAAGCTACTCTTATGAGTAGACTAACTTTCAAAAAAACAACCGTACCATCTGGTATCTCAAATGTAAAATACCTATTCATGATTGTAAAACAAAGTCTTAAAGTTTAAATTTCAAAATATAGGCTTCATAACTAAGCTTTTTGAAGAAATAAAGTTTAAAAGATAAATCCAGACTTCATACAAAATAAAATAAATCCAACGATCCTAACTTGCTTCACTTATCCACAAATTCTTTTGCGAGTTATCCTGAACCCGTTACAATCATCATGATCCAATCAATGCTTGGAAGGAAGAAAAGAATGAGCCAAAGTTTAGTATAATAGCAATAAAAAGCACACACAAGATAGACACACATCCTTAATCTAATGCAATACAACAACCAATTGGTTATATCTTAAAATTAAAGTCTAACAAATCAATATTGGAGCACTCATACTCCGACAATATGCTACTAGAAATTTAGGGGTCTTGAGTAGCAGTAACTGCTCAAGGATTGATATAAGTAACCCAAATACTTATATTCTCAATAAAACCATCTACAAAAATAGCTTCATCTAGGATTCATAGCCATTTCACATCTCTACCTATCTTAGTCCATAATACAATGACATTCAACTGGTCCTATAAACATGAACTAGACTGTGTTACTTCTCTTCTAGCCTAAGTAGACATTATACCAATACTCTTCACCCTATTAGGTACCTATTGAGCCATCTCGATACACTATGCATGGGTAAGGATGGTCCAAGTGCCTAACTACAGTGCCTATATTGCCTAGTAAGATTATCGCTCCCTAGATTGAATTCGACGACATAAGCACAAGCAAAAAAAAAAAAAATTATTAAGGTCATCTTTAAGTATTAGTTCATTTAAGATGTCTATCCTAGCAAGCAACACACATGTTATTGCATACATGATATGACATTCACATCTAAACAAAATCAAATGATAGATCAGAAGATAGACTCAAAGGCAAACAAGTATTTGTTCAAGAAGTTAATTCATCTAAGTATTTAAATAAATTATTAACTTATATCAAACTCATTTTAAAAACTCATTTGATTAGACACAAAAGTAGGAACCCCACCATAGCTATGAAAATCGCTACGCCAAGATATGAATAGTTCTCAATTATCTGTTAATTCATTTCTTTTCCTTTGGTTATAATTACCCACTATAAAATTATCATTGCCTCTTATTATTCATGTAAATATTTAAATAAATTATTAACTTATAGGATATACTTAGTTTTCTGTAGCAAATATACATTTAAAACAACATACTCCTTTTACTATTAATGGTGTAACATCCTACACTTATTTTTCTCTAAGTCAATTACAAACTATTATGGTCTTATGAGAGTTTATTAGTTAGATTAAGGGTTAATCACAAAAATACGACTCTGTTTTGAGCAATTTGCAAACACATAATATGTGTTATCTTTTTTGACAATTAGGTGACTGAGTTTCATAAAAAAGTGTCAATGTTATAAATTATTATTAGAGGGAATGTGTTAGAGTCTTATTGGTCTAAAAAATAATGTAATAAAAAATAATAATAAATAAAACATTAAAATTTATTTTTTGTAAATTAGAAAATTGAAAAAAATATACAATTAATTTTTATGAACAATAAAATATTGACACATATTATTATAAAATTATTAAATAATATTGATACTTTTGAATGAAACTCGGGTCACATCATTGTCAAAATAGATATCACAGTTCATGTGTTTGCAAATTGATCAAAACACATGTCATGTTTTTGTAAGTAACCCTTAAATTAATTACTAATACAACTTTTTGAACTCTAAAGAATTTACTAAGCTGATCTTAATTAATAAGTTTATATCAAATTAATAGATAAATTGAAAAGGATATTAAAAAGCTCAAATTTCAATTAAATCTATTTACTAATTTAGTTATTTTAATCTATCTAATCATACCCCATAGTTTAGTTTACTTAATTTATTTAATTTAACTATCTAAGTTCAATCTCTAAATTAAAATTCAAAATTAACCACCTATTATTCTATTTAATTATAACAATTTTAATTTAGATGAACAAGATCACTCCCTCCTTTGTCAAGTTGTTTAATATCATACCAAGCTGGCACGCTAGAGATATTGCCAAACTATGCATATCTAAGATGTCTAGGATTTTGCCCCCTTCCCCCTTCGTTGGAGTGTGAAATCAAAATATAGTTGGTGTAAATAACTGAACTGTTTGATGGTGAAATTCGGTAGTTCGATTCGATGTGTAGAATATAGTCAGAGCTTTTGAAGATGAGTGATGTGAGACGTTTGAGCTTCTCGAGGAAAGCACCAACCCTAACATTAGATTAACAACAAGTTTACATTTACAAGTCCTAATATCCATCAAGCATGTTAAGCTTTTATTATTGTTGAGATACATTCCCCAGGATGCCAGACTATCAAAAGCATAGAATTGGCCAGAGCCTTTGAGGAATTAAATTGTGAGAGTCATTAAATTAACCACATTTCCCTAAGGCATTTCTTATCAGCTCCAAAATGCCTATATATATTAGCTCAATGTGCCATCTTGCAAATTGTCAGATACAAATACTTCATCTTCTTTCTACAAATTTTCATATTTAGGGAGAAATGTCACAAGAAGCACTTTGAATGTTCCTCCTTTTTAACCATGGAAGATGATGTTCATATTGTTAAAGAGACAGCTATATTTGTTGTGACATGCGCAAGGGTCGGTGACATGAATTAACCAATCTAGGAGAAATGGATATAAGTGGAGACCTTAAGCAATGAGGAGATGATCGTAAAGTAGCTCTTGTCTTCGTTGCCTACAAAGTGTTTCCACAATCCAAGAGAAGCGAATGAGAGTAGAGAGCTTGATTGGTATGGAATGTGAGCACAAGCTAGTTCGTGGTACTGCCAGCCAGCAGCTACTAGGTGCTTGGAAATTTTCCACCTCTGCCTTCCTATTTCTTTTTAGTATGTGGGTTGACCTACATATGTAAATACAACTTGGGTTCTTTAGTTTGGCTTGTAGGGGTCTCCAGTAAATACAATTGTATCTTCGGCAAATGTATTCATGTAAAAATTGATGACCTTAGCAGCGTACGATTGTCCTCATCAATGAATTGAATAAGTGAATAATTCTTTATTTGTGCTTTAATAATTTTAATTAGTTATGAAGTGCTTCGGAGGTGGTCGAGCTGTACATAAACTCGGTTAGGCCCTAAATGATGGACAAGCTAGTGCCAAAGAGCACCTGCTAATCTTTTATTATCTTACTAAGCTAAATAGCTAGACTAAGGAAGGCTAGAGAGAGATTCCTACTGCGTTCTTAGAAGTGAATTAAAGAGGCTAAATTTGAAATTACAAAAGACACGCAATACCAAGCGGGGGATAGGTGTCATGTTTGTATTCATTACTTGTGTAGTTTCCAATATCACAACTATCATACATCCATCTTGTCAAAACATCTGCACTATTAGATCTTTTCTAATGAGATCAAACGGTGAAGAACACCCATTGGTTACATTTTCTAATATATGTCTTATCATTCTGAATCTATACAAATGCCTGAATTTTCATTGCTCACTTTTACATTCTAAATTATCTTATGTTTTCAGAATTTTGTCTTCAAAGCTATTCCATTTTATCTTGCTCAGTAAAGTGTCTAATGAGTATTATGGTTGTTCTTCGCATACCATGGAAGGTCACCCATTAATGCAGCTTGAGCATATATGTAGAGGGTTGCCTACTTATTGGTAGCAACAACAATGGCAAAGGTTAAGGAGTCAGCGGTAGCAACAACAAGAGAACAATCATAGAATAATGCTTGATCACCAACACAATAGAAAGGCTTACCTATATTGTGATGCTTGAGAGAGTCGAATACTTAGATGCCAGGGAAAATAAGGTTAATGTTGTGCCAATATACACCAAGGTTAGAGAAGGATTACTTGGAATAAAGCCACATAAATGTTGGTCATAAATGTTAGGGGAGTGCCTTAGATGTTTGGACTTAGGTCCATTGACTAAGTTACACATTTGTGTTCATGGGCTTGATTAATAAACATTCAAGAGTCCCTATACCTAAACTGAGTGGTAAGTAGTCTTGGCCATAAAAAAAAGCTTGTTACTTCAAGCTTTCAACCTATTTTCTAGGTTTAAAGACCATGTTCTTTACTTTCTTGTCATAATATATTGCCTTAAATCGAGTGGTAAGTTGTCTTATGGCCATTAAATCTAAGGGTTTGGTTTGGAGATTTTGGGAGTTTTAACTCAATTTGGTGCACCATTTCTAAAGGCAAGTAGAGATTAGGTGTCACGCTTGAAGGGTATCCTAAATATGGCAATCTACTGTACACAATATTAAAATTTAGGAATGACTACCTTAGTCACATAAAGGTTTTCATATTATGTACAAGGTGTACTTCACAACAAAGGTAAACACATTGGAGTGGTATAATTTATGATGAAAGCAATTAAATAGCAATGCAAGAGAAAAATATCTAAATTACATTTATTAGAACAATACCCCTGCTATTGTCCTCAATTTAATAACATATCACATATCTAACAGAAAAGGGTTCTCAAGAGAAACTTCATCCTATAATCTCAAATCTTTCATTAAAGCTCCAAAGTCTACTAGTGATTTCCTTAATGTCTTGTCCCTCAAGTTAAGCCTCAAGAGTTCCTATTTCTACAAAGATCTGTGGAAGTGTAAGCTTATAACATGCTTAGTGAGATAATCTTTTCATTTGTACCGTACAACCATAAACAAAACAAGTTTATTAATTTTAAGCATATGCTATGCATGTAATGCAATAGACACATGATACAAGCAAGTATATATGAGTATCCAAAAATCATATATATAATGGATTTATGCCTTCCATGTTAAGGGTTGGGAAATTTAATCTTGTATCCTGCACGTTACCTATATAGAGTAAACACCACATCAGCAATTGCATATCAATAATCAAATTTGTGAGGAAGAGAGGTAGGGGAAGACTTATCTTAGAGAAACCCTAAGTGAGAGGCGTGTGGTAGGGAGTAATTGAAGTATCAAGAGTGTTATTGTGTTAGCTGTGGGTGGACGGAGGAATATTCGGCTCAAGCTTAACAAAGGTGAAGGGCAATAGTTCCTCAAATAATAATTGTCTTATTTGCATAGTAACTGCCATAGTAATTGTGAAATAATAATAAAGATTACAGGTTCTTCTTTATTATAAGTAATAATTTTTAAGTCCAATTTGAGAATGTATTTATGTAATACATAAGATTGCATAGTAACTATCATGGTAACAGTTGAATGATCATAAAGATTAAGAGGTTTTTGTTATTGAATTAGTATTTTATTTTTAGAGTTCAGTTTGAGGAAATATTCGCTTAATATATCTGATGGTGATGATATATGATGATATTGGCTTAATAATATGATGATGATGATGATGATACTTGAAAGAGAGAAAAGTGGGGCGTTAATAAAATAAAAAGTTTCTAAGTCTAAATTGAAAATTTTTGGCATAATAATAATAATTGATATAAGAATATTGGGGAAGAGAGAGAGAGGTGGAATATAAATATAATAAAAAATGCTAGAGTTATTTTTGGAGTTCAAATCGAAGAAATTTTAGCTCAACATATCCATTAAATCTATTTCATAAGAGATTCTAAAGGGCATGTTCACCTTTCTAATTTTGACAAGGTTTCAGTAATATATTTAGTCGTGTTGTTTATGTGATGCATAGTTTCTATCCATGTATATTCAACATTGTATATCATCGTATAACCCGTATGACGGGTCATATAGGAGTGTACATTTCATGATGTCGTTATGAACAAATGACATCATCATTGCCCCCTACTCCAATAAAATCAGATCAATTTCTCATCGCATGCATCGTGTTACCCGGCCCATAATCGATATATATATATATATATATATACATATATATCCTGGATTAGACACATGAATGGAAGTGATCTTTTCACTATCGTACTAACCTGTTGCAGCACAAGTTTGGTATGTTATTATTGTCTGGAGTAGAATGGATTAGAATCATAAAAATTGAATTGAATGGGTTGAAAAAGAAAATAACAAATTTATTCTTATATTTGCATAAATTCATTTATAAAATGATTATTTAATAAGATTTGTTAAATATACCCTTTATATTAAATGTAGATAATAAATATATAGAATAAAAATGTAATTAAAAAAATAAACATATATAGGTGGAATGGAATTGTGATTCTACCATTGAGAAGGTGGAATCGAGTTTCTCATAAAAGCTTGAATGGTTGATTTCAAGGAAACACGATTCTAGCTTTTAAAAACGCTTTCAAATATTGAGAAAGAGAATAAAAATCGAATTGAAATTGAAATTTCATTCCATTCCTATATATCAAACGTGTTTGCAAGCATTGGACTTTATTATCCAACACTTTTCCCCAAAAGATCAATTTCCATACATGACAATTTATTGTTATTTATGAAGATATCTATATGTGTGCACATTTCCCTTTTTCCTTTTCTTTGTTTTCTTTTTCATCAATAAAATATGTGTGCATTGAATATCTATAAAAGAGAATATATAAAATGAATCTTGAGTTTTTTATACACCTTAATTTTACGTCTTTATAATTACACATCTAAATTTTTTAATTACAAATTTGTAGGTCTGATTAGATTTTTTTTTTTTTTCCAGTAAACTCATAGCATTAAACTAAAAAGAGTAGGGGCAAGAAACAAGAGGTATTAGCCATTGTCCCTCCAACTTACATCAGTTTCAACATTTAAAGAAAGCTCCCTAACAGCAAGAGAGCAAAAAGATTGAAGGGCCTCAGGTACAAGACCATTGGCATTATCAGACAAAAAAAGAGAGTTCTTGGCTTGATTAGAAAGAAGAGCCACAAAGTTAGTTGAGTTTATATGTGTAAAGTCTTCATTCTAGGCATTTTGCCTCCCAAAAGTAACAAGTTCATGCGCAACCCTAATGGTCCACTTCAAAATCACTTTCCTGTTGTTCAAAAGGAGTGTTTACATCATGTGCCTGCAGGAAAGAATGACATTAGGAGTAAACAAATCATCTAAGGGCATTTCAAGATCTAGTCAATTGCATTTTACGCGTTTGATGTAATGATAATGAGCTGATGGTTTTGGTTCATAGTCCATTTTAAACCCCAGCATATAGCCCAAATTTGAGCAAGAAAAGGTGAGTCTATTCTAAGTGTTTTAATTCCACCACCCAAACATATTCACGAGCAATCCCTGGCAATAAAACTAGTGGCAGAAACATTCTTTAGATCCTTAAGTATTGCATCACAATTGACTTTAATCCCTTATGGAGGTAGCGGTATCCAATTTGAGTTTGTTTGCAACGTCGTTCCTCTCTTCCTTCTCTTAGCAGATGCCTAGAATTCGTGACATCTACTATGGCATTGGGTAGGCTAAAGAGGATTGGTTTTATTTTTCAAATTTATTGTTTCTTTCATACCAAAATTCCCAGCAGACAAATGGAAAGATCACTTAGGAGAACAACAAGATAGAGATCTTAGGTGTTTCTTCCATGTAGTGTTTCTACACATCCAGATGTGGAAATCTTCATTTGTTTGAGGAGAGACTTGATGATCTATACCCAAGACAATCTAGGCATTCTTGATTTTAGAGCAATCCCTTAGCAGATGTTAAATAGTTTCCATTTCCCCACAAAAAATACATTGATTATCCACTTCCATACACCTCCTATTAAGATTTTCTTTGGTGAGCAATCCATTCTAAATACATCGCCAAAGGAAGAAAAGGATTTTTGGGTGAGTAGCAGTTTTCTAGATCCAATCAAAATTAGGTCTCTATTGATTCGGGGGAGGTGATTCATTTAAAAGTAAAAGATAAGCCAATCTAACCGATGTTCATACATCAACTTCATGAGCCCATACACGCTGCTTAGGGCAGTCATCGTTATTTAAAATGACATATTCAAGACTTGACCTTAGAGCTTCATCAAGGGGAAAAGATATAATCTTCTCCTTCCAACCCAACTCATTACACCAAACTTGATCCAAAGTGATGGAGTCACTGTTGTGGTTCAGTGGTCCGACAGGGCAATTTCAAACAGCTGGACCTTAGGACCATGTGTCTTTCCAAAATTTGATAGATTTCTCATTCTTTGGTCTCCAAATGCATTGCTGATCAACGAAAGAAGTAGCAACCACAATTCTCCTTATAGTCTGCAAACAGGTTTCGGCGGGTATTGGATCAACCCTCTTTGTTGCTAATAACTTGAGCCCAAACGGGTTTTCTGTTCATATCCACCATGTTTGTTTTGAAAAACACGCTTGGTTTCTCTTTTTAATATCCCAACAATTAAGTCCCTTATCATTCTTTAGTCAGTTAATTTTGTCCCAACTTATACCTATAAACCCTCTTTACCATCTTTGAATCCCTATAAGAAATTTCACATGAGTTGTTCAACTTTAAGGGCAATCTTACGAAGAATCCACATTGCTTGGAAAAAGCAGCTGATAATTCCATGGATAACAAATTCAATGATTATTTTCCGACCAGCCATGCTTTTGTCAATTTCTTTGAGATGCTTTCAATCAAGAATCCAGAATCTAATGAACTAATATTTCCTTTTTTAGATATTGGAAAACCCAAGTATCTACCAATTTCAGTGTCTTCCTTAAATTGAACGACATCCAAAACTGCTATGTGGGAGGATAAGAACGCTATATGGATGGACAAAAGGAAGGATCATGGGGAAAAGGAAGACGATCAGGGAAGGATTAGGGTTTGTAGTTAGGGTTCGGTGGAATGTGGTTCGTGGAAAAGAAGAGTAAAGTGAAAAGTAAAGTAAGAAAGAGAGTAATGACTTAGCTGTTGTCAGAGATCTTTTGCATGTGTATGGATAGTACAAACCGACCCGAGTAAAAGGAAAGGAAAACCAGGAATCAGAACAAACCCAATAGTGGGTCCAGCCGAACCCAATATAATAATTTTAGTCTTAATATTTAGTTTAAATAGTCTTAATATTACAAATTAAAATTCTGTTGTAACAGAATTGATTATGTGGCATAACAAACCACATGATTGATTCTCTAGCACATGGGTAGTTATTTCTTTTGTTCCTATTAATACAGCTAGTATGTAATCCAGGAATTATCAGAAAAATACAAAAATACTTTTGCTATTACATTGCTTGTATTCGAGCCTAGCTGCATCCGCTAGTATATTCCCTATTCTATATTATTTTGTCCTTTCCTGATTGCAATTGGTATCAGAGCTGTGACGATGGAGACCAGAGAATCCAAGCGAATGGAGGACGCCATGAAGGCCATATTCAAGGAGCATATTGACCGCCAAGAAGCTGCTATCAAAGACCAAGCTGCTCGCTAAGATGAGTGGGTAAAAATGTTTTCAGAAGCCCTACAAAATCAACAAAAGATGATTGAAAAACAGAATCAAACTCTTGAATCATTTACACAACATTTAAGCAAGGAGAAAAATGCAGACCTGTCACCAGCTAAGGAAATGACTGGAGCATCAGCAAATCCATATCTGAGTCCACTCAGAAAATCTGATAATTCCATTGGAACTTCGCCAGGTTATCAGGTACCAACTAGGAACACCAAAATTGAATTTCCAGTATTTAATAGAGAAGGATTTAGGAATTGGGTTTCTCGAGCTGAGCAGTTCTTTACATTAGATGAGACACCAGATGACCTTAAGGTCAAAATTGCTGCTATGCATCTGGATGATAAACCTTATGAGTGGTATAACTCCTTCCTTAAGGCTAGAACAGAGACCACACCTTTAACCTGGGAAGAATTTACCAAAACTCTGAATACAAGGTTTAATGACAAAGGATTCGAGGATCTTATGTCTGAATTAAAAGAGCTTCAACAAGTTGGGTCTCTTCAGGATTATAATGATGAGTTCATGTACCTATCCACCCTTGTCCAACTACCAGAAATACATCTTGTCAGTTGCTACCTTAGTGGCTTAAAACTAGAGATTCAGTATCCCATTCGAATGTTTCAACCAAAGTCACTCACACAAGCCTATAAACTTGCCAAATTACAGGAAGCCACCCTCTCATCATCCAAACAGAACCTTAAATCATTCAAAGGCCATGCCACACCATTTAACCCACAATATCGTTATCATTCTTCACCATCCAGTACTAGTACTGTCAGTCCTTCCAATAAGCCCTTCATCCTAAACACTTCCCACAACCCTAATACGCAGATTCCAAACACGAGACCACCCTTCATTCTTAAAACCAACTATAACCAGCCTAATAGACCTACTAAGAAAATGACTCCTGAAGAACTCGAAGAGAAACGTAGGAAGAAAATTTATTTCTGGTGTGATGAGGCATTTGGCCCTGGCCACCGCTGTAAGACTAAGAGGTTGAATCTCCTAGTAGTTGAGCCAGAGGAAGGGTTTGCATCCAAAGAAGGAACCAATGAGTGTGTTAATGAGTTGGGATTGACCTATCCCAATTGCAACTCAACTCAATAAGTGGAGAAGAGGGAAGTACAGAACAATGTATGCGTGTGAAGGGAAGACACGAGACTGCTGTGTTTAACATTTTGATTGATACAGGGAGCTCATCCAATTTTATGGACACCAAAGTAGCTCAGAAACTGAGTTGTACCCAACCAACTCTCTTTTCAGTATCCGTTATACTAGCGGATGGTACTAGGCTAAAAAGTACCCAAATAGTCCGTGAATTTTAGTGGGAAATGCAAGGTACTACATTCAGTTCAGACTTCTATGTCATTCCACTGAATTCATGTGAGTTAATTTTGGGAATGCCTTGGTTAGTTTCACTGGGCAAGGTGACTTGGGATTTTAAGGCTCTAAGTATGTCCTTTATGTGGAAAGGACATCCTTGTTCCCTAAAGGGCGAACAGGATAGAGTAAGGCTTATTTCAGGAGCTGCCCTGAATACCTTACTGCATACTGCTACTAAGGACACTGAGATACAATGTTGGATGATCACCAACCTGGCGGACCAGGATAACTCCCCTGCTCAACCACTACCTCCGGAAGTCATAGATATGCTGGAAGAGTTCCACGAGTTATTCGAGGAGCCATTGACACTTCCTCTGGACAGACCTTGCAATCATCGAATACACTTGGTTGAAGGAGCAGAACCAGTTAATCTGAGACCTTATAGGTACTCCACAATCCAGAAAACAGTCCTAGAAGGTATGATTAAGGAGATGCTCAATAGTGGGGTGATACGCCCTAGCCACAGCCCATATGCATCTCCAGTTGTCTTGGTTAAGAAGAAGGACAACTCTTGGAGGATGTGTGTTGACTACAGGGACCTCAACAAACAAACAGTGAAGGATAGATTTCCCATCCCAATAATTGAGGATCTGTTTGATGAACTCCATGGAGCAAGATTTTTCAGTAAGCTAGACTTACGATCTGGTTATCACCAAGTTTTAATGCAATCACAAAACATCTACAAAACTGCATTTCGTACACATGAGGGGCATTATGAGTTTCTTGTTATGCCATTTGGTTTAACAAATGCCCCATCTACCTTCCAAGGACTAATGAATACAGTTTTTAGACCCTACTTGAGGAAATTTGTCCTAGTTTTCTTTGATGATATTCTCATTTACAGCCCTTTTATGACCCAGCATATGGATCATCTCAGAATTGTTTTTGAGACTTTGAAGAAGGAACACTTGTTCCTCAAGCGAAGCAAGTGTGTCTTTTGTGTTCAAAGAATTGATTATTTGGGGCATGTTATTACAGGTGAAGGGGTGCCTACTGACCCACAGAAGATAGAGGCAGTAGCCCAGTGGCCTATTCCAAGAAACTTACGCCAGTTACGTGGGTTTCTTGGCTTAACAGGCTATTATAGAAGGTTTATCCATAGGTTTGGAAATATTTCCAGACCACTCACTCAACTCTTGAAGAAAGGCCAATTTAGCTGGGGAGAAGAGGCTCAAGATTCTTTTGATAAACTCAAGGAAATGTTGGTACAATCTCCAGTGCTGAGATTACCAGACTATAGTAAGCGATTTGTAATTGAAACAGATACGAGTGGAGAAGGAATTGGGGCTGTTCTAATGCAGGATAAACATCCTATTGCTTTCATTAGCAAAACGTCGGCTCAAAAACATAGGGGCATGTCTACATATGAGAAAGAACTTTTGGCTTTAGTGTATGCTATCGACAAATGGCGTCACTACTTGTTAGGGAGACAATTTGTGATCAAGACTGACCACCAGAGTCTGAAGTATTTACTTGAACAAAGACTTGTCACTCCTAGTCAGCAAAAGTGGTTGACCAAACTACTTGGGCTTGATTATGAAATCGAGTATAAGTCTGGAAACTCAAATAGGGCGGCTGACTCACTTTCTCGAAGGGATAATACTCAACTGAATCATCTCCAGGTTCATGTCACTCTTCCTGATGTCTTAGAAAGAATCAAGGCCAGCTGGACTCTAAAGGGAGGTTATGAAGAACTCGTCACACAACTCCAAAAAGGTGAACTAGTGGGACAATTCACTTATGATGGGGGCATCTTACGGAGAAGGGGCAAAATTGTTGTAGGCTCAGCAGCTGACTTAAGGAATCAACTTCTCCAGCTTTATCATGGGGGTCCTTTGGGAGGACACTCAGGTGTCCAAGCTACCTACAAAAGGCTATCCTTAGTATTCTATTGGCCTAAGATGGAAAGAGAAGTCAGATAATGGGTTAGGGACTGTGAAGTCTGTCAAAAATTCAAATTTGAGAATGTGGCAACTCCAGGGCTACTCTCACCATTGAGCATTCCTGATGAATGCTGGCAGAATATTAGCATGGACTTCATTGAAGGTCTTCCTAAATCACATGGGAAAGAGGTAATTCTAGTTGTCGTTGATAGGCTTAGCAAATATGGCCATTTTATTGCATTATCACATCCATATAATGCAGCCATGGTAGCTCAAGCCTATATGGACAATGTTTTCAAGTTGCATGGTATGCCTGAATCTATCATCTGTGATAGAGACCCTATTATTGTGAGTTCGTTTTGGAAAGAGTTCTTTCGACTACAATCAGTCGAATTCAACATGTCCACGGCCTATCACCCACAAACTGATGGGAAATCAGAGGTCGTGAACAAATGTGTGGAATGCTACCTAAGATGTGTTACAGGGGACCAACCTAAATGTTGGAGTAAGTTCCTATCATTAGCTGAGTGGTGGTATAACACCAACTACCACTGCAGCACTAAGACTACTCCATTCGAAGCCCTATATGGATACCCCCCTCCATTACATATCCCTTATGTACCTGGGGACTCCAGAAACGCTGTGGTAGATACTACACTCACCTTGCGTGAAGACCGCTTAAGATTGCTCAAGTTCTATCTCAAGCGCGCGCAGAACGGTATGAAACAAACCGAAGATAAGAAGCGTTCTGATCGACAGTTCCAACCTGGGGATCTAGTGTTGCTCAAATTACAACCCTATCGACAGACATCTCTCAAACCATCTCGGATACACAAGCTACTGCCTAAGTTCTATGGACCGTACAGAATCATAAAGAAGATAGGCTCTGTGGCTTACCAGTTAGATCTGCCCAACGACGCTACGATCCACTCCACGTTCCATGTATCGCAGCTCAAACGCTATCATGGTCCCAGATCTGACGTTTCACAACAACTTCCTGGCAACATGCAGCACACAGATGAGTTAGTTCCTGATACAATACTAGCAAGGAAAATGGTAAAACATGGAAACAAAGCTGAGACACGTATACTTATCTCGTGGAAGGGCCGCGATCCATCCGAAGCCACTTGGGAATCATACACAGACATGATCGCGCGTTATCCAGATCTCCCCTTATGGACAAGGGGTTTTCAAGTGGTAGGGAATGCTATGTGGGAGGATGAGAACGCTATATGGATGGACAAAAGGAAGGATCATGGGGAAAAGGAAGACGATCAGGGAAGGATTAGGGTTTGTAGTTAGGGTTCGGTGGAATGTGGTTCGTGGAAAAGAAGAGTAAAGTGAAAAGTAAAGTAAGAAAGAGAGTAATGACTTAGCTGTTGTCAGAGATCTTTTGCATGTGGTATGGATAGTACTAAACCGACCCGAGTAAAAGGAAAAGGAAAACCGGGAATCAGAACAAACCTAATAGTGGGTCCAGTCGAACCCAATATAATAATTTTAGTCTTAATATTTAGTTTAAATAGTCTTAATATTACAAATTAAAATTCTGTTGTAACAGAATTGATTATGTGGCATAACAAACCACATGACTGATTCTCTAGCACATGGGTAGTTATTTCTTTTGTTCCTATTAATACAGCTAGTATGTAATCCAGGAATTATCAGAAAATACAAAAATACTTTTGCTATTACATTGCTTGTATTCGAGCCTAGCTGCATCCGGCTAGTATATTCCCTATTCTATATTATTTTGTCCTTTCCTGATTGCAATTAGTTACAAATTACCTGTTCAACATTAGTGGAAAAGATAATTATGGATTTGGAAGCATTAATTCTTTGTCCCGATATCTTTCCAGAAAACTCCAAAAATTCTTTGATTGCAAGGGCATTTCCTATTGAAGCTTCTTCCATAAGAATAATATCATCGTAAACAAGAGATGGGACAGTTTCACCCTAATCCTTTGAAGGTAACAGGTTTCTACCAATTCAAGTCAACTAGACTGTCAATCGCTCAACTAAACTATTATATAGCCAAAATAAAAACGTAAGGAGAAATAGTGTCTCCCTGCCTAATGCCCCTACAGCTCTCAAAGGTGGATGATGCAACACCATTGATAATAATTTAAAAGGTTGTGGTGTTTAAACAAGAGGCAATAAAGTGAATCCACTTAGAAACGAAGTTGAATTCATGCAGGACCTTTATAACAAAGTCCCATTCTAATATGTCATAGGCCTTCTCTAGATCCAATTTCCAAATCATCCATCCATTTTTTCCCTTTTTCTTTACCATTCTATTCATAATTTCTTGAAGGAGGATGACATTATCTGTAGCAGTTTTGCCTGGGACAAAACTTGCTTGTGTTGGGTAAATTATATCCTTTAAAAACGGTCCCAACCTATTTACAAGGATCTTAGACAAAATTTTATACATTGTCATGCATAAAGTTATCGATCTAATCTCTTGTACTCTACAGGCACTAATTCTCTTTGGAATGAGAACCACTAGAGTATGATTGATTTCTGGATCAATCTATTCATTTTCCTAGAACTTCGATATAAGTTTGCAAACATCCTCTCCAACAATACCCAGCAATCTTGGAAGAAGGTAGCATTGAATCCATCCCATCCTGGGGTTTTACCTTTTCCTATAGATTTAAGGGCTTTCCAAACATCCAGGGAGCTAATGTTTTTGTCCAAGTTAAGTTTTTAGGAATCATCTTAAGTAATCCCACCAAGATGGGGGAGATCGTTCATAAGGTCTACAAGTTTATTAAAAGCAAAAAGCTTCTAGTAAAAAGAGTAGAACATATCCTTAATTTTTCCATCTTTCGTTTGCCAGTTCTTGTTGCTGTCCAACAAGCCATGGATACGATGTTTGGCCTGTCTATTCAAAGTTGTAGAGTGGAAATATTTTGTATTTCTGTCACCCTCAACGATCCATTTACTACATGCTTTTGCTACCCATAACAATTGCTCCCTATGTCGGACCGCATTCAATTCTTGTTTTAGAAAGCCAATTTTATTTAGAAGATCTTGCCCGTCATCAGCAAGGTCCTAATTCTCTAACATTTTGAACCCTCCAATATATTCTTCTTCCTGTGATGTAATATACTGAAAGTTTCGCAGGTCCACTTTCTCAAACTTTTTGTGGTCTGCTGTACCGTTTATATCCCATCTTTCTCTGTTAACTATTGTAATCTTTATCATTACATGCAATTAATCATAATACAAAATCTGTAATGTTTAATTTTATATTATATACTAATGTCAAGTTATATTGCTATACAACAGAAAAATCTAAAAATCAATATAAAATAGAAATAGATAGGATATGAAAGATAACAACGAAATATCTAATAAGACATACAAATTAATAATTCAAAATTTTAGGCGTATGATAAGTAAAATCACGTTATCCTGAGCTTTCAGACCACTTACAGCGAAGCACCTCAATTTATCACCTTTCACATTTGCCAACCAATTAAAATTTTACCAAGGCATCGAGTTCCTCCGATGAGAGATGCGCCGGTGTTTTCAGTAAATGAGACCTCTTCTCATTAAATTAAGACAGAACTTATCACATCAATATTATTCATAACAGAAAAGAATTGAATCTATAATTATGATAACCCCACAGGGATCATGAGGGAAAAGGGAAAAAAAAAAAAAGGTTTGGATTGGAAAAATTCAATAGTGCCATCACTAATTTGATGGGACCAGTTCCGTCACTATCCAACGGCTCATCTTATACCCAATCGTAATTGAACCACTAAAATAGTTAGATGGTTGACTGGACTATAGAAACTCCCTAAATCCATATACTATATTATATTAACACTACATAGGAAATTTTCAATCAAATAATTGAAAAGGTCTATTAACCATCTAACTTAATTATTAATTAGTTTTTAGATTAGAGGATTATAAATAGAGAGACCCTTCTAGTTGGTTTAACAATTTAGGGGGAAATTAGTGAGTTCTTATTAATTATCTTGGAAAATCCAGTATAATGTTCTCTAAGAATACCAAGGAAGAGGTGAAACGAACTATTAATGAAACAAGGAAGATAAAGCTAACGAATAACATGGAAAATTATTTGAGGATTTTGGTCAATTAAACAAGATTGAAGCACAATAAAGATTTTAACTTTGCCATGAAAAAAGGTTAGGAAAAGATTATTTGGATGGAAGGCTCAAATGCCAAGAATACCTAGAAGAAGGTTGGTTATAAATTCAATCCTAGAGCGCACAGTCAATTGATTCTCTTTGGTAGTTACTCCCTTCGAAAATGAATATGTCACTCAAGAAAGTAAATAGAGACTTTTTATAAAGATAAATAGATGAGAAACGAGAAATGCACTGGGTAGCATAGAACATGATCAAAAACCCAAAAAGAGAGATACGGCCCACTTAATGGACTTGACAAAAAGAAATGAACCCTACTTTATCAAAGGAACATGGGAGATCAGGTCCTATGAACTATTACGGGCAAAGAATGTACTTTTAGAAACAAATTTAGGGAAAAATCCACATGCATGTTGTCAAATTCTCAGCTTTACTATTTACTGGAATATATCAAATCGGTAAAATGATGCAAAATCAATAAAATTATAAATTCATAATTCTATTTAAAGCTCGTACTTAAACATCTATGTATTGACTCTAATTATGAAAAAACTTATAAAATTATACACAGAATGTTATAGCTAACTTACGATTTTAACATGTTACATCCCGACTATTTAGAGCAATGACTGGGGCAAATGAATGGCTAAATGAGATGTTGATTGTGAAAACATCCAGTGGGAAGAGGGTCAAATTTTGGGTTGACAGATGGAATGAAAAGGGAAAGCTGAGAAATCTTCTGTTTGGACTTCTAGATTGAGGTGCAGTGCTAACAAAATCAAGCTTACCCAAGTTTGGAGGGGTATGAATGAGTGGGATAAGAGTCTTATCCAATGCCCATCATGGTTCTATAAGCTACTTGCTGGGGAGGATAAGAAGTCAGGGCATATACCTATGATGTTGGAGATGAAATGACGCTTAAGTTAGTGTATGAGTGTTAACATGAGAAAAGAGAAGGGGATAGGGCCACAAATACTTGGGAATAAATATGGAAAGATCTAGCTTTTCCCAATATTTGGCTATTCTTGTGGAATCTCCTACACAACGGAGTCCCTACATAGGACAATCTAATCAAAAGAGGCATTTCGGGTGATGATTTGTGTGTGTTTCGTAGGCAGAGGAAAGAATCAATTGAGCACATTTAAGAGTTTCCTACGGCAAAACCACACTAGTTATGTAGAGGACGATACTCGGGTGCTAATGCATATATTGTGTCTTCAAAATTAGGGGTGCTTGTTGTCATTCACTAAATTGGCCCGACAGCTTAATAAAAATCCCATAAATTTGATTTAATAGATTTTTATTATATAACAATCTTTCTTTTTAGTTAGATGATTTTTAACACTCATCTATGAGATGTTATGGATCAAATGGATCAAAGTTCATCTTCCCCTTTCCGTTTAGTTAGAAAATAATTCCAATCTAATAAGTATGAAATTACAATAATTTAGTACTTAATTTCAGATCCCTAAGGAGTACCTCACATCCTCTGGTTTTTGTTAGTAACAGTCCATTCCACTCTACAGCCCCAGAACATGAGTCAAAGATTTCCAAGTCCAACCCGCAACATCAATGATAATTATCCGCAAATTACTCCTACAGTCGCTGCTTACAAACTTAACAAAGATGAATCTATTTAAGGGACACATTTTTGGTGAAGTTTATCACAGAAATCTATAAACATAGGCAGCTGCGGCTTTAAAATCTTCTTGTGGAGCTTTGTAGTAAAAAGACTGCAATTCTTGCTGACAATTTGTCACGGATTTTTCCAGGATCCTAAGCAGAGTGACACATTCTATCGGTACAGTAAATTATAAGCTGGTAAATCTTGTATTCTATGAACATCCTCCAATGATAGCTCTCTTTCCAACTGCGTCCTTGTTGCCCGTAAAACCTCCTAACAGCATGGTAACGGTGAAGAGTTAGCACAAAGATGCTCAAGTGACAGGAAAAACAAGCACATTCTAGGGGATAAAATGCAATGTCATGGACGTGCAACCATGGACAGGATAAAAATGCTGGAATAGATTTCACACGTTCAGAAGAAATTTAGATACAAGAGAAGCTACCAATGAAGGTGAAAGGAAAATTTTAAGGTAATGAGCAGTAAGCACAGAGAATAAAAGCTAGCTAGCAAAGTTGCATAAATGCTATTGTTATGCATGTTATTGGGTAGTAGACTTATCCAAGGTGGATGTAAAATGATCTATTGTCATTTTCGTATGATCTAGAAATTGGCTTGGAAAACAAGTGCCTGGCCAAAATAGATATCAAAATTATAATATGACACCTGTATATATTGAATGCAATGCAAATAAGATATAAATCAAATACAAATAATATACAAATGAAAAACAACCCTTAAAAATATTCCTAATATGAACACCACAATCTATATATTTATCTAATGCACATAGAGGATAGTCTCAGCTATTCAAATACTTAGCAGTTTTACAAACGGAATACACATCAGGAGCTTCTTTCAATGTGCATTCACAGTAGACCAATACTGCATTGTAAAGTAACAACAAACCTAAGGTTGTGGGTTTGCTACATCCATTCAAGCACAAGTACTCTAGAAATCCAATGCAACAAAGTTAATTGGTGCAAGCCTTCTGTTGTGTGCTCAAGTTAAGAAAATATTCTGCATGATATAAATGATGTGTATATTCTGAAGTGCATTATTGGTCCTTTCATCTGCTAATGACTACTGTATGAATTCCTAGAATCTGCACATAAGTAAGAAAATATACATAGTTGAAGGTAGAGAGTAAGAGAATACGTTAAATTCCATGTAAGAAGCATGCATTGCGAGCCACTGCGCATCCATCATCTCAAAAGCTATACAGTATAGTACATCAAAGGCTTCATCATCCTCTGCAAGAGCAATTATGCAAAATGGTAAAATGAGAATCTCCTAAAAACAAAGTTCCCAGAAGCCAAGGAACTATTTAATGTTTTCCCATAGTGAAATGAAGACAAATCTCAAAAGTAAAGTAAGCCTGACCTCCTAATAGTTTAACAAAATTGACTCCTGGAAGACATCTTGGCTTGACTGCAAAAGCCGAAAACCGAATTTCAAATAATTTTATTCCATTAACCATATTTGTTACAAAATTACTGTAATATCCAATTAAAGATCTTCTAACTTCCAGTTATACAAGTATCCCTGCTTTGACTTAATTAAAACTTAGTTCCACCACTAGAAAGGCATTAACTTTTCAATGAATAGGATAAAAAAAAAAAAAAATTGTCAATATGATGTTAACAGCAGGCACAATTTATGCAGTAGAAGAATCTCTGGTATGAAATCATTACGCTTGCGCTTTAGAAAAGTCATCCTACAACCAAAAGTGCTAAGAGAAATCACATGATATTATTCTCATATAACATTATTGACATAAATATTTCTTCCTTTGCTGAAACAGAAAAAGGACCATAAGGTACAAAATAGCCATCATCCCAAGACTTTCTGCTAGATAGAGTGTGCTGACCTGCATATAAATCTAGCATCTGAATTAACATGAACGATATGTTGATGCCTGCAACGGCAAACGGATACTCCCAGGTTGCTCTATTTCCACCTTGCTTGAACAATAACCTATGAAAAGATTTCTTCATGTTGAATATTCCTGTAATTAGTTATAACTCAAATCTGCAAATATAAAAATATAGGCCCGAAAAAGGAAAAGGTTCATGACATAGCTTTGTATATGCAACATTTACTAGTCAAGACTGTTAAGAATAAGTAAACATACTGGATATGTCCTGGCAAAAAACAGCAAGTTCTCAAGGGAAACAAAACCGCATCCCCTGAAGAAAGCAGTTCAAAATCAGATAAATAATGGTCCATAGACCACAGAGAAAATCCAAAAAAAAAAGTTAATCAAGTAGGAAAAAAAACCAAGCAGTTCATTCAAATATAAAAGCACACAAAGTTGTCTAAAAGCTGTAAGCCAAATTTGGCCAATTACTCATCAACATTTTAAAATGGAACCCACACACGACACGTTGATAAGGGCGAGCAACTATGAATGGATTTCTAACACATGGATATGTATATATATTTTAAACAATCATAGAATTTTTTTAAAAACTATTCACTATTGTTGCCATGCATCAGTAATGTATAGACAGTTGCATAACACTTGTCTATACATGCAGCATGTGAGCACCAGTTAATTTTTCTTTTTATTTGGGTGAAAAGAATTTTTCATTAAACCACATAAAGCTATGAAACCATAAAAGAAGTGCAGCAGCTTCTTGTCTTGGAAACAAACATATAGTTGACAACTAAATGATTTATAGCAGGCTTGCTACATCACTTAATACAGATCTAAACATTTTCATATAGCAAGCATGGCTTAATCTACTAAATAGAGATGAATAGAGTTCCGATATCTTCCAATCTTGCAAAACAAGGATATTCTCTTTTAAATACAGCAACGATATTGATGTAGCAAGTATAAATAGATGGTTGGAAAATTATGTTATGGCCCAGGTTTGGGATCTAGTCATGGGTCAATGAATGAATAAATTTTTAGTTATGATTGACTTATTCTTGTTAGTATTTCAACCTTTCTCACTTGAACTTATGATGACACTGGGATTGAAGACTTGTTTAGTGTGGATAATTCCGATTTAGTCGCACCAACAAATCTCCGATTCCAGCTTTGTATAACGAGGAACTTGGAATCTAGTTACAGTCAATGTACGAACAAATCATTAGTCATGATTGATTTGTTCCTGTTAATATTTTGACCTTTCTTTCTTGAACCTATAATGAAACTGGGATTGAGGACTCATTTAGAGAAAACCCCCTCCAGCACCACCACACCCCCAACACACACACCTTACCCCCCCACCTGGGATCTCTTATCTAAAAGAACAAACTAAAACTAACTACATAACAATAATAGCTTTCTTATTTGTCAATAACTGATCTAAATTCCAATATTTATACAAGCAATCTGTACAAGACTAGGAAAGTAATCATTACTAATGCAAGAAAGCATAATTAATATACCATGCTTAGTACACATATTTTTAAAGAAACGGCATTTATTACCCACCATTTCCCAGAATATTTATTTTCTCAAAAACATCCCATTATTACCATGTTTATTATGTGGTTACTTATTAGAATATTTCTTTCCTCAAAATGCATCTCCAACAGAATCCATCTCATCGTCAGTGCAGCCATAACATCTAATTAAAGCAAACTTTACCTGAAGTCTGTAGAGGGATTAGGTCCTTGCCAACCCATATCTTTCCACTGTTCAGAGATTAAGCCTTTCAACATGGTGTTGGGAAAGGCAGCATGCCACAGTGATCTTAGAGCTTCCTGTTAAAGAGAGGGAAAAAAGAAAGAGAAAAAGAAAACACCGTGAGATTCACCATTGCCAGTTTGACATTTGTCTGATCTCTTGCGTATTACACAAAGTTAAGCAGCTACATGACTGGAAAAAAAAAAAGAAAAAAAAAGTGTAACTAAAGACAGAGAGCTGCAGAAGTGAAAACAGCACAATAGAAAGAGAATGCTAAGATTACACTGATTCTTGTCTTAAAAACACATTGATGTCAATTATGTAATTCAAATAGTAGCAATCCTATAAAATTAAAGGTTCCCATGGTCATACAAGAATGGGGATGAACAGATTCTGTTTGCATATTTTTCAAGACATCAAGGGTGCTCTTGATCAACCACAGGTTAAATAGGGTTTCATTTCTCCAGTAATGTGGGGTATATGTTAGCCAATTACAAAAGAAGGGAGGAGAGGAAAAAAAAAAAAAAAAACAAAGGAAAAGTTTGAGAATAAAGGGTAAAGATTATTATGAAGAATTTACTTGATGATCGGGACGAGTCTCATCAAAAGGTACTTGCAATCTCTCTTGAAGCCTTAGAAGCCGCTGCTCCTGATAAGAAAGGAGTTCACTGTGAGTTCAGCTGAACAATAACCAAAACCAAGGGAACAGAACAGAGTCTGTTTACCAGCAAAAACTTCAAAAATTATTCCAGGCTTTTACATTCAAATGGAAGTTCACAATGAACGAAGTAAAATAAATCCTAAGGAGATAACTTAAAATAATACAGGAGAAATACTTGAGATGAATTGGCTTAGAAGCAATAGATCATTCAACAAAAATTACACTCTTCACAGCATCCTATTACCTGAAGAGGACTCAAAGGAAAATCAAAAAATCTATCCGCACGTTTGGTGTTTGAGCGATTAAATAATCCTGAGATCCATGCACGTGGTCCAACCATAGCATTACCTGTAACCACCATGGATTAATGAGGAGAGAATATTTATAAAAGATACAGGTGTGATATATTGAAATCAGGAATGCATATCCACATTAAGTTTACAGTTAGGCTCTCCTCTGAGAAGTCAATTAGGCAAAAATTTAAGCAACAAGGCATAGATAGTAAGAAAAGACAAAAGTCACAATGGGGGAAGTTTGAAAAAATGACTCAGAGAGAGATGTTTTCGACCATCACCCACTTTTAAGTATGTTTCTAATTCCTTTCTCAATGATATCCCAAGAGACCACATAAAAAATGTACCGGCCAGACCATTAGCATGACACTGTGCATCAACATGCAGTTTTCTTTCAACATATTCAATGGCATGTATAACATGCTATGCCACAAATTCAAGCCTATTAATAGTATGACAGAGAGCTGAACAATTGTTGGAGCCACAAAGTTCCCATAACTATTGCTGTATAGAAAATTTTTCAAATGAATGTTCTATGGACTTGGAGATCGGTCAGCCTATGAGTGTTTCAAATCTGAGTCAGATGGTTTCGAATCCAATCCCAAAGTATCAAAGACATATATGGAGATGCTTGTGGACACTATAAATTATACGCAATGAGGCAAACCTCAATATTTTTCCACTACACTGAAAGAAGAGAAAAAAAGGACATTGCTGTGGGCAGGATTAAGGCTTATGTTGTACTATTTAAAGTTTATCACAAAAGGCAAATTCTAAACTTAAATTGATCCTTTCCGTAACATGTTTAGGAAAGATAAAGAATCAATCAGAGAAATGTGGACATAGTAAGGTGATAAATCTGGAAGCCGCGAAAGGGAATAAGAAGCTCCACTCACTAAAACATTGAGCCAAATGGGTTATTACGTGGGTTGAATATTGTGGCAATTCCAACTCTTCATCACCCTTTTTCTGTCTCCAATATATTTCATCCTCATCAACCTACATAATGTTCAATTGTAAGCACCTTTAGTTTTACAGCGCAGCCAATGGTTGACAAAATTATTCAGTTCAACATCAGTTTCCAGCTTTATTTCCAAAATGGCAGAACATGAAACACCATCCCCAATAGTATACAAAGACATTTTGCAGCAAGCATAACGGAAAAAGAAAAGGACGTTAACTGATAACAATCAAAACTTTTTCCTAATCAATGCTCCAAATAAAAGAGGTGCAAATCAAGAACATTGCTTCAATGCTTGAACTGGATGCACTAAAAAGGCAAGAATGACAACAGAGGGAGTGTGATATTGATTTACTCTACGAAGGGAAGAGCAAGATGGGATGCATTGTCGACGCCGTCTTAATCTCATTGAGGGCCCAAAATCAAAGACAAAGGGGTTCATTGTTTTTTCACCCCATATCTTTTTAACCGAAAGCAAAAGGGTAAAGGAACAAAACAAAAAGATCATTGTAAACTCTTAGCCTTGGGTAACCAATCATTGCACCCATCTCATGCTCTTCCAGTTCTCCTCTCATCAGTCAAAAACTATAATAATGATACATGATGAAAAAGGGTACACCAAATTCAACACTAAAAGATTAAAACAGCGCAATTAATGGGTTCACTTTTGTGCATCTTTTTTCTTATCTTTTTATTAACAAATATCATAACTTCCTTACATATATAGCTGAAAAGAAATAGAATCTTCAGTCGGTGTATGTAACATCCACAACACTAACAGTAAAACCAAGCTAGCATTAATTCTTATAAGTCACATAACATGCACTCCAAACTTCTTGTCTTCGATTTGTCTAGGGAAAAAAAATGGGATCTTCCGTTCTTGACGAACGATACGTAAATTGAACATACATTGAAAAACACTGTCTTGTAACATGCCTATGGCTTTCCATGAAAGTGAAATTAGTAAAGATGTGGAAACTTTGGACGAAAAGTATCTGTTCTATACATCATTACATTCAAAAAGGGAGGAAAAAAAAAGTTTCGTGGGTATACTCGATATTTAGCACGAAAGGTGAGACAAAGACCAAAGTAGGATTACGTTGCATGACATAGCCTAAACCGTGCATGCAAGTAAAAACATGGGGGGAAAAAACAAAAGGTTAGACTTTATAGAAAAAGTACCTGCTTTATGGAAATGCGATTACATTATGTCGGTTTTGATGTTGACGATGCTGTTGAGCAGATAATGGAGAGAGGACAATTGAAGCAAGTCCTAGGTTTAAATCCAAGAATGCCTGAATGAGACAGAAAAAAAAAAACAGAGGAGAGGAGGAGGAGGAGAAGAACCAAGAACGCGGAACGGGAGGAGAGAGAGAGAGTATGCATGATATTGCATTTTTTGAAGTAGATGTTTGGAATCAGGTTGGAATTTTGGATTGAGACAACAAAAGCGCATGAGGATGTTGCGGAGATTTTTTGTCCATCCTATTTTCATTGACTATCAGAACCAGCCACTTTCCCCGCAAAACATGCTCTTGCTGGCTGTTTTTGATTTTCTCTTTCAGTCTCATGCTTCCATTTGGAATGGCATGTCCAAGTACACGTGAATAATAAAATTTTATGAAGATATGTATATTTACATGATTTTAACAATTTCAATATACCAATTATAAATCAAAAGAAAATTAAGAAAATAAATAATTTGAGTGTATCCTCTCTCTCTCTCTCTATATATATATATATAATATCCATATGCATAAAAGATTTTTCAATCTATTTATATTGAGATACTTGTCAAACTAAGAATAGAGAGAGGAAATAAGAATGGAACAATAAGAAAAGAAAAATAGGAGTGAGATTATAAAAAGAAAAAAGAAAAGGAAGAAAAATTGCCCATCTAATTTGTATTCTTGATTTTGTTTTTCTTGGAATGAATTCCTGTAAAAACAAAAGAAAAAGATCTACTTTTTTTCTTGGCCAAAGAAAAAGATCTACTTGAAAAAACCCAATACTAGTGTTTAATAATTCAAAATTATCCATGTTGTTTTATATCATATTTACTTATTTACTACTTAATCAAAAATGTAATTTAACCATTTTGAGTTTATTTTTTAGAGAATCTTTTTTCATGTGGTCGTTTTTCAATTAATTTAATTTTTCTTCATATTTAAAAAACAAAAATGTACTCCTAAAATAACATGATGATTATAGAAAAGCATGTGAATTGGACTGCAATCGAACTGGGTTGTCTGCGAATTCTCGAGTTTAGCTTATTTTAAGCTTGTGTCAACTCAACCTTGATTAGCAAACAAAATAACTTCAAGCTTAAAATAAAGCTCATTTATCTAAGCGAGCTAAGTTCAACCTTCAATTTATGTTTGCGAGCTGACTCAAGAACTAACTTGTTTGGGCTTGTGAACAAGCTTCCAAGTAGATTCATTAATAGGCACGTGATCATGCTCATTCATAAATTTTAAAGTTTTATATTTATGATATATTATATAAAAAATATGTAATTAAAATAAGGTTAATTACAAAAAATTGACTTGTGTTTTCGTCTCTCAATTAATTAACCTGATTTTTTTTTTTTTTACAATTAGGTGATATGTGAAAAATTCTATTTTATAACATTCAAGTAGCCATTATGTCTGTCACATGTAATTCACGTGCCCTTTAAAAAGCAAAACTAACCCTCATTTTTACTCTTTGTTCTCCCTAAATGACAAAACAACAACATGCACTCTCTTTCTTTCTTACCCAAAACAAAATCAAACATGGTGAAGAAAACTTAACCCTTCAAGACAACGTAGAGGCTCTTGATCAAAACCACAATCGCGAAATCAAAGAGAAAGCTTGCCATAGTCACATTCACGGGAAGGAGCTTACACCATTGTACTTTCCAACCCTATAAGAAGAGGTCGACATCAACACTAAAGGTAAAAGCTTTCATCCTTATTTCGCAAATAGATCGGCTTTCGGTTTGTAAATCTAGGTATATCGTTGTGATTAAAGTTTGAAAGAAGTTTTTTTTTTTTTTATAAACGTTCATTCCTTGAAGAATTTAACGTCGTACTTATTATTTCATTTGTGACTATTTATTGCTAGTTGTCGTAAAGTGCATATCAAATCTATGTAGTATTTGAAAGGGAAGAAATTCGGCTAAGAAGTCAAGAAATGGGTTTTCCAATGTAACATCTACATATTTGAGCTTAAACAAAATTAGTCGAGTGGATATGAAACTTAAAAATTGAGAATCAGACCTAAAAGGAGTTGAAACTTGTAAATTTTGGAGTCTTATTCAAGTTCAACCTGTATTAATCAACTGGTTTTCATTATTTTAACAGTTGTAATAAATCCCACAAAGAAGGAAATTTAAGGCTATATTTGCTAATGTAAAATTTTTCGTTTATCCTTATAGCTTTAGCCATATGTCCCTTTTTGTTGAAATTTGCAATATAAGAATTTCTTAAAATGCATATTAGAACTTGTCAAGGAAGCGTGATTACTTTAATATTAGACTTTGAGCACTTGGTAGTATGTGCTAAGAGCAACATGTAATAAAGGATTGAATCAAATATAACTAAGTTTTATTTTAAGTGCTTAGTAGTCCATCTTATTACTTTTACTTCTTAACTAATAAGTTTTATTTTGGTATTGTAGGCTTCATAACAACATGATTCCATGTGCAATCAACCTTCAAGTTCACCATGGTGGAAGATTTGTGAAAGGACATGTTTAGTCATATTTTAGAGGTTCCATTTAAATAAGAAAGAATATTGATCCTAATGTGATGGGTATTATGGAGTTTGAAGATATTCTTGCTAACATAGGTAAGTCATCAAGCTCATTACTATATTATGTGGTTCCTAGCCAATCCTTACGCAATGGCCTTAGGCTCCTTCAAAATGATGTAGATGTAGTTACAATGTTGGAGCTATACCACTCTTTAGATGTTTACAAAATTATGTTATATGTAGAAAAGCAACCTTTGGGACTAAATATTCTCAATCCACCTGCCTTGAATGCATGGCTTATGGAGGAGGTGGGGCTGGTACTTAGTATGGAGCTTCATGATGTTTCTGTAATGGAGAATTATGTTGCCAGTGATGCTAATAGTAGTGAAACGGTTAATGATGACAATAAGGATGACTCTACAATCCTAACTTATGATGAAGAAAATGACACTAGGGTACCTGTGATTGTGAATGCAGCTAAAGAAATCATAATTGAGGGCAATGAATAGGAGGAGGATCCTCTTGTTGATGATGACTTGTGTAGTTTTGTGGATTTAGAGGATGAGGACCAAAATGAAAAATATGTTGAGTATAGTGCAGTTGTTGACAGGAAGAAACAATGGATTTTGCTCGGAATGAAATTCCCAAATGTCAAAAAATCCGGTAATACCTCCTTGCATATACCTCTAGGAATGACACAACATTTTAGTATGCTTTGAATCATCCCAGAAAGGTGTCTATCCACCATGTCAATGAATATGGATGGTAAGTGTATAGATCGAAGCTTGATGATGAAGAGACATTTTGGGTTAAGACATTCTATCCCAAATGTACCTACCCTTGTAATTTCACTAATAGACATATCACCTCGATTTTCCTTAGACGAACATATTTATATGAATTCTGTGACAATGACCCAAAGTAGGAAGTTAGTGTACCTCAATAACACGTTATGAGGGACATTGCTATTGACATATCCATCCATATCTCCTAACTTACAAGGAGAAAGGGACGAGCAATTTTTGATGGAGATGATTCGAAGCAATATAGCTTGGTGTATGATTATGCCCATATGGTAATGTCGTGCAATGTTAGAAGCTAGGTGAAGATCTAGCGTAACTCATCCATGGAGGGTAGCCCACCTTTATTTGAGAAAATTTACATGTGTTTTTGGGATTTCTTAGTAAGTGTCATCTAATTATGGGATTGGACGGTTGTTTTTGAAGGGGCCCTATGGTGGGCATATTCTTGCAGCAGTTGGTAGAGACGGAAATGAAAACATATTTTTTATTATTATAATAGATGTTGAGTCAGAGTATGAGGATTCATGGCGCTAGTTCCTATAGATATTTGGGGATGGCATTAGGGACATGAGATAGCTTGGCCTTTTATTCATTTTAGATAAACAAAAAGTATGCATATGATGGCTTTTATATGTTTAGTATGGCAGTACGTCTTATTCTCCTTTTTATACTATAACCATCTTAAGTTGACCAAACTTTTAGGGAACTAACAATGCAAAATTCGTGAACCTTTTGTAGAGAATCAACTTTTAGTAGCCATTCATTTTATTTTATTTTAAATTTAAATAACCGAAGGGATATTATCCCTACAAAATGTTAGACCATAAAGTAAATAATATTTATAGAAATAAGGTTTTACATAATTTTTTAATATTGAATTATATATAGTAAGGTTAGTGTCCCTATGGAAAGATTTAAAGTTGCACCGCGGTTTTATATGTTAGAATTTATAGCCATCTTTAACTTTCTTATTTGATTGGTGAATGCCAATAAATAAAAGCTTTAATTATTTAATATACAATAATAATAAAGTTCAAAGTAATAGCTCATGGAATGTGTATGAGGTTGTTTACCAATGGAAAAAATGAGGGAAGTGAAGGATAATTAATGACTCCAACTATCCTGTTAAATATGTGATAAAAGTATAAAAAAAAAAAAATCCTAGTGTTTTACATGTGCTTTTGGCCTCAACTTTTTTCATTTCTCTCAATGGAATAATAGGTATGAAGGATTCATACATACATATATATATATATATATTATTTTGTTATATAAATGTTTAATAACAATTTTTTATCTTCCATGTTTATCTTTTATATATGTGATTGCTGATATTATTTTTCATTGTGAAGTAAGTTTGTTTTAGTTTTTGTGATTAACTTTTGATACCTGAAACATTGTTAGAAAGATAATGTTACAACATAAATTGTCTTCTATCATTAATACCATGTTTAATGCATTTGTAGTTTTCCTTTTTTGTTTTCTTTTGTATAAATTACAAAAAAAAAAAAAAGGCGACTGTAGTTGTATATGACTTGGAGTTTACACAGTTAGATTTTGTTGTAAAAAAAGACCTACTTCCTCTCTCTTCTCCCAAATTCATAAAACAAACATTACAGTTACTCCTCTCACACACATGGACAACCTAGGACAATTTTCTTTTCCTTTTTTTTTTGTGTGTAATAAAGAGGAACAGTAGTGTACAAGGGAACAATCATGCTTGTCCTTTCCTGGTGAAGGTCTCGTTGCCCATTGACTGACGAAATCGTCATTCCAAGTTTCAATTTCATGCTCATGAAATGCAGTTGGAATTACGATTTCATGTTCGGCTGTTATAAAATCATGTGTAGTCGAGATAAATGTATATGCTATTATGTTGAAGAAATATAGTGTTGTTGTTTAGAAATTTTATCTATAAATGCAGTACCAGAGTTCTAATCCAAGTGCTCTTGTCTCGAATTTTTATCAGTTTACCTCATTCTTGAATTTACTGAGGAAACAAGGCATACTATTTACATATCACTAGTAATGTGACGTACCTAATTGAACACAAATGCTTAGGTTGCTCTTTTGATTAAATTGAAATGCTTCTAGGTTAGGTTTTGTACCAACACTCTGCTATATGTATGTCTTATATGTCTACCCTAGTGCATTTCCTTTTTGTAGAAAAAAGGTAGGGATGATGAGCAGTGGATTCATGTCATCACTTTTAAGTACTGAACGAAATCCCTATCCATTATCCAATAATTGAACCCATGCTTGAAAATCTCAACTAGTGATGTAACCAAATAAGGCTTGGATGGGTCATATATAGCTTAAACTCGTTGTGGTATCCTCTACGATTTTTCAAAACTCAATAAAAGCCCTAATGGGTCTTCTTCACTAACTAGTGGTCTACCCTTTTAAGAATTCTACAAACTTGAAAATTGATGTACCCCAATCCAATTAGCTTTATATTTCTTTCTTCTTCTTCTTTTTTAAAAATATAATCAAATGTATTGAAAATAAATTATATTTCATGAATCTCTACCTCAATTTAACTTTTTATATGAAAAGTCAAATAGACTGTTAATTTTATGATATAACCAAATGCCACAAATATTATAGCATTTGCAATAAGGACAATATAATAAGATGGTGTTATATAATTTGGTGCATTGTCATGTTATTAATAGAATCAAAGGATTAAAGAATGAGGATGTTATCATGAAACAATTACATTGTAGTACATATAAACCACTTGTCTAGAGAGCACAAGTTACCTCATTATTCTTAGTTTTTATTAATGAAATTCCAAAATTTTAAAACATTCAACTAATCCATGTACATGAGAACTTCTCAATAAAACAAAATTTAATATCTAGTTACTAAATAAGAATTCATCATATAACATTAAATGAAATTTGGATAACATCAACAAAGCAATGGTACTTCAACAAAATGGAGAAAGGTCAAAAACCGCCTATACATTGAAAAAAAGAAAAGCACATCAAGATAATAGTCAAGAAACAGTAACTAAGAAGACCAATAAGAAAAAAGAGAGAGATGAGAATGCAAGAGAGTGTTTTAAAACATGGGACTTAGCGGTTAAAGTTTATGAGTGATATAAACTACGACCAATAATTAGGATTATATTTTTTTAATTTATTATATTATTTTTCTGGATCAAGTTTTCCCATTGGTTCATATATAAAACCCAAAACACTATAAAGGTTTCAAAATAATACCCAAACCCATTTTGAAACTTTATAAGGTCTTTATCAATTCGGGCAGTTCAATTACAATTGACCTACCCTATTCTATTCTTATTCTCAATATGTGATCCAATTGAGAAAAAAACCAAAAAACTATGGAACTCAAAATGGAGAAAACTAACATCCATTTGCATTGGCACACTAATCGACATGGTGCTATTGTAAAGTTTGAAATTTAAATCGAAATAACCACCCCTACCCCTAAAAATAAATCTCTCTCTCTCTCTATTTTTTTTAATATCAATTTTTCTTTTTTTTTTAGAAAATGTAAATTTTGTATATTATTAAGTATTGGATGATCGAAGTTGAAGCATGTTGGGACCTATGCTGTCCTTGGTTTTAGGCCAAGTCTCTAGACATAAACTATGGACCCAACAAATCCGCGTGATTGAAAAAAAAGGACTTTGACTACTTTGAAAGGACATTTCATTATTTTTTTTTTGGGGCAAAGGGGAAGCCATTTCATTTTTAAACATTATGATAAAATGAATATTAGCCATAGAGAATCTCTTATCTTTGCTTTGGAAAAAATAATGGATGTAATAAGCATATGAATTAGAAATCTAGTTTAAAGAGAAACAATTCATGAAGCAAACTAGCATTACATTTTCAAACTCTCTCATCTCTCTATTATGTTAATTTATCTAATACTCTTAAATCAAAATTTTTGTAACTTTCTTCTTATGCTTTTATGGTCTTTTCTTTTCTTTCTTTCTTTTTTTTTTTCAAGTTAAGCATCTCATTTTCATATGCATGTGAAGTAATATAATTTTAAGTGAAAGAACAAAAGACAAAGAAGGAAAATATATATATATATATATATATTGTAAAAAAAACCACATCATTGTTTGTTTTGGTTGTTGCATATATATATTTTTTACCCACTTGATTGTTTATTTAAAGTTATTTTTTAGTGGGATAAATTACACCAAAAGGTATCAACATTTCGCAAAGTGGTCAAATGAGTATCAAATTTTGTAAAGTTCATTTAAGGTATCAACATTTTGATTAGTTTTCAATTAAATTTCTAAGGTTTTCATTAATGGTTAATTACTAATATCTTATTTGACTCACTTTGCAAAACATTGATACTTCTTTTTAACCACTTGAAATGTTGATACCTTTAATGAATTTACCCTTTTTTTATTTTTGATGTTGATATGACATTATTTTTTCCAAGGCAGTTCCTATAAAAACTACAAGATAAATAAAAGGAAAGAATGATCACAATGGAGCCGGAGTAAAGGATCAATGATGTAGAAGATGACCTTGAGTTTATGATTTTAGGGAGCAGCGTGTCGATGAGTTCACCTTGGATCAATCTCTAGCTTGTCCCATGGGATTTGAGCATAGTGCACCTGTTTATTATCCTCAAGGGGGAACGAACTCATAGGAGCCGAAGGTTGAAGAACTCATACTACCTAATGCACAAGAGGAAGATATTGGTGTTGAATAAGAGGATGAACATATAGGGGGAAGTGGTATAGGTAAGCTACCTTAACCTTTAAAATCAACAAGTTTCATTGTTTAATTTTTTGAAAGTTGAAGGATTAGACAGTAAGATTTAAGGGTATCACAACGACTACATGGCCAGTTATGAATGGAAGGTAGGTGATGGTTTACAAGAGTTTTATAAAGTACATGAAGACAAAGCCTCCAAACAAGCACAATGTTAAACAAACGAACAACATATTTATAGCTCTAATAGGAGAAAAAGAAAGGACATAAGGCTTTTCAAATACATTAATATGAAGTACAAGGATGACCTCGCTAAAATAATAGAGGGCTTGGACTAAGGCTTTGGCACAAGCTAACATCTGGATCTTAGGTACTACGACAATGAAACATTGGACCTATACAGTTCCTACTGTGTATCAAGGATGCATCAACATATCCTAAAATTGTACAAGCATGGTAAGCTTTAACATAGAGATATTTTCTTCAATCTCAACACACGTCTTTCAATTTGTTCGGACATTTGGATAGATAAATGGAATGGAAATTCTTACATGGGTGTTACCTATAATTGACTAAACGATCAATGGGTCATGCATAAGCAACTTTTTACACTTAAAAAAGTTCACAACTCACATACGAGACATAACATTAATGTAACTACAAGCTCAACACTACATGATTATCACCTCAAAAGAAATACTAAAATATTTTTCAATAGAATTCAATAATGCTACGACAAATATTACAAGCATACTCGAGCTAAAATAATTATAAACTCACATTCAATGATATTTTTTTCCTTTTCATATTAAGAGTAAGTGCCATATCTTAAACTTGTGCATTAAGAGTGAAATGGAATCATTGAAAATCATTAACAAGGCTTAGAAAAAGTGGTGCATAGATCATGGTAAGAAGCCTATAATATTTAGAAAAGACATGCAACATAGTTTGAAATCTACATACCAACATCTTAATAGCATGCTTGAATATAAGGAGCTATGCAGCTTTGCTTTTGCACGTATACCGAACATTCCTCAGCATTTTAATTATTAGATAACATGTACAAATCTAGTAATGGTTCTTGAAGTTTTTTATAAATGCAAAAACGACATTATTGAAGGTTTACACCCAGATTGTTTATCTTTTTTACTTGAAGCACTCAATATAGTTGGTTAATTATACAATGTTACTAAACCCCTAGAATTTACAGTAATCTTATAAGCAAACCTTAGAGTCAATATCATAATCAAAACCTTAAAGTTAACTCTAGCCCTACAAACCCTAAGCTCTATCAAATAGGTTCTAAGACCCTAAAATATCAGACGAGTTAGATAAGTGACGAAAACCCTAAGAATAAGTTGAGTATAAGGCTCATACCCTAAAACGGTAAGAGTTTCCATAACCTTAACCTTTTTGGACCTTTTCAATATCGATCTTCATATTCGATCATCAACACGCAAATCAAGACAAAATATTTTCACAAATAATTACTAATCAAATAATAATAATTCATTATTATAATATCAGATAAAATTTTAATTTATAAAAACATCAGTTATAGCAACTTATATGCATTTTTACTTTCTACCGGTAAACAATTTGTCTTTTCTACCATTCATTCACTATTCACTATTATTCATATCAATCACTTTTTCTTACATTCTTACACTTACAGGACCTACTTTTACACATATTTAATATATTTACTTTATACCATACGTTTCATAATCTTTTCTTTTCTTCTCTCTCTCTTCCCTACCACGCCAGTACCCCTCTATTTTCCTCGATTTTATTTTCATTTTTAATTTTATTTCCTACTTTAATTCCCACATTTTTCTTCTATAAATACCAATCACTCCTCTCACTTTTTCATACTTTACATCCCTCTCCTTACTTAAACTCTCTCAAAATTTTTTTCTTAAAAATTTCTCTTCCACTTTCCCTTTGTTGCCGACTCCACACCACAACCCCCCACCTCTCCTTGTCTCTTTCACTTTCATTTCCTTTTTAGGTAAACCTCTAAACACTTACTCTATATTATGATTATGTAGTTATTTATGCAAGATCCTAAAGAAAATATTCCCTATGATGCTTAAAAGCTAGGGATGGAAATGCATGAATATCATACATGACTCAAGCTTTGTCATGTTTATGTTTATTTATATTTATGTTAACTAATATAACTTTTACATAAGTACATATATATATATATATATATTCATTAGAACCTATTTCTCACTAATCTAATTTGTTTATTTATGTTCTTTACTTTTAAGTATTTTAATTCCATATTTTAGACTTGTCCATATTAAATTATAAGACTAGTCAATTTTTCTTGGACTTATCCATATTCAAGTCCGAAGGAGAATGGAAAATTTCAAGTCAGGAGTCTTGAAAAAATTTAAGACTCCCACTTGTTTTATTTTTTATTTTATTTTGTTTCATTTTTACTTATTTTAAATTGTGACTAGATTATTTCAAGTCCTAGAGAGCCTTAATTAAGAGCTAAGACTTCCATGTTTATTCTTCCTATGTTTATATTTCCGTTATTAACTTTGCTAAGTTTTCATTTCAAGTACATTATTGCGATATTTATGAGTTTAGTTTTATATTCATATGCATAGAGTATTCATAATGATGTTGTTATTTTATTAAATCCCATATGTTGACTATTCTTTATTATGAAAAATATTTTCTAAAATATATTTTCAGTACATAGAAAAAATTTGTAAAAAGAAAAATTTGAAAACAAAACCAAAATCCTATTTTCCTGTAAATGTTGAGACATAAGCATGAATCTTAGAGTTTTGCAATTTGGAATTCAATCAAAATTTACAAAGAATAAATAAAATATAACAACTTTATTTCAAGTTGAATTTTTATATTATAAGTCCTAAGAAGTAAATTTCACTACAAATTCTTCATGGTTATTTTTTTTTCATGAGCATAAGTTTTTCTTAACATGATTGCAAAGCCTATTTAGTGAAAATTCTATTTTTGAGCAACATCAGTGGGATCTTGTATATGCTATGAGCTATTGAGTTTTAATTGTGTTTAAATGGAGAAATAATATATATACTTGCCTTAGAGAGTCTATAAAAATGAAACTTGTAAAAGTGTCAAAAAATGCACTTGAATGCAAGTTTAAACGTAAACTGACCTAGGGATTTCAAGACCTAAATGACCTTAAATGTTTGAAATAAGTTTAAAAATGGATAGAGCATCCGAACAAGGTAGAAATTTAGTATTCATATGTGAAAATTGGAGCTAAAATGAGTTAGTTATGACCATTTTAATATTTAAACTAAGTAACCAAAAAATTTACCTCAAATAAGATTAATAGAGTTAAAATTTTGAGTAAGCTCAATATGAAATACTCATTCCAGGTATTTTTTTGTTTAGGTAATGAGGATTTGAGACCCTGTTTATAGAGGACTAATTTAGCTAGAGGAATTGCGAAGTGGTTGAGTGAGTTTGCTTCCTTACATTATATATTCTTGTATGTGTTTATAGAATAAGAACAATAGAATATAGGAAAAAGATAAAAATGGATTTGCATGTGGGATCATCATAGGTTCATACCTATGTTTTATTTGTTAAATGAAAGATAATTATACCGAAGCTTGAATTGTTGATTAATAATTTTGTTCCATTATCCTGTGGAAATGTTTGTGTGAATCTTGATGGTCAGCTTTAAAAATGGGAAATAACTCAGTTGGGAGTTAAATTAATAACTTACTCATGCATGACAAGAAGTCAAGTTACATTTATTTTGCTACTACTCTTACACACAGATCAAATGCGCAAGGTGCCTTGCTTTAGCACGAGAAATACTTCGTTCGAGGAATACGACCTCATGGAGGAGCTATGTTGAATCTATTGCTTTGGGCAAGAAGCTGGAAGACTAGTAGTGGTGGTTGGTAGGAACCGAAAAGTCTACCAAAATTAGTGAATGGTAGGAGTCTAGAATTCTACTAAAATTTATGGTTGTATGAGCCTGTTCTTTCAAAGCATTCCGTAACCTTTGATATGGAGGGCGTAAATCCATTATACATATGATTTTTGGATAATCATATGTATTTGTTAATCATATAAGTATTGCACTGCATATATTTGATTAACAAACTTGATTTGGTTATATTCTATGTATGTGTACGTTGTTGCGGGAACTCATTTGGTAGCAAGTTATGCTTATACCCCTATAGATTTTTTTTATGTAGGAATATTTTTTGTTGTACCCTAGGGGGATTCTTCCTTAACTAAGGACTTATGTGACTGGGGGATCTTTTGAAGTAAGTTTACGAGAAGATTTTGGGAGTAGACTTCCGTATAAATCTCCTTTCATAGTTCAATAGTTTCTTTTGATATAGAGTTGTTTACTTTTTGGAAAGACAATGATGATTTGTAAACTATAAGACTTTGATAAGGGTATGCCTCTTTGAGTTTTAAGACTTTGGTCTTTTTAAGTTATGAAGTTTATCTTTAGAATCTCTTGTACGTTATTATATTGCAATCTTCTTAAATTGCATAACTCAATCAGCATCCCTATTGTCGTGGTAGTACGCCTTGCGCATAATATCGAAACTTTTATGTGACTAAGATAATCATTCTCAAGCTTTAATATTGTGTGTAATAGACTGCTACGTTTATAATACCCTTTGAGGCATGACAATATCCAGTATGATTTGATCTTGCAAAGGTTTGATGGTGATATAACAAGCAAGTGGCAATTTTACTACAGACAAGTTTTGACGATTTACAATATTACTTAGGTGTTAGATCAACAACACATAATAGAAGGTCTTAGAGGAATTTTGGAATTGTACTATGAGAAATGTAGACAAATTATCAAACATTGAGAATATGTATACTATAAATGCCAAAAATATCATACATGAGACAAATAATGTTTTAGGACAGTTATACAGTCAATTTTTTGATACACATGGTAGCCAAGTTCCTATGAGTCCTTGCCAACCTAGCCACAACATTGACCCTCATTAGAGTAGGTCTCGACAATCTGTAATATGAGTGTCAAACACAAAAGAAGTATAAAGGTGGAAGCGGAAGTAGGGGGTACTTAGAAATGGAAAAATACCTTAACACTAAATTTGAGTTATGTGACAACAATAGTACATGTGGCTTCGACATATTATATTTGTGGAAGTAGTACTAGAGGACCTATCTCATTTTCTTGCACTACCAAGCACGCCGCACTGGCTTCAACAATAGCGATCAAGTAAGGTTTTGGTTACACAGGTTATATCTTGGATGACAACAAGTTCGGGCTCTTACTTGTTACCTTTGAGACTCTAACTTGTAATAATGATTGGAATAGGACAGAAAGACGCAAACAGGACATCACCCTGTGACTAGCGAGGAGGTTAACTACTTCAGCAACTATAGTTTCTTAGGCGAACGCACCACTAGCTTAACACCTGAACGAACATCCGGTGAGATTTGTATTTTGAAAAAAAAAAAAACTAAATGGGTGTTTTCAAAAGTACATAGGCCATTTTACTTTTTTTTTTTTTTTTTTTAAATTGACATACTCGACTTAGATTAGCTTGATGTTTTCAAAAAACAAATAAGTAATTGGTTAGGGAAAAAAAAAAACGTAAAGTTGGCTTGATATTTTTCAGTTAAAATCAGCCAACATACCAAAGTTAATCTAACTAAAAAAAAATCAACTGAGTTATGCTAGTTTGATTCCGACTAATGAATGCAGAGGTAACTTTGGGGCAGATATAAAAGTTATAATAAAAAAAAAATCCCCCCACTTGTTTTTGCAGTGTAATCACATGCAATAGGGTAAGGTTTTGTAATTCAGTGATAGGGACTTCATATTAATTTATATTTCGCTTTTCAAACTATTATTTTCATTTTAGTTATACTAACCAATTGTAATTCAATACAATCGCAATAGGTAATCACTTATTTATACTAAAAATTGCAAAATATGTAAACTTATAAAGTTGTAAGGATAAACTACAAAATGATTAAACAAACTCTTGTACAATGAATCAAAATACATTTATTTGCCAAATGTGGAAACGTTAAAAAAAAAAAAAAAAGAAAGATGACGGATCCGATTGCTCAAATCCCAAACCGCATCCCGACAGATCCTGGTTAGTTCTGGATCCGAAGTCCGAACTAGTCTACATTCAATAACTATATACATACATATGAAAAATTCTGTTTGGATTCTTGGACTTTTTTATGTCGTATTTTGTGTTAGATATGCAGATGTAGTTTATTTATATTATATTTATTTTTTGTTTATAGGAAAATTATTAATTTTTTTAATAATTTCTATTTTTTCATAAATATTTATTTAAAAATGATAAAAATATAATATTAAAATAATCTGAAGATAAAGAAATAAACAGCACTAAGATAGTTACATATCATCATCTGTGTCACAATATCCTTTACTAGTAGTTTTATCATCCTGTTGACAGATCGCTTAATTAATCATCTAATGTTAAAATAAATATAATAATTAAAATTTAATTATTTTAGTTATTTGATCATAATTGAATATAATACGAGCTATTAAATAATGATAGATTGATCTCGTCAAAATTAATTATGGTAGGCTAAAATTTCCGTTACTCCTGTTAGCTTGTATACATTGACCTCTGACCGCTATAGTCAACGTGAAGTGCGCCCGCCAATAACGAAAACAACAAAGTAATAGTACTAATCCGTTTAAAACAGTCATCAAATGTGATGAGAACCCTCCCGTCAATATAAAATGTGCCCTGTGAACTCTATGTATAGTAGTACAGACGATAAAGTTACACGAACAACTCTTGATCAAACTCAATTATATCCGTACTAAATACAGCCATGAATACACTCGTTAGGAACGCCACAGTGAGACTTGGCTTTGGATTCAATGGCGGACAAAGATCATCCTCGCGCCGCAGAAAGGAATCTCACGGTGGTTCATTCATGGATAGACGTGAAAGAGCCAAACATCGGCGGGTTTTCCTTAGCACATACAAATTGGGTTCTGATTCTCCAAGGAATCCGGGGAAATCAAGATCTAACAGGGTGAAGAAGGTGGTTGTCGAGGTTAAGGCAATTGTGGTATCATTGCTCTCGCTGGGACGTATTCGTTGTTCAAGATCAAGATCGTTGAAGACCACCGTATGAAAGATTTAGAGCTTTAGAGTAGCTGTTTATATAGATTTTAGATGTTTTGAGCTTTTCTGGCTAATACCCAACTATTGGGATAGAAGATCGCAATAGATTAGTCCATTTAATAGTGGATATTAACGCGTTCTAATGCAAGTTTTAGTAAATTGAGGCCGAAAAGTATGGAGTTTGAAATTTGTTTGAATCATATGATGTATCTCTTTGGCTGATTTGAATTGACAGACAAAAATTTATGGTACTTACTGTGACATTTTGGATAGTACGATGAGAATGAAGAAACATAATTATCCTTCCCACTCACCCATTTTGATTATGTGTTATATTCTTTATAAATTAAAATTCCAAACAATTTCTGATAACTGCAGAATTAATACAATTTGGTTTGGGTATGGCCATCCTTAGATAATATATAATATATTTGATTGTTGATAATTAATGGATGGATATGATTATAGAACAAAATGGGACCTTCATTAATGGAAGAAGATCCAAAGGCAGTAGTCAACATAGTAACTTGTTACCATCTGCTATTTAGATATAGTCTATGTATAACAAGTGGCGTGTTTTGAATTCAATAATTCCTACAACAAAGGAGAGAGGGTTTTTTTCCCTGAGTGAAGGCCAGTTTTTGCCAAGCGACCGGTTTGGCCCTCCGCGGTTCAGCCCTTCAGCAAAGCCTCTGCTGCTGCCGCCTCCCTTCCGTCGGAGACATCCACCATTGAGTCTCCAATATCTTAGTTTTCCTTTACCATCGTTGGCTTTGTTCGGTTACATATTTCTTTTGGCAGTTTTTCTTTGATAGCTTGTGTCAATCTAAGTGTACAATTTTGAAACATAGGAGTTGCAAATCATACGTATCCACATCGAAGATTTTCATGGTCTAGATGTCAACAAGAGTGTCGCATTATTATTGAAAAGGAACAGAAATTTAGGAGATGGCTTCTGGCTTCTACAAAGAAATGCCGGCATTATTACCCAAGAAATCGGCAAAATTCCTGGTAAAGGCCTGAAATATTCTGTTCAATCTTCTATTTTTATTTTTTAAAATAATTCTATCAGGAATTCACTGCTCATCATGGATATCGAATGCTCGAAAAGGTGGGGCATCCAACTTGATAATGGGAAGAAGATTTAGTTAAATGGAGAAATATCATGATTTTAGTTAAAGAAAGAAATAGCCTTGAGATTCTTCCAGGAGAAATTGACAGTTTCCCACCACCACACCCCCCCCCCCCCCCCCCCCCCCTCTAAAAACAGTGAATCAATGATTTCAAATATAAACAGTTTCACATGAGAAGCCAGTACTTATTAAATTGGATACATACATTGATGAGTATGAAGCTGTTGAGTATGTATTCTTAACTACCAAATTCAAGAACATGAATAACTTGCAGGCTTTATGCAAAAATCCAAAGGAAAAGAAGGCAATTAAGGGGGTAGAAGTAGAACACTCAGCTGGAAGGGCAGAAAATACGTTGATGGTGCCAGAACTCCGAAAGAAAATACTAAAATTCTGCGACATAGTTGACCTTCCTCCTTGTGATCAATCCGGTTCCATCTATCATTTACTTGATCGTTTCTCCAACAGCATACTCCAAATTTTTTTCCTGAAACTTTAAAATTCCACAGACATTGATATTTTCGATTTTCCTTCTGTACCAGTTGATTATAGGAACCATTGAAGATCTCCGGAAGTTGTATCCTGATATTGGATCATGCAACATGAAGGAATGTCCATCAATCAGGTCTTAAATACATATTCAAAACTCCAATCTAAGATTGCTTTTTATGCCCACCAAATTATAGCATTTCGTTCCTGCAGGGTTTAATCAATTTATATGATGCCCTGGAATCGATTGCAGCTTTATGGGCTGAGAATAACCGGTGGCTGACTGATTCAGAAGATGCTGGAGAGGATAACATTAAAAATATTAGCCTAGACCGACTTGGTAAGAATATAGTGCAAGTGTGCTGCCTTTTGCAATCGCGTCTAGAATTGAACTTTTGCAATTTAGTACCTCAACTCGTGAATGTAAACAGTTTGGAACAACCACCGGAATAAATCCACAAGTCATGCCCATGCAAGCATCTACTGAGGCGTTTAGCAATACTGTTCCTAATTTCAGATGCTATTAGATGGTGAAATGCAAAAGTAACAAGCAAGCTTAGAAACTTGCACTTTCTTAAGCAACTTTCCATGACTAGGAAATGAAGGAGAATCCAAGGGATAATGACGAGTAATCCTTTTGTATGATAGGTGGGAGGGTGATTGCAAAGCTCAATCACATGACTAAAATTGCCGGACAAATATTTGATGCGATGGAGGAAAATGAAGGAAACAATGAGAACAAAAGGAATGGCACTACGTTCGGGGATAACTTGAATGAGCTCTATTCAGACAAAAAAATTACCTGTACTCTCCAGTGTTGGGTTGTGGAGCCTGAATACTGTACACCTTTGAAAAGTCATAATTCTTCTCAATATATATGCGAAGGGACATGTTTTTTATATATGAAACAATGTAACTTTTCTTGAAGGGGTATATAGAAGAGTTGTAACTCTTCCCAAAAGGCATTATTATTGTTAGTAAGGGTATTTTAGGCAGTTCACGTAAAATTGTCATTAGGGTTTTTTATAAATAGCCCATCTATGTAATACACATCTCTCTCTAACATATAGTGAATATCCTGGCTTGGTAGCGCCCCCAGACGTAGTCACAATCCGTGACGAACTGGGTAAACAATTTTGTGTCTTTGTCATTTCAATCTTTATTTTTCGTCTTTATTATTTCATAACAAATTGGTATCAGAGCAAGGTTCGGTGGGATAGATATGATGGGTGACGGAAAATTGCCGATTGAAAGGTTTGACGGAGCAGATTTCGGATTCTGGAAGATGCAGGTCGAGGATTATCTGTATGGTAAAGATCTGTATCAGCCTCTGGGTACAAAACCAGAGGATATGAAGGACGAAGACTGGAAATTGTTGGACAGGAAGGCGATGAGCGTGGTTCGCTTGTCTCTGTCCAGGAACGTTGCGCTTCATACAGCAAAAGCGAAATCCACTAAGGAGATGTTTGAGACGTTATCGGAGATGTATGAGAAACCATCAGCAGCAAACAAGGTTCATCTGATGCGGCGTCTCTTCAACCTAAAGATGTCAGAGAATACTGTGGTTGCCGATCATCTTAACGAGTTCAATTTGATCACAACCCAATTAAGCGCTGTGGATATTGATTTCGATGATGAGGTCCAAGCCCTAATTTTGCTGTCTTCCTTACCGGAGAGTTGGAGCGGAACAGTTACAGCTGTTAGTGCTTCATCGGGGAAAGAGAAGTTGAAATTTGACGAAGTAAGAGATCTGATCATTAGTGAAGAAATTCGCAAGAAGGAATTAGGTATTACTTCAGGGTCAGTTTTGAACACAGGAAATAGGGGCAGATCTGATTCGAAGGAAACGAATCGGGGTAGATCGAAATCAAGAGGTCGGAACAGGGGAAGAAGTGCATCGAAAAGGGACTTGAGTAAAATCAAGTGTTGGAACTGTCAGGAATTTGGTCACTTCAAGAATCAGTGCACAGCACCGAAGAAAAAGAAGGAGGCAAATGCAACAGTAGATGAAACCGAAGATGCATTAATTTTGAGTGTGAGCAGTCCATTGGAATCGTGGGTTTTGGATTCTGGAGCATCGTTTCATTCTTGCAGTGGTGCAGAGTTAATGGAAGAATATACTTCTGGTGATTTTGGAGAAGTCTATCTTGCTGATGACGAACCTCTGAAAATCGTGGGGAAGGGAGATGTTCAGATCAAAACACCGAATGGATCTGTATTACAGTTGCATGGCGTGAGACATATCCCTGGGTTGAAAAGAAATTTACTCTCGGTTGGGCAGTTAGATGATGAAGGTTATGATGTAACCTTTGGCTGCAATAATTGGAAAATTACAAAAGGAGCCATGGTGGTGGCTCGAGGCAAGAAGGAGGGTACATTGTATACGACGACAAATCTCAAGGATAGTATTGCTCTTACAGGAGCATACAGTGATGCAGATTTGTGGCATTGCCGACTAGGTCATATGAGTGAGAAAGGGATGAAGGAGCTGTGTTCAAAAGGAAAACTGCCGGACCTCAAGACAACTGAAGTCGGATTGTGTGAGGAGTGTGTACTCGGGAAACAGAAGAGGGTAAGTTTCTCGAAGGCTGGCAGAACTTTGAGAAAGCAGAAGCTTGAGTTAGTACACAGTGACTTATGGGGACCAGCGCCGGTGACATCTCTTGGTGCGTCATATTACATGACTTTTATTGATGATTCCACTAGAAAGGTATGGGTTTATTTTCTAAAAAATAAATCTGATGCTTTTAATATCTTTAGAAAGTGGAAAGCTCTGGTAGAAGTTGAAACAGGCCTGAAAGTGAAGTGTCTGAGATCTGATAATGGTGGTGAATATGAGCTCAGTGAGTTTAAAGAATTTTGTGCTAATAATGGTATTCGCATGGAAAAGACTGTGCCAGGAACTCCTCAACATAATGGCGTTGCAGAACGCATGAACAGAACACTTAATGAACGTGCTAGGTGCATGAGGCTGAAGTGTGGGTTACCCAAGATGTTTTGGGCAGATAGAGGACCATCAGCCCCTTTGGAGAACGGCATACCAGAGGAGGCTTGGAGTGGTAAAGAGGTAAACCTGTCGTTTCTTCGAGTATTTGGCTGTATTGCTTATGTTCATGTTGATGCTGCTGCTAGAACTAAATTAGATGCTAAATCTGTTAAATGTACGTTTATTGGATATGGTGGTGATGAGTTCGGTTATAGATTCTGGGATGAACGTAATCGAAAAGTTATTCGTAGTCGAGATGTCATATTTAATGAGCAGGTTCTGTACAAGGACAGATTGGATGCACCAGATTCTAACAGTGTAGGTACCCAGATTGTTGAGTTAGATATTTCGAACTCAGGTGGGCGCAAGGCTGTTCAGAATGATGAGGTTGTTATTGAGGCAGAGCAGAGTACACCACTGCCCATAGCTCCGCTGCGGAGGTCTACCAGAGTGTGTGGTTCACCAGACAGGTATTCACCGTCAAGTTATTACCTGCTGTTAACTGATGGTGGTGAACCTGAATGTTATGCAGAGGCTAGCCAGGGACAGGATCGAGCCAAATGGAAGCTTGCGATGGATGATGAGATGGATTCATTGATGTCCAATGATACTTGGGAACTTGTCGAGCTTCCAAAGGGCAAGAAACCATTGCATAATAAATGGGTCTATAGAATTAAGCAGGAGGTTGATGGAAGCAAGCGTTACAAGGCAAGGCTGGTTGTGAAAGGGTTTCAGCAGAGACATGGTATTGACTATACTGACATTTTTGCTCCTGTTGTGAAGCTAACCACTATACGTATTGTGTTGAGTATGGTAGCTGCAGAGAACTTGCTATTGGAGCAAATGGATGTAAAAACAGCCTTCCTCCATGGTGATTTGGAGGAAGATATATACATGATGCAACCAGAAGGATACTTGTCAGAGGGTAACACTAACCTTGTGTGTAAGCTCAAGAAGAGCTTATATGGCTTGAAACAGGCACCGAAACAGTGGTACAAGAAGTTTGATGGGTTTATGCAGGAAATTGACTTTGTCAGATGCAATGCCGACCATTGTTGTTACTTCAAGAGATTTGACCAAAGCTATATCATTCTACTGCTGTATGTAGATGATATGTTGATAGCAGGGTCCAGTGCTCGAGAAGTGAGTAAATTGAAAAAGCAGTTATCCGAGCAATTTGCTATGAAGGAACTTGGAGAGGCTAAGCAGATTTTGGGTATGCGTATCATTCGAGACAAAGAGGCGGGGAAGTTGTATCTTTCACAGGCTGAGTACATCGAGAAAGTATTAAAGCGGTTTAATATGCAAGATGCTAAGCCAGTGAGTGTCCCGCTAGGTGGTCAGTTTAAACTATCTAGCAAAGAGTCGCCTAGGAGTGAGGAAGAGCGAACCCATATGAAGAAGATTCCCTATGCTTCGGCGATTGGAAGCATTATGTATGCCATGGTTTGTACGAGACCAGATATTGCGCATGCGGTGGGAGTTGTTAGCCGTTTTATGAGCGATCCGGGCAAACAGCATTGGGAAGCACTGAAATGGATCCTTAGGTACTTGAGAGGTACCACAGATAGGAGTTTGTGTTTTCAAGGCAAGGATTGCAAGTTGGCAGGATATGTTGATGCGGATTTGGCATCTAGTGATCTAGATAAGAGAAGGAGTACAACCGGGTATGTATTTACTTTGGGTGGTACAGCGATATCTTGGGCTTCTAAGTTGCAGAAGATCGTAGCCTTATCAACTGCAGAAGCAGAGTATGTGGCAGTGACAGAGGCAAGTAAAGAGATGGTATGGTTGCAGAATTTCTTAAGTGAATTGGGGAAAAAGCATAAGGATGGTACCCTATACAGTGACAGTCAGAGTGCTATTTTCTTGGCTAAGAATCCAGCATTTCATTCAAGAACAAAGCATATTGAGTTGAAGTATCACTACATACGGTATCTCTTGGAGAGAAAGATCTTGCAGCTAGTGAAGATTCAAGGGAGCGAGAATCCTGCTGATATGTTGACTAAGGTTGTGACCTTAGAGAAGTTGAAGCTATGTATGGCTTCAACTGGGCTTGAAACTTGAAGAGAAGTCTTGGCGCTACCATTTGGTGCAAGTTACTGATGAGAGATTGAGAAGTGGCTTACATGAGATTCAGTCTCCAGGTGGGAGATTGTTGGGTTGTGGAGCCTGAATACTGTACACCTTTGAAAAGTCATAATTCTTCTCAATATATATGCGAAGGGACATGTTTCTTGTATATGAAACAATGTAACTTTTCTTGAAGGGGTATATAGAAGAGTTGTAACTCTTTCCAAAAGGCATTATTATTGTTAGTAAGGGTATTTTAGGCAGTTCACGTAAAATTGTCATTAGGGTTTTTTTTATAAATAGACCATCTATGTAATACACATCTCTCTATAACATATAGTGAATATCCTGGATTGGTAGCGCCCCTAGACGTAGTCACAATCCGTGACGAACTGGGTAAACAATTTTGTGTCTTTGTCATTTCAATCTTTATTTTTTGTTTTTATTATTTCGTAACATCCAGATACTCCAAATTCTTTCCCCTCAGTCACAGAGCAAAACCATTCCTGGAAACTTTCTGAATTTGCCGATCTTTCTTTCTCCCCACCCCGTCTTTTGTCTCCCAGAATTCAATCGTTGGATAAGTTGATGCTCCCTGAAATGAAGGCTATCTCATTCAACACGTCCCAGCATAGATTGACAAACAGTTGCAGGCCCACGAGAGATCACAGTCCCATGAAAATGGGAGAGAAATCAGATGGATCAAATGCCGAAAACCTAAAAGGTGATGAAGAAGTACCTGTGAAGGAAGCTTGCGAGACACCAAAGATGTGAAGGCCATGGGTGATGCAAAACAGCATGATGCTACTAATCTGAATGTTATGCTGCCAATTACAAAAATGGACGCAGTAGTCCTGACACCTGCGCCACTGCCGCCACTGCCACCATCTAGTCCAAATAAATCATCTCCACCACCTCCTCCTACTCCACCTTCTCAAATATTATTGATCCCACCACCACCCCTGCCAACAACTATGGGATCAATTACAGTTCCATCCATACCTCCACCACTAGTTCCACCTTCAAATGGATCAATGCCCATGCCACCTCCCCTTTTGCCCCCATGAAAGGGTGGAGTCCCTCCTCCACCTCCACCAGAAGGCATGGCAAAGGCACTACGTGCAAAAAAGGTAAGTACAAAACTGAAAAGGTCGACACATATGGGGAAGTTGTATAGTGTTCTAAAAGGAAAAGTGGAAGGTGTTGAACGCATAAATTCATTTCATGGAAAGAAAGGTCGTATTGGAGGACGTTCTGCAGGGCGGAAACAGGGAATGGCCGATGCACTAGTGGAGATGACCAAAAGGTGTGCTTATTACCACCAATTTTACAAACCAAACCCATGTAATGAAATAACTGTGAACATCAATTGAAATTACTTTTGTTATTTCTTTCTTTTGATTATAGGTCTGCATATTTTCATCAGATTGAAGAAGATGTTCAAAAGCATGGAAATATGATTAAAGAGCTCAAAGCAGCAATCAGTGCTTGTCAGGCTAAGGACATGGCTGAGCTTCTTAAATTTCTCAGACATGTCGAAGACAATTTAGAGAAATTGTCAGATGAAACTCAGGTACATTTTCTAGTAACCTGTAATTGTGGACACCCATTTTTTTGCACTTCTTTCTGGAAATGCCTGAATTGATGCGTGCAGGTACTTGCAAGGTTTGAAGGTTTTCCAACAAAGAAGCTAGAAGTACTAAGAACGGCAGCAGCTCTTTATTTGAAATTGGAAGGGATAGCTCGGGAGCTTGGGAACTGGAAAATAGCCCCACCTATGAGCCAACTCCTTGACAAGGTTGAAGCCTACTTTACCAAGGTAATATTCTGAATTCATAGTGAGACAGATTTTCTCATCATTTTGGGGTGATAGAATTTTTTTGGTTTGGTATTTCACTCATTAGCATCAAACATTACAAAACAGATGAAGGCAGAAATTGATGCAATAGAAACAACTAAAGATGAAGAAACTAAAAGATTTGAAAGCCAAAACATTCACTTTAACTTCGGCATCTTGGTTCAGATTAAAGAGTCAATGGTTGACGTTTCTTCAGGCTGTATGGAGCTGGCATTAAAGGTATCATTCTATCAAACAAATTTTAAGAACTTAAACCTATGTATACAATGTTAAGAGAGGAGGAAGCCTTCAAAGGGGAGAAATTGTTCAGATGGACCTTAAAAGAGATTAGACTAATGGGCTTGATACCATCTATAATCCAAAACCTTAAGGTTATTAACTTGGTGTTAGGTTAATAGGTCTTCTTTCTTATAAACCTGTCACATAAGTCCCATATTTTTTTTGTGAGATTTTTTCAACCTCACACTTGCTTTCTACCATACAAAATTCTTTGATACATATTATTCTCCAATTGGTGATTGAGTGGTTTTGTGATCTTCTTCAGGAGAGAGGGGATATGAAGGAAGCAGCTAATATAGAAAGCAGTCCTAAAAGAACTAAAGCATGCATAGAGATGCTCTGGAGAGCGTTCCAGCTTGCTTTTCGGGTTTACAATTTTGCAGGAGGGCAAGATGATCGAGCTGATCGCTTGATTTGACAGTTAGCCTTAGAGATCGAGATTGATCCTTCTAGGCAATGAAGTAGATCATATATTGCCTTCTTAGTGTGATCGTATAACTACATGAGTTCCCCAAACACTAGTTAAGGAACTAAAAGGAAAAAAACCAGTCACTTCTTTTATAAATGATTACGAACTTTTTGAAAAAGCAATAGCAAGAAAATGCGTTTCACGCGTTAAGTTTTGTTATCTTGACCTTTATCATCTGCCTTTAGAGAGGATTTATTGAGTCTAATATGCCATGTAAGTGATTAGAGGCCTACAAATACCATAAATGTTTTTCCATATGGACAGTTTTAGTTCACCACTTATTTACAATGCATTGGTACTTGTCTATTATTCACCTGGCATATCATCCTTGTTAAATCCATTTTCGTGCCTTTGGGCACTCATTTTAACAATGTTGTCTCTAGTTGAGAAAGATTAATCTGCAAAGAGAGATTTCTGAAAATGCTGCTAGCCACAGTTTTGCTGCAAATAGCAGTTTTCATTATGTGTCATGAAGGGTTAATCAAGATTGTTTCGTCTGCTGTATTTTATGGAGCAATAGGAATAACAATGAAAGATACTTCCGTGCAATTCAAGATACTTTTAGACAAAAGCAACTTACTAATAAGAAATTATAAATATAAAATATAGCTATCTTAATATTTAAGTAGAATTTTTATGTAAATAAAAAAGAAATTATCTATATATCAATCATTTAATTGTAGAATAAAGGAAATAAGCTATATTGTCACATCCCTTAATTAAAAGGTGGGAAGAATTTGCCACATACTCATAGCAGAATGAGCGTACAAGCTCAGTACCAACTTGAAGCTCCATTATTAAACAAATAAAAACATATTACCCTTTCATCTCTTATAACGATAGTTTCGTTTTTAAGAACTTTAAGATCTTCATAAATACTTAAAAATTAGTTATTTTTCTTCTATACTTAAGCTAGATCAACCTATAAATTATAGCGTTCGAGTGTATTAGCATTGTTCCCAGACCCATATCCCTAGTTACAAATGAGGTAAAACAATTATAGTGTGTACCTGAAAAAGTTACAAGAACATTCAATGGCTGATCAAATTTATGAAACAACAAATTATAAAAGCCTAATGAACAAAATAATAAAATGCAAAACTGCTTTCATCAAATGGAGCAATCAAAACGTGCATAACAATGCTTTTAGAATTGAGGAACTCAATGCTTTGATACTGATCAACAATTCAAGAACATGGGTAAAATCCCTTAAATCTTCACCTAACTAAATTAGGAATAGTTTAATTGAACAGTATAATAGGTAGTTAATTTTGAACTTAGATTAGATAGTTTAAAAGAGTAACAGAAGTAAATAATAAAATATGATTAGACAATTTGATATAAACAATAAAAGTTGAAATTGAGATTTCAAATTATTCTTTTATAATTGTCTAATTGTTTTATTTAATTATTTCTATAAATGGAAATTTATAATCTTTTCTAATTTTACAATTATTACCTCTTTTCTTTTGTTTCAAATCTCTAAACTGTTAAGCATTCAAATTAATTGTTTTACAATTTTCTAAACCTTTGAATTATAGTTTAGCTTCCATACCTTTAATCCCTATAAAATTTGAATTCATTTGCTTGTTTGGAAATATCAGTTTTAAGCTCAAACTCAATTTCAATATCAATTTCTCGTAAATTAAACTTTGAAACTATATTTCTAAATCAAATTATAATTTCTAACATATAAATTCTCAAATCATTTCTTAAACACTTTCAAAACTTAAGATAATCATCTAAAAAGTTTAATCCCCAATTCTTTATCCATAAATATCTCCTAAATACCTTTAATAAATTTACCCTTTCCTTTTTCTTATCATTTGCCACCTGCATACCTTTCTCCTTCTTCTTTCTTCTTCTACCTTCTCTCTTCTTCTCCTCTTTAATTCACTTTTCTTTAAGATCAAAACCCAACTCTAAATCTCAATTCCAACAAGATTAAGGAAGAAATCAAAGTTAGGAAAAGAAGATAGAAGATAGAGTCTATGCATGAAGAAGCTACAACAACTAAAGAGGAGTAGTCGAGAAGATCAAAATTCATGTGTTTACCAAAAAGATAATTTAGTTATTTTTCTTGTTTTGATTGTTGCTATTGTATGAAAGTGATAAATAGATGTTAAATATATGTAGAAATTATGATAAAATTGATACATTAAAAATATAGAAACACTTATGTTAAAGCTTGGATATGTGCATGTATGTGTAAATTAGGTGTTTGATAAAATGAAATGATGGTATATGAAGTATAAATATATCTAGAAGTAGTATATATTATAGTCATAACATGTATGTTAAATTTGTGATACAAATAAGTAGATAAAGGAGACAGATTTTCAAGAACAAACAAGGGAAAATTCAAGAAAATCAAAGACATAGCACTCATCATGGGCATGGCGGAGCTCGTAATGGTCTCAATTCTTTGAAAAATTTGAAGAAAATGTAATAATGGGCATGATTAAGAGCGTTATGCCCTCTTATCACATTTTTATGTCTGATCATACCCTTCATCACTCTCATGATGGAGGGAGTGATCGCCACTGATAAAAAAAAAAAAAGAAAGAAAGAAAGAAAAAATAAAATAGATGAATAATAGTTAATATGACATGTTAGTTAATTTATATAATTAAGAGTAAGTTAAGAGAATTTATATATTAATAATTGATTAAATTAAATATAGAAGTTAAGTATAAAACGAACTTAGTTAATCAACCTAAGTTCAACTTGGCTTGATAAATCTAAATGAGCTAAATATGTTAGACTAGGTAGGATTTTATAAGATATATTATAATGCCTTAATAAAACGAAAACATATAACTTAGTAAGTAAACTAATTTTAATGTGAATTTTGAATATGAAGTGAGCTTATTTAAAATTGACAAACTTAGATTAATTAAGATCTTAATGGATATATAATAATGATTTAAAAAGATATTTGAATATAACCTAGTAATTGAATCAATTAATTAAATTTTATCAACTTAACTAAGATTAAGTTATGTTTATATTAAGTATAACTTGAATTATAATAGACTTAACAACTAATTAGATTGAAATATTTTTTTTAGTATAAAATGAATTAGTTGATAAATCTAAGTTCAGCTTGATTAAATAGATTTTAATGGGTTAAAATGAATTAGATTGATTAAATTTAATTAACTTGTTTAAGCTAAGATAATATAGGCTTAATAAATTATTATTGGCTTAGATCAAAATATTATGTTAAACCTTGACTGATAAGGAATACGTAATCTCTAAAATATGCTAGACTAAAACTTTGTTTAATAAAAGAAATAATTTGACAGACAATAGATAATTGTCCGTATCTTGGTGGAGCGATCTTTGTAGCCATGGTGGGGTTCCTATTTCCATGTCTAATCAAATGAAACATAAAATGAGTTTTTAATAAGAATTTGATGTAACTTAGTAAATAATTGAATTGTTTATATAATTTAATATTTTGAATAGATGTTTGGATCTTTAATTGTTTTGTAAGGGAATTAGTGGCTCTCTCTCACAAAAGGAAAGAAGTTTGTTTGAGATTCTATTAACTAATGGACACCATTACCGGGGTTCACAATTTTGTTTAGTTATATGTTAAGATAGGCATTTCTAATGAACTAAAACTTAAATATGGCTTAAATAAATGAGTATTGCTTGTGCTTGTGTCGTTTAATCCAGTCTGGGGAGTAACAACTTTGTCCTGAGTGGGCACGATAGTTAGGCACTTAGGCTACTCTCATCATGATGCAATGATATTTATAAGTAGCTCAACAGGTAGCTGATGGGGCAAATGGTATCGGTGTAACATTTGCTTAAACTTAGGGTGAAGTAACATGGTTTAGTTCATGTTTATGGGACCGGTCGAACTAGACAATGTTATAGATCAAGACTAAGTAAAGATGAGTAACAATTGTAAACCCTAGATAAGGCTATTTTCTTGTAAAGTTATGTAGGAGATATAGGTATTTGTGTTACCTATATTAACCCTCTGAGCAGCTGTTATTACTCATAATCCCTAGGTTTCGAGATTGCTTCAGAGTATGAGTGCTCCGGTGTTGTTTTTTTAATTAAATTTAAAGATAATAACCTATTATTGCCACATTGTATTTAGTTAAGCTCGTGTGTTACTTCGTTTGTAGTTGTGTTACTGTATACAGGGCTTCGACTCATTATTATTGTTATTGTCTTTCTTTCTAGGTGTTGCTTTGATGAATTAATAAAGATGAATATGATGATTGATGATTATTGTCTCGGGTTATGGGAGTTTTGGAAGGAGGAGTGAATTGAAGTAGGATCGTGGATTTTATTTTGTTTTGTTTTTGTATAAAGGACTGGATTTATTCTTCAAGGATTTGTAATATTCTTTAAGGGCCTAGTGGTTCCCATATGTTTTGTAATAATATTTTAAGCTTTGTTCTGCCATCAAGAAAGGTATATGAGATACTTAATGGTATGGTTGTGTTTTAAAACTTAAAATACTCAATAGTGAGTGGTATATGATGTTGTTTCGTAAATGTTGATTTGCTCATTAGAGTAGATTACAAAATGTTTTTGCAAAGTTTGTTTCTACCGCTGTTAAATCTAATTGTTTTGAGAATCTAATTAAACGATTTCAAAGTTTAAAAGTGGATAGCAATGTTCGATGTAAAAAAAAATTCTTTAAGGAAGCCTGAGCATGTAACACTTGAGGTATTATACATAGGTTGGGGACTAGGCATGCCTAATTATTAGATTCAAGGCATGTTGGATCTTTACAATGGGAGAGGTAGATCATGAGCTTGAATGGATGCTGCAACAATATATTGAGTTTCTTTAGCAGCAAAAGGAACTGTATAGTGATAGAGATCATGAAACACATGGTTAAAGCAAGAGAATATAAATACTAATTGTTCACTCACTTTACTATAATAACAATTCCATTATACGAGCATACAACTTACCATAATAGCGATTCTATAAGAAATTTCTATTACAAAAAGTATTGAATGGCCATTCGCCACTTAAATTTATAGATAACATTTGAATACTGAAATTGATCTTTTCCTCAGGAAAAGGAAATTAATATTACAAATCATAAAAATGACAAAAATATCACTAGGATGAAAATAATTTTAGAATTAGACAACATGCGTTCATCTCTTATAGAGATGAGGTCATAAGTGTCTAACCTCATCTCTTCAACAGACGGAAATATTATAGCAGATTAACCCTATCTCTTTAAGAGATGAGGTCGGACACTTATGACCTTGTCTTTTGAAGATTTGAGGTTGTCGGCTACTATTGCCTACCTCTTCCTCCTTCTTCTTCACTTCAAATGTTTAAAAATCCAAAATTCCATTTTGTGTAGCAAACCCTAACCCTAAATTGATTCATTTTAGCGGCTAATTTCCATCAAATTGGCATGTTTTGTTGGTTCATTTCAATCAAATCACAGCACACAAGCATCAATTCATGCAAAATTCAACCGATTAACCTTTAAGTTAGTTAAGGACACGCCGAATTTCACAAGTAAGTTGATCTTGTCACATCAATTTTTCATGATTATTGGTGTTGCAATGTTATTTGTTTAGTTGTAGGTTTAAATTTGGTTCTATATTTATTTTTCCATCATTCACTTAGTTGTGAAATTTGGCCTTTATACTTATTGTTTATCTATTGATGTGTGAAAGTTACAGAACTGGTGTTTGCTTAATTATTATATATTTTTAAGTAGGCTGACCTAATAAACAAACAAATGTATCACTCTAGATTTGGCAACTACTTAATTTTTATCACAAAATCTATTTTGTTGAATTCAATTTAGCTTCTTAAAAAGACATTACGTGTATACATTTAGCTATCAAGATGCAATCCAATTCCTATGAGATAAACTTGGAATCCTAACTTCATTTAATTATAAAATAATGAAACCCCTTTAGAATTGGACTCACATTACTAGGGGACTAAATAATTTGTTGGTTTACATCCCTAGCATGTTAGTTCTAGTAATAGGTATCTTGTTTTTGTATTTGATGCATTCAACCCATATTTTTATGAGTCGGCAGGCTAGGGGTGGAAATGGAAAAGGCCAAATTTGTGCTATATGCTCATGGCAATATTTTGGAAGGAAATTATGGTTTTGATTATGATAGGCAGTCGATTGCTATAATTAATGTCAATAGGAACTCTACATATGAGCAAATCCTAACCATCGTTTGTAGTGGACTTAAGATAAATAGGTCCACACATCGGGTTAAGCTATGTCATAGGGTAGCTATTGGAGATAAGACACTTGTAATCGATAACAATACTACATAGGAGATGTTAGTGTATACATAAGGGTCAGTGGCTGTATATGTCTAGATATTTGAAAAGGAATTGCCATAAACACCTGCAAGTGACATGGGCATTGATGGAAATGTCGACAACCAAGTACTAGCAAATGAGTACCCTAATCACACTTAGACAATAGTTAGCACCCAGGTTTAAATGAGTAACTTTAAAATGGGTATACCTCACTAGAGTGGTGGTCATGATACTGATGTGATATAAGACTCATTAGTAAATGAATCTAGTGATGACTATGACGAATATGGAAATGAATGGGTGATAGGCTTGCCTTAACAGGTAATTGCTACTCATATACCACCTAGGGGTAATGACTGGCACCATTTTAATTTCTCCTACAGATGTTAATGCGATAGGGAGCTCAATGCCAGTGCCTTTTTCACTACAGATGTAGGTAATGGCTATGCTATCTTTGATAAATGAGCAAGAAATGAGTGTTGAGATTTGGAGCTTTGGTGATAAATTCAAGGTTAGAATATGGTTTGTGACTAAAGATTAGTTTATATGGGCAGTTAAGATGTGATATGTAAACCCCGAGAATTTTTCACATTAGTACACGACCTTATAATAGATTGTATAAACTGGATAATAGACTTAGATTTTAATCGAAGTTTAATAATAGAATAATATTTAGATTTTGGATAGATGAAGAATTTAGGAACCGAATGAAGAAATTCTTTAACCCTAGTTAATACCAAAAACGAGATTTTGTATCTTGAATAAATAATTCAATATATGATCTAAAATTTAGACCCGAAACCTGAAATACAAATAGGTTTAAATAGAAAATAAGAATATATGGATTACATGATTGTTTTTTATCCCGAAAATGATTCGAGATTAGAATAACGAGTAGTGGTGAGTTTATATTAAGACTTAAATCCTAAATTCAAGATTCCTAGTTAAAATTAAAAGCTACTAATAAGAATTCATGTTCAGTATCAAAACTAAAGATATATATATATAGTTTGGTTTCTGTATTAAGTCCAATACCGCATAAATGATTATTTACGCATATAAACAGAAAACGATGATCCAAAAATGAACCGTTAAGATTTTAAATACACAACGAAAATATAAACTGTCGAATAACTCAAAATTTGAACCCCAAACAAATAATCAGATCACGCTATTGTTCTAAACCGAGTTTTCTTAAGCTATCGGAGCCTGAAACAAAAATTGACCTAACGAGCTTAAGAAATCCAAATCGCGGGAGATAAAATTATACGAATAAATAACTGCGTATATATATAACCTAAATTTGTATTATTTGAAAATCTAAGTGTTTTGTATAACTTTATAAACATATTTTTGTATAAAAACTTCCAAATATTAGCTAATTTATACTCATATAACTAGTTTAATTAACTCAAAACTTAATTAAAATAATAAACAAATATATATATATGTTCAGCTGATGTTTGGTGGAATTGCGTGGGAAGAAGGGAGCCGAAATTGCTCCAATGATTCAACCATTTTCAACCAAATCAATCCCCAAACAACCAATCAGGTAAAGACAGCTCAACTCCACATTTAATGCAACGAAAACAACAGCTAAGAAGATCAAAAATCGAAGGAAAATCAAAAGAAAACAGCCGCAGCTTCACCCTCTCTTCTTCTTCTATATATATAGACATTAGATGCTCATTATGAGAAAACAAACAAACGCCATAAATTCCCACACTTTCCAGAACGAATCAACACTCAAACAACAATCAAAACCAACTAAGAACAGAAAACAAACGAATCAAAAGAACTGAGTTCAGATCAAAAGAAAAACAATACTAAAAGCCCTTGAATACAAGCTCCAAGGTAAGTTATTGGAGTTCAAATGATTTCTTTTCGAATCTAAGCTTTATAACTGACTTATGACAATCCTAGGAACGTAATAAACATAATCAAAAGCTTCGGATTACATCAAACGAGCTCCAACGAGGTAATAATCCAAAACCCTAACTTTATTTTCTAAGAATCGAGATCTATATATATATATATATATATATGTTTTTAAATGTGTTGAAAGTTGTTTTATGTCCTTATATAAGGTATATAAACACTAACAAACGGTTTAGTAAATTTTTTAACGTGTAAAAGTCAAAGAACATGAATCGAACCGAGGAAGAAGATGATGAATAGTACAACACTGCCTCAAGGCCGGCAGTGTAAACGCTCAAAGCCGGCGGCTTACATGGATAGGCCGGCGGCTTATAGGCGGCTTACACTCAACAGAGGCTACGTAAAATAATTTTTCACGTAAAAGTTGAACATAAGCCAGCTACCTGGAGATCTACGCCGACGGCGTTGGGCAGGCGTACGTTGAAAGCTGACAGCTTTCAACACCGGTGCACTCGATATGAAAATTTCTTCAAAAACAATTTTACACCGCACCTGGGGATGAAGGCCGACGGCTTTGAGCCGGCGTACGCCCAAATTTCTTTACCGAAAGCATATTTCAAAAATAAACAGAACATATATATATATATAATATCTCTTAAGCCTACTTAGTGTATTATATATATATATATATATATATATATATATGTACAACAATATAATATTTATCACAAATGATTAGAAAGAATTAGATTAAAATCTAATAAACTTTTAAAACCCTAAAATTTAAGACGAATATTTAATGTTAATCAAAGTTAGTATTATTTAAATGTTTGTTCTAAACAGACAAAATAGGTAAGAATGGAAATTGAAATCAACTAATTTCTTAAGCAATGTGACTCCTAAAAATAACAAAACAATTATGTGAGATAAAATAGGAGAAACACGACAACACTAAGTAATAATAATTACCAAAATATCGAGTCTAGGACACTAATCACATATAGGTATTTAATTAGTTGTATTAATGAATACTTGGTCTTAAATAGGTGACTTTGGCTCACTAGAGGATCTACCAGCGAATTACTACGATTGAGGCAGTATGAGCAGGTGAGTAATTCAGTCATATTACACTGGTTGTGCTTGTAAGTAGTTGAATATATAAAATAAAGATAACCAAATAAGTGCTTGTTGAAAGTATGATATGATCTGAGTGTATGATTGTTAAAATATCCTTATAAAAGCGATAATGTCATGATTGATGTTGTGCAGTAGTATAATGATGATTGTGTGTAATGTATGGTCACTTTGAAATTGATTAAGACTTATTGACTTAACAAAATTATATGAGCATGCATTACATAAATTGCATTGTTGCATATATGGTTGTGACAGCCTGTTACGTATTAATATTTCGGATCTTTGTTTCTAAGGGGATTGCAGGAGATGGTTTGTTCAATCAACTATATTCAAAGTGATAACCTTAAAACGAGGAATCGTTGATTCTCCTGTGTACTTAGTCTCTCCTAGGCAGGTGGGTCATTGAGTACTGGTTCTTCAAACCCATTAAAAAAAGGGGTAAATCTTTTTCTTGTTTGGATTCTAGATCATCCAAACTTGTATCTGTGCATATGGTTGAGTGCTTGCATTGCATATGATTTGTTAATGACTTGTGTGATGTGTGGTATGTCTGGTTATTCACTGAGCTGTGGTTTCGCTCATACTCCTATAGTCTTTTCAGGTTCACTTTACGACCCTGGTTAGTTACATCCAGGAATATGACTCCGGTAAGAGCTTTGAAGCTAGAAGTCTACAGATATATCTTATTTTGATGGTTATGTGCTATTAGATTAGAATATTTAGTTGTGTATTCAAAAGGAACTATATGGTTTGTAATAGTTTTGTAATGTTTATTCACTAAGTTATTTCTTTCATATATTTGTTATTTCTTATCAAGCAACTAAAAAGATCATGTTGTTTTGAAAACTTGTCATTCTCTGAAGGTAATCTAGTGATAGTATTCAAGTGTAACTTGTTTACTACTACTAGGGTACCCTCGGGGCGTGACATGAATGTATTAAACCATTATAATTTTAAGGTGATGGACTCGGATTCAAGGTCATGGGGAGTTAAATGTACTGATATCCACAATAGGAGTTGTAAGTTAAGACTTAAAGCATGCTATGGGTAACATGGGGTTTGGTTTTATATCACCAAATATGAGGAGCCTCACACATATTTGGATAAAATCACTAGACTGGATCATTGCTAGTTAGACTCCACCAACTTGTCCAGATGCATTATAATGGAAATTCGTAATTCACTATATGTTAAAGTGAAGGACCTCCAAATGACCATCTTAAAGGAGTTTGGGTATAGGATCCATCTTAAGAGAAAAGCTATTAAATAGGTGTATGGTAGTTAAGAGGATTTATATGTAGAGCTCTTACAGCTATTAAATGCCATTGAAGAATAAAAGGTTTCTTTTGGAATGAGCCTTCAAATTATTCTTCAATGAACAATGGTCTTCTACGTATATTTAAGGTAGGAAATACCGTTCCATCCGTTTGATTCCTTATCTTCATGATTCTTTAATTTGAATTCTTTATTTATTTGCTACAAAAAGATGTTGGAGAATTATTCTAGAAGGCTTCTAGGTTGTGCAAGAGATATCTAGCTTAACACGACATATAGATCAAGATATGATTTGAATGATCTTTCTTTTGAAGATATTGTATGATTATCGACCCATTAAATACAAATTACATAAAATTAATTACTAAAATACCGAAGCAAAATCACATTTTTAACAAGCTATTCACATGTTTATATGTGAGTCGCATGTGTTACATGCGATTCAACGTGAATCGTTTGTCTCGAATGTGATTCATTAATGATTATACTGAATCGCTTCATCAAAATGCAATTTAGTACTATAGAATTTTTTGCTAAATCACATCTTGGGTCTATTTATTTCATTATATTCTAGTTATTTTGGCGTCATATTGTTATCATTTTCAAACATATTTGTGTTAAGAAACAAATATTGATGAAAAACCGATAATTTTACTCATAAACAAATTAAATTGATATGATGCATATATGATATAGATATGATACAGATAAGTTACAAATACAAATCTGATACAGATACAGTATAGATAAAAATCTGACAATCCAAACAGACCCCTTGATGATACGCTTATTTTGTAAATTTGTAAATCACATAAAGAACATGTGATTGAGCATTAGTAAATCTGTAATTAATTAATTTTGTTTGTGTTTAAGTAATTTTTTTAAACAATATCGGTAGGCACATGTTTCATCCCTTTCTTTCATTCTTCAGTATTCTCACATGATATTTGCTTCATATATCTTTTATACATAATCTTTTTATCACAAGGAATATTTATCACTAGAAAATTCCATAAACACATTTATTCTTCAAATATTTTTTATTTTCTATCCATAAAACTATATAGTAAACTTGTAAAAATTAATTTATATTCCCATTGGATTTATATCCTACTTGTTAGTGGAATAATTAAATGTAATACCCAATTATATTCAATCTATGGAGCTAAGTCTTCAATATGATTCATTGCTCCAAAAAATAAAAGTTTAGCTTTTGTTTTTGCTTTCAAAATACACTCGTGCTTCTAAAAACTTTTGCAACAACAATACTTTTGCTCTTCTTTTTCCATATGTCGGTCCAAGATAAATAGGATAAAAATTTGAGTAATTAAGATATTATAATAACACATTTAAGATCATTAAAATATTATAAATATCCTAACAATTTTTAAAAGGAAAAAAAATGATATATTATATGTATATTATAAAGAGTAAAGTGTGACATAAAAATAAGTTTGGTCTAGTCATTGAGTATTTATTTTTACATCAATGAGGTAATGAGTTCAAACCTTATGATATACATTTTTTTTTTAATTTTTTCAACATACATTTATTACACTAATCACTCTTCTTTCTCTCTATCTCTTGATAACTAATAATATTAAAATTTTTATTATAAAATTATATCTAACTAAATAAATTTGTGTGAATTACCATTTTTCCTCAATGCATATCGTAAATAATAATTACGTTATCTATGTTGTAACAAAATCTTATTGCACACTAATTATATAATTTGATTTAATAAATTCTTTTCCTATAATTAATGGTATTAAAATGTACATGAATAATAGTTTTCTTATCTATATATATTTTATAATTTATTTGTGCTAAAAACAATTATATTGCACATTAATTATATAATTTGATTTAGTAATATTTTTTCTACAATTAATGTTAAAAAAATGAATATGAATTATTGAATAGATATTCTATCTAGACATATTTTATGATTTATTTTTGTTAAAAAATATTATACAGTAACTCTATATTTTATTAATAATTAATTTTAAAGTGATATATATTATCTCTTATGAATTGTATTTAATACTCTTAATTATTATTTGAATGATTTTTTTTCATAAAATTTTAAATAATATCATAGTTAAATCATTGATGAAATAAAATGTAATAGAAAATGGATATAAATAAATAATTTTAAGATTAACTTAATTAAAGTCCAGTCCCCTTAGTCGCATGGTCCTGCGTTTGCCCCTATATATGATCTATATACTATGCATGTGTAGCACTATATGCGACTTAAAATAACTAATAAAACAAATAATCAAGTCAACACTCAAACACGATTTAAATGTACAAACATACTTAATATTCTTACAAATACCATAAGTTAAATCATTGAACTAAGTTCGAAAAATGTTATATTAAAAAATTATCACCAAATCTTTTACCACTAGCAAATACTAACCAAAGCCATAATAGAAACCGGTGCATAGCTTCATCAAAAACAATAATGGGCATGAAATTAGAAGGAAACATCCATTACTAGACCACTAAAAATGTCTAAAACCATAGAAGATGTTCGTTACTGAAGTAAAACTAACATCAAAATCATTATTGATAACATCATTACACTCATGCACCTTAATAGTTATGCAAAAATTAGTCGACCACATACCTTGTATAGTTTTTTGAAATATTGTGTTCCTATTACGATGAAATCTCAAGATACTAATTTAAAAAATGTGGTGTGTGGTTTCAAGAAAATTTTAAAAATATGGTGCATGTGGTCCAATTAACCAAAATAGTTTCCAAATACAATTTTCAACAATTCTCTCAACTAGCTTTTCATAATTCAATACTTAAAATGTAACATGATTCACAATAACAACCATAGAATGGCATTAATATTTGAACAACAATTTAATTACTTAAATTTCAAACATAACAAGAATAAACAACAAGTAGTTTGCAGTCACTCACTTGGTTTGTGATTTATTGTCCTAAATCCTACACCACATTATTTATTCAATAGTAAAATTATAAGGGTAATTATCAAATTTGGTACCTAAACTTTATATGAAAATTCAATTTAGAAACTAAACTTTAAAGTGTTTAATTTAATACACAATCAAATATTTTATATCTATTTTTACTAACTCCTTAACAAAATTTGATCTGTTTGCAAATGTAGAAAAGACGATCTATTAATAAATTTTTACTAATACTTTTAACATCATTTACCACTGATAGGTTGCTTATTTCATGTTAGAAAATAGAGCAAACAATATTATTAAGGTAGTGAAAATAGTCCTGAAAAAAGTAATTGGATATTAAATTAACCATTTTAAAGTTCATGTATCAAATTGATTTTTTATGCAAAGTTCAGATACTAGATTTGGCATATTCTCCATTATAATTCATATTATTCATTTTGATATCTTCCTTTCAAAGTTTTATCATTATTTGAGTTAGTTTAACTTTTAGAGGTACCTAAAATATTCAAATTCTAGCCCTTTTAATGATATATTTCATCTGATTCATGAAAAACCTAATTTATTTGCAAAGTATCTAAGAACCCTATTTGATCTTAGTAATCATAATTCGGTTTAGTTAATGGTCCTTTAAATCCCTAATTCAATTAGTCATGGATTTTATATTCAATTTAAATTTTAATTCATAAATATATTTTTAACAACTTAAGGCTTTTATGATTTCATCATCATTATAAACCCTTAATGAGTTACTACTGCTATTCACTAATTAAGAACTAATGCAATTAATATGGAAGCGCTAGCTATCCAGAAGCGACTACTGTAGACAGTTTAGAACAAGGGTTGGTAGAAAGTATTTGAATTCGATTCAAAGATTGTCATTAATTCAATATCAGTCGAAAAAGATTTACCGTGAACAATAAATGGTTTGGTAGTAGATGTTATTAGTTATACAAATGATTTTGTGTCATTTTGTTTGTTTGATTTTAAGAGAAGCAAATCAACGTATGTATTGGACTATTATCAAAGGCAAACGTAGCTATAGAGTTGGGACCCCCTTCCTCTTTTCTTAAAGGGTTAATTTAAATTTGGTACCTGAGTTTTACTGAGAAATACAATTAAATATATAAACTTTCAAAAGTTCAATTTCAGTACCTAATTGAACTTTTGAAGCTATTTTTGGTACCTCATATAACATCATTAAATTCCATTGCTGACATAAACTATCTAACCAATCACAATGCGACACGCGTCAAATAGATAAAAAAAATCAATTAGTAAAATAAAAGATGGAAATCTCCACTTTATCCAGTTCTTGGAATTGAACTCTCTCTCTCTCTCTATACTCTTGGTGAACCCAGACAAACCGAAGCCAACATAAACACAACATCACCACTCTTTCAACCAAACTTGACATCACCTCAATCAGACATACCAAACCCAAATTCATAAATGCCAACAACAACAGAACGACAAACATTAATGCACATACCACCCAAAATACAATCTAAACAACCTCCCACACCACCACTTTCACCAAAATGCTACAGCTAATACATTAAGCACACTACCGTCAACATGATCATTCAACATGAAATTGAAATTTGCCACCGGAGCACCCATAATAAACACCACCAACATTGATAACCTCCAAAACTTCACCAAACACCATCACATAACAATGCAAGTCTAGGGTTTAGTCTTTCTCAACAAGGCCTTTGTACTTTCGTCCTTTATTTTTGTTATTATCATCAGATAAGGGATTTCTATCCTAGGACTAATGACTAACATCTACGTCTCTTTCTATTACTTTAAAATGGGAAACCTTAGGTTTTCATAAATTTTCAATCTTTTTGTTTCTTAAGTTTTTAGCTGAATCCTTTATGTATTTGTTTATTTTTACTGATTCTTTTATAAGGCTCATTAAGTTTCTAATTAAAATCAATAAGAAATTAGTTTTGTTTTAAACTTCTAAGAGTGCATTGTTCATCTTCTTCTTTAACCTTTTCTTTTTATTTTTTCTAATGTCTCTCAACAACACCCCGCCCCACCCCACCCCACCCCCACCAACCCTTCTTCAATTGCGGGATTTAGTCTCGACAAGTTACATTATACTGAAATTGAACTTAAAGTTTAGGTATCTAAATGTATTTTTGGGTAAAGTTCAGATGCCAAATTTTACATTACCATTTATTAAATTGCTACGCACATAATGGATTTCCAAGTCTTGTTTTTCCTTCTTAAGGAAAATGTTTATCCATGTTGGTGGGTTCTATGAGTGGCAATGGCCAATTTCTTCTTACTTAAATCTGATCTGGAAAATAATTAGTATGTTATAACCATAAATCATCTCTTTTCTATAATTAACTCAACCATGAGGAATTTTATATAGATTCCAAAACCAAAATCATGTAAGTCTGTAATATTGTATAAACTTGACATCTAAAGGAGTTATAAAGTTCTTAAAAGATTATTTATCTTTTCTATACCTTTTTTTTTAAAACTCTCACTCTCTTTTTAATTTTGCAAAACAATTACTCTTTTCGCTTTTATTCCAAACTTTCTAGGTATAACAATGCTAGAATAACCCGCTAGAACCATAATGTAAGACAATAAATTTGTTTTGGATCAATATCAACATTAGCACTTCAACTTTGTAAAAATTTCAATTTTGTACTTTATTTATTTATTTTATTTGAGCCAAATGTTTGGAATTCGGAATAGCTAAATATCATGCTCATATATTTTGTTATTTAATAAATTATTTATTCAAAGTTTGAATCCCTAAATGATATATTTAATAGAATTTTTACATATTAAATTTATTATCTTTATAATATGGTATGTGAATTACTCGTTGATGGAGGTATTAATTGGAGACATGTTTCCAATTTAGTATCATCGAACTTTAAATATGAAATAAAAAAATCATAAAATTGTGATATTGATTCAAATTGGTACATGTAATCTCAATATATGGCCTAACGATTTTAAATTAAAAATGTTGGACAGACGGCGACACATGTATATCAAGAAGAATCCGAAACTCAAGAATGATTGGGTGGTGAAATTCCACGTCGGCACTTTAGTCAGCATCCCCACCCGATGCACCAGTTTATCTCTCCTACACTGTCTTCCCTTCAATCAGTCTCACCCTCACTCTCTCTTTCTTCCTAATCCATCCTTTCCTTAAAAATTTGCTCTGTTTTCACTTCAGAGCACTAATACCAGAGTATACAACTAAACATACAAAACCATTGTTTGTACTAAACTCATGGCCCTTCAAGCAACCTCCTTTCCTTCTGCTTTGTCCATCAACAAGGATGTATATTCCATTTTGCCCCTCTTGTATTATACTTCTAGTTTTATTTCTTTACAGTTATATGAATTACAATGTTTGCTGTTTTTTTCCTCTTGTTTCTATTATTGTTTGCTTGAAAAGGTTTGATCTTTTTCTCAGGGAAAGCATGCTATTTCATTTAAAGAAAATGGATTTCTTGGAATCTCTGTTAGAGACCATGTCAGAGCTGATTTTATCACTCCAACCCTCGCTAAGGTTAGGTATTTTTTTATTCCCATTTTCTACTTTTGCATTTTCATTACTTATTGATGAAAGAATTGTTATAAAGAGAAAACCATCTACTGATTCAGCTCAGGCAAATCGTTCTAGTACTCAACGGTTGCAATTTAATAGTGAAGTTTGCTTGGTTTACTGGCAACTCAAATATGTAACCAAGTATTCGCTTATTTTCATATTAAAAGGGATAACATCAAATTTAGTATTCGAACTTTGCATAAAAATTCAATTTGGTATTTGAACTTTATATTGTAAATTTAGTGTTAAATGATTTTGATCTATTTTTTAACGATTAAAAAAATAGTAAAAATTCAATGATAGAGGCATCAGTGGATAGAACAAATAATACTATGGAGGTAGTATAGTCCTAAAAGTTTGATTGAATAGTAAATTGACTACTTTAAGATTTAGGTATGAAAGTGAATTTTTATGTAAAGTTTATGAATCAAATTTGACATTTACCTTATTGGGAAAAAAAAAGAAAGAAAAAAAGGGAAAAATGGAAGCTATGCTATATACTTTTGTAAGGAGATACTAAATGATAGATAGGCAAGCTCTTAATACTGAATTGTGGAAAATGGTATAGTATTCTAATATATTTTTGAGTGATATTTACAAATTCTCCTTAAAACTGTCCTTCATGTGTGGATAGAGGCATAAATTCTACTAAGCATGACTGTCTCTCCATAACATTTTTATATATGCCTTTACCTTAAAGAACACAGCAGAAGTTTCCATATCATTGTTGTAAATATTAAATTTTTTGGGAGCTTTAGCATCAGGTCAGGGAAACTTCATATTTTCAAAAGTTATGGGGCTGTAATATAATATCACAATTTTGGAATTTAGAGAGTATATGCATGCCTGACTAATGTTTTTAGGGTGAATTTGCAATTTCTCATTTTTAAGAATAGTATAATTCTATGAAGCCAATATACAGTAAGAAAAATTCTTGGTACTCACTTAAAGAAGAAAATATATACGTGCTTTTGATAATAGAGTTCCTAAAAAGTGTTACCTTACTCTTGGTATTCTAAATTGTCACAAATATTTGACTTCAGGAATTAAGAAGAAGGGATTTGCATGCGGGAGTAATTAAAGCCCAGACAGCTGCGACAAGCCCAGCAATTACAGAAAAGGCACCACAAGAGAAGAAAACACTCAGAAAGGGTACTGTGATAATCACAGGTGCTTCATCTGGTTTAGGACTAGCTACTGCCAAGGCCTTGTCAGAAACAGGGCAATGGCATGTAATCATGGCCTGTAGAAATTTTCTTAAGGCCGAGAAGGCAGCAAAGTCTATTGGCATTCCTAAGGAAAATTACACTGTGATGCACCTTGACCTTGCCTCGTTTGATAGTGTTAGGCAATTTGTGGATAGCTTCCGGCGTTCAGGCAGACCCCTGGATGTGTTGGTCTGCAATGCTGCTGTCTATTTGCCAACTGCAAAGGAGCCAACTTTCACTGCAGAAGGGTTTGAACTCAGTGTTGGGACTAACCATCTGGGACATTTTCTCTTGGCACGGTTGTTGCTTGAGGATTTGAAGAAGTCGGGATATTCTACAAAGCGCCTTATCATTGTAGGATCTATAACTGGTACCAGTCTTGCTCACATTCTGAAATAATCAATGGGTCCAGATTTTTCTTTTCTAATAGATATAGGATGTGGAAAATTGTCTCCCTAAATTCTCTCTTTTCTGTCCTCACATGGCATTGGTATTTGATTCCTTTGTGCTTGGCACACAATGAAAAAAATCTCAAAACCATGTGAAGCTATCAGAACACCTGAATGTGTAAAGCTAAAGGTTGATAACTTGAAATATCTGGAATAACAGGAGTTGCAAAAGGATCATCTTTGAAGTTAACTCGTAATGAGTGTCCATGTTATTATGATTGTAGGAAATACAAATACTTTAGCTGGGAATGTTCCTCCAAAGGCAAATCTGGGAGATCTGAGGGGTCTCTCAGGAGGACTGAATGGCGTAAACAGCTCACCCATGATTGATGGAGGAGACTTTGATGGTGCAAAGGCTTACAAGGACAGCAAGGTCTGCAACATGCTGACAATGCAGGAGTTCCACAGGCGTTACCATGAAGAAACAGGAATAACCTTTGCTTCTCTATACCCTGGATGCATTGCAACAACAGGGTTGTTCAGGGAGCATATTCCCCTGTTCAGGCTTTTGTTCCCGCCCTTTCAGAAGTACATCACAAAGGGCTATGTCTCTGAGGAGGAAGCTGGAAAGAGACTCGCTCAGGTGAGTAAATTCAAGCATTTGAGTCCATGCCTAATCTATTTATTATGTGTATGTACTGCAGGCTAATTAGCTTCTATTATTTAGGTTGTCGGTGATCCTAACTTGGGAAAGTCTGGGGTCTACTGGAGCTGGAATAAGGAATCATCTTCTTTTGAGAATCGGCTCTCAAAGGAAGCCAGTGATGCAGAAAAAGCAAAGAAATTATGGGAGATCAGTGAGAAACTTGTGGGATTGACTGTTTAATAACTGTGAAATGTATGTAGCTATAACCTATTGGCATTGTACAGGATGAGCTTTACCACTTTTTTCAATTAAATTAAGCAGGAAATTATGGAGGGTAAAACTATTGTACAAAAACAGCACATCATTTTGTGGTTTAGCTGGTGTACATATGATAATTTCTGGTGACAAATGGTTTGAATTGTTGCAAGCCTATCAGTAACAAAGTTTTGGCCAAATAGTTTTGCTTCCACGTTTCGATGTGCCATAGGAGCTAGGCTCTTTTTGGTTTTGCATTTTTTGTCCCCTCTTCAGCAAAAACTTGTATAAGAGGTATGATGTCATGGAACTAGTGATCTTCCTTTATGCAAATTGTGGAATGCTGAAAATGCTCATATGTATGATGGTTATTGTTATTTCTTAATATGCCAAAATTTCAGTATCTTCATGGGGATAGATTTTTACTAACATGCAGTTTAATATAAATGCATACAGAAAGAGCTAACATTTCTCCATTTTCAAGGCAAAATATATATGTATATATATTTATAATGCAAATGCATGTGCAAAAGTTCCTATAATATTAAATAAACTATGTAAAAACTAAACTACCCCAAATTTTCACTTAAGTTTGAAATTGAGTTCAGATAGATTAAATGAAATAAGCAAATTATAGGATACAGTTATACAACCTAGCATAATTAATATATAATTGATTAAGTTGGCATTGAGATTTTGAATTCCTAAACCCTTAAATCATTTTTAAATGTTTAGTGAATTCCTAAATTCCTAAACTTTAGCCTACAATTTCATATCATTAATCTTCGTTAATTTTGAAATCAACTGTCTGTCTAAAAATATCAAGTCTTAAGCCTAGCTCAAATTAAATATCAATTTGATCTAAAATAAATTCCTAAATTAAGTTTTTATTTTAAGTTTTTTAATTTTAACCTATAAATTCTGAAATTATCTTCTAAACACTTTATGAGCCAAAGATAATCATCTAAAAATTTAAGCTAAAGCTCTTACTTATAGTTATCCTTAAAAATCTCTTTAACCTTCTCCTTTTCTTTTCTTTTGTTCCCTGCCTTCCTTTCCTTTCTATTTTTCTTTTCCCCTTCTCTTCTTCTCTCTCATGCTTCTTTCTTTCCTTTTCTCTCTGAAAAAAAAAAAAAAAAAAACTCAAACTCTCAACTTTAACAAGATTATAAGAAGAATTGAAGTTAGAAAACAAGATAAAAGATAAAGAACATGCATGAAGAAGCTCAAAAACTAAAAAAGAATGGTAGAAGAGAAAAATCAAACTCATGTATTTGCTAAAAAGATTAGTTTACTTGTTTCTCTTACTTTGATTGTTGAATATGCATATATAAGGTGAATTGGAGCCAGAATTATGTAGAGTTTGTGATTAAGTTGATAGATTGAAGATGTGAAAATATATATGTTAACAACTTGGTTATGTTTATGCATGCATAGATTAGAGATTTGATGACAAGATTAGATGGTATGTGAAGTAGAAATATGTTTAGAAATATTGTTTCGACTTGATATGAATTGAGTTGTTGCTTAAACAATGTTGGATTTAAAGTATGTGGTGTTTTTGAAGTGAAAATTTGAAGAAAAGAAGCAAGAAATTCGTAACTTAGGGAAAACCATAAATCACAAGTGTGACTTAGTCCTTAGTGGGCTTAGATTGGACAATTTTGAGTGATTTTTGACCTAGAGGCCCTGTTTTGACAGTTTTCCAAAAATAACAGGTGTAACTTGTGTTTTTTCTACCGCGACAATGTTTCATAGTTTAATCATAACTTTTTCCTCCATAATCGGATCGAGGTGATTCAAAATGCTACAGAAAACTTGAAAAGAGCTCTACCACTTTATGTTTTAAGTTTTGAGAAATTCCAAAAACATCAAGGTCTAAAATTTATTTGTTTCAACATGCAACATATCTAAATCAAGTTGAAAACTTATGTTTACTAGTTAAGTGCATGTAGTTAAGTATAAAATGAACTTAGCTAATAAACCTAGGCTCAACTTGACTAAATGGACTTGAATGAGTTAAAATAAGTTAAATTATTTAATTTTAATAAACTTGGATAAGATTAAGATAATATAGGTTTAGCTTGTAATTGGTTTAAAATGATATATTAGGATAAACCATAAATAACATTAGGAATATGCTGTTTTAAATGAATTCTTGCTTGGAAAATGTGTGTTTTTCAAAATGAATGTTTCGATAATGTTTTTGTAATAAAAAATTATAAATAAAATGAAAAGAAATACTTTAACAAACAAAAGAGAATTGTTCGTATGTTATCGGGCTGATTTTCTTAGCCTTAATGGGGTTCTTAATTAGTGTATGATTAAATAAAAATTATAAAATGAGTTTGATATAAATGAATAATTAAATTAAATACTTATATACGTTTATTTCATGAATAGAAATATGGATATCTGATTTATATTTTGAGATGGATTTTGAAATGCTCGTTGTTCCTATTTAGATTTCAAATATGAAAGGTACGCAGTGACGTGCTTAATGTTTGTTAGGATATGCATTCCTAATGAACTAAAACTTAAAGACGACCTAAGTAATGAGTGATGCTTGTGTTTGTATTATTTAATCCGGTCCGACGAGCGACAACTTTGTCCCGAGCAGGGCACGATATCTTAGACGCTTAGGCCATCCCTGTCATGATGCAATGACATTTATAAGTAGCTCAGCGGGAAGTTGATGAGCCAAACAGTATCAGTATAATGTCTATCTTAATTGGTAAAAAGTAATATGTAGGGCTTATATTTATGGGACCAGTCCTATTATATTATGGATTGTGATCGGTAGAATGTGTGAAACAACTGTGAACTCTAGATGAGGCTATTTCCTCTTTTTCGGTTCAATATAGAGGATATAGCAATTTAATTTGCTTATATTAACCCCCTAAGCAGCTACTATTACTCAAAATCCTCAGGTTCCCAAGATAAATTCGAAGTGTGAGTGCTCTAGTACTAATTTGTTTACTTTAAAAGAAAGATAATAAGTTGTTGTCTGATACATTATATTTAGATTAAGCACGTGTGACATTTCGTGTGTGCTTATGTTACTGTGTATTGGACTTCGACTCATTATTATTGTTGTCGTCTTCTTTCCAGGTGCTATTGATGATGATGATGTTGTTGACTCAGGATATGAGAGTTTTGGGAGGAGTGATTTCAAGTAGGGCCGCTGGATTATTGTATTTTATTTTTTGTTGTTTTAGAGCTGGATTTATTTTCTAAAGTTGTTTTTCTATAAGAGGCTAAGTTGAGAAGCTCATGTTTTGTAATAAGTTTCTAAAACTTTGTTTAAGTAAAAGTTTTCCCACTCATATGAGTGCAAGTTAGTAATGTTTTTATAAAATTTATTTTTTCATTATAAATCCAATTGTTTTAAAAATGTAACTATACAATTTTGAAAATTTAAAATTTATTAATAATGTTTAAAATAAACATATCTTTTAAAAAGATCTATGCATATAATATTTAAGATATTATATGTGGCTGCGGGATTTGATTTGTTTTAATTTTAGCTATAGGTATAGCAGTCCCTGTAAAAATTCAAGTTAATTATCTCACATATATTATAAAGATATTGTCAGAAGCAAACCAAATTAAACTGTAGCAATCCGGTCTCCTGGGAAATGTCACATGCTTATATTGCAGACAACTGGCTTTTATGTACTGGACTTCATATTTTACTCCGAAGCATTTTTTTCTTTAACAATTCAAGACGTTGTTTAATTGCAAGTTGGCAATACCCGAACTTTGACCCTGATGTGCTAACTTATGTCTTCTTTAAGTTATATCCTCATAGATCTGACGTGAAAACCTCAGAACAGCTTCTGGGTTAATGTTTGAGTGAAAGTTTACAAAAATCACAAGGAAAAAAGAAATAGAGTGAGAAGAGATGGAGTCGTTGGATGTTGAAGGACATATCAAAGAAGGTGTTCTCGGTAGCAAGGTCAAGTACAAGAGGATAGATTCTGCAAACACGGATGAAGAGTTTGATGAATCTATAGATTATAATCATCATCCGGATCAGAATAAATATGCCAGAAAATATGTCTTTACCTGTGCAGTCTTTGCTTGTCTAAACTTCATCTTACTTGGCTATGGTAAGCAGTTTTGATGACTTTGCCCTATCTCTTTACTAGTTGTACAAAGTTTTTCATTTTTATTTATTTATTTTTCTTTTCAAAGGCCTTTTCAAATTAATGAAAGTTGTAAGCTTTCTGTTTCCCTACTCTCAACGGCAATGTAATTTACATCATCTTTCATTTTTCACGCAGTTCATATCAATCCCAATTGTTGATTGTGATGGTTTAGAGTGCTAAGTTACTGACTTATATGAGGCTCTTCCTTCTAATTTATTTAAAAGCCACTTTTAAAGGCCACTCATATGGTGTAAATTGGATGTATCCGATGTACATGTCTTGTGGAAGTTCGTGTATTCCGAAAAATGGTCTGTTGGTCACAGGATTGTTGTTTTCTGGTAAATGTTTGCAACGAGCTCTTGGGTATATGAAACAGATGACTTATTGAAAGCCTAGCTATAAATCTGTGGTGTTATGTTGGCAGAAAATCATCAAACACTTTAGTTTCTGAAGATCCCTTCAATTAATTTTTTCCATTATCTAAGGATTATTTGCTTAATTTCTCTAATCCTGGAAGATATTAATAGCACATTCTGCACTTTGATTGTGGTAAAATATTGCTGGCTGTTGATATTCTAAAAATAACATATGAATCGTAACCATGAAACAGAGACTCCTTTTAATGACTGAATGTACTCCTACAAAAGTTTATTATTCTTTCTCCCCTTCTATGAGATTTTTAATCTTGAATTTAGTGCCTTTTTTCATGGGTTTGTTTGTTTAGGGTTTTTTAGAGTTTGGTTTGTTTGTTTAAAACAGTATGAACAGAAGCAGATCACAATTCTATCCAAGAGCCAAACCCAAGACATGACTTGGCATAAAATTTCACTTGTTGAACTCTGCAGATGTAGGCGTAATGAGTGGAGCAATTATATTCATTCGAGAAGATCTAAAAATCACAGAAGTACAGGAAGAAGTTCTTATCAGTATCTTGGGCATCGTATCTCTTTTAGGTAGTCTAGCAGGAGGCAAAACATCGGATATTATTGGTAGGAAACGGACAATGGCTGCTTCAGCTGTTGTCTTTCAAGCGGGTGCAGTTGTAATGACCCTTGCTCCATCATTTCAAATGCTCATGTTAGGAAGATTATTGGCTGGCTTTGGAATTGGCTTTGGAGCAGTTATTGCTGCTGTCTACATAGCCGAAATCTCACCTGCTATCTATAGAGGAACGTTTACCTCTTTTCCAGAGATTTTCATTAATGCGGGAATATTATTGGGTTACGTTTCAAACTATGCATTTGCTGGTCTTCCATTGCACATAGGCTGGAGGGTTATGCTTGGTGTAGGGATACTGCCTTCTGTATTTGTTGGGTTTGCACTCTTCATAATTCCAGAATCTCCAAGATGGCTAGTCTTGCAAAACCGATTTGAAGAAGCAAGATCAGTATTGCTAAAAACAAATGCAAGTGAGCATGAAGCAGAGGAGAGGCTTGAAGAGATACAATTGGCTGTTGGAATTGACAGTGCAGGGAAGAACGAAGGGAAGGCTGTTTGGCATGAACTTATGTGCCCTACCCCTGCACTCCGTCGAATGCTTGTTGCTGGCATTGGAATACAATGCTTCCAGCAGATCACTGGCATAGATTCTATTGTTTATTACAGTCCAGAAATACTCAAAGAAGCTGGAGCTCAGGGCAATTCATATCTATTCGCTGCAACAGTTGCTGTCGGGATATCAAAGACTATCTTCATATTGGTAGCTATAATTCTCATTGACAGAGTGGGAAGAAAACCCTTGCTGTATATAGGCACAATTGGTATGACACTTTGTTTGTTCATGGTGGGTATAACTCTCTCATTCATGGGGCAAGGACAAGCAGGAGTTGCACTTGCTGTTCTTTCCATTTGTGGAAATGTAGCTTTCTTTTCAATAGGAATTGGACCTATAACATGGGTTCTGACCTCTGAAATCTATCCATTGAAAGTGCGTGCCCAAGCAGCAGCACTTGGATCTGTAGGCAATAGGATCTGCAGTGGCCTTGTTACCATGTCTTTTCTCACAGTCTCACACACAATTTCAGTGGCTAGGACATTCTTTGTCTTTGCTGCATTTTCAGCTCTTTCGGTTGTCTTTGTTTACAAGTGTGTTCCGGAGACGAAAGGTAAATCGCTTGAGCAGATTGAGACGCTGTTTCAAAGTCAAAATGAATTGCAAGGAAGAAGGAATGGAGTTGAGAGATGAATGTTTCGTGAAGTAGCTTGCTTGTAGCTACATAGGCAAAGACCTGTATTTCCGTCAGAGAGATTGTGTTCAAGGAACAGAATTCCTACATTCTATGAAAACAGTCGAGCACTTTATCTATATATAGTTACTATTGAAATGTTCTGAAGAAATGCGTGCTATCTTATCAGAACTGTCTCAGATTTTTCTACGGAAGCAAAATGGCAATTAATGCTCAGTTGCATACTCACCATGAAACAAGTATGCGTTTTTACCTTATGTGAAGCTTGTGTTTGTGTAACTCTTGGCAAAAACCATGATTTTGCATAAATCCAACAACTCTCCGCCTAAAACTAATGAAAAACTTAATAATCTATCCAATGTAATCAAATGTGCTACCATCTTTCTCACCCCTAATGTCGCTCTCACATCACATCAACCTACAAATCATAACCCAAATAGTTATAATGATCTTCCCATCGACATTATATGTAAAATAGAAAGTGAGTGGGAAAAGCCCAATATGAAATGCACTTGCAATCATACACTTAAGCCATATCATATGATTTAATAATTCTGATGTAACGCAATACAAACTAATTTGATTATATATTAATTAACGAAAAACCAAAATCAATTGGAATAAATTCTAATAAATTATAATTTTTATATTTATGATAGGAAAAAGAAGCAAACTCAAAAGATATATACAAAACCTATTTGAATATATAAAATATTTGAAAAAGGGATAAGCTTGGTCTAAAATTTGAATTGCCAAGGGCTCTACAATCTAAAAGCACCACTCTAATATCTCAAAAGAGATATACTAGGTTTCTCTTAATGTAATGGCTAGGAAAAAATAAATAAATAAAGAAACTTGGTCTGGAAATCGAATCGGTGACGTTCCAGCTTCCATATTTTAAGGCCATCCCATATAACATTGAAGACTCCACGTCAAAATTTAAAGGAATCAATGTGCACTTGAATGAATGGATTTTAAATGGATGCTCCAGGCTAAGAAAGACATTAGATATTGAAATTACGTGTCAACATTTGATGAGTGCAATTTGATGCATGGTCGCATGTCATATTGTGACATGCTTGATTTAGGATTTGTCAGGCCCATATTCACCTGGTCAGTTAGGAGGAACATCTCTCCTTTGATACAATCTAGGATTGATAGGGCTTGGGCGAACTATGTTTGGTGTTATATGTATCAAAAGGCGGTTTATATAAAATATCTTGATAAATGGCTTTTGATAATTGGAAAATTTTAACCTCAACAGATAGTTGCCCCAACGACCAATACTGACAACCTTTAAGTTCCAGCGAACGTCGCTAACTCACCTCGAATTTAAAAGGCTTGTGACAAATAATAATAATAATAATTTTGCAAGGGACAATTTATAAAAAAAAATAATACTCAAATATTTTTACTAGTAATAGTGACCTTCACTATTACAAATCATATACATACACACACAAATGATAAACTCACACTTGTTGCATATGTTCTTATTATTATTTCTCTCTTTGCACTTAATACACAAATTGTTAGCTAAAGGACTATATATATAGATAGTAAATGTTTGATCACTAAGTTTACTCAACAAATTCTAGCCACATATTATACACTTGGAGACCAATTTTGTTGACTTAGTTATTATTCACATGCTTGACCACCAAGCATATAACTTCTCACATGCTCAACTTTTCCACCAATAAAGCAAATAAATTTTACTTATCTAACACTCCACCTTGTTACTAATTTCTTTTCTTGAAACCATACCAAGGAGTTTTTGAAATCTTTCCACCTTTTCACTATTAAGATCCCAATGAAAATATATGCTAGTTGATCATTTTTCTTCACTTCAATCACATAATTTCTCTAGTCAATGACTTCTCTCGTATGAAGTGATATTGCACCTCACATGCTTAAATCTTGCATGAAAAACTAGATTTTCAACTAAGCAATTAGCTGATTGATTGTCATAGTACAATTGTATTGAATAATTAATTAGTTGATTCAAAATTTCCATCAATTGCTTTAACCAAGTGCTCTCTTCTGCTGCCATTGTTGCTGCAATATTCTGCCTTTGTTGTCGAAAGTGACACTCTTGGTTGTCTTTCACTACACTAAGTAACCACTCTAGAGCCCAAACCAAACACATTCCTTGTTGTTGATCTTTAGCTATCATAGCTACCTGCATAGTGATCATCATAGTATCCTTCCAATTCATAAGCTATTCTACTGTCATAGAATAGACCGAAATCAAGTGTTCCTTTGATGTATCTCAAAACTCTCTGAAATGCATGCTTCTAAGTGAGCTTTTTTTGAGTTTACATGTAATGCTCTGAAACTCTACTCACCGAGGTATTGTCGCTTTGGCCATACGCTGTATAGTTTTATCCTTTATTGTCAGCGTTTCCCAAGAGGTACCCATCTTGGGATTGTTTACCCAGAGTACCCTTAACTTTGGAGTTTCGAAAAACTCCAAGCCATTATACCAAAAGATACCTCTATGATTATAGTTCATCATCTATATTTGAGGGTTATTACATATCTCACTTAGAGAACTAAATCATCGTCAATTTAGTTACAGGTCCATAATCACACCAAGCAGGGATGACACTCCTTCACTTTTGGCTGGTGAACTACTTTGATACCACCATAACGCCTTGGAACTCCGTTCATCGAGGCATTATCTTTCGTCATACATCGCACAGTTTTGTCCTTTAATGCAAGCGTTTTCTAAGGGTCACTCATCTTGGGATTGTTCTACAGAATACACTTAACTTTGGAATTATAACGAACTCCAAGCCATTATGCCAAAAGGTGCTTTGTGATAAAGTTCCACTATCTATATTTGAGGAGTAATACATTGCATAAATGACTAACCACTCCTACGGCAGAAGCAATGTCTAGTCTTGTGAGTGCAAATATATCAAGCTGCCAACTATTTGTCAATATATCACAAAATCCTCCAAATCTTTTCCTTCTAACATACTTAAATTGGATTTCACCTCTATTGGAAGTGCAAAATGTTTACAATAAAGCATTCCATATTTTTCCATAACTTCTTTAGCATATTTATGCTTATATAAGAATACCCTTTATGTGTGCACTTCGCTTTTAGTCCAAGAAAGTGGCTTAACTCTCCTAGCTTCTTCATTTGAAAGTGAATTGACAGATTCTCTTTCCTCTGGTGGATTTCTTCCTCATCATCTTTAGTATTGATAAGATCATCACATAAACCAAGATTATTACTAACTTTCCATCTTGAGATTTAACAAACAAACTTGAATTAGCTGGAGTAACTGTATAGCCGCTAAGAATGAGAAACTCAACCATTTTGTCATAACAAGCTTTAGGAGCTTGCTTCAACACATATAATGCCTTTTCCAACTTACAAACATATTTATTCGAGTTTACTCTTAGATCTTTTTAGCTGCTCCATGTAAACAACTCTATCAAGCTCTCATTAAAATAGTTTTTCACATCCATTTGCCTCAAGTTCCATGATGTACTTACTACAAGTGCTAACAAAACAAGAATAGTTGCAATTTTTGCCACTAGACTAAAATTTCATCATAGTCTACATACTATTGTGAGAAACTCATGCCCCCAATTAACCTTTGAACCTTTTGATGGATCTTTGGATGGGTCTTGATTTTATACACCCACTTGCAAGAAATGGGTTTCACATCTTTTGGTTTTGGAACTAGATCCCACGTTTGATCTGTGAGAGCATCTATCTCCTTTTTCATAGATCTTCTCCATTTAGCTTTTTGAAAGCCCTCTTCAAAGGTTGATGGCTCCTTTTCTTCTTCAACTAAAGCAACACTAGCATACTTTGGGTTTAGCTTTCTCATTTTAGTGGATCTTCTTAGTTGTGGGGATGATATCTCAGCAACTGGTTAATCTTCTAATAATTCTATTATTAGATGATCCTCTAATTTTGTTCTCTAATATAACTTGATTTGTGATGGGCTTTGTTTAGTTGGAGACTTAAAATTTTGTTGGATATCATCTCCTATCCTTTTAACCTTTCTTGCAATTATTCTTTTGCTTTTTAGAATATGGAAGTGTAATATATTATGGTGTCCACCAAGATGATGACTCATCGAACACATCATTTCTTGATATATAACATTTTCTAGTTGTTAGATCACAACATCACCATCCTTTCCTATTTTCATCATATCAAAAAAAAAAACACCCATTTGCCTTTTTATCAAACTTGCTGTAGATGATTAGGAATAAATACATGGCAAACACAACCAAATATCTTGAAATGGCCTACTGTAGGCTTCATCTTCCGCACTTCTCAAAAGGACACATGAATTCCATTTTTGGTTATGGAATTCTGTTGATTATGTAAGTTCCGTTCTCATGCACTTAGCCAAAAATCTTCTAGGAACATTTTTAGCATGCAACATGCTTCAATATACTTTTGCAAGATGCTTGTTTTTTCTCTTTACAACACATTTTTGTTGTGTTGTATTTGGACAAGTCAACTGCTATCAAATCTTGCACTGAAGAAGAAATCTAAAAAATTCTTCTACATGTACTCTCCGCCATTATTATGCAAAGGGACTAAATTTTTCTTCCAATTTAACCTTCAACCATAAGCTTGAATTCTTTGAACTTGGCTAAAGCTTCAATTTTTCTTTCATAAAATACACCCAAACATATCATAAATAATGTTCAATAAAATTTACCATATAGTGCATACCATTAACTAAAGATTGTTTCGCCTTTCCAAATATGTCTGAGTGGATTAGCTTAGTGGTTGTTTAGCTCGAAATGAGGATTCTTCATACAGTAGCTAATGCGCCTTTGTATTGACATCCAGCACATATTGTGTCTGTTTGAACACTGAGATTTGGTAGTCCTCTTAGTGAAAACTTACTCATCATCATCTTCAGCTTGTGATAATTGACATATCCTAATAGTGAATGCCATAAATCAACTATCTCATTATTCTTTCGTTCTATTAATGTACGCCTCTTGTGTCAGCAATACATACATGGAATCCACTTTTTGACCTTCATCATTGATGTGTCAACTATCTTGACTTGTTAACAAATGTCAACATCATTTGGGCCAAAGACAACAAATTTGCCAAAATCTATGAGTTGCAAAACTGACAAAAGATTCTTCTTCATTCTAGACACTTAATAAAATCCTCTATTGCACCTCCTTTTGATTAAGAGAGGAATCAATCACCATGTCACTTACATGTGTGATTAGTAGTCGCAAGTAATTTGCAGTTACAACAACTTGCTTGCCTTTGTACTCTGACAAATTATGGAGCTTATCTTTATCTCCTCTCATGTGACTGGAACATTTAGAATCAAAGATTCAATCCTTTTCATAGTTGATTCCATGAGAACTAGAAGCAGTAGAGGCTTGCTCCTTCTTCCTCCACTATGGTAGCCATAAGGCTAGGAGCTTCCATAATCTTTGTTGAAGTATTCTTTCTTTTTCATTGATTCCAAATTTACAAACAATGCTTCAACATCCCATTTAGTTTATGATTGATTGTTGACAATTGTTGCATTGCTCTTAAAAAAATTTCTTCTTGAACCTACGATCTCTTGCACAGTGTTCTTTTTACCACAGACAAAACATTCTGAATTGATGTCTAAAATTGTTATACTATCAATTGTCTTAGTACTATTTTTGTCAACTACTCCTGATTGAAAATTTCCTCATGCCTTTCCTTCGTTCTAACTACGGGGGTAATTTTTCTTTTTGTTGGTGAAGATTGCCACCTCTCCAGGTTTTAATGATTCTCTCCACAATTTGTTTTGCTAAAGTTCTAGACTTGCCTATAAATTCTCTAATTCTTCAAGTGAGGTTGTGTAGGTCAACCTTGAACTGCACAACAAATCCTCTATACTCTGGTCTTAAACGATGTATAATGATTCACCTCAATCTTTTGTTGATAATTTTGGATGCTTCATCTAACTCACTAATTTATTGGCATAGTGACTTCACCTTTGTGAAATATTGACTAATTGTTATATCTGTTGTGAGATAGACATTAGTTCATTCTCTAACAATTGGAGTCGTGTATCATTCTTCTCACAAATTGAGAGGAAAGAGAATTCCAAGCTTCTTAGGGTGTGGTAGCTTCCCTTATGTGTTCCATTGGCTCCTCTTCGATGGTGGTTTTAATGGCAAACATAGCTTTTTTAGTTTTAATTTTCCACTTTCAGATATTACCAACATCATCTCCTTGTGGTGGTTGTCCCAACAATAACCTCCCAAGCTCTTGACCTTATAGGTATGACTCCATACAAGTCTTCCACATGTTGCAATTATTATTATTTAATTTTTTGATAACACCAACATTGAGGCTTGATTTTAGCAATCGTGCAATTAATCAAGTAAGCGTGGTTCCAAACCAATAAGCTTCACAGTTCTAAACTATGCACGAGTAGAATCTCCCTGTACAACTATTTGTACACAAAAATAAAAAATAATAATAATTGAGCTTCACTATTACAAATCACATACTACATACACAAATGCTAAATTCACACTTGTTACACACTTTACAAATGCTAAATTCACACTTGTTACACACTTTCTTATTACTTTTACTCTTTTCACTTGATACACAAATTGCTGGCTAAAGGCCCTTATATAGTAAGGGCTTGGCTACTGTACTTACTCAAACAATTCAAGCCACATATTATAAACTTGGAAATCAAGTTTGTTGACTTGATTATTATTCACATGCTTGGTCACCAAGCATATAACTTTTCACATACTCAACTCACCCACCGAATATTGCTCAACTTTTCCATCAAGTATTGCTCAACTTTTCCACCAAGTATATGAAATGAAATTTACTTATTTAACCTTACAATATTTACTTAATTAAATTAGTAATGATAATTTAACAAAGTATGTCTGGAAAAGTGCAAGATTTTCCTTTGAAAATGAAAATGCTAGTAATTTATTTCGAGTTAAGATTGGAAAATGGAATAGGGATTTCTTTGTAGCTTGAAACTTTCAAAAATAAAGTTTGTTAAAGTAAACAAAGTATTTAGAGAAGAAAATATGTGACGAACCTTTGCAAGATTTACTTGATCAAGAGAAAATGCTATGCAACAAGTTAAATGAAGTCTTAGATAGACAAGAAATACTTTGAAAAACTAAATCTATTGGAAATTGGATCGTATCTAGTGAAAGATATGCCATGTATTACTATGGTCTTGTATTGGCTAAAAGAGCTAAAAGTAAAATCACTTCTCTAATGGATTCTACTAGAAATTGGATTAGTGATTCAACTCTTACACAACAACATGTAAGAAATTATTTTATGAGCATTTTCTCATCTTCAAAGCTAGAAAGTACTTGGTCAAATTTTATCCCACAAAATTTAAGAGAAGGATTAATAAATGAAATTTCTAATAGTTTATGGATTCATGTAACTTTACAAGAAATAGTTACGAACCTTAAAATTTATTGATTCATGGAAAACACCAAGTAAGGATGGTTTGCATGCCTTATTTTTAAAGTAAAGCTGGTAGGAAGTCAACACTTCTATTCTCTCTTTAATTCAATCAATTTTTTATCAGTATGAGTTTCGTTTCTCTTAATTAGACTCTGCTTACTATTATGTATATTAAAAAAATTGTTGCAATCAAATAAGTATGGGTGATGATGGCTTGGTTGATTAGTCCATCACTCTTTTTTTTTTTTTCAAACCGAACCAAAATGATTGCTTTTTTAACATCTTAATGCAAAATCGGTCCATTATTAATGCTTAACTGTCTTAACAATTAACCATTTTTTCAATTAATTTTTTGGTTTTTGGTTTTTAACTATTTGACATAATGGTTAACCAAAAGTTGCAGTTAACTGAATTCTCGGTTATACCCATGAAAAATTGGACCCTCTTATTTCATAATTACATTCAAAAAAATTGAAATTAAAAAGTTAAATAATATAATTATATTAAAAAATTGCAAATGAAAAAGTCAAATAATAATAAAACCAACAAATCAAGAACATAATTCTAGTTCTAGTTCATAAGACTTTAAATTCAATACCAATATTACACAAATTATAACTTTATATCTTCTCCATATTCCAAATTACAACACAATAATTAAAAATATATTTAAGATATAAGTTCTATTTATTTATATTTTTTAAATATTAATTAATTTTACATATTATATATATAAATATATTTTTTGGACTGGTTAATTGAAACTATCATTTTTGGTTAGTTATAAAGCAAAACCAAAAAAATTTAAAACTTTAAGCCTAAACTGAAACCAATGAACTTGAAACACCTCGAATTTTTGCTTAGCTAAATTAGAAATGGCTTAATTGAATAGTACAATAGATGGATAATTTTGAACTGGAAGTTGAAGTTGAATTTGAATTTATTGTAGAAATTGAACTTAGATAGTTTAATCAAACCAAGTAAAGTAAATTATAAAGTATAATTAAATAAATTAGTATAATTAAATTAGTAAATAGATTTAATTGAAATTTAAGATTTCAAAATTTTCTTTAAATTTGTCTATGTCCTTTAATTATCTTTTCCAACAAATCAAATTATATTATTATCTCAACCAATTTTTAATTAGAACTCCTTTACTTTCAATTTTCAAATAAACCAAATTTCTTAAGTTTAATTACCTAAATTTTTAATAGGTCAACTTAGTCACTTTAGTCAAGATTTCATTCCCTAATCTCCATAAATTTTGGGTTTAACTGTCTGTTTATAAAGATTAGTTTTTAAGCTCAAACCCAAATTAAATATCAATTTTCACAAATTAAATTCCTAAGTTAGATTTTTTGATCAAGTTATTAATTTATATTCTATGGACTCTCATATTACTTTCTAATTATTTTCAATACTTAAGATAATCATCTGAAAAGTTTAAACCCAATGCCCTACCAATAAATATCCTTTATAAATTTTATCTTAATCATTTTCTTTGACTTTTCCTTGCCTTTTGCTTTTTCCTTGCTACCCTTCTCTTTTTCCTTTCATTCTTTCTCTCTTCTTCTCCTCTTCATTCTCTTTTCTTTTCATCTCAATAATCCACCTTAAATATGAATTTCAAGGAGATCATAAAAGAATTGAAAGATTGAAAAATAAGACAAAAGATGGAATTCATGCATGGATTAGCTTTATCATCTAAAGAGAAGTAGTAGTAGTGGAGATCAAGTTGATAGGAATTGCTAGACAAGTAAATATAATTGTTTTCTTTATTTTGATTGTTATTTATACAGGAGAATGTTGAATTAAAGCTAGATATAAGTAAGGTTTGTGATAAAATTAGTAGATTAGTAATATATGGACTTGTATATCAAAAAATAGGTATATGTTTATCCATAAATAGGCTAGAGGATTTATGAAATGACTTGATGATTTATAAAGTAGAAATATATTTAAAAGATCTATAAATTATGGATATAAGTCGTGTGTTGATTATAAGATGTTGTATATTGAGTTTGTGATGTAAAACAAGTAGTTAAATAAGTTAAATTTTGAAGAATTGAAGAAGGAAAAACGTGAAAATGAGGCACATGGCTTTTTATCGCGGGTGTGATGAAACCCATGATGGTCTCTGTTCCTTATAATATGTAGCACAAACTTGATCATAGGCATTATGGATCCTATTATAAGCTCTAATTTGAAAATTTAGGGCGATCATAGTGTGATGGATCCCATGGTCATAACGGGCATGATCAAGGGTGTAATCGGTGTTGTTTGATGTTTTAATTCAAAATGCTCTAATCGTGAGCATAATGAAGGGTGTGATGATCATCACCACCTCCATCACAAGAGTGATGAAGGGCGTGATAAAACATATATATATATATATATATATATAGATAGACAGATAGATAGAATAAATACATGAATGAGACAAATGATAAGTTATATATATGCATGTTATACAAAGGGAGTATGCTATTTCAAATATATGTTTGCTGAGAAAAAAATGAGTTTTTCCTATAAGTTAATAATTAATTTTAAATACTTGAATGAATAATAAATGATGATAATTTTATAGTGAATGATTTATAAACAAAAGAAAAGAAATGATTTGACAGACAATGAAGAATTGTCTATATCTTAGCATAGCAATTTTCACAATCATGGTGGGGTTTATACTTTAGTGTCTGACCAAAAGATTTTTTAATATATATTTGATGTAAGTGAATAATTTATTTAATTGATTATATGATTTTAAATTCTTGAACAGACATATAGATGACTGATCTATCCTCGGATCTTGTTTGGATTGTGAAAATTGTATAAGGTACGTGGTATTTGTGTGTTGTCTATTAGTATAGATGTCCTAAATGAACTAATACTTAAAGACAACCTTAATAATTGCTTGTTGATTGTGTGTGGTTGTTGAATCTATTCTGAAAAGCAACAACCTTACTTAGCGAGGTTGGCGCGGTCGTTAGGTGCTTAGGCCATCTCTATCCATGCGTGGTATATTAAGGTAGCTTAGTGGGTAGTTGCTAAGATAAACAGTATACCTAGATCGGAAAGAAGTAATATAGTATGACTCACATTTATGAGACCGGTTAAGTTGTATTATATTATGGACCGAGATAGGTAGAGATATGTTATGACTGTGAATTTTAGATGAAGCTATTTTTGTAGATAGTCATATAAGAGATATAGGTATTCGGGTTGTTTATATCAACTCTCTAAATAGTTGCTACCACTCATAACCCTTAGATTCCCAGTAGCATGATCTCGAAGTGTGAGTGCTCCAATGTTGATTTGCTTCACTTTAATTAAAGATATAAACTATTGATTTATGCATTACATTAGAATAAGCATGTATGTCATCTCGTGTGTGCTTGTGTTGCTGCTGTACTGGGTTTTGGTTCATTATTCTTTTCTTTCAAGGTGCTGTTTAGATGTTGATGATTGACTCAAGTTTTGAACAACTGATGAGAGGATTGTTGAAGGCGCAAGTTAGGATCACTAGAATTTTATTTTATTTTGTATTAGAACTGGATTTATCTTTAGAACTTGTATTTTTTTTTTTTTCTGAAGGCTTGGTTATGGAGCCCATTTTTTGTAATTTAAGTTTTAAAGCTTTGTTTTACCACCATAAATAAGTATTCTATGTTGAGATACCCAATAGTATGGTTTCGTTTCAAAGATGTTCTACTCATGAGAGTAGAATATGAAATGTTTTTGCAAAAAACATTTTATCACTACTAAATTATGTTATTTTTAGAATTTAATTATATGATTTTAAAACTTAAAATTGGTTAGCAAACATTCATAATAACTTTCATATTATACAAACAGGTAAAAAAAAATTTTTTTTTTGGGCCAAAAAAGCAAGTCTTTAAGAGTAGCCTATGTATACAATATGCAAGGTTATTACGTGGCATTAGATACGCCCAGACCTTATTTCTGGGGGTGACGGAACTACTTAACCATGTTTTTATATTGATTTTCTGGTTTCATTGGTTTTTTTGCGCATCTCCACAATTAAGTCAATTTAGACTCAAGCTCTTCTTGAATGACCTCATATGTCCTTTACAGTATAGTTTCATCTTATGTAGAAAAGCTTTAGACAATATTATTTTATTGAGAGAAATATTGCATTCCTTTAATAGAAACGCTAGATCAACTTGTCAGTTGTCAATTAAGAATGATTTACATATGGCATTTGATAGTCTTTAGTGGGATTTTGTGTAATGGTCCCTTAGTAGTTAAACTTCCTTGCCGTATGGATAAAATTAGTCACGAGCTGCATTTCGACGACTTTTATTGAGGTTATTTTGATTGGTTATCCTTTAGAAGCTTTTCATTCATCTAGAGGTATGAGACAGGGTGATTCTTTATCATCTTATCTTTTTACTATGAGTATGGAGTTTTTTAGTGGGGTTGCCAACTTTAACTCGAAGGTTGTGGGGTAGCTTAAAAAAATTTGCATATTAAATGCGTTGATTTTTTTTTTTCAAGCCAATGTGCTCTTAATTGTGGGCTAGATGGGTTAGACCACATGGCTTGCCTCACTTATACAATTCTAGCTTTCAAGTAGGTATAGGATGCAGACACCTTGTACTTATACCCTACTATATAAGGGCAGCTTCTAAAAAATCTATATATGAATTTTAACATATGACCCTCAGTATCAATCTAGAATTTACTTGGTTGAGTAAGATACAATGGGTACTTTGTATAGTAATGTTACCTACTCATCCTTAATTATCTTATTTTCTCGTAACTATAAAGTTCAACTTACTTTGCAATTTCTTTTAGAACCTTTATCTTATTTAAAGATTGCAATTTCTTTTTAAATCACTTTCCTCTATGATAAAAATTTTTGGATTAGATTCCATGATTTTACACAATTATTGATTTATTTCCTTTTTTTTTTTAAATTTAAATTGATTGCCTGCACATTTCTACATTTCATGACTGCTCATGAAAATATCCTTTAATTTTTTTAAAAAATCCAAATAAAGAAAGATACCTTATAGTCAATTATATTCTATAAAATTGCAATTTCCTATGGAAAAAAAATAAAAGAAGATACTTACTATGAATTTACTACCATATCACCTTGTAATTGCCAGCAAAGTCCAGTAATTTTTTATGATTCATCATTCTACAAACGTTTTGTATTTCACCTCAATTATTGGCAATTGTTTGAAAATATTCAGATTTCCCTTTTTTTTATGATGATTATATTTTTCTTATTTTTCTCAAATTTTCAGAAATAAAGTATGTAAAAGGAGTTTTTTTTTCCCCCTGGATTTGATGTCACAGTCATTAATGCTATTCTGGAGAGTTTGAGAACAAATGGAAGGAAATGGATGCTTCATGCTTAGTGCTAACTACTAAGTGAAGAATCAAAGTGATTGAAAAAGGAAGTAAATTAGTGGAAAGACACATTTATAAAAATTGTTCTTATGATAATAACTTCGTTACCCTTTATTTCTGTTTTTCACTAAAACTGATCAAATACAAATAAAAATAAAAAGAATAAAAACTATTTCCTTCGGTTTCCTTCATATACTTTCAATATACAAAGTGGAGGTTACGTTTATTTACTATCCTTTTTCCACATTGTTTGTCCATTTCTCTTTTATATAAATGGTCAAGCAAAACGTAAAAAATCCAAAACCAAAAGTTATTTGCTTCTCCAATTTTATAAATAAGTGTCTTTTTTTTACAGACTAAATCACCAATCTCTTACTCAAAAGCATAATATTTCGAATATAGAAAAAATGATTGAGCTAAAGCAGCCGTTTCTGGGTGTCCTTTCCCTCATGCTACCGCTGGTAAATTATATTGATCGCATATCTTTTATTTGATCTTTTTAAATTTTTCGAATAGAAAAGGTCATTTGAAGTTCATTATAGTCTGGGCAAATCTAAGAGTACTTCATTAATTAAACATTTTACCGTTCAATTTTTCAATTATCTATGTTTATTTAATAAATGCCTCAGCATAAAGTAAAACCATGGGTAACAATTATGGTTTCTCTCTCTCTCTCTCTCTCTCTTTTAAATATCTTCTAAAGATACGAAGATTTTTGTTTTGGTATTATTTTGAATTTTTATATTGTAAAATCTTTTAATATAAGAATTTAAAGTGGTAGATATAGACATTGATTTAGAGTCATTTAAACAGTTATGAGATGCTTCATATATATATATATATATATATATGTATTTAATTTTGTGTCGCTGGATAACTTGAATAGTTGTATATGGAGCAAATATTTATATTCATAAGTGTTTGGCTGACTTATTAAATTCCATTTCTCCAGATTGTGCCAAGTGTGGCTGCAAATGACAATTTGACCGAATGGGCAGAAACGTCTATGGCTATCAAAGTTGGCGATCTAAATCGATCTATTGAGTAAACAAAACTATGAAAAATGGTAGTCTTAAAAATTGTATTTTTACCTCGTGATGATAATTCTCCTTCAACAGGTTTTATACACAAGGCCTAAGTATGAGTTGGTTATCTAAAGAGGATGTCCAATGAGAAAATTCCACCATTGCAGTTGCCGGATTTGGCTCTCCGAAAACTCACTTTGTACTTCATTTAGTATATGGTATGTTGGACCGTTGGTATTGTTTTATTTACCCTATCAAACAAATGAATAGTTTCCATCAATTAGATGGTAGTAAAATTTGATGGATTCCTTTAATATGTGTGTTTTATACTTATATGATTCCTAAAATAAAAGGAAAAAAATGCTTTACATACTCTAAAAAGGGAATACAAATTTGAGAGGTTCTATGGTTTTATTGTATAGACAATCATGTATCTATTAAAATAAATATAGTAATTCAAATATTAACTATCTTAGTGGTGATAGAAGCCATTAAATGATTAATGGGACCGATGCATCAAAATTAAAGATGGATTTTATAATTTCTCTACAAGTTTAAGCACAAATATACGAAAGGTTGTAGAATATATTTGTCATTAATAAGAAACATTAGTAAATAAGATGTGAAATTTTTGTTTTTGCATTAATGAATATAAAATTAAACCTGTGGAAACCCTCTCTTGTAGTATGATAATATTTTTCATTTTTCCTTTTTCTCTTTGCAGTTCAAGGTGTAGAAACATATGACGTTGGTTCGTCAATCAATCATATTAGAATCGGAACCCAGGATGTGAGTCTCCTAGTGCTCTTGTTAACGAATCTTATTAATGGAATTTTCCTGTGTTCACGACATTTGTTCTTGCTTTTTATTATGCTTTGTAGTTAAATACATTGGTAAATAAAATGTCATCCTTTGGTGGACGGATCGTGAGAGAGCCAGGATATTGGCTTAACAGTACGCATCTGTTGCCTATGCAAGGGATCCTACAGGCTATAATTTGGAGCTCGTGCAGCAACCGGTTGCATTTGAACCCCTCTACCTTATGAACATGAACACATTTAATCTTAGCCACGGCATTTACTTACATGAGAAGGTATGATACCTCAATCTGGATATCTAAATGGATTAATTGATCTTCTTTTATTTTCTTTTTTCCCATGATTAAAGCCATTCAAAATGTGATACTATCTTCCAATAATTTATATAAGGAAACATAAACTTTCAACAAAATTCAACTTGGTATCTTGGTACTTGAATTTTGAAGTGGTCAATTTAATATCTATTCTAACTTTTCATGACTAATTTTACTAACTCAGTAATGCTACTTGTTTTATTTCCTAACGTGAAAGAGACAATTTATTATCATTGTTAGACGGTATTAATAAAAATATTAAAAATTCAATAATAAGTTATCTCTTCCACATTAGCAAATAAAGCAAACAGTATTAAGGTAATAACAATAGCTATAAAAGTTTGATTGAGTATTATCAAATTGAATTTTTGTGTAAAGTTGATGTACCAAATTTGAAACATACTCTTTATAAAAATAAGCTTTGTAGGTGCATCAGCAATTTCCGCAATCCATTTTGGCTTATATTATATGTGGCATTATCATTAAAGAGATTTGCAATTGCTAGGAAAGATGCTGGACAACAGATATGTCACACGTTTTGGATAGTTAATGTACTCCCTTCACTGGATGAACTTGCCAAAGCATACTTCAATCAAATGAGTTCGTTTTTGTTGACATATCGAGTTCTTCTTTTATGCAGGCCTTGGGCATGAACATACTCTTACGGCAGGATTCCTAAATATAATGTGAAAAACACCCTACAGTCCCTTAGTAATCCATGTCTTTCAGTATCCTTGTTGAAGTACCAAATCACTTGATTCTGTTGCTTCATCGAAAAGTTCTTTTTTCCAAGTTACAGATCACAACAGCTCAAATGGTCGGGTGAAATCGCAAACCAAGAAAATTGGTGTGATTGAGCTATGTTGGGATAGTAACATAAAAGGTTTCTTTAGACTTGGAAATGGATATGTGAAGGTCAGTTTCACTAAAACCTCGTATAAATGCATGCATTTTCGTGTATCTTCAAGTCTACCTTAAATCAAAAAGTTGATAAAACATCAGATTTCGCAATTTTGCAGCTTCAAATTGCATTGCAACCGACGATGTATACAAAAGTGCTGATGCTATTGAAGCGGCTGTTAAAGAACTTGGAGGAAAAATTGTTCAGCTGCTTGGTCCAGATCCAGTTGCCCAAGTCAAATCTACTGCATTCGTTGCTTTCATTGGCCTTACTTATGTGAGTTTTTTTACCCCTTATGTTACGACATATATGTCATTGTCTGACTTATTAACAAATTCACATGATGTCTGTGTTTGTAGGAAATGGTGGACAACAAAGACTACTTGAAAGGAATAGAATAAAGATAGTGATTGATGATAATTATCTTTAGGAAGGTTCTTTTTGCGTTGTACTTTCAGAGTATTGTCATGTAACAAGCAAACAACGGCTCTTATCTATGTACTTTTCTTGTAGTTGTTCATTGTCTATGTACGATTATAAAATTTCTAGTCGATTATGCAATAATAGGCAAGAAATGGTAGAGATAACAAATTTAGGTCAATTACACCACAAGATCACAACGTTTTTGGGGTAAATTCATTTTAGGTCACAACGTTTGGAAAAGTAATTCAATTGAGATCTCCATGGACATGTGTCAACTTCTCCTCTTAACACATGTCAACTTCTCCTAGTAACACGTGTTTACAAATACCTGAATTGAATCAATTTTTCAAATATTGTGACCTCTTTTTAATCACTACAAACGTTGTAATCCAAAATGAATTTACCCACAAACATTTTGATCTTCTAGTGTAATTTCCCCCAACAAATATTTAAAACCAAATTCAAACTAACAATCATTATTAACAAATAACAAATATGAAATCTCAAAGAAGTTTTGAATAGAACCATAAAAGACATGCTAGGGAACTTGAATTCAAGATTGTGCTTTCAAATTTCAATTTGTGAAATGAAATCTTATAATGTTCTAAACTTAAAGTCATTTATAGTCCACCATATGTAACCTTAATATCATAATGAATAATTGTTCCTCTCGTTCCTTAAATAGGACCATGCTTTCAAAAAGCACATTTAATACCAGTGCCGTTAAAAACGAATCGACATAGTCAATTTAACTCGATTCACTTGGAAGCAACCATAAGAACAGGCAGTTCGCTACTATTGCCCTTTTTTAATCAACCCAACCAAGCTTGCTTGACCTAGCCAATTCAAGCATGACTTGGTCAAGTCTACCAAGTCAAAAAATGCTTACGAAGCATCAATTCTAATTGCAGCATGGTCCCACATATTCTTAATCTTTAGTTATCTTTAACATTGGTTGTCCCATTCCACTTAATATAATAGGATATGTTCATTTAATTAAGTGATATGGGACATTGCTTCCACCCCTATATGGGAGTAAATATTACAGGAGTTCTTGCATTGTAAAATCATAATTTTACATGCCGTTTAGTGGTACCTATGACTTTTTAGGTTGTGCTTGATACCTAATTTACAATGGTGGCGATGGCTAGAGTTATAGATGCTAAAGAAGTAAATGGTGGGGGCTTAAAGTGGATGGGTCGGATTGTTTCATGTTGGTTAAATACAAGAGAAGATAACCTATTCCACATTACTTAGCTTGCTGAAGTGAAACTTCTTTATGTCATCCTACATTGATTTATTGAAATTGAGGTTGTTGTCTTGGTAGACATAAGAAGAAAGATGGGACAAAGAAGAGGAAGGGATTGGTTCATGCTTTTCAATAATTTTGGAACTTCCAAAACAAATTGAAAAAAAAAAACATAAAATAAGGATTAATGTCAAATTTGGTACCTAAACTTTGCCCAAAAGTTTAAATAGGTACCTGAACTTTTAAAAGTTCAATTTTAGTACTTGGGCAAACTTTTCGTGGTCATTTTCTTACCTCAATTAACAGTGTTAACTCTTTTGTTGACGTAAATATACAGACCAATCATGACTTGACACGTGTTATCTGACATGACATTTATCATTTTTTATTTTATTTCATTTCTGACATAGCAATTTTTCTATTTTAATTATAAATTATTTTATTTTATAATAATTAATATTATTATATATTTTTAAATTGTTCATATATAAGCTCAAACCTACCCTCTTAGCTTATAAAGCAAGCCCATTACTCCTTTATGGATTTCTCTTCTTCAATCTAGGTTTGCTCAAATTCTATATTAAATACAAGTCTATTTCTCAAAATGTTTTCCATATGGGACTAAATACAAATACAAAAGCATCAACTTTATCTTCTCAATTTGGACAAATGGAAAATGTAACATAAATCATATGTAGAGTTGAACCATGGCCCCAGCCAGGCACAAATATGGTAAGTAATGACAATGCTGAACCAGGATTGGATTTCTCTCCCTCTCTCAAACTTTGGTCTTGATTATTTTTAAAGGTGGGAGGTGTGTATGTGGGTTACGATTGAGGTTGGGGTTTTGATTTTAGGAAATAACTTCGTGTTCTGTTTATAATCATAACATTAAGTTTGGTTGTGTGAGACAAAGATGACAGTGGTTGATTTGGGTTGTAGTGGTAGGTTTGGTTTATCGTCGATGTTTATTGGTTTTAGGGTTTTGAATGTGGTAGGTTTGACGCACGATGGTCTTAATGGTAGTGGATTTCAATTCTAGTTTTGGCTTGGTAGCTTGGTGGAGTTTTTGTGCGTGTGTGTGTTGGTTGTGGTTTTGTGTTTGAGTGATGACGCTGTTCATTTTGGGTTAGGGCAAGTTAGTATTTGTAGTTTGTGTTTCGCTTTGCGTTAATTAGAAATGGTGGTGGAGGTCATGTAAGTGTGGGTATTGAGTTTCTATGATTGGAGTTTGGGGTCATTATTAGTCATGTGAAGTAGAGATGGTGGTTTGTCATTGGGATTGAGGTTGGTATAGGTTTGACTGTTGATGTATGTACTGGTTTCTATGTTGGATTAGGTTGGGTTGTCGTTTGCATCATGTTGGTTCAACTTGGTATGCCTAGTTATGGTTTTGACTTTGATATGGGTTATATGAGAAAGAAGAGGAAGAAGTAGAAGTTAGAGAGAGAAAGAGAGAGATGGGAGGCGAAAGGTAGCAGATAAGTAGTGAGTAACATGAAGAAGATCAGAGTTTGAGAGAGGGAGATGTCCCACATGAAGAAGATCAGTGTTCAATGAAGTCATCTAGAAGTAGCTTTAATGGTTGTTGGTCACTTCTATTATGCAGAAAATGTTCAACAGGGGAAAAATTTTAAGAAATAGACTTGTATATAAGTAAAATTTAAGCAAATTCTTAATTGAGAAATAAAAACCTAAGAAGTAATATGAGCTTTCTTGATGAGTTTATGTAGGCAGGTTAGAAGATAAGCTTGGGCTTGAATTTAGATATAATCTTCTTTTGAAAAATAAAATAATATTAATTATTGTAAAATAAAAAAATTATAAAGAAAATGTAAATAGAAAATAATAATTTGCAACATCATAAGGGAAAAATAAATGATAATATGTCATGTTAGATGACACGTGTCATGTCATGATTAGTCCATACATCCATATTAGTAGTTAATATCGTTAATCAAGGTACCGAAAATGGCCATTAAAAGTTTGCTCGTTGATGTGCGTTTTATCCTTGACCAAATTTAATTAATTTATAACCTATGATCTCTTCCTATGTATGGTCAGCGCTAGGCAAGTGCACCTATCAAATTGTAGCACAGGACTTAATTATAGGGTCGTATTCCACGGGGTCATTAGCAAGTACCACTACTCGCCCTCTTGTTTATTATCTAGCCGATTGAATAAGATTGAGTTACGTAACTTAAACCTATAATTAACAGCTAATTGTATTAATTACAAAGATTCACTAACAGAACATACAAAACAAAGCTTTACTATAACAATATCACGTTTACAATAGGTTAATCCATCATACTCGCACGAATTAAAACCAATTCATCCTATTAATTACTTATCTGCTGAAATTCTAAATTCATAGTCCTTATTCTCATAATGAATTAATTCTAACCCTGAATGCATCCACTAGAATCTCTTCTAAGTAAATGGACAATTCAGAATTGCTTTAATACGTTCTTTTATCCTTAAATTTCCTAAACGATACAGCAAGCTTCCTAATAATATCTCTATTAACAGGAGTAGCTTGTTCTAGTGACTTAGATTTACTTGATGGAATTATTTCTCAACAATTTCCATCAAGATCTAGTGTAGAATCTTGTTGTGCACTACAATTTCCTAATTTTGTGAAGACCCATCACTAGAAATTAGTAATTAATTGGATTACTAACTACTAAATACAAGTTTCATGCTAATATGACTTCGTAACCCAAGAATTTACTCACACATGCTAAAATACGAACACAAACTTATCAACAACAAGATTAACGATGAAAACAAGATGAGAGATAAAGAGAAGAAGAGAAACCCCTTTCTATTACAACAATAATAGTAGATTCACAAACACAAACACTCGATTCCAGTAGTCTCTCTCCTGTTTTCTTCCAGAATCGAACAAAATATATTCACTTCATGAACAGTTACAAGATATGTTGATGATAGAAACTATGAACAGGTGTGTAGGTATGTAGAATGAATTCGATGTCAATTCCTAAATGGGTATCATCAATTTATACCTACTCTCTTTCTAAAGGGGTTCAAAGATGAAAATATACAACTTTTAATAATGGATAGACTGTTTGGACGAACGGTTGTAAAAGTCATATTGTTTCTTCTAAATTAATCACGGTCGTGACTTCAAGTTTTCTTCTAATTTCATGCTTCTCAATTCGTCAGTCACGGTCGTGATCTTCACCAAGGTAGGTACTAGCTTTGATAAAGACTCCTTTCCTCCTCATTCACGACCGTGATTCTACTCTTCATAGGAAAAATTGTGGTTCTTGCTTCAAATCACGGTCGTAATTGGCTTCAAGATGGAAAATGACTTTGCTGCTACTTGAATCACGCCCGTGACTTTAAATCCTTTGGCCAAATTTCTTCTTTGATTTCTTTTAATCACTCCATTAGGTTCTAATTTGACTTGAAATGAAAATACACACTAATTAAGTATCAATTCTAATACAAAATCTTATCATTAAACTCATAATTGGACTTAATTTGCTTATTATGAATAGATATAATCCATACTTATCACTCGTCAAGGTAAAAAAATGAAAAACAAAAAAAAAAAAAGAATTAAAAAGTCAAAATAGGTCAAAATTAAACACTTCATGTTTATAATCTTGAAGCTTAAAAAAAATAATGAAAAAAAAAAAAAAATAGAAGCACTTATAATTGCAATAAAAAACCTAAAAAGAAGTGAACTTTGCCTATATTTGTATGAATTTATATTTTTGCAACTTATATATTATATAAGCAGTGTATCTATTTCATTTTATTTTTAGTAAATTTTTAATTTTAAACGTATAAATAGCGAAATTAAATATTTTAATTTAGTAAATATGTAAATTTTAAATTATTTTAAATTGTAATTTAATGTAATTATATACTTCTTTTAAAAAAAATAAAATATCTTTTTTATTTTTAGTGACCTCCATTCGACCCCAGGCCTTTGAACCCTCATGTGCCCAGGTTAACCACCTGAGTTGAGTTTGACAACATTGTTTTATACTCATTATAACCATTAAACATACATTCATTACTTTAACTTGAAGTCAATAATCACACAACAAATAACCATAAGAATAATCACAAACTAACATATCACTAACACTAGATGGGTCATGGGGTCTATTGAACCAAACTAGCAAAGCAAACTGGTAATTCAACTAAAGTTTATGCCTTACCATAATACACTAGCACACATATATATAAGTCATGGTCACACATAATTAAAGTTCTTGCCTATAGGGATCATATTGTTCTAATCATTTGCTAGGTAGTCATGATCACTAGCGTCGTCCCATAATCCACCACTACGTCGTAGCTAGAAAGATAACATGATAAGAGAATCATCAAAACTTAAAAAAGAAGAAAAGAGTGACCTGGAGCCCAATTCAATGCTAATGCAAGCACAAACGCTCGAGTAAGCATCAATACATTCACATGCAAACATACGATTGATGCAACAAACACTCATTTATTATCTTTTAAATTAGGTCCATTAAACAACACCTGGATAACCCAATCCTCATCACACTTTACATATAATACAAACATATACGATGTTGGATATTTTCCAACATTCTTGAGTTCATGAGTTCAAAACTTTAATCAATGTGTAATCATCTCCAAGCTCGACTCTACACAAGGACAACGTCACACAGATTATTGAGGTGCTACATTGATATGATTCGTCACACCAACTACAGTTATGCACATGCAACACATAATATATATGTTAGATATTCAATTAAGAAATTTATGATTTTATTCTAATAAGGACAAGCATCAAACAAGGTAATATACGTACTTAGAAAGTTGGTTTGTCTTGAGCAATAGAGTCATCTAACCTAAATTATACAAAAATTAAAATATCTAAAACCTTTATATCTCTAAACTCACCTATAGTCTACACTTTTATAATTATCATCTTTTACCCCACTAATATCGAGATTTCAAGATCTTATAATAAAATATAATCCTAAGAGAATGAGTTTAATAAGTTTCAGTTGCTTTTGAGAAGGAGATAAGTGGATTTGATGAAGTTATAAAGTGCACAAGCTAGTACATGACGTACATAATGGTAGTGCTAGGTATGCAAGTTGATACACAGCCGTGCAGAAAAAGTCGTGTATGTTACAAAAACTAACCATAACTCCTACATGAGCTTGTGTAAGTAGTTGTGCCACACACAAAAGGTTTACATAACCTATGCACGTAACCTATGCACGACTTAATGCAAGTGGTCTTATACTTCCAAAAATACTCATCTTAAATTTCGTGACTTTTAAGGATTAACATGGTTTATACAAAGGTTGTGCATTTGGTCATGTATTTTTAGAATTGTCAAGTTTGCAAGTTTTCCCTTGTTTTCAAACCTAAAAATGTCTTTTAACCCTTCCACACTTATATTCATCACCCTTACATTGTATTAATACATATACATACTTCTTTAACAAATCCAACTCTTATGATTTCAAATACATATATAAAAACTACTTTACCTTCTTATAATTTTTCAATCTTTCATCCTTCCAAAGTCCTTTACTCTCAAAGATTTCCCAAGAAATCTCTCCAAGAATCGTTGTTTTCTCTACAAATGTTGCTACAACATCAACACACTAAAATATCATTACATATATTATATATATATATCTATTTTGTTGGAAATGATAAGAATACAAAAAGGAAAAAAGTACTTACAACAAAATTATGTTCAGGATTCTTCTAGACTTGCAAAGGAGGGTTAAGAGAGAGAAAAGATTTCCATAACATAAGGGAAAAGAAGTAGAGGGCAGTTACTACCAAAGGTTCAAATATGTTACTCTAACCACCATATGTTTTAAAACTTTGTGGTTAAGCAAAATTGCCTCTCCTTTAAAAATGAAATTATGATTCTACCCCTCTTAATATTTATTTTAAGTTATTTCAAAGCCATCAACAAAGGAGGGAGATGTTGGTTTTTACTTATAAGTCATAAGCCTTATGCTAGATGGCAAGCATAAACATAGAATACATGCATGTACTTTCAATTTTGGCAATTTAGTATCTCATCTTTAGATTTTAGCAAATTACTGCCTATACTTTCAAAGTATGTGCGATTCAGTACCTCTATTAAATAATATCTTACGGACGTTTATTTTCATAATAAGATAATGATAGACAGTAGACAAAAAATTACTAAAATCTAAAAATGAAATATTAAATTTCCAAAAAAAAAGCCAAAAATTAAAAGTATAGGTACTTAGTCTGCCATTATCATGTTGCCAAAATGAACGACTATTAAATATTATTTAACAAAGACATTGAATCGCACATTCTTTGAAACTATATGCACTAATTTGTAAAATCTAAAAATAAAACATAAAATTATTAAAAATTAAAAGTATAGACACTTGACTGTCATATTATATATGACAATCAAGTGTCAATCCTTAAAACCTATGGCATCCGGGGGGGGTTGTTTTTGGGATATAGTTCGTAAAAAAAAAAATAAGTATATAAAGTTAGATTACAATTTTACTTGAGATGATTACCATTAGTGGTGATCCCAGAGTGAGACTAGCCTACTGAGGCCGGGCGTAAATCCTAAAGAGGTTGCTGAAGGTCATAATTTGGAAGTCACAATTTAGGATAAAAGTAGTCCTGTAAAAATGTAATACAATTTTATAAGAAAGTAGTTTTGTTATTATGAATTTACTAAGAAGAACTATGTCCTCTTCTAGCTTTGCTCCCTCGGAGCAAGATTCAGAAGATAATATTTTAAATCGAGATGAAATACATATGAAGGATTTTGATGAAGCCATAGATAATTGGAAAATTCCAAAACTAGCTTACAATGAAATATATCAAATGGATAAGTGGAAAATCTTTTCCAAAATGACTATGTTATAGCCACAGAAGAAAAGGATGTTCCTATTTCTGATAGCCTTACCTCTATGGAGATTCTTAACAGAGAATCTATCAAAAAATATTCCAAGGATTTGAATTATATCCACATAGGTCTGGTTCAAGTAGGAGCTAAACCTCTTACTAAATTAGGCCTGGATACTTCCGTCCTCATGATACTCAGAGATTCTAGAGAACTGGAGTATGAAAGATCAATTCATGCTGCAGTAGAAACTAGCCGAGTAATGGCCCTGTCCAATTCGATTGTCATCCTAATGTAACCATAGGTTAAAGGATAAAACAATCATGAAGTCTTTAATCCTCCAGATTAAACTCACAACTACCGAATGTTGGAAGGATCACTTCCAATGGCTGTAATATACAGGATATATTACAAACTTATGAAAACAGCTTTTGGATCTAAGGCTTTTAAGGTTGACAGGAGAGGTCAAACCTTATTAATCCAGACAGATCTTTCAAAAGCTAATGTTTCTATCCCAAAATGATTCAATGGAACCAAATCAATCTACCCCAGCAATGGGAAGTAGATAATCCTCTTCCAAAAAGATTGTGTATAACACTGAACCAACCAATGTTATACAACATCCTGAAGGAAAAGTAACCATTCAGTTTTCTAGGAGATCTCTAGATCTACCCAGAAATAATGTGGAAATTAGGACAATGTCATCTTCTTCTTCAAGAAGATCTTTTGACCTACCTCCACCTGTGATTACTATTCCTCCTCGTACCTCCTATGAATGTTAGAGCTCCCCCAAATCAAAATAATCCTCCTTCTGTTGAAACTACTCTTGAAATTCCAAATCAAAGCAATCCGTCTTTGATAGGAATTGTGACTGGAGATAATGGTTTACCTAGATCAGTTCACCAACAAACTGTTATGAAGAACCAGCCTTCTCAGAGGTCCAAGAGGATGAACTCAACGTTTTAGATAAACCTTTCACACCTGACAGAAATATCTAAACAAAGAGTTTGGTTCAACCAAAAATGAGAAAATCAGGAAATGGTATTTTAATACTTTTTCTGATTTTAAAAATGAAATCAAAGATGAATATTACAAATTCATGTTTGATAATCAAACCCAAATATTATTCTTTGATTGGTTCCAGGAATATTATTTGGCCCCTAAACAAATCAATGTTATAAACCATTGTTTTACTTGGCAGATTGGTGATGGACAAACAATTGAGTCCAACCATCCACCACTCACCCAATTAAAACAAGTTTATAAGAATAAGGAGATTACTCTGGCACCTTTCAAGTCTTCTGATAAAGAAGAAAATGGAATCAGGAAAATCATTGAGCAAAATAACTTTACCAATCAACATTTGCACACTATGGGCAAACAGTTAGACAGGATTGAAGTTATTTTGGATAATGATAAACCCAAAGTTTTCCCAAATGTTTCTTTAAACATTCCAAAAAATCCCTCTAGAATTTTTAAAAGCTTTAGAGAAAAAGGAAATTAAGGCCCCTTTGATAAAACCTTTTGAATTCCCAAAAAACCTTCTAAAGAATTTTTAGAAGCATTAAAAAGAAAATCAAAAGAACAAATTGATTTCAACAAAACCCCTAATACTGCAACATCTTCTTATACAAAACTCATGAACTTGACCATTGAGGATACCCCTAATCAAAATATCAATGTTTTAAATGAAACTGATAACGAATCAGTTAACAGTTCACTTTTCGAACAAATTGATCAAATCAATAAAGTTACCTGGAAAGAACCCCAGAAACTTTACTATCAGAGAGCAACCCCTCCTGATGTTTTGATCGAAGAAAATGATGAAAACAATTATCAAAACAAATATTCTGCAGGATCCACTTATGAATGGAACATAGATGGAGCCTCAGAACAAAAAATTCTCAATGTTTTGAATCAAATGATAATGTTTTCAAACACCAACAAAGCAAATGATACAAGTGATTATCACATCGCCATAATGATAATTTCCGGTTTTACTGGACAATTAAAAGGTTGGTGGGATAATTATTTGGATGATGAAAGAAGGAATTTTATTCTTACTTCATACAAAGTCGATGAAGAAGGAATAAAAATCCTTGATGAAAATGATGAACCTATCCCCCATATGGTTAATACTCTCATATATTCTATTAGCCAACATTTTATTGGTGATCCATCTCACTTTAGAGACAGATCCTTAGAATTGTTGTCTAATATGAAATGTAAATCATTAGGAGAATTTCGCCCATATAAGGATGTATTCTTCCAAAGGGTCCTCCTTAGAAATGATTGTAATCAAGCTTTTTGGAAAGAAAAGTTTCTTGCAGGATTACCTAATCTCATAGGTGATCAAGTAAGAAATAAAATTAGAGAAGATTACAATGGTGAAATTCCTTATGATCAACTTTCATATGGAGAATTAGCCTCATATGTTTCTAAAATTGGAACAAATCTTTGCACCAACATCAGACTTCAAAAACAATTGAAGAATGAACAAAGAATGAAACACAAAAGTCTTGGTGACTTCTGTGCCCAATATGATCCCTCTTTTGAAAATAAAAAATCAAAAAAACAAATGTACTGAATGTTTTTCTCATAAAAAATCTAAAAGAAATTTCAAAAAGAAGAAATTCTTTAAGAAAAATAAATATGAGAAAAAACAACAGAACAACAAACCTTCCAAAAAGAAAGAAAAACAATTTTGGAAAAAACTTAAATGTTTCAAATTGGAAAAATTGGGCATACGGCAAAATTCTGCAAAATCAATAACAAAATCAATGAATTAAACCTTAATGAAGAAACAATGGAACACCTTTTGCAAATTTTTGCTGAAAATGATTATTCCTCTGATTCTGATTTATTTCCTCCTCTGACAATGAAGGAATTCAAGCCAATGACATTGAATCCACTTCTTCAGAAGAAATATATGTTCTAACCAAAGAAGAAGAAGATATTCTTCTAAAGTTAGACCAAATACCAGATTCCGAAAAACAAGAATACATTAAGAAAATAGAAAAGCAGAGTATGAATCATATCATACCAAAGCTCCCTATAGTCTTAATGAAATTCTTGAAAAAGGAAAACCAAAACAGAAAAAACCAATCTCTGTCAATGATCTTCATTCTGAAATAAAAATTCAGAAAGAAGAAATCAAAGAATTAAAACTCATGCAAATGAAGTTGCAACAAGAATTTCTTGATTTCAAACAAAGTTTAAATCAGGAAGATTCTGATTCTGAATGAAGAAAACATATTGAAAAAATGAAGTCTTCAGAATCTCAGGATCAAGATGATTACCTTCTACATCTTGTAGAAGTAACCACTAGAAAATGGATCATCAACATCACTTTGAAAATCAACAATGAATTCATCTTGGAAACAACTGCATTATTTGATACCGGAGCAGATTTAAATTGCATAAGAGAAGGGTTAGTACCAACAAAATATTTTGAAAACAACCCAATCTCTTAGTTCAGCTTCTGGTAACAAACTACAGATTGATTTCAAGTTAACAGATGTTAAGATAATGAAAGATAATGTTTCTTATAACACTGCTTTCCTCTTGTCAAAAACCTTAAGCAGAATGTTATTTAGGAACACCTTTCATCAATCTTATCCAACCTTTCAAGGTTAATGATCAAGGTTGAGACTAAATATTTGAAAAACAAGATCATTTTTAATTTTGTCTCAAAACCTAGAACAAGGTCATTAAACCAATTAAAGGAAAATTCGATTTCAGAATTGAATTGCCTGATTCAATCAAAAGAAAAGCATTTGGAATTTTTACAAAATGATTTATCTTTCTGTAAAATTGAAAAACAACTTTTAGAAAAAACTCTAAAAGAAAATGTTTCTAAATTACAAAAAGAAATTCAAAAATCGATTTGTTCAAACCTACCAAATGCCTTTTGGAATCGAAAATGCCATATTGTTGATCTTCCTTATGAAAATGATTTTGATGAAAAGAACATTCCTACCAAGGCAAGACCAACACAAATGAATCAAATTGTTCTAAATCATTGTAAACAAGAAATCAATGATTTATTACAAAAATCCTTAATCACCATCCCCTTGGTTTTTTTCCCCATGGAGTTGCTCGGCTTTTTATGTCAATAAAAACGCTGAAATTGAGAGAGGAACACCTAGACTTGTAATTAATTACAAACCTCTCAACACAACACCCAAATGGATTAGGGATCCAATACCTAATAAAAGAGATTTACTCAATCGCCTCTATGGTGCTAGAATCTTTTCAAAATTTGATATGAAATCTGGATTCTGGCAAATTCAAATTAATGAAGCCGATAGGTATAAAACCGCGTTTATTGTTCCTTTTGGGCAGTATGAATGGAATGTTATGCCATTCGGTCTCAAAAATGCACCTTCTGAGTTCCAGAGAATCATGAATGAAATATTCAATGATTTCTCCAACTTCATAATAATTTATATTGATGATGTGTTGATATGCTCTCCAAACATAGATCAACACTTCAAGCATGTTAAATTATTTATGAACGTTGCTAAGAAAAATAGACTTGTTGTTTCCCCAACAAAAATTTCTCTTTTTCAAACGAAAATTAGATTTTTGGGATTCAACATCCACAATGGAACTATATTACCAATCCAAAGGTCAATAGAGTTCACTTCCAAATTCCCTGATGAAATTAAGGATAAGAACCAGCTTCAAAGGTTCTTAAGAAGTCTTAATTATGTCGCGGATTTTTTCCCTAACTTAAGTATTATCTGCAAACCATTGCATGATAGACTTAAGAAAAATCCTCCTCCTTGGTCTGATAAACATACCAATGTTGTTAGACTAATCAAAACCAAAATCAAAGAAATACCTTGCCTCAATATTGCTGACCCATCTCTATAAAAAATTGTAGAGACTGATGCGTCTGATATTGGTTATGGGGGTATTCTCAAATAAGTCAATAATGGAAAAGAATGTATAGTTCAATTTGTTTCCAAACACTGGAATGAATGTCAAATGAACTACTCCACTATCAAAAAAGAAATTTTAGCCATTGTTTTAACAATTTCAAAATTTCAAGGAGATTTGTTAAACCAAAAATTTCTTTTAAAAGTTGATTGCAAGTCAGCAAAAAATGTTTTACAAAATGATGTTCAAAATTTGGCTTCTAAATAGATTTTTCCAGATGGCAATCAATTCTATCTTGTTTTGATTTCGATATTGAACACATCAATGGAAAAAATACACTACTCACTTCTTCACCCGTGAATTTCTGCAGGGAGATACCTCCCAAGAAAGACAAAGGAAAGGTGAAAGCAGACCCCCCAAAAAAGAAAGGTCTCACAGACATTAAAACATGGCTTAATGTAGCCAATGCCTTTGCAATAAATGAACCATCCTCTCAGGAGGTTCAACCCTAAAAAAATGAGCCATCTCGAATGGTTCAATCCCCTTCTCAGAAATCTTCCCAATCAATGGAAGATTTATCCCAATTTCTTACCCCTGAATTGTTTAAGGCACTGGCAATGACCCTTAGCCAAGCAAACACTAATCCCATAATGGCCCCTGAGGCAAAAAATACACCTAACCCTTCAATGGCCCTAGTGGCAAAATGTACAGAAGAGGAAGAGAAACCTTTTAATAAAAATCTCATACAGTGGTAAACCCACAAGAAAGTGTGGTTCTTTCTCGAAAGAAATCTCACCAAAATTTTCAAATAACTGAGGTGGCTTCTTCCTCAAAGAAAGAAATTGCCCTCACAAAAATTTTCAAAAATCAGCATTTTTCATAAAAGCCATTTCCAAATATATCCTCATAGCAGAAAAAGATGTATTTGAAAAGGACCCTTATGAATATGCTAATAAATATTTTCAGATAAATTCCATTTTATTCCAAATGACATTTTCAAAACTTTGGAATTCTATGAGAAAATCTTAACTGAAACTCAATCAGTTTCCTTTAAGCATTTACAACAAAATGGAATAACCCTCTATTCAATCGCTAGAATTCGCAAGGTTTATAACTTTAGCGAATGGACTAGCACATTTGGAAAACCACCCTTTGAACCCATCAACTTTAATATCCCAATCACCAATGCTCAACCTAACCACCGGATGCAATATAATTATTAGGATTATAAGCAGGCTTGGTGGAATGCTTTCTTTCGTTCAAATGCTACACCGACTAATACATGGCTCATCTTCTTTGACAAATGTTCTTCTAGAAACCTCCCCTACTGGTTTGCAAGCTGGTGGGATGAATTTGGAGCCGTGAATGAAATTCTTCACCTAACGGAAAGGATTCGATACCTTTCTAAAAAACTACTCCTTAAAACCTCATGAAAAGTTTTTTAAGAAAGAAATGATGTTTTTCTTACATATCAGCGTTTCATGGGTAATGAGCTAGTTCTATGAATATAGAACCGATAATGCAGCAACTATCATTACTAGGAGATACAAAGTCAAATGGTGGGATAACTATAGAATTTGGGACAAACTTGAAGAGACTGCTATTAACCAATGGATTAATAGCCATTCAAGCAGCACCTTAACAATGTCAACACCTGAACAATATAGTCCCTTCTTTCATGATAAGGGATTTATAATGTCAACCATGTCACAGGCTAAAACACCAGAACAAATGAAGCAACTTCTGGAAATGGCCTTGGCAACTCTCAATGAAACCTCTGCTGGATCAGCCAATGATGAAGAATCAAGCATTAGCGGAGACTCCAATGAAGACGATTGTTATGGTGTCAATTTAGCAGGACCATAACAAAAGTTCACCAATGTAATAGTGTGGGACTTAACTGTATAAAAATACGTAGCCTGTTACGTATGAATATAAGTCATGCACTGTAAATGATTGTGCACCTACTATGTATCACAAATGATACTGTCTTTTTACTCTCGGGAAAAAATAACCGAAAGTAAAACAGTAAAACCTTGGATTCCCCTGACTTTTACTGTTCACACAGTAAAAACACATGACTATTCACTGTTTTAAACAGTGAACTGTTGGCCATTATGAGTATTGTTCACTACAGTACAACCCTTGTTTCCTGCCTATATAAGCAGGATTCTTCTCATATACTCGGCACCAGTCTCCTACACACAATCAGAGAATACTCTAGGCAAACTTTGTGAACCCAACCCTGCGAACAAAACTCCCTAGAGCAATTCTCATTCCTCCTTCACTCTCTCATACATTCTCCCATCCCCTCTCCCACTCACACTCATATACTCTTCCACTCACTCTCTCGTCCTTCTTCCTCTCTTTACTCACATCTTCTCCTTCACTCTCACTGGTCCCTCAAGATTCACAACACACACATATGCGTCTGTCTTGAGGTATATGTTCCCCACCTTTAGTATATGTAATATATTTTCCATTTAATAAAGAATTTGTTTATGTTCTTGCTTTCTTTACCCATTGCTTCATATCTTCTCATATCTTCTCATATATATTTCATCTTTTCCCATTATCTGATACCATAGGTTTTAAGGATCAAACAACAATATATTAAACACAAGATGAAATATATATGAGAAGATATGAGGAATAACACAGATAATAAGAAATTTCAACCACCACGCCAGGTATTCCTTAGCAAGAGGGGTCTACTTATGAAGCAATGGGTAAAGAAAGCAAGAACATAAACAAATTCTTTATTAAATGGAAAATATATTACATATACTGAAGGTGGGGAACATATACCTCAAGACAGACGCATATGTGTGTGTGTTGTGAATCTTGAGGGACCAGTGAGAGTGAAGGAGAAGATGTGAGAAGTAAGAGAGAGGAAGAAGGACGAGAGAGTGAGTGGAAGAGTATATGAGTGTGAGTGGGAGAGGGGATGGGAGAATGTATGAGAGAGTGAAGGAGGAATGAGAATTGCTCTAGGGAGTTTTGTTCGCAGGGTTGGGTTCACAAAGTTTGCCTAGAGTATTCTTTGATTGTGTGTAGGAGACTGGTGCCGAGTATATGAGAAGAATCCTGCTTATATAGGCAGGAAACAAGGGTTGTACTGTAGTGAACAATACTCATAATGGCCAACAGTTCACTGTTTAAAACAGTGAATAGTCATGTGTTTTTACTGTGTGAACAGTAAAAGTTAGGGGAATCCAAGGTTTTACTGTTTTACTTTCGGTTATTTTTTCCCAGAGTAAAAAGACAGTATCATTTGTGATACATAGTAGGTGCACAATCATTTACAGTGCATGACTTATATTCATACGTAACAGGCTACGTATTTTTATACAGTTAAGTCCCACACTATTACATGGTGAACTTTTGTTATGGTCCTGCTAAATTGACCATAACAATCGTCTTCATTGGAGTCTCCGCTAATGCTTGTTCTTCATCATTGGCTGATCCAGCAGAGGTTTCATTGAGAGTTGCCAAGGCCATTTCCATAAGTTGCTTCATTTGTTTTGGTGTTTTAGCCTGTGACATGGTTGACATTTAAATCCCTTATCATGAAAGAAGGGACTATATTGTTCAGGTGTTGACATTGTTAAGGTGCTGCTTGAATGGCTATTAATCCATTGGTTAATAGCAGTCTCTTCAAGTTTGTCCCAAATTCTATAGTTATACCACCATTTGACTTTGTATCTCCTGGTAATGATAGTTGCTGCATTATCGGTTCTATATTCATAGAACCAGCTCATTACTCATGAAACGCTCATATGTAAGAAAAACATCATTTCTTTCTTAAAAAACTTTTCATGAGGTTATAAGGAGTAGTTTTTTAGAAAGGTATCGAATCCTTTCCATGAATTTAGGTGAAGGATTTCATTCATGGCTCCAAATTCATCCCACCAGCTTGCAAACCAGTAGGGGAGGTTTCTAGAAGAACATTTGTCAAAGAAGATGAGCCATGTATGAGTTCGTGTAGCATTTGAACAAAGAAAGCATTCCACCAAGCCTGCTTATAATCATAATAATTATATTGCATCCGGTGATTAGGTTGAGCATTGGTGATTGGGATATTAAAGTTGATGGGTTCAAAGGGTGGTTTTTCAAATGTGCTAGTCCATTCACTAAAGTTATAAACCTTGCGAATTCTAGCGGTTGAATAAAGGGTTATTCCATTTTGTTGTAATGCTTAAAGGAAACTGATTGAGTTTCAGTTAAGATTTTCTCATAGAATTCCAAAGTTTTGAAATGTCATTTGGAATAAAATGGAATTTATCTGAAAATATTTTATTAGCATATTCATAAAGGTCCTTTTCAAATACATCTTTTTTCTGCTATGAGGATATATTTGGAAATGGCTTTTTATGAAAAATGCTGATTTTTGAAAATTTTTGTGAGGGGCAATTTCTTTCTTTGAGGAAGAAGCCACCTCAGTTATTTGAAAATTTTGGTGAGATTTCTTTCGAGAAAGAACCACACTTTCTTGTGGGTTTACCACTGTATGAGATTTTTTATTAAGAGGTTTCTCTTCCTCTTCTGTACATTTTGCCACTAGGGCCATTGAAGGGTTAGGTGTATTTTTTGCCTCAGGGGCCATTATGGGATTAGTGTTTGCTTGGCTAAGGGTCATTGCCAGTGCCTTGAACAATTCAGGGGTAAGAAATTGGGATAAATCTTCCGTTGATTGGGAAGATTTCTGAGAAGGGGATTGAACCATTTGAGATGGTTCATTTTTTGAGGGTTGAACCTCCTGAGAGGATGGTTCATTTATTGTAAAGGCATTGGCTACATTAAACCATGTTTTAATGTCTGTGAGACCTTTCTTTTTTGGGGGGTCTGCTTTCACCTTTCCTTTGTCTTTCTTGGGAGGCATCTCCCTGCAGAAATTCACGGGTGAGGAAGTCAAGTAGTGTATTGGTTTTTCCATTGATATGTTCAATATCGAAATCAAAACAGGATAGAATTGATTGCCATCTGGCAAAAATCTATTTAGAAGCCAAATTTTGAACATCATTTTGTAAAACATTTTTTGCTGACTTGCAATCAACTTTTAAATAAAAAATTTTTGGTTTAACAAATCTCCTTGAAATTTTGAAATTGTTAAAACAATGGCTAAAATTTCTTTTTTGATAGTGGAGTAGTTCATTTGACATTCATTCTAGTGTTTGGAAACAAATTGAACTATACATCCTTTTCCATTATTGACTTGTTTGAGAATACCCCCTAACCAATATCAGACACATCAGTCTCTACAATTTTTTATAGAGATGGGTCAGCAATATTGAGGCAAGGTATTTCTTTGATTTTGGTTTTGATTAGTCTAACAACATTGGTATGTTTATCAGACCAAGGAGGAGGATTTTTCTTAAGTCTATCATGCAATGGTTTGCAGATAATACTTAAGTTAGGGAAAAAATCCGCGACATAATTAAGACTTCTTAAGAACCTTTGAAGCTGGTTCTTATCCTTAATTTCACCAGGGAATTTGGAAGTGAACTCTATTGACCTTTGGATTGGTAATAGTAGTTCCATTGTGGATGTTGAATCCCAAAAATCTAATTTTCGTTTGAAAAAGAGAAATTTTTGTTGGGGAAACAACAAGTCCATTTTTCTTAGCAAGTTCATAAATAATTTAACATGCTTGAAGTGTTGATCTATGTTTGGAGAGTATATCAACACATCATCAATATAAATTATTATGAAGTTGGAGAAATCATTGAATATTTCATTCATGATTCTCTGGAACTCAGAAGGTGCATTTTTGAGGCCGAATGGCATAACATTCCATTCATACTGCCCAAAAGGAACAGTAAACGCGGTTTTATACCTATCGGCTTCATTAATTTGAATTTGCCAGAATCCAGATTTCATATCAAATTTTGAAAAGATTCTAGCACCATAGAGGCGATTGAGTAAATCTCTTTTATTAGGTATTGGATACCTAATCCATTTGAGTGCTGTGTTGAGAGGTTTGTAATTAATTACAAGTCTAGGTGTTCCTCTCTCAATCTCAGCGTTTTTATTGACATAAAAAGCCGAGCAACTCCATGGGGATTTACTCTTTCTGATTAAGGATTTTTGTAATAAATCATTGATTTCTTGTTTACAATGATTTAGAACAATTTGATTCATTTGTGTTGGTCTTGCCTTGGTAGGAATGTTCTTTTCATCAAAATCATTTTCATAAGGAAGATCAACAATATGGCATTTTCGATTCCAAAAGGCATTTGGTAGGTTTGAACAAATCGATTTTTGAATTTCTTTTTGTAATTTAGAAACATTTTCTTTTAGAGTTTTTTCTAAAAGTTGTTTTTCAATTTTACAGAAAGATAATCATTTTGTAAAAATTCCAAATGCTTTTCTTTTGATTGAATCAGGCAATTCAATTCTGAAATCGAATTTTCCTTTAATTGGTTTAATGACCTTGTTCTAGGTTTTGAGACAAAATTAAAAATGATCTTGTTTTTCAAATATTTAGTCTCAATGCCTTGATCATTAACCTTGAAAGGTTGGATAAGATTGATGAAAGGTGTTCCTAAATAACATTCTGCTTAAGGTTTTTGACAAGAGGAAAGCAGTGTTATAAGAAACATTATCTTTCATTATCTTAACATCTGTTAACTTGAAATCAATCTGTAGTTTGTTACCAGAAGCTGAACTAAGAGATTGGGTTGTTTTCTCAAAATATTTTGTTGGTACTAACCCTTCTCTATGCAATTTAAATCTGCTCCGGTATCAAATAATGCAGTTGTTTCCAAGATGAATTCATTGTTGATTTTCAAAGTGATGTTGATGATCCATTTTCTAGTGGTTACTTCTACAAGATGTAGAAGGTAATCATCTTGATCCTGAGATTCTGAAGACTTCATTTTTTCAATATTGTTTTCTTCAGAATCAGAATCTTCCTGATTTAAACTTTGTTTGAAATCAAGAAATTCTTGTTGCAACTTCATTTGCATGAGTTTTAATTCTTTGATTTCTTCTTTCTGAATTTTTATTTCAGAATGAAGATCATTGACAGATTGGTTTTTTCTGTTTTGGTTTTCCTTTTTCAAGAATTTCATTAAGACTATAGGGGAGCTTTGGTATGATATGATTCATACTCTGCTTTTCTATTTTCTTAATGTATTCTTGTTTTTCGGAATTGGTATTTGGTCTAACTTTAGAAGAATATCTTCTTCTTCTTTGGTTAGAACATATATTTCTTCTGAAGAAGTGGATTCAATGTCATTGGCTTGAATTCCTTCATTGTCAGAGGAGGAAATAAAATCAGAATCAGAGGAATAATCATTTTCAGCAAAAATTTGCAAAAGGTGTTCCATTGTTTCTTCATTAAGGTTTAATTCATTGATTTTGTTATTGATTTTGCAGAATTTTGCCGTATGCCCAATTTTTCCGCATTTGAAACATTTAAGTTTTTTCCAAAATTGTTTTTCTTTCTTTTTGGAAGGTTTGTTGTTCTGTTGTTTTTTCTCATATTCATTTTTCTTAAAGAATTTCTTCTTTTTGAAATTTCTTTTAGATTTTTTATGAGAAAAACATTCAGTACATTTGTTCTTTGATTTTTTATTTTCAAAAGAGGGATCATATTGGGCACAGAAGTCACCAAGACTTTTGTGTTTCATTCTTTGTTCATTCTTCAATTGTTTTTGAAGTCTGATGTTGGTGCAAAGATTTGTTCCAATTTTAGAAACATATGAGGCTAATTCTCCATATGAAAGTTGATCATAAGGAATTTCACCATTGTAATCTTCTCTAATTTTATTTCTTACTTGATCACCTATGAGATTAGGTAATCCTGCAAGAAACTTTTCTTTCCAAAAAGCTTGATTACAATCATTTCTAAGGAGGACCCTTTGGAAGAATACATCCTTATATGGGCGAAATTCTCCTAATGATTTACATTTCATATTAGACAACAATTCTAAGGATCTGTCTCTAAAGTGAGATGGATCACCAATAAAATGTTGGCTAATAGAATATATGAGAGTATTAACCATATGGGGGATAGGTTCATCATTTTCATCAAGGATTTTTATTCCTTCTTCATCGACTTTGTATGAAGTAAGAATAAAATTCCTTCTTTCATCATCCAAATAATTATCCCACCAACCTTTTAATTGTCCAGTAAAACCGGAAATTATCATTATGGCGATGTGATAATCACTTGTATCATTTGCTTTGTTGGTGTTTGAAAACATTATCATTTGATTCAAAACATTGAGAATTTTTTGTTCTGAGGCTCCATCTATGTTCCATTCATAAGTGGATCCTGCAGAATATTTGTTTTGATAATTGTTTTCATCATTTTCTTCGATCAAAACATCAGGAGGGGTTGCTCTCTGATAGTAAAGTTTCTGGGGTTCTTTCCAGGTAACTTTATTGATTTGATCAATTTGTTCAAAAAGTGAGCTGTTAACTGATTCGTTATCAGTTTCATTTAAAACATTAATATTTTGATTAGGGGTATCCTCAATGGTCAAGTTCATGAGTTTTGTATAAGAAGATGTTGCAGTATTAGGGGTTTTGTTGAAATCAATTTGTTCTTTTGATTTTCTTTTTAATGCTTCTAAAAATTCTTTAGAAGGTTTTTTGGGAATTCAAAAGGTTTTATCAAAGGGGCCTTAATTTCCTTTTTCTCTAAAGCTTTTAAAAATTCTCTAGAGGGTTTTTTGGAATGTTTAAAGAAACATTTGGGAAAACTTTGGGTTTATCATTATCCAAAATAACTTCAATCCTGTCAACTGTTTGCCCATAGTGTGCAAATGTTGATTGGTAAAGTTATTTTGCTCAATGATTTTCTGATTCCATTTTCTTCTTTATCAGAAGACTTGAAAGGTGCCAGAGTAATCTCTTATTCTTATAAACTTGTTTTAATTGGGTGAGTGGTGGATGGTTGGACTCAATTGTTTGTCCATCACCAATCTGCCAAGTAAAACAATGGTTTATAACATTGATTTGTTTAGGGGCCAAATAATATTCCTGGAACCAATCAAAGAATAATATTTGGGTTTGATTATCAAACATGAATTTGTAATATTCATCTTTGATTTCATTTTTAAAATCAGAAAAAGTATTAAAATACCATTTCCTGATTTTCTCATTTTTGGTTGAAAACTCTTTGTTTAGATATTTCTGTCAGGTGTGAAAGGTTTATCTAAAACGTTGAGTTCATCCTCTTGGACCTCTGAGAAGGCTGGTTCTTCATAATCAGTTTGTTGGTGAACTGATCTAGGTAAACCATTATCTCCAGTCACAATTCCTATCAAAGACGGATTGCTTTGATTTGGAATTTCAAGAGTAGTTTCAACAGAAGGAGGATTATTTTGATTTGGGGGAGCTCTAACATTCATAGGAGGTATCGGAGGAGGAATAGTAATCACAGGTGGAGGTAGGTCAAAAGATCTTCTTGAAGAAGAAGATGACATTGTCCTAATTTCACATTATTTCTGGGTAGATCTAGAGATCTCCTAGAAAACTGAATGGTTACTTTTCCTTCAGGATGTTGTATAACATTGGTTGGTTCAGTGTTATACACAATCTTTTTGGAAGAGGATTATCTACTTCCCATTGCTGGGGTAGATTGATTTGGTTCCATTGAATCATTTTGGGATAGAAACATTAGCTTTTGAAAGATCTGTCTGGATTAATAAGGTTTGACCTCTCCTGTCAACCTTAAAAGCCTTAGATCCAAAAGCTGTTTTCATAAGTTTGTAATATATCCTGTATATTACAGCCATTGGAAGTGATCCTTCCAACATTCGGTAGTTGTGAGTTTTAATCTGGAGGATTAAAGACTTCATGATTGTTTTATCCTTTAACCCTATGGTTACATTAGGATGACAATCGAATTGGACAGGGCCATTACTCAGGCTAGTTTCTACTGCAGCATGAATTGATCTTTCATACTCCAGTTCTCTAGAATCTCTGAGTATCATGAGGACGGAAGTATCCAGGCCTAATTTAGTAAGAGGTTTAGCTCCTACTTGAACCAGACCTATGTGGATATAATTCCAATCCTTGGAATATTTTTTGATAGATTCTCTGTTAAGAATCTCCATAGAGGTGAGGCCATCAGAAATAGGAACATCCTTTTCTTCTGTGGCTATAACATAGTCATTTTTGGAAAAGATTTTCCATTTAGCCATTTGATATATTTCATTGTAAGCCAGCTTTGGAATTTTCCAATTATCTATGGCTTCATCAAAATCCTTCATATGTATTTCATCTCGATTTAAAATATTATCTTCTGAACCTTGCTCCGAGGGAGCAAAGCTTAAAATTATTAAAAATTAAAAGTATAGACCTTCAGCAACCTCTATACATTTTTTTTTTTTTTTATGAACCTCCAAATAACATTTTCCAAAAAGTCACGTAGCAAAGTTTATTTGACCAAGCAATAGGGTCATCTGTAATGATAAGAACTCTTTCGCAATGTTGCACCTATGACATCATATCTTTAGACAATCCTTTCTTTTAAGAATCTCTTACTTTTATTTGAAGTTTCTTGCTATCCCATTAACTTGTTTATAATTTGTTATAATATTATGATATTCTTTATTTATATTTCCATTTGTTTAATTTAAAATTTGACAGTAATTTTAAATAAGGAAATAACATTTTGTATCCACGACCTAATTACTATAATATAAAAAAATAAGAAAAAAAGTTCTAGAAAGTCTTTAGGATAAGGAAGAGTGTCAAAACATTTGTACATGCCCCATGTGCATTAAAATAAGTCAAACGACACTTTTATTCGGTTTACTTTGGAATGTGTAAGCAGGATTTAATATATTAGTTACATGCATCAAATTTATCAATTTCAAATCATCTAATCCTAAACGTCATACTCTTTTCCAGCTAAAAACTTGGTTGTCTCTAAGATCACACATAAATGGATGCAAAATAACCAAAGAAACAATTTATTTACTTTATTATTTCAATAAAGAAATGGCATCCTATTGTAGGACCCTTTTAAATCACTGGTCCCATCAAAACAGGTGTTTTACATTTGCACACAACATGAAAATTGTTGTAGCTTCAAGCTTCTCATGCTTTGAAAAATCACAATTCACAACTTATATACAATTAGTTTCACCATCAAATATGCATATATATATATATATATTATATATCTAATCAACCTCCAAATAACATTATCCACATATTTATGTAGAAAATCTTATTTGACAAGCAAAGTAATGAATAATGATAAGAATTCGTTTAAAAAGTTATACTTGTCACATCATATCTTTAGACAACTCTTTCTTTTAAAAAACTTTTTACTCTTATTTGAAGTTTCTAGCGATCCCATCAGCTTGTTTATAATTTATTATAATATCATAATATTCTTTATTTATATTTCTATTTGTTCACTTTAAAAATTATCAGCAATTTAAAATAAAGAAATAGCATTTTTAGATCTAATACCTAATTACAATAATAAACAACATTCCAAAAAGTACTTATAATGAGGAAGAGTGTCAAATTAAATCACTAATACATGCTCTATATGTATTAAAGTAAGTCAAACACACATTTAATTATTCGTTTTACTTTGGAAAGAGTAAGCGTGGTAAGGATTTAATGTACATGCATGCTTGAAGGGTTACAAAGTTAAAATTCGATTTTCCCAATGTTGTGAAGAGAGCCTTCACTATTTATAAAGCCAAACTGTTTCTAACATTCCTACTCACACAATCGCAGCCATATATACTCTTTCTGTCTCTCTAGTCTCTATAACCTCCAACACAACAAAAATGGAGCAAATCAAGCACACCCACATTGAACTTAGAGGATTGAAACTTCATGTAGCTGAATTAGGAAGTGGTAATATAGCTAGAATAAACGGATTTTCTTAAGCTAGCTATGACCCTTCTTTAAAACAATATAATGTATGGAATCTAATTTTTCTAAATGGTTGTGTTTTGTAGGATCCAAGGTGGTGTTATTCTTGCATGGATTTCCTGAAATATGGTACACATGGAGGTATCAAATGATTAGTATTGCAAATGAGGGCTATCGAGCAATTTCATTAGATTTTAGGGGATATGGACTTACCGACCAACCTGCTGAGCCTGAAAAGGCCACTTATACTGACTTTGCGGAGGACATCGTTGCTCTTCTTGATGCAATGAACATTGAGAAGGTATTATTGTCCTTATTTTTTTCTAATAATTTGTCATTTCCAATTAATTAAACTAAACTGAGATTAAATGTTTGATTTCAATTTGGCAAATGTTTTACGACAAAACTAATAAATTATATTCGTGCTTAATATTGGACTTCTTTTGTGCTAATCTATTATTGGTTTTAAATTTTGACGATCAGTTAAAGTTGTCAGGAAAGGAGAGTAGCATTATGTTTGTTTCCAACAGGAAGGTAACAGCTGCTGCTGTTCAAATAATTTCGTGGGTTAATTTTATAATATATTATCTTGAAAGTACACCAAACCAGGAAAAGGGTTCGTATTAATATTAGCATGTGTCCATTAGAGTGGTACAAAAAGGCGGATTAAATTGTGACAAGTGGTAATGATGGTGGATAAATTTTTAAATAATTATTAATATGTGAAATTTTATTAATAATTATATGTCACTCACAAAGATACTTAATATGTAAATAAATGCTAATGAAGCCTTTCTCCCATACCACTAAAGAGTACAGTGAATTTCTATTAGCATAAACAAAATAATAATAATAATATAATATGAGTTTATCATGAATTTTGGTTGGTTGAATTTTTGTCATCAAACCTACAAATAATCACAATATTTTTTATCTTTCATAGCATTATTTTATTGTTATGTGAATAATTTTAAATCATTAGGTTGGAAGCTAGTGATGTGTATATTCAATAAAAGAATTTTTTATTTGGACATTTCGGGTTTTTTTTTTGTCTTTTGAAATTTCTCAGAACTGTTCATATTCAAGGACCTCTAGTATTGTCTTGAAAGCACCATAGTAATTTTCAGTTTTGGTTAGTCATTATTTGGTTTCTTCTAATTGAGGCTTATATTTTATCTTTTACGTGCATTGATTTTTCTCTTGGATCAAATTGGAACTCCAAAACTTATATGGAATTGTTAGATTCATTGTGCCTCATTGTTCAAACCATGTTCACTGTCCCATTTGAATTTTTTTACCTATTGGCTCTAAATGTGACGCAAAATGCTTTATTTTTTGACATTCGAAACTCCTGTAAAACATGCTTTGTTTTTTGTTTTCTTTTGTCCTTTTTCCGCCTTCTCCTTTTAGGTGTTCCTTGTTGCGAAGGATTTTGGATCTCTTCCGGCATTTTTGGCAGCCACAATCCATCCTGAAAGGGTGGTTGGTTTCATCACCGTAGGCATTCCTTACATGCTACCTAATTCACCCATTATCGTAACGGATCTCTTACCAGAAGGTTACTACGGACTTAGGTGGCAGGTACAATAATTCCTTTCGCTCCACGTTATTTACATATATAGCTCGTCATCAGCATCATTAGCTCCATTCATGAACATTTCACCTTAATTTGTATTTAGTACAGGATCCTGGGAGAGCAGAAGCCGACTTCAGTCGGTTTCCCGTCAAGACGGCGATTCGCAGCATTTATATCCTCGTTTCGAGTAGCAAATTACCCATCGCCAGTAAGGATCAGGAAATTCTAGATTTGGTTGATGACAATGCCCCTTTGCCTCCTTGGTTTTCAGAGGAAGATCTCAACGCGTATGCATCCTTTTATGAAAATTCAGGATTCAGGACAGCCTTACAAGTTCCTTACAGGTATGTGCTCTTTGCTAAATTAATCTACTAGGAAATAGTGCATTTCTCTCTTAGTTTATTAACTGGCATCTTGTTTCTAATACCAGGGTTTGGGGCAAAGATTGCTCCAAATAGTGAATTTCTCTCTTAGTTAATTAACTGGCATCTTGTTTCTTCTACCAGGGTTTGGGGCAAAGATTGCTCCCTTGTTGACCCGAAAGTCAGTGCTCCGGCCCTCCTAATCGTCGGAGAAAAGGACTATTTTATCAAAGTCCCTTGAATCGAAGATTACATAAGAAGTGGTCATGTGAAGCAGTCGGTGCCCAACTTGGAAATCGACTTTGTGCTGGACGGTTGCCATTTCATGCATGAACAATTTCCAGGTGTTATTAACAAGAAAATTGTTGCCTTCCTGAAGAAACATCATGCGTAACATTGTAAGGATAGAGTTGCTAATTTGGGTCCATCAACTGATGTTGTCTACTATGGAATTGTTTCTTTTGCCATCTTTGTTCGGATTTTCTCTTGCCCTTTTATAAATAATCTTAAGGTGACTTTGCCTACTGTTATCTATTAATAGAACTTCTTCCGCCATCTTTCCTTCTCTCACGGTGTTCCCATTCGCATTAGATAAATTCTGCTTCCCTCTTGCTTTCATTTAATGGAATAAGTTGAATGGATATCTTTAAAATTTTTTATAATTACATGGACCTGGACTTATTTAAATGTGGCACCTAAACTCCTAAAAAGTAAGAATTTAGGGTATCGGTTCAATTTATCCTAAATAATATTAAGTTTTAGTTTATGATAATTTAGGTGCAATTAATAATGTAAGGGTTTGATTCAATTTTAAATTATTTCAATGAATGTCTGTATAATTTTTCTTTTAATTAATATTATCTTGTATTGCCAATCACCTTTTAATCACATTAGTGTTAATTTTTCAAGTGAGAAGTATCAATTTTAAATTTACCCTCCCATTACAATCATTGAAAAAAATTGCTATCCTGTACCCATGTTCAAATTGCATTTTCCCTCCTATAGGCTTTATTAGAACCTAACTTCGGTCTAACTCAGCTTGAAATCAAATGGGCCTACTAATTTAGTATCCAGGATTCAAGTTAAAGTAACCCAAAACAAAAACTAGCTTAAGCTAAGCAAACATGCCTACCAATTTAGTATCGAGATTTAGGTCAAGGTAACCCAAAACAAAAACTAGCTTAAGCTAAGTTAGGCCTATTCACAAGTCGCTGTCAGTTTACAAGCTAGGTTTTAGCCCATTAAATTGACTATTTTAATTTAAAAAAAATAAAATTAAAAAATTAGTGAAGATAATTTTTTAGATGAAATTAAAAATCCTAAAAAATCAAAATACAGATAAAATTAAAAAAAATAAAAATAAAAAAAATGTAAAGCTAACTAAACAAATTTGTAACTTCAAATAAAATTGGATCTAAAAACAATAGATTTTAGCCCATTTGTTGAAAAAATTGTTTGAAAAGTGCATTGATTTTATGTACAAGTACATCCACTTTTAGTTGTAAACCTCACAGTGTGAGATAACAAAATAATCAAGACATAAATATATCTAAAAAAAAAATAAATCCCACGTTGTTAAGAAATAAGGTTATAAGTCTATAATACTCTAACCAAGCATGCTTTAAATTTTTTTTATTACTTCTATTGGTAGTCACAACACGTTAAACATCGTGGATTAATATTAAATTTTCACTATTCATAAGAACACATTTTAAACCTTTGTATCTTGTTTATATATTTTTTTTTCCTTTTCTTTTTTATTCTACCAACCCGCGCCAACTTGGTGGATTGACGGGTAAGTATGTCGACCCAATCATGGCTTAGAAAACTCTTAAGTTAACATACAAGTTATGACCTATATGGCCAAGTGGAGTCGACAAATTGGATCAGCTAATGTCACGGTCTATTCTTTACTATATATTTATTACATCTCTAACCCACTAAACCTCTTAGCCACTATTACTAAACATCAAAATGGTAAGCTTTTTTTACTTGTAGTTTAGTTTTTAAAATTATTAAAATGCTTACAAGTTATAAAAAAAATTATAACTCTTGATAAAAACATAAATAAATAAATCAATAAGAATTCAAATTAGATTTTGATTAATATATAAGTCATATTACAAATAATAACCAAGTATAAATCATCAAGCTCAAAAACTAATATTAATGCCATTGTAAACTATATTACAACATTAATCACTATGATAAATTAAAAAAAAAATAAATAAATGATTTATTATCAGCTGTCTTTTTATTATCACAATCAAATCTATATCGTCTTTTCATTACATATCTTTGTTAAATACCCTTTTCTACTTTATCTTTAAGATCATGCATGTCATAAATCTTTAAATAATCTTGAGTTCTGCCATAACCCTTGTCTATAGATATGCACCAAATTCTCAACAATATTTATTTCATCTTTGTCCTTACTCAACAAAACCTAATCCAATGAACTAAATATGTAATTTTATCCAACTATCTATCCATCATCATATGAGTGATCTTTAAGAGCAATGATGAAAGATCCATTTATATTAAAAGCAAAAATAATGTTATTTCACCCATAATTTAATGGACTAGTTTTAAATTGTGGAATTCCAATTCCTTTTCTAAGATTTTACAGCTTAGTTAGATTCATGCCAAGTGAAAATGTGAAATTAATAGAGTGATAAACTCATAAAGTAATATGAAATTGAAATAAGAGTAAACTGATGAAATCATACCACTAACTAATAAATTTGGTTAAGTCTATTAGTAAACAATTTTCCTACAATTTAGTTTGGAAAAAGCCTTATAGAATTGTAACTCATAAAGTCATACAAATGAACTCACCATTTTAACAAAAATACTTACCTCTTAATTTTTTATATGATCATCAAATAATTTGAAGCTAATATATAACATTGAACCAAATAACAACCTACCATTTTTTGAATCGAGAAATTTTAATTTTTGTCCAATTTTACACTTACATACAATATAAGTTCTAGAATTTAGAATATTACAATCTCTTGTATGTTTTGTTGTTTATTTCTAATAGGGTGAAAATCACACTTAGTACCTAAATTTTATTAATTTGTGTAATTAATTACATGAACTTTATAAGTACCGATCTACTATCCAAATTTTATTCACCTTTGCAATTAACTAGCTAAACTTTATCAAATTTTACAATTAATCATCTAGACTTTACTCACTTTTACAACTAACTAACCAATATAGATCCTACAAATAAACTTGAAAAATTTATAGATAATAAATTAATATTTTTTAAATTTTAAATAATTTATTGCATAAATTGTTAGAGCTTGGCTATCAAATACGTCATTTACTTTTTGCTTTTTTGTTTTTTATTACCAAACAGTATACCATTTCTTGTCACTTGTTAGTTTTGTCTACATGGGCAGCATTTCTTGATTTGGTGGGATTTAACGTTGTGAGTTGGATCATAGTTGTATGGGTACGCTAAATGAGGTTAGGTGATCACGTAGGACTTGAATGTGGTCTTGTCACGGGGGGATGGGTTTGTAGAGTTCAATGGTGAATTAGATTGTATTATTGGAGTTGGATTTAAAGTTTTAATGGAGAAGTGTCTTAAGTGTCGCAAAAAGAGACACTGTAAAAAAAAAAAAAAAAAAACAAATCTTCTGTTAAATATGTGCATCGCAAGAAACCAAGTGGATCGGTCCGGTAGACTATGAAACCGAGATGAGCAAGTCTGGGCACCATGGGTCATGACCGTCAGCTGACCTATATATGTAAACCCGAATACAATATTAAAACTGGAAAATGAGAGCCCACAAACAGCAAAAGCGAGGATAAAATGGGCTCTCCATCAAATGGATCGGCCCAAAAGAAGGCCTGACCACCTATGCCGATTATATATAACTTTGCATCCCTTGCAGTTGGAAGCACAAACACCACATACTCCCGTCTCTCTCTATCCCAACATAGGAAAAATGGAGCAAATCAAGCATACCCATGTAGAAATAAGAGGAGTGAAACTTCATGTAGCTGAATTAGGGACTGGTAATATGCTACTCAACCCATTCCTTTCTTCTCATTTTCTTCGGTTATCTCAAAAAAAAAAAAAAAAAAAAAGAAAAAAAGAACATACCTATCATCCTAACTTAAAATATGCTAGTAAAGGAAGAAATTCTACTTTTCTTAACGAAGCTCCTTGTTCTGTATATTTGTTAGTACTAACTTGATAACTTTCTAATCGGCCGCTGTCGCTGCTGTATCCAGGGTCAAAGGTAGTGCTGTTCTTGCATGGATTTCCGGAAATATGGTACACATGGAGGTACCAAATGGTGGGTGTCGCAACAGAAGGATATCGTGCAATTTCAATAGATTTCAGGGGTTATGGACTCTCTGATCAACCTGCTGAGCCGCAAAATGCTACTTTTATGGACCTCGTCGAGGACGTTGATGTCCTTCTCCATTCCCTCAAAATCAGCAAGGTACCATTAAAACTGTTTTTATTTTTATTTTTAGTTTTTAATTTCAATAATATCTTCGCCATTATTGATCCTGATAAGGGTTGTGGGGCATTCTATGTGTTATTTGTCAAACTACAACAGAACAATTGTTGGCTTTTTGTCCAACTAAAATGTAAGGAAGAATACTATGGTCATGTGTTCCACGTTAATTTGCAAGTAACGACATTGAATACGGAAAAAACATTTGATGTCTCATAGATACTGTTCTGATCGCTAATAAAAATTCGACACGTATTAATAAATTTTGAAAATGAAAACGTTCCTTCAATAAAGGTAATGGTTAGTATTATTTTATATATACACAGCAACCATGTATTTGTTGAGACAGATAAAGAAAGCATTTTAAAACAGTAAATTTTCATCCGAATAAATGTATTGTTTGGTTGTGGGTTTTTATTTGTATCATATTTATATCCAGCTTATCAATATCGATTGGTATAGATTCATATTGATTTGATTTAATTTATGAGTAAAACTGTTGATCTTTTATGGTATTATATCTATATCAGTTTGGTTTGAAAACAATACTAAAATAATACCAAAACGACTATCCAAACAAATAATTATTGATGTTTTGTTTTTTTTGTTCTTTTTCTACATTTGGCTTGACGTTTGTTTGTTATTTAATATTTTTAAAAGTTTTTTATCTAATCATTAAAATAAATAATACCTAGCATATTTAGTATATTAATTATTTTAGTGATCACAATTAATATAGATCTGAATCATTAAATAGCTAATAAGACCGATCATATCATAAAATGTTCTAATAATTTATAATAAATCAATAGAAAAGTGTCACACAGCAACTTTTATTCATTATTCATGATAATTTTTTTTCAGAGTAGCCTTATTCTCTACTCCGATTTATCTCAATTGCCTAGCATTTCAGCAGACTTTTTTTTTTTTTTTTTCTAAATTTACATTTTACATGGGGTGTACCGTTTACATTAAATCGGCAACCGTCCACGCGTGAATATGACTAGACCTTTTATGATAATTAACACAAATATAGCCATTTTAATACTTGATTTATTAGTTTGACGATATGAAATAACATGCAGCTTGATCTGCTCCTTGATTTGTTTTAACTTTGGACATAAATCATATCACCTAAGAAGAAGGAATCTTGGAGAAATTTATATATTATAATATTATTCATTCTGTTAATCTGGCATATTCCTCTTGTGGTCCGACAAAACTAGACGATTTGATACACGGAGATAGAGGTTGAGTCCGTGAATTATGGAAGAAATAAGAAATAAAACCTAGGGATGAAAAACATTTTGCAGTTTGTACTTAGGTACCTGAACTTAAGTTTACATAAGATAACAGACACATGGTGTCTGGCTAGATACATGTCTACCATTTCTATAAAAAAAAAAATAATAAAAAATAATTATCAATATACAAGTGAATGAAAATAATTACTAATATATCATTGTAATACCGTGTTTATAAATTAAGATATGCTATTTATACATAATTTATGAATAAAACAGAACATAATATTTAAATATTATTGTTATATCGCGAAAATAAAATAAATATAATATTTTTATACGTACATCGGTATTGCTACATAAAATTTTTCTTTTAACACGTCTTTCTTTCTTTTTCTCCCCCACCATCATAACGCCGTCCTCCTCTCCCTTTCTCTTGTCTATTTTTGTTTTCTTTTCCCTTTGCTTGCTTTTTTGCTATCTTTTCTTTTGCTTTTTGCTCTTACGTTTACGTTAAACTATTCATTACTTATTGCGTATATTAAACGTGATACTATAACGATACATAATTTTTACATTTCTCACGTATGACCCACGATTTTAAAGCAGTATATTAATAATTATTTTTAATTTGACTTTATTTAAACAATTATTATTGCTAATAACTTTAAATTAAAAGTTATTTCAGTAGTATTTGATTACATCATTTTTATGGTATTGGACTAGATAGATTATTATATGATGTTTAGTTTACAAAATATATTTAAGACTAACCAAAACTCTCTTCATAGGATTAAAGAAAACTTAAAATTTTTGTCTATTAGATTTGATGGTGCAAAAATAAAATCTCAATAAGAATATATCGAGCACCATCTAGTACCATATGTACCAAGCAAACTACAAGAAAATTGTTCTGTTAGTGCTCTTTATATTCTGCTCCTTACTTTTATTCCGGCTTGCAACCAAAACACTATAATAATTCCTATACCATTGATTTGGTGAACACTGTCTTAAGACTCATATATATATGCAAATATCAAACAGACCAATGAATTCATCAATTTTTTGTGGCTTGCTTTGCAAATTATTAGGTTTTCCTTGTTGGTAAGGACTTTGGAGCTCTTGTCGTATCTTTGGTAGCTACAGTCTACCCGGAAAGGGTGGTTGGTGTCATCACAATGGGAATACCTTTCATGCTTCCAGGCGCGTCTGTCATCCAAAGAGACCTCTTCCCAAGAGGCTTCTATATATTTAGGTGGCAGGTAAACTCCATTTTCATACCCTCACTTACCAGCATCACTTGATCCATATCAATGCCTATAACCACATGACAACTAAATTATTGTGGTAAACATTTGAACAATCCAGGAACCGGGAAGAGCTGAGGCTGATTTCGGTCGGCTAGATGTCAAGACGGTAATCCGCAACATTTACATCCTTTTTTCAGGTAGCGAGCTGCCCGTCGCAAATGATGATAAGGAAATTATGGATTTGGTTGATGCGTCTACTCCTCTGCCACCTTGGTTTACAGAGAAAGATCTCGCAGAATATGCATCTTTATATGAAAAATCAGGATTCGAAACAGCACTGCAAGTTCCTTATAGGTAAGCTACTTTCTCATATATTTATGAACAAGTGAAAATTGAATTGACCCTTGTTATATATTGACAATTTCCTTTCTCATCAGGAAATTAGAGAAAGATTGTGGCATAAACGACCCGAAAGTCAATGCTCCAGCACTCCTGATCATGGGTGAGAAAGACTATGTTCTCAAATTCCCCGGAATGGAAGATTACATAAGAAGTGGTCAAGTGAAGCATTTCGTGCCTAATTTAGACGTGGACTTCGTGCCAGAAGGGAGTCACTTTGTCCATGAACAATTTCCCGATGAAATTAACAAGAAAATCGTTGCCTTTCTAAACAAATACTATGTCTAAATGTATAATAAGTAATTTATATTAGAAGGTATCAATGTAAGGGGATAAGTTTATTTAAGAGACCAATATTTTAAATGATTAAAAAGAAAATCAATGTGTTGCAAAATAAATTAAATAAATATTAATATTTTATAAATTTCATTTAAGGTATCATCTTGGATTAATTTTCAATTAGGTTTCTTAATTTTCATTAAAGGTCAAATATTAATATTTATTTGACTTATTTTACAAAATGTTGATATCTCTTTTTAACTACTTGAAATATTGATAATTTAAATAAATCTACCATAAATTTCTATGTAATTTACCCTATGTCTAAGAAGGAACCATATGCTTATCCCCGTTACGAGATGTCTTTCTTTGTTACCCATTTTGGATGACACTTGGGGATCCAAGAAGATGGATGGTTTGTCAATAAAAGCTTAATGCATCTTTCATTCATTCCAGGTCTCATCATATGTATATCCAGAAGAGAACAAATATAAGGGATTAAGATGAGCTAAGAACAGACATAAATTAAAGTTCTTCGTATCACAGTAAACAAAAAGGAAAATCATTATGTAAAAACTTCCACATATAGTTGGTCGATTTGGTGCACAACTTGACTTATTAGTATACCATTTAGCACCTGCCTACACCTACAATGATGAAGGCTAAGCAATTATAATCACTCATATCACACATACCATGGCTTTTAAAGGTATAAAAAATTATGTGTGTTTAAAAAGGTAAATCTAAGTTAAGATGATAACGTATGTTCTTTATACAAAACAAAGATGTACAGATGATAGAGTCATTATTTGCATAATTTCACAACCTTATCTCTCCATTCTTCCCATATCCTTACAGTTCATAAGCTGGAAATTTGGCTTGGGAAGGTTCGCACATGTCAAGGAAAAGATGGGCCATACCTCCAAGTCCTTCAAAGAGGGAGTATGGGCTGTCACCTCCATGCATTTCTCCTTTTGATATGAGCTTATGACCTCTCTCAAGCAGAAAGCAAGCAAAAGCTTTCACCCTATATAAGAGCTCTACGTTTCCAGTTGCTTGATAGAGAGAAAGAAACACATACGCGTTTCCACTAATCCCATGGCACATTCCAACTCGCTTGAGCAGTCCCCTGTTCCATACTACCTCTGCTGCATCAATTGCAGCTTGCAAGAACTCTTCGTCCTGGAAAACCTGGCATTTGGTGAAATTTTAAGTGAATTGTAAGCAAGCACAATAATCTCTAAAAGACAGTTTATATCCCATCTCACCTTAGCTGCTTTTACAAGTGTTAGGGCAACTCCTGGAGCCCCATGGCACCAGTGCACGAGTATGTCTCGAGTCCTATCTTCTTCACTTGAAGGGTAATTGCCACTAGCAAACTTATTTCTTATCATATACCTAAGGGTGCCTTTCACATCCTCAATTTCATCATGCGTCAATTCCATGTCCATTAAGACATGCATAATTCCAGCCAATCCATGTGCTGCCCCCCAGTACTTCTCACCGTACCATTCAAACATCAGCGGTGATCTTCCTTTCATAGCCAGTGTTCTCCCATTCTCAAAAATTCCATCAACAACTGGCCGCTACACATTTGTATGAACTCAAAGCATCATAATTCTGACCCTACCTATAAGATTTCAAAAAAAGGAAAAGAAACTAGTAGAGATTTGTACCATTGAAGCAGATGAAATAGTCCCATTACCAACATATTTGTTTATGAATAAGCAAGCCCATAAATAGCCGGATTTCCCATATAACAATTCATCAGGAAGGTCCCTTGACAGCTTTATCTGTTATGTCAATTTCATAGGTAAGCATAAGCACACCTAATAAACAACATTCATACACATTCAGTCAACCCCAAAATACAAAAAAATTAGTGAGCACAATCATTTAGGAATGATTACCTCTTTGAATTGCTTTAAGTAATGATTGAGAGACTCAATATCATTGGCATACTTAGCCACAGCAGCCCCAAGAGCACAGATGCCAGCTCTCCCACATATGAATGTCACATCCCTGGTGCCAAACCACCCCAAAATCATTTTTAGTTGTGAAACAAAGTGCAATGCACCGATGAAGAAAAATTGACTGATATTCAGTGTTTAATTAAATTTCAGACATATAGAACCCACCCCAACCACCCCACCTACAAGCACAAATAGGAAGGAAGAATCATTGTCATTTCTTACTACCACTCATTTGCCCTCTCAATAAATGCCCTCTCAAGATAGATGACAAGTTTTGCCACTAAATTTTATTCAATCAACTTCATTATTTAGTAACCAAGAATGTGTCTGAGATAACAATATCACTCAACACCAAAGCTGTCTTACTGGTACTCTAAACTACTTATTTGCAACAAAGCTGTCCTATTTAGATGACATCTTCAAATTCAGCTCAGTGTCTATTGGCACTGACTTAATTGAAAACTTAATATAGAATCACATCTAATGGCGCACTATGCAACTCCTGCATCACAGTGACATTTCAAACAAGGCTGGGTGTGATTCTAAATCTAATAATGCTATTTGATAACTGAGTTTCAACTATCTGTTTCCACAAAAAAAAAGATTTAATCTATACGGTCCCGTGTATCAATCATTAGTATGTGCCCAAAAACAAAGCGAGGTTACGAGCGAGAGAGCAGGCATAATGTCGCAATGATCAGGTATGTGCTCTAACCACTAAGCTACTACCCGCTATGTCCAAAACACCCCGTACCAGTAGGCGGAATCCATCAAACAGCATCAAGAAGTAACAAGAAATGGAAGAAAAAAAGAGATAGTGAAAGAATCATGATAACTGCAGCTCGGAAAAGAAAATAATAAGCAAAGACAAGTACCCAGACCGACGAGAAGCATGATCACAAGCTTTAATAATCTGAGAACACAACGCAAGATCATTTGGATTTCCAGTAACCTGATAACACTTAAACAACAAGAAAGCAGTTCCAAGAACACCCGAGTACAAAGTAAAGTCATGGATACGTTGTCCTCTAACACCCCATGTCTCCAACACTATCTGAAATTTCCACAAACACCGTAAATGCAAGGCCTTAATGGGTTAGGGTTAGTAACTTTTAACACTTGGGGGGGAAAAAAAAGATTGATAAGAATTAACGCTTTCTTACAGTTTCCTTGAGGTCTAGGGCAGCACGCTTGAATCTCTCGGAGAGAGACGAGTAGGGCATAGAGAGAAGTTTGATGAGTGCTTCGTCATCTCCTGAAGAAGGAACAAGGCCTTCGGATTCTTCTTCAACTGCTGTTTTTTCTGGTACGAAGTCGGGCATTGTATTTGGGAAGAATCTGTCTGCCATTTTCCCCTGTTTTAGGTTTTTGGTATGCAGTGCAGTGATGAAGCTTCAGGAGTGTGTGCCCGTTGTCAGGATTGATTAATCACTGATTTGCAATCAAATGTGGATGAAGACCAGGATGGCAAGCGTCAATTAGGAATATATCCGCTTCTACACGTTTCGGAATGTTGTTACTAAACGTGGCAAGGGCATGGTAAAGAACCTTTCTCCTGTTCGGTGGAATATGATAAAGAAACTTGGGAACCGGCTTTCCATTCATTTGGACGGGAAAAACCAAGAACGGGGCAGGCTGTTTCCAAATCGGAACCGAACTATGCCAGCCGGTTCCATAATCACGTATCGATGCCTCGATGGAGCTTATGGTTCCTAACCGGTTTCAAAAAAATAAGAAAAAAAAATACAAAATGCTTCCCACGTGCAGCAGGGGAAAAATTAAAAAAAAAAAAAAAAAAAAAAAGGAAAACTGACTCAACATATGCTAGCCACATCATATTAGATTGACAGGAGGTTGGAGGTTTGGGCACTGGGAGAAAAAAAAACAAAGAAAATGTGAAGATGGTATGTCAGACACAGCAGATTAAAATGAGCAAACGCAAACTAAATTCAATTTTCATGATTGTGGAGTAGATGTGCGAAATAAAGGCTGCAAAAGTAGAAGCATTGAACAGTGGAAGATTGAAATTTTGCGAATGCTGAAACGATACAGCACCGATGAAAACAGTCTATAAATTTAGCCAAATGCAGTCATTCATTTTTGCACTATCACTTTCTTACTCCCAGATTATTGTTTCATAAATTTACCCATTGATGTTAACTAGTGCAAACTATCTACTTTTTTACTCTTGACATGACGAGATCTCACAAGAAAATACAAAATGACTTCATTCTTTCTAGGAGCATCAAGTAATGCAAAGAAATTGAAGAACCAGACAAGTAAGGAATAAGATAAGGAATTAGTGAGCGAGGAAAACGTGGATGAGCAATACGATTGTTATGGCTTTAATGAGTTACGAGCTCGATGACTTGCTTTTGAAGGATGTCCTTCTAGTTCCTACTCCATTAGGATTCAAGCACGTAACACCTATGTACAATACAAATACAGAAACAGACTCAAGGCCCGAAAGTGCAAGAAATTCCTTCATCAAGAATGGAAGAGGAAGGTGAAGACGATGATGATCCCTAGTTCGAGGTGGAAACAATCAAAGTAAGCCTCCATGACCATCAAAGTAAACCTTCATGACCCTTAAAATCAGATATTTTTTCTAAATATTTTAAGAAAGGCACAAGACCGAATGGGAAGGGATGGGCATATTGCAATTGTTGTAGCGGAAGTTATGCTTGGACGACTGGAAACAGTTATGGGACTTTAATGAAGTGAATGTGGTCACACCATCCATCTGAATATGGTGTCAACCCATCACAGCAACAAATAACTTGAGTGTCAGTGAGCAATTGTGCTGCCCTGTTCCACTTTGCATATGAGAAGTGCAAGAAAGGTCTTGCCTAAATGATTGCAGATATACACTGATCTTTTATAGCAACTGAACATCCTGATCTCAATTATGTAGCTCAGGGATACCTAAATTTGAATGACGTAAGTACAATGCTTCAACAATGCATCATGAGACATTGAAGTTATATCACGAACGTAAGTACGAGCTCACTTATAAGTTTCACTCACTTGATACAAGTGTATTTATATGCTCAGACATTTGGTCAAATAGTTGGCAGGAACACTTATACATGGGAGTAACTTATTATTGAATAGATGAGAAATGGGTTATGCATAAACGATTAATTATACTGTGGAAAATAGATGGACGACATATTGCGCAAAATATCTATATAATTATAAGCACCATCTTAGGGGGATGTAAGTTGACAAAAAAAAAAAAAATCTTCTCGATTGGATTCGATAATGCATCGACAAATACAACAAGTGTACCTAAACTATAGGATTTATGTCAACTTACCCTACGCAGCACATTTTTTCACATTAGATGTGCATGTCATATCTTAAATCTGTATGTGAAGGAAGGAATGGATACCCTAGATCTTAAATACTCACCAATCAAATAGGTGATCGACTACATGACAAATCACTCCCAGGTACATATGGCTTGGCATAATTTCAATAGAGAAAATGGATTGAGGAAATTTAAAAAAGATGTCTAGCACAAGTGGAATTCTACATGTGAACTTTTGAATAGCATACTTGACTATAAAGTTGCATTGTGTAATTTTGCCATTACACACATACCAAGTATACCATTGCATCCTAACGATTAGATTGTATGCAGTAGGTTATTGCAGGTCCCTAAAATTTTTTATGACTGTATGAAAACCTTCTCGGAAGTGTGTCGTCCAAGTGTACATTTATTTATGTTGGCTCCTTAAATGGAGTTATGCATGATCTATTCTTATAGGCTTGTGTGAGTGACATGTGCAAAAAGTGGCTAGATTACTATCGTGAAATTCCAAGGATTTATCTTATTGCTATACTACTTGATCCCTGTTGTAAGAGTGATGGATTTGCTGGTCATTTAAATTTGTGTTATGAATATGTGGACAAACTATTAAACACTTAGAATGCATATACTATGATTCCAACTTAAGTAACTCGTGAGGTAAGTAACCTTCTTTTAGAGTTGTATTCACAGTTTTCATTTATTTATGGTGGCCAAGTCCTTGTGAGTCCATCCCTCACATTGACGTCAGATCAACCATCAATAGGCAGACCATCTCTTGGCCTATCATTTATGAGTAAACTTACGAAAAAGCATAGAGGAGTTGGAAGGATGGGTACTAGTTCATAAATTGATAAGTATATGATAACTTCCCTTGAGTTTGGCGACAACACATAAGCACAAGAATTCAACATATTGGAATGGTGGAAGGGGCATTCAAAGATATATACTATACTTTCTAGAATCGCGAGATAGGTTTTAGCGGCATTAGCTTTAACTGTTGTAGTGGAACAAGCTTTTAGCATTGCCGGCCTTATATTGGACGAGCATAGGTCAAGACTAACTCCAGTTGTCATAGAATCCCTCACTTACACTAATAATTGGAATAGAGCAGAAAGACAACTGCAAGATATGACATACATAACTAGTGAAGAAGATGAACATTTTAGCAATTACAACACATCCAGTGGAAGAATAGGCGGCTCTACACCAGAGCAGAGTTGAGGTATATCTAAAAAATGTCTGTAATGAATAAACTTAGTTTGACTTTTGTTTGTCGTTTTCTTAATTACTAATGTGCTCGCAATATTTGCTTTTGTAGAATGTAATTTACCGTGCCATAATAGGTTATGTATACTTGTGCATGGAGTCCCTTTCTTTTCAGTTTCATCTTTTTATTTAGATAATTTTTTCTCCAATTTTTTTCATGCGCAATCATGTTGGATTGTTTTAAAAAAAAAATCGTGGTTTACTAGTTCTCCATTTCCCAAAACCAGAATAGGAATCAGCCCGGTTCCAAACCTGTGCGGATGTCTAGACAGGATAATAGAAATTGAGAAAAGAAGAAAAATATTGAATAGATAGTATATTAAGGCCACAACTTGAGTTAACAAATGGTGTTATTATTAAGTTATAAATAGATTTTAACTCGTTCTCTTAGGGAGGAATAATATTATTCCTTTTTTTTCTTTAATGTAAAATTGTTATTTTGGTATTTAGTTGTATTTTAAACACTACATAGCAATTCACACAAAATAATAGATAGAAATTTATATTTCACACCCATGAATTGCTATTTATTTTGTCTTGAATTTCTCTATATTGAACATATCGTCTATACGATTATAATTCTTCCATAACAAAGCCTTGAGCCATAATAGGCATTTTACTTTGATACTAATAATACTTATTTTATTTTTCTTTTTACCAACTAAACATTGCAATAGACATGTAATAATAATAACTTTATTACATTTTTATTAAATTAGAATCCAATTCTCCCTTTATTATATCCAACAAACTGAATGAACTATTATGTTTAAAAAGAAAAAGAAAAAAAAACTAATGTACCACAAATCCCTTTGTTAATAATGTTTAAAAGCTTAAATCCATAATTTAACTCATCTAGTAAGCATGAAAGGCCTAAGAAATACAAAATTCTGTTTAGGCAATCAAATTAAGCATTCGAAAGACAGAATTTTTATTTATTAATCAAATTATATTGAAAAAGCTACTAAAAGGTGTTTACATGGATAAGAGCCATCTAATATGTCATTTTACGGTGAATTTATTAGTAAGATATAATTCTTCACCAACTCGAATACATTCATAGAATTGAACATATTCTTAGATATCTTGGAAGTACAATAGACATGAGTTCTTACTATTTGAATTTATCAAAATCAAATTTAGTTGGTTATCTAAATGTAGAATACTTACCTTATCCATACGAAGCTCAATCTCAATCTTAATATCCATATACTTATGGAGGTATAGCTGTTTCATGGCATTCTACAAAACAGACTATGGTTACTACTTCTTCTAACCTCATAAAAATTTTAGCAAGTTAAAATCTATATCTTGGCATAATCGAGGATAATGTGATCTATCTACTAACAAGGAAATTCCAACAACACTCCATGAGGCTAATCCTGCTTATATAGGTCAATTAAAGGAAGATTACATATATAAGGATAGAATGAAGCATATTTCACCAAAATTCTTTTACACTCATATTCTTCAACAAAATGGTGATATTTGTGTATAATAAATTCACTTAAGTGAGAATTTAGCAAATCTATTTATCAAAACACTTCCTACTACAACTTTGAGAAGCTGATATGAAAGATTAGGTTGCATCATCTTAAAGAACTTGAAGGATACAATTATTAGGAGAAGCAAAGATACGCTACACTCTTTTTCCCTTGACCAAGATTTTTCCAACTAGGTTTTTCATTAAATTCAAAAAAAAAAAAAAAACTAAGTATATCTTAAGGATATATACTCTTTTATTCCTTCATTAGGTTTTTTTTTCTCTCCTACTAGAAAGGTTTTAATGAGGAATAATCGTTTTTTAATGACATCCTACATGAAGAGTTATTAATTAATCATTATGAATGTCCATTATCTTTTTTTTTTTTTATATACATAACCAATGTAATTATTAAGATATGCATCTACTGAGAATTATCTCTTTTCTTGTATAGTTTATATCTTTCCATAATTAGCTTGTATTTACATCTATATATACCATTTTGGTGTAACACATGAGATGATGTTAAGAAGAATTATCTCTTTTCAATATTTCTAAAGTTGATTGTTTAGATCCCTTTTACAAGAGATTTTGTAATACATTTATCAATTTTTTTTAACCAGGATATAATAATCCATGCAAAATATAATTACGTGTTGTGAAGCTCTCAACTTATTTTCTATCATAAATTCTATAACTACCCATAAGAGGGCTTAGTAGAAACCACTAAAAGCTGCTATATAACATATGTACCCATTACGTGAAAGTTGTCTCGTGAGTCAGAAATCACACGACTCTACCTAAACATTTAATTATTTCAGCAAATTCTAATATACATATATATATATTTTTTTTTTTCTTAATACAAAAATAACTATGAAATCCCGACTTCCCATAGATCGGTACTAAGCAATAAAACAAGTAGCCTATACCAATTCAAGAAAAAGAAAACATATTCATAACTAAGACAATATAATTACCACCTATATTACTCTTAGTCTCTTAGGCTTTAACAAAAATTGTCTTGGAGTTGAATATCTCTTATTCATACCAACCCTATCATATTTTGTTCTTATGAGGTTAACTGCAAAATAATCTATTGTTTGGTAAGCAAAACTACAACTTAGTGAGATGAGAGTGCAATATTTTCTTTACTACCTTAAGCACAAACAAGTTATCAAGATATGCTATGCATGAATAAGCGTATGCAATGCAATCATCGCTTGCAGTCTTTAGATAATCAGCATGAAGTCTAGGGTATAACCCCTCCTTCACCTTAGGTTAGGGAATCAATAGTTCCATCAGTATCCAGGTCGTCCAACCAACTTCTCTCATCTCATAAGTTCCAAGATACCTTAAATGCAACCCTACTTATGATACCTTAAATGCAGTTTTAAGATGGAATATCCAAATAATTCTCTTAATACTTATAGATACCTTAAATTTAGTTCGAAGTAGGCTCAAGATACCTTAAATGTAGTCCGAAGTAGGCTCAAGATACCTTGAATGCAATCTCGAACCAACTTAAGGCACCTTAAATGCAACCTTAAGTCCATAAAACTTACGACATAACTCATGATGATGGATAGTTTAAGGCTTTGATAATATGCAACTTCCCTTAATCTTTTAGTTCTTATTACCAAAAACAAGTGTAAAGACCTGATCCACTAAACCTCTAGATATAGTGTTCCGAATCCCTAACCACATATAATTTTTGCATATTATATGTAAGGTTGTCATAAAACCACCAATTTATGAGAATTGTTTGATTATAACTACAAAACTTTATAAACAACTTTTAACAAAACAAGATTTCTTACAAGAGCAATCCATACATACATATATATATACACACACATCACCATTACAAGGGTTTGTGTCAATACATGACACTACAAAACTTTACAACATATTCTTGTTATGAAAATATAACTAAGAGACTTTAAAGCTATTTACAAGATAGGCTCATCTAACAAGCCATTAATACAAAGATATATACTTTTCAAGCAAAAGATTTCTTCCAAGCTTTCTTCTCAAAATCAAGGCCACTCGGGTCCTACTCGTCCCATTCATCCATAAACATCTCAAAATCTGACCCATAACCCAAATCATCATATGGTTCATCATCAAGACCTGCAAAGCAGCAACAGTGAGCCAAAGGCCCGGTATACAGTAATAAATACACAAGTGAAATGCCAAGCAAACTTATTCTAATGCAATGCATCAACAATTAAGTCATTATCTTGCTTAATTCTCATTTAAAAAAGCAACAGTGGGGTATTCAAACCCCATGATCAAGCTCTGGGAATTCAGGGGTCCTGAGTCACAGCAGTTGCTCAAGAGGTTGATATAAGCGGTTCGAATACCTATATCCCCTATATCTATTCAATAAAAGTAATCTCATCTAGAGTTTATAGATGTTACTCAACTTTACTTAACTTAATCCATAACAGCATTCAGTTCACACATCCCCATAAAATTGAACTAAATCATATTGCTTCATCTTGAGTATAAGCAAACGTTATATAGATACTACACTCTCCATCGATTACCCGCTTAACCATAAAAGAATCGCTATTGCATCATAGTGTACCATTGCATCATGATAATAGTCATTTCATCATGACAAAAAGGTTAAAGTGTCTATATCTAACATGTCATTGCATCATGGCAGGTTGTCACTCCTCAAACCAAATTAAACGGCATAATAGACAATCAATTCAATCAATTCTTAAGCCAAGTTAAATTAAGTCAAGTTCAATTATGCTTATTCCTAGTATACCACAATCAAGCTACTGCATACCTGAACTCGATAGAGAATCACAAGTTTCATTCAGAGGAAAATCAACTGAAGAACCCTTCACTGTAACAAGAAATTCAAAATAAAATCAACAATTGTACTTAAACTATACATATAACATAATTAATTCTAGTTCAACAATCATGGAAATTCAATTTTTTGTTAAATCTACAAATCCACTTAATTCATGCTTAATTATATCACCCAATCATCATTACACATCAAATATCATTAATCTATCTCATTTTAGTCTAAAAAGACCCATTTCCTAAGCAAGCATACATTCAACAAACAAAACAAGTTTTAAACTTTGTTTGAAAGAACTATAGCAGCTGGAAAGAAGTGAAATTTAAGCATCTATACTTTTAAAATTTTTAAAAACTCAGAACATAAAATTTGTAGATCTCTTTTCAACTTTCCAACGCAATTTGAATCACTTAAATCCGAGTTCGGATGAAAAAATTATGATTAAATTACAAGACAGTATTGCGTCAGGAAAAACACAAGTCACAGCCATGATTTTTGGAAAGCTGTCCTAATATGGTTTTTGAGCTAAGAATCACGGCCATGATTTTTGAGTTTTAAAGTTTTTGACTAACCTGATACTACCAAAGGATGGATCATGCCTGTGATTCATGAAAATTTCCCAAAACAGAGCTTTTTCTTACAAAATCACGCTCGTGATTCATGAAAACACCCACATCAGACGCTACCAAAGAACAAATCACGCCCATAATTCATCAAATTTGTCCAACCCGAGCCTACCAAGGCTTGAATCACACCCGTGATTTGCTTCCTAATAGCCTATACGAACTCCCCTGTTTTTCATACTTTTTTATCAAGCTTTTGGACATTCTACTTAACTTCTACATAAACCAAACACTTCTAACATTACTCCCATACTTCAAAACTCATAAAACAACATTCTAAACACATTGTTACACTCTTTTACTCTTCTAACCACTTCCAACTTCCTTCTAAACTTCACATAACTTAACCTACTCAAAATCAACTTCAAGCTTTACTAACACTTTTGACTACTTCCATAACACATATAACAAGTCCATATAATATCCAAACACAACCCAACATTCATTAGCACATAAAACCATTCAAATTCATATATGATATCAAACCCATGCTAACATGCATTTAAGTCCCAAAGCAAAAGAAAGAGTAAGAAAGAACTTATAAACTTGTAATACTTACATGGAAAAAGCTTTAACTTGTAGAGAAACACTTGGGCTTAGAAGATTTCTTTACTAAGGATTTGAGCTAGTTGTTTGGGTAAAAGAAGAAAACAAAAGAAGAAGGTAAAGTGGCATTTTTCGAGTGGGATTTTTAGGCTGCCAAAAGAGTGTCTTTTTTTTATCAATATTAAAGCTCATATGTATTTCAAACTTTGACTTTTTGGTATATAATGGGTTAGGCTTTGTTTAGCTTGATTTGGGGCTAATTTGGACTTAAAATGAGCTTGAAAATTGGCTTAACTTGTAATGAAAATTCTACTAATAATTTTAGACATTTCAAAAGTTGTTTTGATAATTTTAATCATAATACAAACATATTAATTCATAAAAGACACAAACATTAATTATACTATACACACATTAATATACATAAAACAATAGTATTAATCTCATCACACATATACATATACATATACATATACATATACATATACATCAATAATTTACATTAATAAACATAGTATCAATTCATAACATGCTACTAACATGGTTTTTATACTAACAAGAACTTACACATTGTATATCAAATCTATTTCTATACATTCATTTTTATATATCAAATTCACTTCAAACTTAATATTTAGAACTAATATTATATTTATATGAAAATTAAATTATTAAATAAATTAGGTTATTTCAACAAGAGTACTTAAAAGCGCTTATAAAGAGATTTTGATAAAACTTATATCCAAAAATAATTTTCTTAATACTCGTAGATACCTTAATTGTAGTCCAAAGTAGCTTAAATTTCCTCATACTCCATCATGTGATAGTGATGGCATTAAATGATGCAAGATACCGTATAATGCATATCAGATTTTATTATATCCCGATATTTATTAATAGGGTCAGGGGTGACCAACTAAGATATAAATCAAACAATTCCAATAACATGCAAAAATGCATATAATGTAATCAACATTCATAAAACTCATTGATCAAGCAAGTATAATTCTAAATTACCCACCACAAATTCTTATTATAAGTTTCACATTGATTCAATAATAGGTATTTAAATGAATACTTTTATGATTAATGAACTGTAAACAAATCAATATGTATAATTTATATTAATATATATTGGTGATGGCTCATATACTACATTCCACAAAGAATCACTTAATAAACATTTTAGTATGCATGACCTTCATCAATTTATAATCATTTAATTATCATATCATAAGACATACCATTATATTCAATAGGTCACTCTATATGATATCTCCACGTAATTAATAAATGGCTTTGTATATACACACATATATACTACGTATATAATGGTTTCAAATCGTTTGCTCAATCATTTTACTTTTTATTTTTATTTTTCATCCCATATCATCATAATAATTGGTATCCATGTCAATTTTTCCAAATTGTGGTTCTCGAAAAGCAACAGAGTGCTTTTGTCGTTCCATCACAGAACAAACACAACTCGAATATATATATATATATATATATATTCATATATAAATACACATATCTATTTAAAATATAATATAATATATTATATATTTACACTATAAAATAATGATATTTAATTATGAATAGAAAATAAATGTAATAACTAAATTGACAGTGGTTTGTGGGTTTCATGGAAAAAGGTATCTCGTTTGCACATACTTATGCTCAAATGCAAAATAAGGGGAAAAGGAAAATAATACTTGTATTTTAAAAAAAAAATTACAAAAATGACACAAGGATGAAAATAATTCCAGTTTTAGGCAACATGTAACGCCCTAAATTTAATTAAGACATTACTGCTATGTATAATATTTCATATATTACACGCTTAGGGTTCTTGGAATAATATGTTTATTTTGAACATTTGCTACTCAATTTTAAATTATGAAATCATTCATTCAAATTGTCAAAACAATTGGATTTTTAATTTATAAAATGAACTTTGCAAAAACATATCATAAAATATTCTCATGAGTAGATAATCTTCTCACAAACAAAACTTACCGTCAAGTATCATCAATACCTTTCATGATGGTAAACAGAGCTTTAAGAACCTATAAATTACAAAACTCGAGCTGCAACAAGCCCCTTAAAAGAATATTACAATTCAAAATATAAATTCAATTTTTTAATAAACAAATAAAAACAAACTATCTACATTCTACGATCCTAACTCACATCCCTCAATCATAGTCTTCTCCCAAGTCGACCCATATCTAAACTAAACAATATCGTCATCATATCATCAACATCCATCATCATCATCAACACTTGGAAAAAGAACAACAACAACAATAATGAGCCAGAGCTCAGTACACAATAACATAGACACACATGGAATGACACACAAACCTAAGTAAATGCAATGTAACAAATGATAATTTATTATCTTTTATTATAATAAAACAAGCAACACAGGAGTACTCATACTTCAGAACAAGCCATTAGGAATCCATTTACCATCCCTAGCCCACCACCTCAGCAGTAGGGGAGCTCGCCGGTAGACCCCACAGGCGACTACCCCAGGACAGGAAACTGGGGGTCCTAAGTAACCGCAGCTGCTTAGGAAGTTGATATAAGCAACTTGAATAGTTATATCTTCGATATAACCGATAAAGAAAAAGTAATCTCATATAGGGTTTAGAGTCGTTATTCAACTTTACTTAACTTAATCCATAATATCACTTAGTTTAATTGTCCCTATAAAACATAAACTAAATCATATGACATCATTTTAAGAATAAGCAAATGTTACACTGATATTATACATCCTATCAATTACCCACTGAGCTACCTATAAATGTCATTGCATCATGGCGATGGTGGCCTAAGCGCCTAAACTATCGTGTCCGCTTGAACAAGGTTGTTGCTCCCTGGACCAAATTCAACGATATAAGCACAAGCAATACTCAATTATTAGGTCATTTTTAAGTTTCAATTCATTTTAGTATGCCTATCCTAGCATCCAACACGCAAGTTACTATGTACCTTATCTAATTGAAAACCAATAAGAGACAGAAAGTTGATCGGAGTCCCTCTTAGAAAATAAATCAGAGAATCAACTCAGAAGCAAATATCTATTCAATAATTAAACTTATATAAGCATTTAATTAAATATACATTCATCTTAAAATTATTTTATTACCCTATTTGATCAGACAATAATTTGGAACCCCGCTATGGTTGCAAATATTGCCCTATCAAAATATAGACAGTTATCCTTTGTCTGTCGAAGTAATTTTTTTTTTTTTTACTTTGTTTATAATCTCTTATTACAAAAGCATCCACAAAGCATTCATTTCCTAAGAAACTACACATTTGAAATAACATATTCCCCATATAATTCATAGTTTATCCTAACTTATCATTCTAATCCAATTATTAGTTATTAAACCCATTTTAACATAATCTTAATCAAATCAATTAGAATTATTCATTTAATCCATTTACTAAGCTAAGTTGATTAAACTTAATCAATCTAATTCATTTTAACTTACTAAAGTCTATTTACTCAAGTTGGACTCAGATTGTTTAACTGAGTTTATTTTATATCTAACTCTTTTATTTAATTAAATTATTTATTAAATATATAAATCTACTAAACTCATGCTTAATTCTATTAATTAACTATCATACCACATTAAATATAATTTATTTATTTCATTTTAGCTCAAAAAGATTCATTTTGTACTAAACTACAAATAGTTAACTAGTAAAACAAGTTTTCAACTTTGTTTGAATATAAAACAACTTGAAACAAATGATATTTAGGCCTTGAAACTTTTACAATTTGTAAAATCTTAAAACATGAAATTTTTAGATCTTTTTTTTAGCTTTCCATAGCATTTTGAATAACCTAAATTCGAGTTTGTATGAAAAAGTTATGATTAAAATACGAAACAGCATTGCAGTAAGGAAATTCAAGGCCAGCGGTGTAAAAAAGAAGGTCGTTGACATACTGTATTAGGAAAATTTTGCACGAAAGATCAAAAAGTGAAACGCTCTGCCATATGGGCCATTTCAAAGGCTGTTTGAACCTAGGGAAATGTGCAAAAAGCTCCAGAAATTGAAATACCATTTCATCAAGCCGTTTTCAAGGGGTATATGGTCCATACACCCTTCCAAACAGGCCGTTTGATAGGGTGTTTGAAGTTTTTCAAACTTCCCTTATTTCAAACTCTATTTTTATACATTTTCCACATATTCTACCATACTCTAAACATTATACAAGCATCATATAACATACTACATGCACTTAACAACTTAAAATATATATAAACTTCACTTTTCAACATCAAACAACTCTCACCACATCATACAACCTATATCAAATCCTTCATCTCCAAATTTTATCAACTCATGCATGAACTCATAATAACTTACATTATTTCAAGCACTTCCAATAACCAACAACTTCAACACATATAACCACTTGCCTACCACAACACATCTATCTCCAAAACAACTTCAAAATCAACATACCCATCACACCACATTCATATATACACATCCCAACCGTCTCATCATCATCAACACTACTACTTCGTCCCCTTCACTTCTTAAACCATATAACATACAAACCTATAATTCATTTACTCACTAAAGCAACCAACAAACTTCATATTTCTATTCTTATAACTTTCTAACTCATCTAAGCTCATTATATACTTGCATAAATAACAATCAAAACAACATAAAAACAAATATACTTATCTTTTGGCAAAACATGCAACATTGATCCTCTTTTCTTGTTGTTGCGCTTCTCCTAACTTTGTTGTTTCCACTTTCTATCTTCTTTCTTACTTCATTTTCTTCTATCATCTTGTTAAAATTGAGATTAAGAATTCATTTGTGGAAAGGAGGAGAGAAGAGAAGAGGAGGAAAAGAAGGAAATGAAGAAAGAAAGCAAGAAAAATAAAAGGAAAAGGGAAAACAAAAGATCAGAAAGGGAAAAAGGAAAAGATAATTATAAAATTTAGGATATTTTGGCATAAAGATATTGGATTTAGAACATTAAGATCAATATCTTTAGTTTTAGGAATAGTTAGAAGATGATTTCAAAATCAATAGGTTAAAAATTAAGAACTTAAAATAAGAACTTAATTTAGGAATTTAATTTAGATAAAATTGATATTTAATTTGAGTTTGGGCTTAAAAACTGATATTTTTATATAAGTAAATGAACTCAAATTTTTATAAGGATTAAGGGATTAGAATTTAGGCTAAAGTTTAAGGGCTTAGGAATCCACTAAACACATACTTAGGGGTTAGGAATTTCAAATCTCAAATTTCAACTTAATTAATTACTCATATAATTATGTCAACTTGTCTAATTACATCCTATAATTCATTTGATTATTTAATCTATCTAAACTCAATTTTTAACTTAGGTGATAGTTTGGGGTATTTCACAACATGATCTCGTCTCTTTAAGAGACAAGGTTTTAAAATTTCGAGATACCTCTCTTTAAGAGGCGAGGTCCATACTTATATTAACTTCACAAATTTTAATATTGTCATGATATAGTGTTCTCTCTCTCTCTCTAGTAGCACTATTAACACTCGTATGCACGCACGGTCTCTAATCACCTTCATCTCATAGTGTTACTCACGCATCACCCCCACAACTGCCACCAAATTGCTTAAACATGTTGGCTTTACAACTCCATGACGGAGGTGGTAACAATAATAATAGTTATAATGATTACCACAATTACTCATATCCTCCGCTTGATGCTAACTTCAATCTATATGATTCATTGACCATGACGAATCAGAATCATCATCATCGTAACACGAACAACATCTTCTCTGGTTCGTTAGTGGTCTCCGACGTGGATTCCATGGTGATTGCTGATGGAGAAGACAACGAGTCTCGTGCAATTTGCTCTAAAATAGCTTCGCATCCTCTTTATCCTAAGTTGCTCAAAGCCTACATTGAATGCCAAAAGGTTGATGTTTGTACTAATATCGTCTCTTGAAGAGACAAAATTAGTATGTTACGTTAACCTCATCTTTTTTGATACCTCGTCTCTTCTTATGACCTCGTCTCCTTAATAGATAAGATCATGTTGCCTAAATCTAAAATTATTTTCATCTCAATGGTATTTTTGTAATAGTTTTTTAAAAATGCAAATACCATCTTCCTTTTCCCAAATTCAGTAGGTGATATGATATTTTTATCTTATTTTAAAGTTTCTGTCAGCAAATTTCAAAGACACCCGAGATATTCATCCAATAAACTTAACAATACCATAAATTCCTCAAATATTCTAGTAGACATACTGATCCATTTTCAAATTCAATGTCACATAGCACGTATTAACATAGCCAAATATTTTAATTTAGTTACCAACAACCACAAGTAATATAGTAAATCACAAAATATCCCATTCACCTTGGCCTTATTTAATCAAAATATTTCATTGGTTGATTTAAAAAGAAATCAAAATTTTCGCCTAAAACATAGAGTCAAGTATTTAAATATAACTTTATAATAGTTATAATCGTAAAATTTAATATTCGATATTTTTATTAATGAGATTTTTTATGATAGATAAAATCTTAATAAGTTTAGTCTTGTTTTAAAGAGTACTACATGATCCTAGTGTAGCTTCTGAAATTGAAAATAATTAGTGTATATGAAAGTTATAGTTTTTAGAAGTTTAGTGGAAGTTTTGGTATAAGGAAGTTACAAAACAGAAATAAATAAAGGAAATGAAGAAAAGAAATGGTATAGGATTGTGAGTCATGGAACCGCAATGCATATATGTATAGTGTGTATATATATATATATAGATGTGCGTGGGTTAGCTTTGTCCAGACAGAATCCAATCATTGAGAAGACGATTTTAACAATAGTAATTCCTTCAAAAAGAATTAACTTGGGCAACAAGCGGAAATATAACGGGGAATTTGGAAACTTTTCGATTCTGTGACATTATAATAAATACTTGTTTAATAATATTTTTAGATAAAAACTTATATACCTACTATATTAAATATGCTGAACACTATGATATACTTGAAATCTTTGGTTTGAGACTTTTATTTTTCAGTTGTAATATCCATTATTGTAAACTATAACTTACCAGTTAATGGTTTAAGTTATTAGTGTTTTGATATTTTATAACATAATTAATAATTAAATCTTTCTTGATTTGACTTTATTTATATTTTATTATTATTAATTTTTAGCGTTTCACAAATTCTGTTGATGGTTAAACAAGAAACTTGAGCCTTTCAAGACAAAACCAGCTCATTGCTTGCACCGGCCGGACCCTTATGCCCAAACCCAACCCATCCTAGCAGACCTAGAGCCTAACAAGGATACCAGTTCACTTGGCTCAAAAAGCAAACTACTAACTACTACAACCAAATAGTCTCAGACCCAGAGGTCACTTGGCATTGGCATGCCACTCCTCACTACTCGGAATCAACACGGCCAAATATCGATTAATGAGCCTACCCCATGTCCACAATAAATGATGCAAACCACCATTCACCCATGACTCCATGGTTCATGTAAGCATCAAGGATCAATCTACTATAAATGTCTCGCTCCACACTACGAAGAGGGCAATGTCATATACACATTATTAGTAATTACGTTTTCATAAACATGCTTACTAACTTAAGTATCAGAGTGGTCATATCTGGTCTAGCCCCGATATACCATTAATAGTGTTCTATTTTGCAGGCCTACACATGCACACACAACACGCATGAGTCTAACTCAACAGCAATCTTCGCCTCTATCGAGTTTGAGCTATGTATGCATTTGATTGGAGGTTTTCTTCTCTTTTATAAATATAGCACCAAAAGAGTCTTTATATAGAATCTTTTTAACATCATGGAGGACACAAAAAAAAAAAAATAACACTTCCTTAATAACACTAACATGCTAGCCTATTGATTTGGTATTGCATTGCCTTCCTCATAAATGTGCTCTTCCTTTCATGTAGATGTACTCCACCTTCACTACTTCAAACAATAACAAATTTTCCATGCAAGTAATGACAATATGGACATATATAATTAAACAAGTATAGAAATTGTTAGTAATGAATACTGTAATTTTTTAGTCAAAGATTGATTTCAATCTTCTTCATCCCCAAAAGGAAGTAGTAGTGAAGCCCCTAATACAAACCCATAATTTTTGCATATAGTGTGTTAGTCATTCCTCTTTCCCAACTGAATCCCATTATCCATTCTCCTTGTTTATCATTAAGTACCTTAATTTGTAGCTCGAACCTCAAACCTTGCAATTGGTGCACCAAAGTTCAATTTTATCAACCTTCTTATAGTGGTTAAAATTTTTAGGTGCTCCAACCCTCCTATATGAATAAAACCTATGTCTTCATGCGTGTTCTCACCTTATTGTGGTGGTTAAAAATTTTGTAAAATGAATATAATATTGTCTTATTTGGTTCATTTTATTTTTATGGGAAATTATAAAATTCAGTGTGTGAACTTTGTAGAAATATTCAATTTAGTATCTAAAGTTTGACATGGTTAATTTAATATGAAATCATGTTTTTCATAGTTATTTTTACTATGATAACTCTCAAATATAGATGGTAGAACTTTAATCACAAAGACACATTTTGGTGTAATGGCTTAGAGTTCTTCGAAACTTTAAAGTTAAGCATGTTCTGTGTAGAGCAATTTCAGGATGGTTGACCCCCTGAGAACTGCTCGCACCAAAAGGACAAAACCACACAGCGTGTGGTCAAAGCGAACATTACCTCGGTGGGCAAAGTTCTAAGGCATTATAGGTGGTATCAGAGCAATTCATCAGCTGAAAGTAGAGGAGTGTGTTTTTATTGCCTGGTGTGGTTTTGGACCTATGTAACGAAACTAACGAGGACATTGGTTCTATAAGTGGATGAGTATGTGATACTCTTCAAATGTAGATGGTGGAACTCTAATCCTTGAGGTGCCTTTTGGTATAATAGCTTTGAGTTCATCGGAACTCTAAAGTTAAGCGTACTTTATGTAGAGCAATCCCAAGACCTGTGTAATTAACTAGGATGAATGCTCCTGGTTTAATTGTTTTTTCTTTTTAATTTTATTTATGGTGATATTCATAATTTTGTTAGAGGATTTTACAATATGTGCCAACTTTTTTAACATAGGTGGCTTAACCTGGTATTGGATAGATGTTTCATACCATCTAATGAAGCTAAAAAAGTTAGCTTGGCATGCATGTAAACTTTAACTAAACATTAAATTAACTAAATCAAATTTTAAGTAGTTAATTATATATTTGGGTAGACTTAAAGTACCAAATACAAGATTAATTTCCACTCAAAAATAATAAACCCTATAACCTTTAAATTTGAATCATCAAGTAAAACTCAAATAAAATTTCAACAATAAATATGTACATAAAGTATCTTCACCCTTAATAAATCCTTTGTTTGCTTGTAAAGAAATGACTAGGATTTAAAATAACGACCCAGTTTTTAAAATAATTACCATGACATATTTATCACCTCGAAAACAATACAAAATCAAAGAATCTTCCTACAATTCTATGACATTCTGCTATTTTGCACCAACTTGCAGCCAAAACTGTCAACAATGGCCACCTAAATGATAATCTGGCTATTTCTCCAAATTTTCTTCTTTGTCTCTCCCTTCGCATAAGAGTCCTGAGATTCTTTAGGTTGAACCCGAATTTTTTCGATTATAATAGAAATATATTTAAACAAAATTTCGTTACAAGAAAATATCTAAACTTTTTGAATCTTTCAGTTGTCGTACCTTTGAATGGATTCCATCCATTTTTTCTGTCCAATTCCTGACATGGCAAGCATAAATGATAAAAAAATTATTTTTCATATTGAAATAGCCATGATTCCCAATTTATATTTTTCACATGTGTATTAATGCTTATTTTTGCATGTTAAAATAACATTTGAAGTCTAGCATATAAGTTGTGTTAGTACGTGGTATATGTGTTGTATTAATGTATTTGAATATTGATATATCTTAGTGTGTGATAAGTGTCCAAAGACCCTTATTGTTGGTGCATTATTAAGCATATTTCATTTGTTGTTTAATTGATTTATTGAAGAAAATGATTGTTATTGAACTAATTTTGTGTTTTATGGACAATTATGGAACAATTGGGCTTTTCAAAGGATTATTAATGAAAGAAGACAAGATTTTGGAGAGTTTTGGAGCCTTTTGTGGAGTTGCTGCCCATATATTAGTATTTTTACACCACTAGTGTACTTTTGGAGGAGAAAAACTAAAGAAAAATTCGAAGTTCCAGGATACACGACCCCACATACACCAGTTGTATACAATGGGTCGTGTACATATGCCAAAAAAGGAAAAACGCGCGAAGTGAATGAGTACACTACCTCGACATACACAAGTCATGTAGGGGTTGTGTACATTCTAATACATATATATATATATATATATATATATATACTCACACCCTATTTTGAAGAAAAAGAATTCATTCACTTGTATATCTCTATTCAAAAATCCTAGAATGCATTTTGGAGAGCTTTTGAAGAAGAAATTCGTGCTACAACTTGTAGATTCACTAACGTCACTTCTACCAAGGGTTTTATCATCATGATCTTTCCTTTTTCTTCCATTGTATTTATTGTTGTTGTTAATCTCTTCATGGAAGAGTAGTTGTGTATGTCCTAGGTTTAGAGAAATGCCCTAGGTTTTGAGAAACCCTAGCCTTCATGTATTGACTTGTTTATTAATGAATGAAGTTTGATTTTGAGTTTGCTTCATGAATTTATATTGTTGTTTGTGATGATTGTAGGCCTAAGTTATTACAAACTTGATTCTTATTAATTTGAAAGAAGATTTCAATTAATGGGTTTGATCTCTCATGGGCAAAGAAGTTGTGTAATCCACCTAGAAATAAGGTTTTTCCTAACTTTCTATCAATTAGGGTTCATAATCTTCATGATTTTCTAATTTGATAATTGTGAAGGAAGAAATTCCCGCTTTTGCAATTAGGGTTAAAGGTTAATTAACTTGAAGAGAGTAGTTAATCTAATTGAGAAACCTGATAGTTCAAGATCAAGTTTCATTCAATTGAATCCACCTTTAAAGATGAAGGGGGCTAGGGTTGATCAAAGCTAAAGGCTATTTTGTGAATTGATTTGTCTTGAGAAATTTATGCATATCTTTCATCTAAGGCTTTTGGATTTGCTTTTAGTTAGAATTAATAGGAAGTTTAGCACATATCTTACATTTGATTCGGCTAGATAATAGTTAACGGGTTATTACTAGTAGCTGCACATAGATCCCTAGGACGATATCTAAGTTAATTTCTATATTAGATGATAGGTGCATTACCTTGTGTGGGTCTAGGATTAATGAGATTATAAATTTAAAGCTTAATGATCCAACACATCAAAGTTTTTGGCATTGTTGCCAAGGATCTGGCAATATTAGGATAGCCTTAGTAGTTATTAGTTATTCTTTTTCTTCTTTTTCTTTTCCTTCTTTCTTTTCTTTTATCTTTCTCTCTTTCTCTCAAGGAATTACACTTGGAATTCTAATCTTTTGTGCCTCTTTTGTAGTGTATGACCAAGAGTTCTTTTTCATATACAAATCCTTTGGATCTTGAAATTGAGAGGACACTTACAAAGATTAGAAAGAATACAATTGCCAACACTTCTGGGCAAGCGGATATTGAGGGAAGAACATTGGATTTGAGACGTGAAGAAGAGTTGGGTTTGGAAGACCTAGAAGAAGAACACGAGCGAGGGTTGAATATGGCAGATCCAAATGTACCAATGACAAACATGGATTATGAAAGACCTTCTCTTTAGGGCACTGGGCCTAACATTGTGAAGCCTCCAATTGGGGCAAACAATTTTGAGATAAAAGGGGACAATGCTTCGGCTTCTATAGCAGTACTGTCAATTTGATGGTCTACCAAATGAAGATCCCCACTCTCACATCAAAACATTTCTGGACATATGTTAGACTTGCAAGATGAATGGCGTGAATGATGATGCCATTAATACTAAATTGTTCCCTTTCTCCTTGAGAGGGAAGGCAAAGATATGGCTGACATCATTGGGACCAGGAGCACTTTCCTACATGGGATGAAACAGTGAAGCAGTTCTTGGATAACTATTTACCACCTTACAAGACTGCTAAGCGCAGGAATGGTATTTCATCTTTTTTGTCAGAATGAGTCTGAAACTCTCTTTAATACTTAGCAACGATGGAAAGAGCTCCTTAGAAAATGTCCTCACTACCAACTTCCACTATGGTTGCAAGTTCAGACATTCTATAATGGTTTGAATCAAATATCTCGCTAGCTTATTGATGCATCTATTGGTGGCACTTTAAATTCAAAAACTCTGAAGAATCTCTCAAGTTGTTTGAAGATATGGCTAGAAACAACATCAATGGGGAAACAACCGTGGGAAGCAAAGAGTTACTAGGGTATATGAGGTAGATTTGCTCACTTCTTTAGTTGCTAAAATAGATGCCCTTAGCGCCAAAGTTATGAGCATCAAGAATCAACGACCACTAAACCACAATTTCACCATGAAGGGACATCTGATAGTGGTTATCATCCATGGTACTTGAATAGGTGGATTATTTGGGGAATCAGAATAAGCAGCAGAATAATCCATTCAGCAACACTTACAACCCAGGATGGAGAAATCATCCTAATTTCTCCTGGAGCAATTAAAGTGCACCGAAGCTAAATTTCCTACCATGTTTTCAAAGGCCAAAGATGCCACCATATCAGCAGATGCCATCATCTTCAAAGTAGAAACCCCAGCCATAAAGAAATCAAAATTTGGAGGAGTTATTGACTCAGTTCATACAAAGTTCAGATGCAAGGCATAGGAATCAAGAAGCTTCGATTCGCAATTTGGAAAAGTAAATTGGCCAGCTAGCCAAGATGCTTTCAAAAAGGCAAACAGGCTCTCTCTCAAGCAACACTGAGAACAATCCTAAGGAGCAAGCTAAAGCTATTAGCTTGAGAAGTGGCAAAGAGTTTCCAAGTAGAAGTGGGGAGGATCCTGCAGTAGTGCCTGAGAAGACATGTGAAGAAAGTCAAGTTGCAGAGAAGGAAGTCTCCACACCAGCTAAGAAACCGCTTCTAATTGTGAAAGAATACACACCAAAGATACCTTATCCTACCCGTTTGAATCAAAGCAAGGATAAAGAGAAATTTGGTCAATTTTTAGATTTGTTCAAGCAACTCCACATCAATATTCCATTTGTGGAAGCCCTTTCACAAATGCCAAATACACCAAGTTCCTCAAAGAGCTCCTATCCAATAAGCGGAAGCTAGAAGATGTATCAACTGTGGAGATAAGAGCAAATTGCTCCTCAATCATTCTGAATAAGCTGCCTCCTAAGCTAAAGGATCCTAGAAGCTTTATCATACCATGCACAATGAGAGAGTTATCTGTAGAGAAGGCCTTAGCTGATTTGGGGGCAAGTATTAACTTAATGCCCTATTCATTCTTTTAGAAATTGGGCTTGGCGGATCCCACACCAACTCATATGAGCCTTCAATTGGTGGACCGTTCCATAAAGATCCCTAGATGAGTCATTGAAGATGTGCTAGTAAAGGTTGGTAATTTTATCTATCTAGTGGACTTTGTAGTGCTTAACATTAATGAAGAGGGAGATGTTCCCTTAATCTTAAGTCGACCTTTCTTAGCAACTGCTAGAGCAGTCATTGATGTGGAAGAGGGAAAGCTTACTCTCAAGGTAGGAGATGAGGAATTTGTGGTTACTATGGCTGCAGCATTGAAGAAATTTATGGGGTCTGATGATTCATGTTATTCTATTTATGTTATTGATTATTCAGTGGCTGAACTTGTTGAGGAAATTCTTTCACGAGACAAGGTAGAATTGAGCTTGATTTCTAACAAGGGGAAGGAAATAATGGATTTGGAGGTTGAGAAAATTGTCACAAAGTTAGATATTGCTGAGGAATTCTTGCCTAAAAATGGGTTTGAGAAACTCAAGCTAGATAATGAAGTGTGGTTGAAACCATCTATTGAAGGGCCGCCTATACTTGAATTGAAGCAGCTTCTTGAGCATCTTGAGTACGCGTTCTTGGAAGAAAATTCCAAGCTTCTTGTGATTATTGCTTCAGCATTATCCATTGAGTGTAAGCAACAACTGTTGAAAGTTCTCAAAGCACATAAATGTGCCATTGCTTAGAAGATGGAAGACATAAAAGGGATCAATCCATCCTTTTGCACTAATAAAATTTTGCTGGAAGAAGGATTTAAGTCAGTAAAGACAACTTAATCCTAATATGAAGGAGGTAGTAAACAAGGAAGTTATAAAGCTTTTAGACACCAAATTGATATACCTGATCTCTGATAGTAATGGATGAATCTAACCCAAGTGGTACCTAAAAAGTGGGGGATGACTGTGGTTCCCAATGAGAAGAATGAACTCATCCTCGTGAGGACAATTACTGGTTGGTGTGTTTATATCGATTACATGAAGTTAAATGAAGCCACTAGGAAGGAACATTTCCCCTTGCCTTTTTGTTGATCAGATGTTAGAAAGACTTGCAGGTCACATGTATTATTGCTATCTAGATGGCATGTCAGGATACTTCCAAATCCCTATTGCTCCAGAGGATTAAGAGAAAACAACATTTACACGTCCTTATGGCACCTATGCTCATAGAAGGATGCCATTTGGACTTTGTAATGCACCCGCCACATTTCAACAGTACATGTTGAGTATTTTTAAGGATTTGGTAGAAGACATAATGGAAGTATTCATTGATGATTTCTCAGTCTTCGAGGACTCTTTTGAACAATGCTTGGCTAATCTAGAGAAAGTCTTGATCCACTGTGAGGAGACTAATTTGGTGCTTAGCTAGGAGAAGTGTCATTTTATGTGCAAAGAAGGAATATTGCTTGGGCACAATGTTTCACAGAAGGGGATTGAAGTGGATAGGGCCAAGGTAGAAGTTATTGCAAAATTGCTACCTCCAACATCAATAAGGGTCGTCCGTAGTTTTCTAGGACACGCAGGTTTCTATAGGTGATTTATAAAGGACTTTTCCCAAATTGCCCAGCCTCTTACTAGGCTTTTGGAGAAAGATGTAGTTTTTGAATTCAATCAAGATTGTTTGAAAGCTTTTATTTGTTGAAGGAGAAATTGACGCAAGCTCCCATCATGATTGCCCCAGATTGGAACCTCCCATTCGAGCTTATGTGTGATACAAGTGACTTTGCAGTGGAGGCAATCCTTGGCTAAAGACATGATAAGCACTTCAAGCCAATCCACTATACTAGTAGGACATTGAACAATGCACAGGAGAATTATACTACTACTAAAAAGAGCTATTAGCGGTGATCTTCACCTTTGATAAGTTTCAACCCTATCTTGTATTATCGAAAGTTGTTGTCTACACCGATCATTCAGTGTCAAAGTTTTTATTACCCAAGACTGATACAAAGCCCACACTGATTAGATGGATACTGCTTTTATAGGAGTTCGACCTGGAAATCCATGATAAGAGGGGAGCAGAGAACTTAGCAGCTGATTATTTATCAAGGCTAGAAGATCCACACAGGGGTGAGTTGAAGGAGGAGGACATAAATGACGAATTTCCTGAAAAAAGATTGTATACAGTATGTCAAATTCTGAGCTCGGCAATCATAGAGTTACCTTGGTTTGCCGATATAGCAAACTATCTTATTTCACGAGTTTCCCCTAGTGATTTGGATTATCATGCAAGAAAAAAGTTTTTCTCGTACATCAAACACTATTATTAGGAAGACTCATTCCTCTATCGGGTCTGTGCAGATCAGATGATTCGTTGGTGTGTCTCTAATGCTGAGGGATGGAAGATTTTAGAGGATTGTCATTCAGGCCCTGTTGGTGGTCATTATAGTGCCAACTGTACTGCACATAAAGTCTTGGAGGCCAATTTTTATTAGCCATCCATATTTAAGGATACTCACCATTTTATCTCTCTTTGTGATCAGTGCCAGAGAGTTGGAAATACATCAAGAAGGGATGAAATGCCTCAAAACTACATCCTAGGATGTGAGGTGTTTGATTTGTGGGGCATAGATTTCGTTGGTCCACTTCTACCATCTTATGGGAACAAATACATACTTATGGCTATAGACTATGTATCAAAATGGGTAGAAGCTCAGGCATTACCCACCAATGATGCAAGAGCAGTGTGTAAGTTCTTGAAGCAGCTATTTGCACAATTTGGAACCCCTAGAGCTATCATTAGTGATAGGAGGACACATTACTGTAATGATCAGCTAGACAAAGTTTTGACAAAGGATGGGGTAAAGCATCAGATTGCAACCCCTTACTACCTTCAGACCAGTAGGCAAGTGGAAGTGTTGGTCCCAAAAAGATAACAAAGAGGGGGGTGAATTGGTTACAAAAAATTTACTTTTAAAATTTCAAACAAAATTCACACCACTTGATTATTCAACTAAATTGGCTTTGAAGCTTTCTTAAGTCAAACACTTTCTGATCAACTTTCTGATTAAGACAATATAAACAGGTTACTCTTTGATAAACCTTCTGAGCATATATCACAGATATAAGCACAAAATAAAATTGCACAAATTAAAAAGATATAAGGGAGTAGAGAGTGCAAAGTCGAATTATAGAGGTACCACCTTAAGCGTCAATCCTCTTCCAGCTCCAAGCCAGGGTCCCGGTATTCTACACCAGTTGTGTTCCACTATCGAATCAATTCAACAAAGTTACAAGAAGTTCTTGCCAATTTTCTTTGGCTACAATTCACTCAACTTGATTCTCCTGAGCAATCAATCTACTGAGCCTACTTGTAACTCTCAAACTCACACTAATTGTGTGAAATCAAATCAGAGGAATAAAAAATAGATTTCCTCAAATATTTCGTTCAAGAAAGAACATCAAAAAATATGACAGTATTTGCACGATAAGAATGCTTTGATCACTGTTTGCTTCTTTTGTTTTTCTCGCAAAAATGTTGTTATTCTTTATCTTGTTTTTCTCTTTTTAATCTTATTTACTCTAACGGCTAGAAGAGAAAATGAATAACTTCGTTTCAGATCTTGCGCATGAAATCAGCTTATGTTTATCTAAATCTGTCAAACATATCAGCTTGTGTTTATCTTGTAATCCGTTCAATTTGAATTTTGATTTCTTGAATTAACCTTGAAATTTTTGTTTCAAAGGATAATCCCAACTATCTAACAACTTGTATGTTTTATCTTGATCTTGAATTTCGAATTTGAAAACATCCGTTGTTGACCAAATCCTCCGTCTGATACTGTTTATGCTACATTCAAATTCTCCATGATTTTTGAACTTCAAAATTCCTTGGACAACCTCCTTAAAAATCTGAAACATGTTTTGTAATTACTTCATATTATGTATACTAACTTTCTTCTCAAATGTAATTCATTGTAAATTAAATTTCCAAGATTGAATCGTCCTTCTTCAAAAGTACAGTTTATGAGCTTCCAAAAATTTGATCATTAATTCAAAATTAAATCCCTGTGGATATTGAACCAACTTTGTGAAACACATTGAGTATATTACCCAAATTATTCTCAATATTGGAGCTAGGTCTTCAAAACTTTGAATATTTCAATTTAATTCAGATTTAAGAGCTGTCGATCATTCTTTAGCAGCTTTTTACAAATAAGACATATAAACTCTCTGAAGTTCCTTCTGACGGTTTAAAATAATACTTGTATTCCATTGAAAAACCTTCTAATTAACCTTTTGATATGTAGATTTGTTCTTTAAAAAATATTTCCATCCTTCTTATATACATACTGATATGAAATGCTGCAAACTTAACAAATATATAAGTAATTACATAATCCTTTTTGTTATCATCAAAATCACCATTTGAGAGAAACCAACAGGAAGTGACTAACAGAGAGATTAAATGAATTATTGAGAAGACAATGAGCCATCATAGAAAAGACTAGGCCGAGAAACTTGATGATGCCCTTTGGGTACTTAGAACTGCATATAAGACACCAATAGGGACCGTTCCCTATAGATTGGTGTATTGAAAGGCATGCCACCTTCCAGTTAAAGTTGATCATAGAACTTATTGGGCTATCAAGCAGGTAAACTTTGATTTGGGTACATCTGGACTAAGAAGAAAGCTCCAACTTAATGAGTTGGATGAGTAGAGGCTACTAGCCTATGAAAACATGAGACTCTATAAGGAGAAGACCAAGAAGTTTCATGATGCACATATACGTCACCCAAAGAAGTTTCAAGTAGGAGACCAAGTTCTCTTATTCAATGCCAGATTAAAGCTTTTCTCGGGCAAGTTGAAGTCCAAGTGGTCGGGCCCTTATTTAGTCAAGCAAATCTTTCTACATGGGGCCATGGAGCTTGAACATCCGCAACATGGAACTTTTAAAGTGAATGGCCAAAGAGTGAAGCTTTACATGGGAAATAGTCCAGAACTTGAAGGCCAAGAGGAGTTTAGACTCCAACCACCAAACAACTAGCTTTGGTGAACCCATTTGCAAATAGGATAGGAGTTTTTCTTTTCTTTTCTTTTCCCTTTTTCTTTTATAGCTTTCTGTTCTTGTTTGAAAAAAAAAAAAATTCTGCATAATTCTATAGGTTTTGAAGCAATATCAAGTGAGAAATGATGTTTTCAAGCTAAGTGTGGGGAAGAAAAGCTCCAAGAAAGGTTTGAAAGATAAAAAACGTTTTTTTTAGTGTTCTAGGTAAGTTAACTTTGTCATGCACTATCATGAAAATAATTTTTTACAGGAATTTTTAGAGCTTAAAATTTTTTCCTAGTGTGCACTACCGCTGCACGATTCATGTACATGTTGTGAATGTAGTATACAATTTTTCCAACAATCTGTGGAGTCAAGAGTTGTTATACACGACTCGTGTATGTGTCATGAATGTGGTGCCAATTTTTCAAGATTCTATGAAGTCATTAGTCATCCTACACGACTCGTGTAGGGGTAGTGTATGTGTTTCATCAATTCTGTGGTGTTACTAGTCATCCTACACGACTTGTGTAGGGTTAGTATGTGTTGCATCGATTATGTGGAGTCACTAGTCATCCTACACGACTCGTATAGGAGTAGTGTATGTGTTACTTTGAATCTGTGGAGTCATGAGTCAAAGTACACAACCCGTGTACTCATTAAAATGCCACCACATAAATGCGGACAAACACGCACACACACATACATTTCGCTTCATTTCTCGCATTCTTCTCCTTCCTCACGAAATGAAACCCTCTCTCACGACACTAATCCATCCATCATGACATAAAAGACTCCTCCACGCATCTTCTCTACTCCTCCATTCCCCTTTAATTGTTTTCTCCTTCTCCAAAACAGGTATGTGTGCTCTTTCTCTTCTTTTTTCCATTCCTATCTTGCTTTTCAAGCTGGAACGTCATGGGTACGGTTCATATTTGTGTTGAAGTGGGTTATGATGGATGTTATGGCTGATTTTTTGTTGTTTATCACATAGTAATATGCTTGGTGTAGCGATTTGACTTAGATTTCTTTAGATCCCACATGCATTCAATGGATTACAACCGATCTAGGGTTCTTGCATGAATTTCAAGTGTTATAAAAATTGGGGCTTTTGTGATTTTCATGCAATTAGATGATCCTTAAGCATGTTACACTACTTTTCTTGTTGGATTTTATGCTCAAGCACGTGAATTGCAATCTTAGGATTGGTTTGTGCGAAAATTTAGGGATTTTGAGAAATTGGAAGAATTAGTGATGATTTGGGCAAAATTATATTTTAAATAGCATTTAAGATGTTCAAAATAAGTTTTTATACGTGTTAATCAAAATTTTTCAAAGTTCGGGTTATACACTGCACCTACACTAGTCATGTACACTTAATAGTGTATATACAAATTCTTCAAAACATGTACATACCTAACTCAATTGTGCTCCAATGCTTGTATACTTGTCTCTTATGATTGTTGGATCTTGTTGTGGTTCATTTTATCAGTTTAAGTCTTGCGTACCTATTGTACTCAATCATAATATGATCTACTCATGTAGGTATGACAAGACCAAAGCAATTGGTCAGAAAGCCAAGATCAGGTCGGCGTGCATCACAAGCTCAACATTCCTCATCTTCACAAACCCCAAACAAGAAGCAAAAAGTAGCGCAATCATAGCCATATGGAAGGCCGACCCCATTACGTTCTGAGACTACTTGGGCCAAGACTACAATGCAACGGTTGGCCCATAAATCTTTTGGAGCCTATGGATACTTAGACTGGGATATGCTTGTGAACTATGGAAAGAAATAGGAGATTAAGGAGATGCTATTAGTTGGATCATGAGAAAAAATTATTTGCCATCCACACTCCTGCCTACAAGAGCATTACACTGGAGGTGCTCGCCAATTTGAAGCATGAAGAGAAGCATGGAAAATCAATAGTTGATGACACTCTCACCTTCCAAGCTTTTAAAGAGGTATACACAATTACTTTAGCTGATTTCTACCATTATGTGGGATTATATACCAAGCAAGACACCAAATCAGCTGAATTTAAAGCACTTCCAGTTGGGCTACCCCGACATGTAGATCCCCAAGAGTATTGGCAACTATTATGCCAAAGTACCCTCAAGTATGAGCTTTCTAGGTCAAAGGCTTCTCCTATCTTGGATGATAACTTGAAGAATATTCGCCACATCCTATCTCACACCATTGGAGTGCGCAAAAGTAGCAATGGTGTAATGAATAATTTTGAGCTAAAGCATTTGTATAGCATTGCAAATGGGCTCTGGATTAATGTGGGTATAGAATTGGCTCAATTCGTCATTCGGCAAGCTATTGATACCCTCACTAAGGGGATCTTCCGTGGTGGCTATATTTTCTAATTGTTAAAGGGAATGAAAGTGTAGAAGGAGCTTTCCAATCATGTAGTCAAAGTGGATGTTAAACCAATGTTAGATGGCCCTTTTAAACAGACTTCACAGGGTCAGGGAGAATCCAATCCTTCCAGACAGTACTCCACGCCTCTTAAACCTCCTTTGAGCTCTCCAGCTACAGGATCGTCTACCCTCATGTATCAATTCTTAATAATGAATGGAAACTGTTCAGGAAAGAGTTCTAGGAGGAGAAAAGAAAAAACAAGAAGGAGAGGAAGAAAAATAAGAAGTTTAGATCAGCAGTTTGGAGTTTTCTCCAAACAATTGCTGGCTGCCTTTCAAAACTCCTAGAGAACCTCCCAACTTATGAGTCCTCAGCTGATAGGACCACTTCTGAGGAGAGTGAGCAACCTCCTATGGTTGATCGGAAAGGAAAAGCCCCAATAGTTAAATCATCTATCTCGGATAAGGAGGCGGTTGCATCTTGAGATGAATTGGAAGAAGATGGAGAGACTGAAGCCTCATTTGATAATGGAGATGATCAGGGGGAAGCTGATGATGATGACAACAAAGAAGGAGATGATGATGAAGGGTAGGTTGATGATGATGACAGCAAGGATGGAGATGATGATGACATCAAAGATGGAGATGATGATGATTATGAGGAGTCAGAGGAGGATGATGGGGATAAGTGATTTATCTTCACTTGATGTTACTTGATCTGGGATCTTTTTTGTTGTTTATCTTTTTGTTTCTTTTTAAGACTTTGTTGCTGGTTTGTATTCTATTTTTGGAGCCCCCTTGTGGGAAGACTCTTGTTGTTTCCAATGCTTTTGATGGATGTAAGGGATAGGTTAACCTTGTCTTTTCTTTTTAGCTTCTTTATTTCTTTTAGCTCTTGATGGTTCGCAAGTGTTTGACACTCCTGGCGTAACAACAATTGTCCCCGAATCCGATGTTACATTGGGGAAGTTCTAATTTCCTTTTCTTCTACTCCTATTCCTTTATCTCTTTTCCCTTGTTATGATTGCATTGGTAAACATTGAGGACAATGTCTTGATTAAGTATGGGGAAGGGGTAGCTTTGAAAGGGATATCTGGGTCTTGAATGATACAAGTCTTTATGTATTTGATTGAGCAGATCATTTTGTGTTGAATTTGAACTTGTTCAAATGTCCCCCACTTAAAGATATTATCTCTTTAAATTAGCATTCAAATTAAGAAAAAACGACTTACATAGTTCCTTACTCATTTATCTTGTGGTTAGTATACTTAGGCGAAATTATAAGATGAAATCTAGGTGAGATAATCTTACTTTTTATTTAATAATGGAATCTAGAGTCTAGAAGTGGACCAGAGTCCTTGGTTGAAAGTTAAATGGTTGTACTTCTCAGCCTTTTAATTAGTACATTAGCTTTTCAAAAACTTTGAGAGCCCTTCTAACCTTTTGAGAAAGGGACAAATAAAATTTTTCTCTTAGTGATCCTTTTGCAATAATCTCTTTGAAAATACTCAACCAATTGATGTATTATACAAATCTGAAAAGTTAGTCAGTATGGGTAGGCTTTGGTCCCTCAAAAGAGCGAAGTCTAACCCTGTTACTGACTAAACAACCATCTTACACAATTGATAAAAAAAAAGAGAGAATAAAACAGATTTGAGTAAAAAAGAAGCGGGCAAAAATCCGTCCAGAGAAAATTGAAAAGATGGAGGCTAAAACCTCCCCTTTTGAAGATTATTAAAATTATTTCAAAAGATTTCAAGCAAAAAGAAAAATCTAGGGGATTAATATATGTCATGTACTTTCTTTCTAGGTTATTGTGCTTAAGGAAGTAGTTGAAGAGCTTATATACTTGTTAATTGGTGGCAAAGTGTAACTAAGTCCCTCTTGCCAATGCTTGAATTTGTGTTTACTTTGTGACTCAAGATTTTGCTATTAAATGGTGAGGGTAAAGTTTAAATTACCTGGATTAGCCTTACAATTTTGATTCTAGTATGCTAATTACATTTATATGATGGGTTGGAGTGGTAGGTACAAAATGAGTCGCTATGATCTAAAAGAATTAATGAATGCTATGTGAATCTCGTTTTTGTGGAAAAATTTTTGAGTATATTTGATGATAGATCTTAATTGTCCTTAGTTGTTTGCTTGAGGACAAACAAATGTTTAAATATGGGGAAGTTTGATAAGTATCCTAAGACCCTTATTGTTGGTGCATTATTGTGCATATTTCATATGTTGTTTAATTGATTTATTGAAGAAAAGGATTGTTATTGAACTAATTTTGTGTTTTAGGGACAATTATGAAACAATTGGGCTTTTCAAAAGATTATTAATGAAAGAAGCGAAGATTTTAGAGAGCTTTAGAGCCTTTTGTGGAGTTGCTGCCCGTACACTAGTATTTTATACCACTAGTATACTTTTTGAGGAGAAAAATTCGAAGTTCCAAGGTACATAACCCCACATACACCAGTTGTGTACAATAGGTCATGTACATATGCCAAAAAAGGAAAAACGCATGAAGTTAATGAATACACTACCCCGACATACACAGGTCATGTAGGGGTCGTATACATACTAATATATATATACCCACGCCCTGTTTTGAAGAAAAAGGACTACAGGTCATGTAGGGGTCGTATACATACTAATATATATATACCCATGCCCTGTTTTGAAGAAAAAGGACTCATTCACTTGTATTTCCATCCAAAAACCTTAGAATGCATTTTAGAGAGCTTTTTGAAGAAGAAATTCATGCTATAACTTGGAGATTCACAAACATCACTTCTACCAAGGGTTTTATCATCATTATCTTTCCTTTTTCTTCCATTATACTTATTATTATTGTTGATCTCTTCATGGAAGAGTACTTGTGTATACCTTAGGTTTTGAGAAACCCTAGCCTTCATGCATTGACTTGTTTATTAATTGAATGAAGTTTGATTTTGAGTTTGCTTCATGATTTATATTATTGTTTGTGATAATTGTCGGCCTAATTTATTACAAACTTGATCCTTATTAATTTGAAAGAAGATTTCAATTAATGGGTTTGATCTCTCAAGAGTAAAGAAGTTGTGTAATCCACCTAGAAATAAGGTTTTTCCCAACTTTCTATCAATTAGGGTTCATAATCTTCATGCTTTTCTAATTTGATAATTGTGAAGGTAGAAATTCCCACTTTTGTAATTAGGGTTAGGGGTTAATTAACTTGAAGAGAGTAATTAATCTAATTGAGAAACCCGATAGCTTAAGATCAAGTTTCGTTCAATTGAATCCACCTTTAAAGATGAAGGGGGCTAGGGTTGATCAAAGCTAAAGGCATTGTTTGTGAAACGATTTATCTTGAGAAATTTGTGCATATCATTCATCTAAGGCTTTTGAATTTACTTTTAGTTAGAATTAGTAGGACGTCTAGCATATATCTTACATTTGATTCGACTAGATAATAGTTAACGGGTTATTACTGGTAGCTGCACATAGATCCCTAGGATGATATTTGAGTTAATTTCTATATTACACGATAGGTACACTACTTTGTGTAGGTCTAGGATTAATGTGATTATAAATTTAAAACTTAATGATCCAACACATTAGCGTGATTAAATAGTATCTATGAATTTATAAGAGCAATAAAGTGTATGAAAATTTATTTAAAACAAGTCAAATGTGCTTAATACATTCTCATAACATAGTAGAAATTTTAGACACAAAACAAGCCCGAACACATTGATTTTTAACCCAAAAATAAGCCTAAGCCCATGCCAAAGAAAGCCAATAACCAAAGAGCCCCAAAAGTCAATGAAATGGTTAAATATCAAGTCTAACTTTTGCAAAATTCTTGTAAAAAATTAGACTATCCAACATAACCCTCTAAAAAAGCCAAAAACACCATTTTCATCTTCCATACCTCACCTTGATTAAGTCCAAGTATCACCTCCTTTTTTTCTCAAGTAAAACCATCATTATCTTATGGCAAGACCATAAAACCAAGCTCAAGTTTCTTAAGGTATGTATTTGTTATGTTAAGTGTATATTTATTAGTTTAAAGTTTTGCTAGAATATAAGTTTTTATGCTAAAATGAGTTTTGTTATTCCTCTTTGTTTCTACTGTTGTTTACATGTGTATATGATATACTGATACTAGATTTAGGTTGGGTTTGTGATAAAAATGAATGATAGATATTTGTGGTTTGTGCATAGATGTGGAGGATGGGGTTAGATAAAGTGAGTTTGATGAAGTGGGTTGATGATGTAGGATGAGAAAAATATGTTTGGAAAGGTTGTGAATATGATTTTGATCTTGTATGTTGTTGGTGGGATGATTTAGTTGATGTATGTGATGAACAAGTAGTTGAAATAAGGTAAAAAGACAAGGAAAAGATGAAGCTAGGACCCCCTATTCATCACGGGCGTAATGTAGCCTGTAATCTTCTTAGATCATGAATTTTTGAGTGTTAGAGCCTAGATTACGGCTGCAACAGAGGGGTTGATCTCCTCGGGTCAAAATTTTCTAGCGTGACACTGTTCTGTAATTTAATCATAACTTTTTCATCCAAACTCAGATTAAGGTGATTCAAATTGCGTTGGAAAGCTTAAAAAGAGATTTAAACTTTCATTTTTTAATTCTTTGCAAATTCTAAAAGTATTAATGCTCAAATTTTATTTCTTTCCAGCTGCTATAGATTTAAATAAAGTTGAAACTTATGATTTATTTGTTAAGTGTTTTTAGTTAAGCATAAAATGGATTTTTTAAAGCTAAAATGAAGATAAATAATAGTTAATATGTTATGTAAGTTAATTGATATAATTAAGCATGATTTAAATGGATTTGTAAATTTAATAAATATTTGGATTAAATATGGAAGTTAGACTTAAGATGAACTTATTGTATGTCTTAAGTTACATATGTGTGAGAATACATGTTATGTTTAGTGTGAAAGTTGTTTAGAACTGAACTTTGTGCAATTGTGAGTTCTTGTTTTGAATTAGTGTTAAAGTTTTATGAATTCAACCTCTTTTATCAGATTCCCTGACACCTTTAGGACTAGTTGCACCTTCTTTGTTAGAGAATATCTCACATACGTAGTAACATATTTGTTTTCTTACCTAGGTTAGGCATAACTAAATTACTTTAATTTAAGAAAACTTAATCTTGTTTGTATTGATTGTCTATTACGTTGTTGAATCTAGTTCAAGGAGTGGCACGATGCTCAAATTGGAGTCATGGTAGTTTAGACGCTTAGGCCACCCCTGTCTTTATGATAAGACTTTCATAAGCGGTACGGCGAGTATTTGATAGGGTTACTGGTATCGGTATAATATTTGCTTATTTTTAAGGAGAAGTAATATGATTTAATTCAGTGTTTATGGAAACACTTGAATTATGTGATATTATGGATTAAGTTAAATAAAGTTGTGAAACGGCTGAAAACCCTAGAGGAAGCTACTTTTTCGTTTATGGATATATCATCTAAGAGATATAAGTCCTCGAACAACTTCTATCAACCCCTAAGTGTCGAGATCGTTATTCAGGACCTCCAGATATCCTTATTGTTTAGAGTTTGAATACTCCAGTGATGTTTGGCTAAATTTAAAAATTTTCTAATAACTTATTGGATGTTGTATTAGCATATAGTATAAGTTTGTATGCCACTCACTTTTGTTTTTCGTTACTTGCATACTGGGTCTTTGGCTCATATTTTATCTATTTCAGGTATTGATGACCATGATGAGTTCCACACCAGTATATGATATGGTACTGACTTTGAGGATTTTTTTAGATGATTGGGAGGATTAGAGATGACCATGACTTGATGGATCTTTTATAGTAGTATAGTTTTGAAAGACCTATGTAATAGATATTATAGCTTTTGTTTATCTTTTGTAAATGGCTTGTTAATAAGCCTATATTTGCAATATCTTAGTATGTGCATATATATGTGTGTGTATGTGCGTGTGTGTGTGTGTGTGTGTGTGTGTGTGTGAATATTGTTCTATGTCTTAAAAGTAATGAAATATGAATGTTTTAAGTAAATATGAAATTTTCTTTTTTATAAAGCTTAAGTTATGTTTATGAAGAAGTTTTATTAGCTAATAGTTTTCAAATTTGTTCTTATAAGGGATTTAGATAAATAAGTATCCAAACCAATCCTGGTAATCAATCTTACATATAATACTGCAGATTATATGTGGTTAGGGATCTAAATTCACCTATTATAAATATAGGGGTGAGTTCGGATCCTTACATATATAGATTGGCTTTTTTTAATTATTATTATTATTTACTTTTTTCTCTCTCCCCCCCTTCATCCTCCTTCTTCTTCATCTTCACACTACTATCAACTCAAAAACAAAAAAATTAAAATCTTAGGCTATTAAACAAAATCCAAATAAAAACAAAACCCTTAAAACAAATTATAGTTTTTTTTTTTTTTTATGATTTGGATGTTTTTATTACTATTGTAAAATCTCCAAAAAAACTCATCTTTCATAATTTTTTTCTTCAACACCTATGAAGAACTCCTCTAACCTAAGCACATCATCTTTATCAAAGCATCCAAGTCATCTCCTTCACCATACAACGAGTAGAATTTTTTTTATTGTGATTTTAGGGATGGCAGAGGTGATGAATTCAAATCTAGCGATGGTTATGGTAGGTATGTTGCTTCGATGCAAGGTTGATGACTCGAAGTTTGATGATGACAAGCAACGGTGGTGGTGCTAGTTGGAGATTGCTAAGGTCAAAGATGGGTTAAGAATGTAAACTCTCACGGCGATATGGTGATTTGTGGGGACATATAGACGGAGAAAGCTGGTGGCTTTAGAGGTTTTGAGAAAGCATAGAAGCTTTTTTGGATAGTGGGATAGACAAAGATGCGGTGGTTGTTGGATGATCATGATTATTATTTTAGTGTATTAGGAAAAGGAAAATGAATAATCAAGTGAAAGGACTTGGCATTCACATCATCCTCATCAACTTAATAAAAAAACACAAAACCCATTGATCATTTGAGGTTACAAATCCTCTTGTTGTTCGCACTTCCACTTTATTATTTGTGTTGTTAGGAAATCATCGATGAAACCGGAAAGGAGAATAAGATTGTCATTCGTTTTTTGTCCCAAGCATGTTGAAATTAAAAGGTAGTCATGACGATAACAAACAAGAGAAGTGTAAGAGATCAAAGAACGATGATTGATGACTAAATAGTGTTGTTGAATTTCTATGATTTTTTATTTTTTAATTTAAAGAAGAACATGAAAAAATGGAAGAAGAGGAAGGAAGAAGAAGAAGAAGAAGCTAGAAGAAGAAGTTGAAGAAGAGAGAGAGAGAGGAGAGTGAAAGAGAAAGTTGAAAAATATTTTAAAAATAATAAAAAGCCACGTAGGATAAAAAACAATATTTTATTTGGATCCGCTTACCACATCAATAATTGGATGGAAAAATGGACGGAATCTATCTAGAGGTACAGCGAGTGAAAGATTAAAAAAGTTTGAGTATTTTCTTGTAACGAAATTTCATTTAGGTATATTTTTGTTACAATAAAAAGGGTTCGGGTACCGTAAGTGAAATTAATGTAATTTTTTATTCTACAAAAAGAAGAAAAAAAACTGGCTACGAAAGTTTGCATAAAATTGCAAGGGTTAAGGAAGTGATATAATGACTCCAATTCCCAAAGGGCGTCGGCAATATACATAGAACTTGAAAGTTAAATTTAAGCAGAAATTATGTAAAGGAAAACATGGGAATAGCGGAGGAGTAGTATATGATTCAGCATAAAATTTGTTATTTGATGGAAGGATGTGAACATGGGAGGTGGGAAGATGGCGCTCAATTTCAAATGAAAATGTTTAACGTGTAAATTTACTATAAGAACCTTTAAATACTCGTATACCCAAAATGAACATGATGTTACCATACAATCCAAGCTTTTAATTGGAGAATTTATCCTAACGGCCTCCCTATTGCTCAAATCATGAAACGAATAGCGGTAGCTAATGGAGTAAAGTGTCTAAGGTATAATCGTGAGGATCTAACTGCTTTTAGACTAAAATCTTATTTCCTTGTTACAGAGCAATTGCCAATGCTCGAAATCTAAGAATGATAAGACATTTACATTGTATTTGGTATATGAGAATTAAAAGAGAATAACTGTGGAGGAGAGAAAATGAGAAGGATTAAATTCAATTCTTGTTTGTTCTAAAAGTGAAATACAAGGCAAGGAAAAATGGATGTAATATTATTATTGGGCCCCAATATTTTTTTGTCCCTTCAAAATGGAGAGAATTAAAAGAGAAAAAGAGAAAAACCTTTTGAAATTACTCTTACACACTTTTGTCGCTTGCTTGAATCCGATATATATTGGATTAAGATATTTTGGACTTGGACTGTTATCACAAGAATAAGGCTATAAAATAAGAATTTGATTAGTGGTGCATCAAACATGGCCAATATAGTAATTCTAATGCTTAAGTCAGTAGACATATAGGAAGCCTTGAATTGAATACATAATACAAGTTAAGTGCGACATTACTGTTCCCATGGAGAATAGGTGAGTATTTTATAGGTGATTGATCAGCGGTTGTAGACATCATGGAGTCATGGAAGAGTGGGCGAGTAGATGATTGGTCGTTTTCATGAAAGTCATGGATAGACCTACTACTCCCCTACTATGTGCCGTTCCAGCCAAATGAACGGTAGGCGAAGTGGCATACAAGTGAGGACGATCGACTAACTATAGCGGTTGAATGTCGAGTAAGGAGTCATGGGCATCTAGATATGGCCTTATGTTTGCAATTCACAGTCAAAGCTTGAGTCTAGTGGAGCGACCCCAATTCACTTGTGGGTTGGGCATGGCTCGAGGAGCTCTCGTCCAATGTAGACTATAAAGACCTTCTTTTTTAAAATTGCATATTATGTTCTAAGGGTATATAAGTAATTTACTATTTTAACTTATTTTGTCCTTTATAGAAAAATTACATGAGAAGATATTAACGTTTGGGTTAAGTTCATTTAAAGTATCAATTTATAAATTAGAAAAAGGCATTAACGTTTGAATAAGTGAGTCATATAAGTATAGTGAACTAACGCTCACTTACTCCATTTGTCTTTTCCATCAAATGCTAGGTGGGATAAATTAGCTTACTTTTTATTTCTTCCTTTAAACAACTAGAACCATTGTTTAAGGTGGTGCGGTTAGTTTGGTGTTGATATCGAAAGTTGTGTGACTCGGTGAGTTTGATAGATGCGCTGTTAGAGATGGAGCACTGATTGGTGATGGTTGAGTGTGGTGAGCCATTGTTTACTTGTGATGGTTAGTCTCTTGGTGTCGCGGTGGAGATTAAGGTTCAATGGTGAATGGTTGATAACTCGGTAAGTTAGATGGAGCTAAGATTGTCATGGTCACTCGATTGAAGGTGGATGATGATAAGTTTTTGCGAGCTGACTCACTGAGTTGGAGACGAGTTATAAGATGAAATACATGACTGGAACGTGCAGCTCGGTGAAGAAGAGATGCTAGAGAGATGGACTTAGAGAGAGTCCAATTAGGGAAGGAGATCCCTTCTTGTGTTGATCCAAAGATTCATGTATATATATCTTTCTACCAAATAGTTATACCTAGAACTTGTGTTGGATTCATTTATATGATATATTAAAAATTTTTCTTTTTGTTTATGCCATGCTTGTGTTGGATTCATTGATATATTTGAATCAAATTTAGCCAAAATTCAGAATTTTTCTTTTGAAGAGGACGATGGTTAGAACTTGGAGAGAAAAAAGATGGTGTTGAGGAGTTTTGATGAGAGGAGGTTGATGTATTGCACATGATATTTGACGGAGAAAATAAATGAAAATAGACAGAGACTCACTTAATCAAATGTTTATTCTTTTTTTTATTGTCTATAAATGTTGATATATTATATGAACTTAATCCAAAATATTCATGCCTTCACATAATTCTTTTTTTATAATAATTATTGTTCCATCCTTTTTTTTTTTCCTTCCATTATCCAAACACAATAAAATATTCAATTATCCAATAATTTTCATTTTCTTTCCTTAAATTTTCACCCTAAATTATATGCTATAATAAGTGTTAGAAGAACAATAGGGAATCGTTTTCATACAATAAATGTAGCTGTACTTGAATACTGGGTTTTTAAAGGATGTTTAGATTCGTGGGTTTTAAAGAAACTTTGAAGAAGTCGAGATGTTAATTCCTCATGTGAAGTGTTAACTTTGTTTACAAAGATTTGTGGAACTTCGGCGACTCCTCGAAGGTGAGCTCCTGCTAACAATGGAAAAGTCACGAATATATCTATTATCGATATCCCTTGACTTTTAAAGCCATTTTTGTGCACGTTTGCTTAGTAATTTATGCGGTATAGAGTGAAAGACCTATCTTTGGCATCTTCAGTACTTAATGTATATATAGATCTACATATTTTAATTTTATCAAAAAATCTCAATTTTTTTTTCCAAATTGGAAACACCAATTATTCTAGATAACCATATATTTCATATATTTTCATTATTTTTTATGCATTTTGCTTAATGATTTTTCGATTTTTCTTCTTCTTTTATTATTGGTTTTTTAAATAATGTTTTTCTTTACCATCATATTGGAAAGAGGGGAAATTCGATAAAATTTCAACTGAAAAATGGAGGCCCACAAACTGAAACTGTCCTGGGCATGATAAACCAACAAAATAATAATAAGCAAAGATTCAACAGTCAAAAAGGAGCCACCAGGACCCAGAGTGCCCCATGACTCGCTGTCCATTAACTTAAAGCACATGACTGCATGACATTACATTACATTGCATAAAATATCATAAAACAATGTATACTTAAAAAACGCTCTCTCTCCTTTGGAGAGGGCTACATCAACTACAGAAAAATAAACCAAACAAAATACACGCTACAATATTAAATGAAAAAAAAAAAAAGGACAACATAAGGCATAGGATGCTTCTGCTTTCCTTAAAAAACAACCGACAAGCAGCTACGCTCTGTAATTATGGAGAGTTCTTTCTCCATAAAGAAGGGACTGTGTCACTAGTAAGAAAGTACTAAAAACTGTAATGAAACAAGTAGGCGTAAATATATATATATATATTATCAGAAGAAATTGAGGCGAGAAGTGTAAGTTGCTTTGGGAGACCAATTTCTGGGAATAACATCTCTTGCCGACAGTGTTCTTCCTGTTGATAATGTTGTCAACTTCACCGAGAATGGCCCTTGTAAAGGTCCTCTAATAATGCACCAATTTGCTCCCCACAAATGCTTCATTTCCAGCCATGCGCTGGAGCTTGCCTGCCATTTTTCGTAGATTTATAACCATTATCAGTTCATCATTTTCTCATTAGGACAATTCTAATCATGCTTTTGCTGTTACCCAATTTCAGTTGTGTCACGTCTCGTCTCACAACATTTTCCAAGTTTCTTTACCAATATTGCATTAATTTTATATTGAAACACTAAATCGACTAATTTAATTCTAAGTTGCATAACAAAACATTAAAAACATACGGTGTAGAGTGGTCACTTTATATTGTTTGATTTTCATCTATATCTTATATTTGTCTGATCGAAATCTATATCTTATTTAGTATCTGATATGTTTGATCTGTTTATAAATAAAAATATATATTTTTTATTGGTAAGAATAAATGTCAAAACAATAAAAAAAAAAAAAGATAATAAACTAAATAGATCCTTAAATGAGATATAATGGCCATATCATATTTACTGAATAAATGGCCATATGGGTTTCAATGTCATCTTACGTACTATTAAGTCAAAATTGCTTACTCAATTTTCCATCGTGTGATATATTTTTTAAGAAAAAAATATAGAAAATGTAAGTGGATGAGTGAATATGTTTAGGGTTCTTGTGGCTGGGTCGGATCTTTGAAACTAGTTGTCCAGTTCCAATTTGGGAGAACTAGGAACGCCCCATCTAAGGATAGGTTATGAGTGAGAATCCATCCTTTGGAGATGTCTTGAGGAGGAGGATAGTAAATTTTTTTTTCAATTGTACTTTCACATAAAAAGATATATCAAAAGATTTTTATCATTTTAATACACAAACACGGATGATTGCATGGCATTTGTTGCACTATATGATGATTGCTGGCTTAATGCATCACGTGTAAAAAGTTCAAGATAGAAAAATCAAAGAGCAGATTAAAGTGTTTATAATAAATACATCAACCATTGGGGCATGTTTGTGAATGGAGACAATCTACCCCACAATCAATTCTGAGATTTGATTGGCCAAACTAGGCAATACTTATTTAAATAACTAGTGGAGGACCCAAATTGAAAAGGGTTCTGGCAGTGTTACTTGGTTGGCATCCGTGACAATAGGAAAATTGTCTGGATTCTGCGTTTCTTCTTTGTTTTTACTTTCTTTTATTTTTCCCCCTCTTTTGGCACTTTCTCGTTACAACGTTTCCATCAATGAAATTTATGCAATTTCTAGTAACAAGGAATACAGATGCAAACTTATTCATGCCAAACTGTTAGAAATAAATCGTGGGTCTGTTTATTTCATCATTTTTCAATCATTTGATTTTTTTTTATGTTTTCAAATAGATTATTTGTTAAAATAGATACCGATTAAAAAAAAAATTTTACTCATAAATTGAAACGAATTAAATATGATATGAAATAAATATTAACACAGATACAAATAAAAAATAAATCATCTAAACAAACCTAAAAATACGTTAGCGAGATTTTGTTGTACATTCTGCTCTATCTTTTTTATTGCAATATTATCTCGTGCATAGCTTCTTTGTTAGCATGTTAATAGTAATAGACCTTTTCTAGGTAAATGTGGAACGCAAGTGCCCCGCGCTTTAGTAGAAGCACATGATGACAAAGAATATCTAAAGATATGCAACTTTTACCTTTGGGACTAAGCAAAATGTAAATGTTGGCCACGTGTTACGTTTCGCGGGTAATAACTGGCCAAAGTGATACTTTAATACTTTATATTTAACCTTCTTTCTTTCTTTCTTTATTTTTTCTTTTTTCTTTTTAATTTTTATAAATCGATGGACCACTATATCCAAAAAGGAAAAGCAAACAAAAAAATAAAAATAAAAAGATAAGGAACAAAAATGTACATACCTCTCTTATATGCATGGAACCCACATCTCCATCTCCATCCTCGAATTCAACCAACAGAGAAAGCCAATAATTTGTTGAACCCTCATTGACATGGAATGCTATGTTTTTACCGGGATACTTACAAATTGTCCTGTTAATAGAATTACCATTTACGTTAAAAGTGCTTTAAAAGCATTTATTAAAATGCCAAATAAAAAAATAATATTTTCTCAAATTTATTCATTTCATAAATAGTTGAATCTGTGTTGAAACAACGAAAATTATTTTTTGAACTTGTAGAACCGCTGGTAAGGATTATATCTGGCACTTTTTTTTTTTTCCCTCCACAAGATAGAGCTCACCTAAAGTCCTGTTTTTCATTGAGTAAAATGGATAAAACTTTGAAGTGAAAATTACCCCATTTTTTTAACTTAACTATTGCATCTAAAATAACATTGTTAAAAAAAAAGAAAAGAAAAAGGTAACCAGTTCCAAGATACAAATTATAGCCCAAAGGAATCAAATGCATGGCCTGTAAAGTCCAATTGCATTGATTGGTCAAAGCCAGTCCTTGTTAAACCCTAGGGCCAATCACATGAATTTCTTTTCCTAGGCTGAATAAAAAGTTCCTGTTCCTGTTTGCTTAAACTGGTCAAAAATCAGGACATTCACATTATGTACATTCACATGAATTTCTTTTCCTAGGCTGAATAAAAAGTTCCTGTTCCTGTTTGCTTAAACTGGTCAAAAATCAGGACATTCACATTATGTATTCACATTACTTGAAGTATTTTTCCTCAAGTGCAACATATATGCACCAATTAACATATGATAAAGAAATTTATCAGCACATGCTTAGGATATTCATTAATGAAATCCCTAATTAGCATCCCGAAAATTGCATGTATACTTATATGTACTTATAGTTCATGAAAAATGTGAAAGCGACTTTAGCCGTGAATCTCCAATCTAGAAGAAAGTGAAGCGGCAAACCCAACATGTAGAAAAGGAAAAATAAAATGACTAAACTACCCCGAGAGGTAACAAACCGATGCACCAACCAAACCGTTAGATTACAAGCACCGAACACAGCAACAGGATAAAGTCAAAAGTAGTCAAAGGTCGTTTTTTTTTTTAAAACACTATTTACCTGCGGTAAATGACTGGGATTTCTCCTCGGTTCCTGAGCTGACCACCCTCGCCGGTAATCGCCATCCGACCAAATGCCGCGCCACTCAGGTCAAAATGCACGCGCCCCCCAGAGCAGTACCCTCCGGGACACTCATCCGTCACGATTATGGTCACCGCGCGTCTAGAACACACGCCATTGTCAAGGCATTTCACCTTGTAGCATGCACCGCATCCTTCACCGTCTAGGAATAGTGCTGGACTCACGGCACCCACTCTCGCCCTTAGTGGCTTCACGTCCACTAGCGAACCGTAACCGCACGCGCCACCTGAAAGGAAATATTACAACAAAAAGGAAAAAAAATCAAATCTTGACATCAACAAAAAGGTGCTTCTTACAATGAACTACACAATGAGGATATTTTTACCCATTAATCAACACACTAAATGAAAATTGGGTTTTAGTATAATGGATACTAAATGAAGAGAAAGGTGGCAATACCATCACTGCCGTCGCCTTCGGGGCTGCCGTACCAGGTGGCAGTGGCGGGCTTCCAACGGAAATCAGTCACATTATGTCTGAGCTGTGCCGACACAATGGCAGAGCAGGACAATGCCACAAAAAACAGAGTAAATACACGACGGCACATCGTAAGCAGCTGACAAAAATGAACAATAATTCGGGTTATGAAAACTCTGAAAACAGACTCGAGGTTGCTGTGTGAGTTGGAAAAATCAAGAAGCGGTAATGTGTAAAGGCAATGTGGGTAAAGAGAAGAAGACTCGGAGAAGTACTGCCGACAAATATTTTGTTGAAGAGAGAGAGAGAGAGAGTGAAACCTTAGTAAATTTTCACTACATTACAGAAGAAGAATATTGAGAATGTGAAAAAGGCTTTTGGATGGTTGTGTTTTTTCCAAGGCTAAATAGGGATTTGGGGCCTTGGAGCGATTTAGGGGATGGTGCAGGGGTTCCAGTGTGTGTATATAAAGAAGAAGAAGAAGAGGAGAAAAAAGCTGCCTTCGTCTTTTTGCTGAACAGTGGACATTAATTGAGGGATTAATTACAGGAGCTGCCACTGAGGGTTTGGGTCCCACCGACGGTTAAGGCGTTGATTCCGCCTTGCCGTACGTGGAGCTTCGGGAGGGGTGGGTTGTTTCGGTAATTATTGGAATTATACGATTCATTAGTTACCGTTAAGGTGGTTTCTTTGGAGACCACGTGTAAGATGGGAATTGGGAATGCCAGAGAAGATTAAGTTCGATGTGGTGCATTTCATGGTTTTGTTTCTCCCCAGCCATGTTTGGAACTTGCCAAATAGGACTTGAATGGCACAGTCGATTTTGCAAATCCTTTTTTAAGAATGACTATATCGGAGTGCTGGTTTATTTATTTATTTTCCAATTACGATAGGAAAGATGATTCATACCTAAGATATTTCATATGAGAGGTCTAGAGATATGTTATTAGGTTACAAAACCGTTAACGGAGTGTTAAATCTTATTTTTTATTTTAATGATTAGGATAAATATCTATTATTTAGTAATACAAAAAAGACACAAAACAATATGATTGTGAGTTGAATTATTTTTTATCAAAAATTAAAAAAAAAAACATTTTTTCTATTTAAATATATTATAATAAATTATTTTCTTTTTCTGAGCTTGGGGGTTGAGGCCTATCGGCCTCGATCTGCCCTATTGTAACACATAACTTAAAAAAAAAAAAAAATATTGCACTATATAAAAAAACTAAGAAAACATTTAACTCATCATCTCACTATTAAAATGATTATTAAAAAAAAAAAAAAAGATTTCAATGAGCAATATGCACCACATTTACATAAATAAGATGGTCAACAACTGATACCTTCTTAACATATGAACGAAGTAATTAGTAGTTTTTAAAATAAATATCACTCATACGACTACATGTTAGGATATTATTAATAGTTACATATCTATATTATGCACATAGATGACATTGATAGGACCTGAACCTCCCTTGTTTAAGCATGCAAACTGACAGCGAGATTGTTGACTAAATGGTCACCTTTTCTCCTTAATATCACATGCTATGGTAGACAACTGTAAAAAGAAAAGGCAAGTAAATTTTTGGAGGCATAAAGAAAATCGTCTTCCTCCCATTATCCTTGTCTGCAAGATGCATCGACCATCTGTTTGACCTAGGACTAATTTACAGCATCGAGTCCGGCAACTCTTGTATCTTCTGCCTACGAATTAATAAAAACATTAAAATATTTATTTTTAGGATTTAGATCCTTCTACAGAAATTTTACTATTGTAATTAAGTATAAACTTAATCAAGATATAACGTTGATGCAACAAATGTCATACAAGAAATATATAGAGGAAGTTTCGTGTGTGTGTTTTAAGGGGAAATGTGGTTATATAATTATTATCCTTCATTAACGTTGTTGTAACAAATGTAATGTAGATCGTGTCCTTCATGCGAGTAATAATGGAGGAAGCTTCATGTGTATGCAAGAAAATTTGGTTACAACTATTATCCATCATTATAAGCATCATCCTTGTTAGTAAAAACCTCATAAAAGTTCTTACTCTAGGATCTTAGGAAAATTTATAAAGTATTAAATGAGTATTTTAAGAACATTTCCACTTTATCCATGAATTCTTAAATACATGTTATTGGCATTCATTTATATTATATATGGAACTTATAATACAAAAAAAATTATTAAAAAAAAGACTATAGGACCCAAAAAAAAAGGAGGGTTCAACAAAGACATAAAATGAAAAATCAATTTATTGGATAAAGACTCAAAAAAGGGGGTCCTTCACATAAATTAAGGGACAATAAAACTCCCTAATAAAGAGGTTCTTCCCTCATATATTTGTCCACATTTGTTATATTTTCTAAGAAAAATATATATTAATAAATGCAAAGCTAAATAGTTGGTTTTAACAAAACATTATAAATATCAAAGATTAAATTCATGCATTAATTATAAAAAATTTTATATTTGATTAAAAGAAAAAGAAAAAAAAAGTAACTTAAAAACTTAACTTTTGAACCTTTGGAAGAGTCTTAAATAATTGCTAGTGAAACCATCTATTATTCTATTATTGAGCCCAAATTTCCTATCTGACTCCGTACCATGTGATTCATATTTTAAAAACAAAGATATAGGAATATGTTGGTTCAATTGAGTTTTCATATAATATATATATTTCCATAAATGATAGGTTTTTTTTTTTTTTCCAGAAACTAGTACTTGAAAAATCTTGCATGTGCTGTTTGCATACGGCAAAGTTAAATTACTTTTATTAGAGTTGTATGAGTGTGGATACGGGCATTCCAAGCGTATGTTTCTTTAATAGATTTTATGTTAACACTCAACCCACTCAGATACTTAAGCCCAATTTACTAGTGTTTACTAACCATACTTCTTAATGCTCTTCATTATTTCCGCTTTTCACTTTCTAAGGTACAAACCCTAACTCACTCCGTCTTTGTTACTTACTCTTTCTACTCTAATGGTATTTGTTGTTTTGTAGGAAATCACAGCTTTCGAGTAGTGCCAAAACTCCTTAGTCAAGAGACTTTATTTTGTGAAGGGCCAAGAATGGTTTTCCCTTTCTCTACTTTTGTATATTTATAATCATGATGTTTTATAATCCTATTCTATTACAGTACTTGCATGTATATCTACTTTAACTCTTTTGTAACTACTTATTGTTATGTTACTGTAAAATCTTTGTATTTATCTCGAAAGGATCTCTGTCTTCTATTATGTATTTGCTAAGTTGTAACATTTTTTGCCATGTTTTCAAAAACAACCTTGTCCTCAAGGTTGTAATGAGGATAAAGGCTTCAAAACTGGTCATAGTCTTCCCAAGTGATATCCTCGGGCAATAACCTTAACTATTGAATCAGAACTTGTCGAACAAACTGACCATGTCTTATAATAACACTAGATCCCAAAATAGACAATGGTTGTAATAAAGGATGATTACCCATGGCTTGATCTGGTAAATTAAGAGTAGACATAGAGATACCTCGAGCTAATTTCAAAGTAGAACATGAAAAACAATGTGGATTTTTGTTGTTGGGGGTAATTCCAGTTCATAAGCTACCTCCTAAATTCGTTTTATAACACGTAAAGGTCCATAATACTTCTTACTCAATTTATGATAGCTATGAGATGTCGATGTCTGTTTGTAGGGTTGTAGTCTCACAAAGATTATATCACCCTTTGTGAATGTAACATCTCTTTTGTGCATGTCAACTACTATTTTCATACGATTTTGTGCATCCAATAATCTGGACATCAGGGCCTTCAAAAGCTCTTGTCTAATACATAAGTTAGTGTCCGTTGCTTCTAGCTTAGAGTCTCCTTGAAATAATCTGGTAAATTCGGAGATGTTTTACCATAAACTACATGAAAAGGTGTAGTTTGAGCTCCTTAATGGTAATATGTATTATAGGAATACTCAGCCCATGGTAAGTAATTTACCCATTGAGTTGGAAACTCCATTGCAAAAATTCTCAAATATTGTTGAATCACTCGATTCAATACCTTTGTCTAACTATCCAACTAAGGATGATAAGCACTTGACATATGTAATTGATTCTCACTAAGCTTGCATAATTCTTTCCAAAATCGACTTGTGAAAATGGGGTCCCCATCTAAAACTATAGTTCTGGGAAACCCATGTAACTTCACCACCTATTTAAAAACAATTGTGTAACCTTAGTTGCAGTAATATGCTGATTAAGAGCACTCAAATGACAATACTTGGACAATCTATTCACCACTGCCATTATTACTAAAAATTCATATGAATTCGGGAGGGATGTGATAAAATCCATACTAATATCTTCCCAAACTCTCTCTAGAACAAGTAATGGTTGTAATAACCCAGCTGGTTTCTTGGTCATATATTTGATCTGCTGACAAATAATGTATTGTTGAACAAATTCTTCCGTAGTATGTTTCATACCCTCCCAATAGAAAGAAGAAGCTAACCATTTAAAGGTTTTTAGTACAAGGAAATGACCACCAAGAGGAGAAATATGGAACTCACACAATAACATCGGATTGAGTTGAGATTGAGGCACCAAAAATAATTTTACGCCATAGTACAAAAGCCTATTTTTCCAACATAGAGAATATTTCATAGTTTTCCCTTAGTTAAGGTCAGACACAATTTATTGAAAGGCAGGCAACACATTATATTCTTGTTTCAAATCTTCAATCAACTTGAAATAAGGTGTTGAAATGCCAAAATACTCTACTTGATCATCTCCTTGTTGTAACAATGCATTTGCAATAATGTTCTCACGACCTGGTTTGCAAGTGATTGTATAATCATATCTAATCAAATTAGACAAATATTTTTGCTGTTCTGGAGTTTGTATGACTTGATTCAGGATCTCCTTCAAACTTCTATCATCTATTTGGATAGTAAAGTGTTGACTTAATAGATACCGTCTCCACTTATTTACAGCTTCCACTATTGCATACAACTCCTTCATACAAGCAGAGGCTTTCCTTAGATGTACTAACATCTTTTTACTAAAAAATGCTACTGGTTGATTTTGCTAAACGACAAAGCACCAATACCATGTCCTGAGCCATCAGTTTCGACAATAAATGGACATGAAAAATCTGGAAGTCTCAAAATAGGAGCTAGACACAACACTCATTTCAACTGATCAAAAGCCTCTAAAGCTTGAGAAGTCCACTCAAAACAATCTTTCAGCAACATATCAGTCAAGGGATATGCGATTGATGCATAACCTTGAATAAACCGATGATAATATCCAGATGGACCCAAAAACCCTCTCAATTCTTTAACTGTCTCTAGCTTTGGCCTATCCTTAGCTGCTGATATCTTTGATGGACCTGGTTGCACTCCATTCCACCCAACTATATGGCCTAAATATTCAATCTTTTGCTAACTAAATGATGACTTAGATTTTTAAGAAAAAATTTATTCTCTAACAAAATGTGCAACATAGTAGCTCAGTGTTCATGATGTTGTTCCACTGTTCTGCTATATATCAAGATGTCACCAAAAATACTATGACAAATTTCCTTAGAAATGGTTTAAACAGCCCATTTATAATCACTTGAAAAGTAGCTAAAGCGTTAGTTAATCCGAAAGGCATCACTAAGAGTTCATAGTGGCCTTCATGAGTACGGAAAACAGTTTTCTCAATGTCATCTTCCAACATTCTAATTTGAAGATAACCATATCTTAAATCTAATTTTGAAAAAATCGTGGCTCCGTGCAACTCATCTGTCAACTCATCTACTGCAGGAATCGAAATTGATCCTTGATAGTAACATTGTTTAATGCCCTATAATCTATACAGAGTCTCCATGATCCATCCTTCTTTTTAATTAATAAAACTAAGATAGAAAATGGGTTGGTACTATTTCCTATAATTCCCTATCAAGCATATCTTGTACTTGTTTTTTTATCTCATTTTTTTTGAAAATGTAGATAATGATAAGGCTTAACATTTACAGGAACAATACCTAGATTCAAATGGATCTGATGTTGAATATTACTATATGGCAGCGGTGATGAAGGTATCTCGAAAATAGTAGAGAATTTCCCCAATAGGCTTGCAAAAGCGTCATTGTTGGTGATACTTGATGTGGATTCACCATTCTGAGCCACCAAGTGATAAAAGGATGCTATAGCATTTGTTCTAATCAAACGCCGTAATTGATGATGTGAAATTGGTTGTACAGTGGCTAAATCACCATAAAGAGACACCTACTGACTCTCTCCATTGAACTGCATAGTCATTGCTGTATAATCAATCGTAATTGGCCCTAAAATCTCCATCCATTGAACTTCCAATACTACATCAGCCCCTTATACAAGAAGAACATGGAAATGCATTTGGAATTCATAATCTTGAGTTCGAACTAGTACATTCTCATACTATCATTCACATCACAATTTCGTACCATCTCCAATCATGACTGCAAATCCAATTGATGCTACTACTAGTAAATCCAGAAATTTAGCTACTTTTGATTGTGAAAAATTATGTGTATAGCCACTGTCTAGTAATATTGAGACTGGTTTATTATTAATCATGCCTGCAAATCGTAATGTTTTAGGCACTGAAATACCAGATAATGCATGCAAATTGATCATTACTTTATTATCATTATCTAAAAATGTACTATCAAACCACATATACTCAAAATCCTCTATTGTATATTCATTTTCTGCATTTTTTCCATCAATACAATCACCATCATTTATAATCATCAACAAAAATTTGGCTTTACACATATGACTTCGACTATACTTCTCATCGCAATTGTAACATAACCCTTGCTCTATTCTTGCTGCCATCTGTTCTTGTGATAGTTTCTTGATAGGAAGTAATGGTCTATTTTAGTTAAGCGTTTTGGTATCCGGCTTTGAAAAAGAAAATGGTTGGTCAAGTGTTTTAGGTTTGGAAAATTGTAAGGTAAAGAAAGATGGTTTTGAAAAAGAATTTGACTTATTGCTATGAATGTTTTTTTACTAATACTGATCATTATACTAATACCAATCATGGTACTTGGTCTCATGAAATTTTGCTAAATTGATGGTTTGAATCATGTCTTGTGGTCTTGCAATTTATAGTTCACTTTTCAAATGAGGTTTAATACCTGATATGAAGCACTTATCAAGAAACTATCTAATAATCCAAACACTCTATTAGATAAAGCTTTGAACTTGGTTTGGGACTCTTCCACAGATGATGTTTGCAGCAATTTCAAGAAATGACCTTCGACATCTTCATATATTGACAGTCCAAATCTCTCTTCAATTGCTTTCTTGAAAGCCTCCTAGATAGTAATCTTGTGATTCTTCTCTAACCACTAGTAACACTCTAATGCTCTATCTTCCATTGTAAATGAGGCTACTGTAATGCGATATTATAGAGGTATTTTATGAAAATTGAAAAACCTTTCGGTTGTAAATTGCCACCCAATCGCAACTCTCCATTAAACTTGGGAATCTCCAGTTTAATGCCTTTAAGAATCAAATCCGAATTGGCATCCTTGGAAAATGATGACCCCCTGCCATTTGATTGCTATGATACTACTGTTGGAATCTGATTCCCCATTACAAACAAGCTATTGCTTATAGTCTGCTTAACTTCTTCCATGAACATTACTAACTTCCTATCCATTTCTTGCGTGATTGTAGCTTGCAACATTTCTAACTTTTCTTCCAAATTCATATTTCTTATTTAAGGTGCCATCAAGATTAAGACCCAACTTCAAGAATCCTCCAATGCCGCTTCAACACTAATGTGCCCACCAAGAATCTGCTCCAAGAAGAATGATAGCACCAAATGTTAACACTCGGCCCACTCAGATACTTAAGCCCAGCTCACCAGTGTTTATTAACCCTACTTCTTAATACTCTTCGTTATTTTAGCCTCTCACGTCCTAAGGTACAAACCCTAACTCTCTCCTTCTTCATTACTGACTCTCTTTACTCTAATGGTATTTGTTGTTTTGCAGGAAATGGTAGCTTTCAAGTAGTGCCAAAACTCCTTAGTCAAGAGACTCTATTTTGTGAAGGGCCAAGAATGGTTTTTCCTTTCTTTGCTTTCGTATATTTATAATCATGATGTTTTACAATCCTATTCTGTGTTTATCTGAAAAGGATCTCTGTCTTCTATTATGTATTTGCTAAGTTGTAACATTTTATGGGTCTGTTTGGATTGTCTGTATTTCATCTGTATCTGTATCTTTTTTAAAAAATGTATAAATATATCCAATTTGCATCTAAATTTTATCTATTTTTGTTCTATTTGATCTTTTGATGAGAACTGTCAACTTTTTTTTATCTATATCCATTTCTTGATAAATAATTTGTTAGCAAAAAGTTTGAAAAAGTGTCTGTATCTGCCGAAAAAAAGCCAATCCAAACAGACCCTATATCTAATGAGGTAAAAGAATTTAATGAACATTCAATTATTTTATATCATCAATTTAGCAAGCCACATTTCTAATCAACGTTGATTAGACCAGTCATTAGCAACTTGTCCTTTCTGGACCCGCTGGTCCCATCTTGTGCTTATGTAATATTGATAATTGAGAGGATGTATCGGAGCTGAAGAAACACATCGGAACCCCAGATTTCATTTCATCTTTGAAAAATGAAGAGAAAAAGGAAGAAAGATCGTGAATTATTGGTATTGGCGACCCCATGATCCAGAATTTGTCTAATTTTGTACCTTATCTATCCAACGAGTGGACTTCTTCCCATTGTATAGACCCCAATCCAAAGATCTTGCAATCCATTTGACCCCATTGGGCAAAACGTGAATCTTTAATCACTGCTCAAACACGTTCTAGTTGTGCGCAGTTTAATCTTAAGAGGATATAATAAAACTTTCGCTAGAATGTATTAAAAACATAATTAATCCTACTGAATACCCATGAGATACCTTATAAGAGTAAACTTTACTGTTTATCGTGAAAGAAAATTAGTAGCCATTTGCAAGGCTAGGTAATAAATATAAAATCAATTATATATTGGATAGTTTGGACTAAAGGGTCAAAATAGTCCATTAGTCACCGTTTTATTTGGCTATGGAATACTATATCATTTCTAATATTTAGGAACAATGATTATAGTTATAGGGATTTATATGATAAGAATTTTAATGGTCTCATCACCATTAAAAATATGAGCCCTATAATAACTTAAGGACCCGTCCAAAACATGACTGAATTATAAAATTTTTTCCAATAATTACTTTTTTAAATAATCTTATATATATATATATATTGTATTTATTCGATAATTTACATCTTTAAATACTAATAAAGCAAGTTAATGCCCTTATGGCCTAATGACATTATCCATTGATTTCTAAGTGAAGATGTGTTAGATTCAAATCTCACTTTCGTATGATTGTCAAAATTACTTGTCAAATATATGATTCTACGAGTTTATGATTTTATATGTTTTTTCTTTATTAAAATGAATGAAAAATTATTAAGATGCAAACTTTAGGTACAATTATAATTTTAGATATACGATTCTACTCGTTTATAATTTTACTAATTTTGCATTATTCTGTACGATTCTATCGATTCTATATACTTGAACGAATAGTAAAATCGCGATATTGATGATCATGCTCTCTCATTACAATTATTGGGAATATATAATATATATTGTAGTTGAAAAGGACCCATATCGAAAGTAGGGTGGTGGGGGGAGCATAAAGTGCAAGTTACAATTATTGGATTATAATTTTTCCTTAGGTCCCAATCCTACTTAGCTAGTTGGTAGATACGTGGTTGATCCAAGATGCATAAGTATGAGAAGAAGTTTGAGGGCGATAAGATTGGAATCTCCATGATCATATTTCTCGTGACAGAATACAACACCAAGTATTTACGAGTGCTTTTAAAGAATGCTCTTGTCCCGGACTACGGTCCTACAGGCAATGCATGTGAATGAAATTGCCGGCATGTGACCTATCGTATATGATAAATTTATATACAATATAAAGTTGTGGACGAAAACCACGTGATATTCTTTAATTGCTAGGGATGTGCATTATTGTTTAAGTTGAGGAATTTAGAATACACGTATTTGGGTCTCAGAAATTCAAGCTCCGGAGTTATTGGACTCCATTTGTGATGGATAGATGAACAATGTTCTGAATTCATTCCCAATTCGTTGATAATCTTTGCATGGCGGAGTTAAATACCAATGCCTTTGGAACCGCAGTATTTACTTCGAAAATCACCTAAAAATGATGAAATAAACAAACTCTCGGTAAGAGGAAATAGTTACAATAAGGATTGGGTGTAATACTTGATGGTTTAGAAAGAAATTTTTTTTTTGGTACTTAATAAAATTGACTGACTTTTTTTTTTCTTTTGCCATATTGACTGAGTATTTTTATTCTTAAAGATCGCCGTTGAACTTTAAGGTAACGCATTATGTGCGTTTAAAATATGATGGATACTTAATTAAATAAATCCATTATGGAGTCCTATGAAAATTTATTTTTTGATATAATGAGAATGTGTCAGATGATGGTAAAATTGTAAATTGTAAAAACAACATTGATTTTTTTTTTTTTATTAAAAAAAACCATCCATATTTCATTAAAAATGGTGTGAAGTCAAAAGGGCAAATGTTGCCTTGAAGTATCTGAAAAACAGAGTAAAAATTAACACCTTTTGTTTATTCACTCAAATTCTGATGTCTAGTTTTATGCAAAAAGATTCTTGTTTCTTTTTTTTTTTTTTTTTTCCAAATTATAGAAGCACGCAAAGATACTTGTTTTTACCCGCAAGAGTGCTTTTTTGGGAAGAACGTTGGAGTAGAAAATAAACATCTTCAGTGAAAATTGGTACATAAGAAAAGTAATTGGGCATGAAAGGGTTGTTGGTTTCAAGCAATTGATCACCTTGTCAAATGTCAATCATTGATATAGTTTTTACTTTTAGTTCAAGAGGTAAAAGTCAGTAAAGGTGTGTTTTTGTCTTTAACGATATTGATGCTACATCCATCAATATGTGATGGATAAGTTAATCTTTTATATGGTAAAAACACTTGAAAATTTATATTTCTATGTAAAAAAAATAAATATCCTATTACACAAATTTGAAAGAAAAAAAAACGAAGCAAATTGAAATGAAATTTCCTTTTGTCCCTATGATATTGTAGCATTATTATTTTATTATTCATATACCTAATTTGATATACTTTATAAGATTTTATTATTTTCCAGAATATGAAAAAAAAAAAAAAAGAACTTATGAAGTTATTGTTAGATTCAATGGGATCGAACATCCTATATGGTGAGATTTTCTTGCATTCTTATAGAGTGCTTGGAATTCATAATAAAATAGGGTTTTTGAAACTCTACAAGTGATAAGAAAGATGAAGGATAAGAGAGAGTTAGTACCCTTTATTAAAAGATTCAAAAACCTTAAGACCTTAGGAATTTTGATTTTAGACTTAATTCTGATTGACCACCCAAATGTTTTGGCTATCAAGAAAATGATCATTTACAAATTTAGAAGATCAAATGGTTTTTAAATTATTAATAAAATGATAATATAAATGATTTTGTTAATGAACACGTAGGATCGAATTATAAATAAAAAAATAGTGTGTAAAATTGAGGGTTGGGATGTCAGAATTCTAGATCCAATCTTGAGAACAAAATTCAATAGGATGAACCCGTTCTTTGCACTTTGTGCGCTAAAAACGTCTATTTTTATATATATTCTATTCTGAAAAAAAAAAATTATCAATACTTCAATTCTGGCAATTGCTTTTAATTTTAAAAGGTTTCATATTATGATCATGATCATTCACTATGACATTCACATTATACCTTTGATAGTGCTTATACCCATAATTAAACTGGTGTTTGAAAATTACTATTGGAAATGGCTGTACTTTTGCGTTTTCATTTTTTTTTTTAATGTTGATTTCCCGCTTACGCATGAAGTCCCTGCAATAAAAAATTCTTGAAGTGAAAACTTCGCCAATGATTCCATCAATCATGCCTTCTATTGCACAGAAAGCAGTTCTATTGAATAAAGGACAATTTGAAAGTGAGATTTGAAAATGTTTCCATTTAGTCAACGAGGGGAAAACCTTTTTTTTTTTCGCCATTACAATAGGGAGCGAGGTTAGGACCTGGATTCTCTCACTTAAAAAACCAGGGAAATGTCATTAGGTTATAATGTCATTGGCAATGAGAAGAAAACCTTAGAAGAGTTAAAATCACTACAAAAATAGAAAGAAAACCATAAATGTTTCCACAAAGAAGTACGCCAAGACTTGCTTTCCTATTTTAAAAATGCAACATCATAAGGTACTAACATTTAATGGTTTAAATAATAAAATCAATTCATTAGAAAGAAAATTCTTTTTCTAATATTTGGATATCATTTTATTATTCCATAGAACTAGCTCAATTCACAACTTAAGAACCTTTAAGGTGTTTTAGAATAGATATGAGCAACAAGTATGGGTTTGTACTGTGTTTAACACCAACCTATCATGCCATGTTCTAAACCCAATCCTCATCCATAGTGTCAACCCCATTCATGATGATGGGTCTAGACTTGCTAAGGATCCAATGAGTCAATAAGACAAGTGCCATGTTCTAAACCCAATCCTCATCCATAGTGTCAACCCCGATGATGGGTTTAGACTTGCTAAGGATATGATAAGTCAATAAGAGAAGTGCAATTCATCCTTAAAGACCTAGGGATTTATGGGTTTAGACTTGCTAAGGATCTGATGAGTTAATAAGATAAGTTCAATTCATCCTCAACGACCTAGGGATTTATGAGTCCCAAAGGGTTTGCCAATGAAAAGCAAAGAACAAAAATAAATAAATTCAAACAAAGAAAGGCAGAAATAAATAAAACAATTATGAGTTAAATGAACCTTAAGTTAAACCAATCCTAGACCCATGAATAGACTACAAAGCCATACCTCATGTGATTTTGTAAGCCCCTGGACCCATGATGGGACTACTTAGGCACAATCATTCTTGGTTAACCCTTTCTAAAGACTAGCTACTCCATTGCTCCACCAATTATGGTTCGATGCTCCAATCCTTCACAATTGGCATTCAAAATGTTAGTTCAGTGGGTTTGTATGGAGATGAAAAAGCTACTTAACATATGTCATATGTCTTGTCATGTGTCATTATAATACACGTTATTTGTAATACATATATGGTGGGTAAGCATCGATTATCTTTTATTACGTAGTATTATTTCTAAAATATGGATAATTGACGCAGCGGAATATGAAAGGGTTTATCGCAAGACGTTGATTCGCGCACGAATACCGGCTTGTGATCTCCAAATATCCATACTGACACAGCGGAATATAAGGGAAACAATTTCAAGCCGTTGACACAACCGAATAAAAAGAATAGCTCTGATACCAACTGACGCAGCGGAATAAAAGGGAAACTATCGCAAGACGTTGATTCGCGCACGAATACCCGGCTTGTGATCTTCAAATATCTATTGATTCTGAGAATACCTAGATATCTGGCATCAAAAGTCGAAATCTACACAAGATTACGAATTTTGGGATAAAGAGAGAACACTCTCAAAGAAAATTCATTCAAAATAACATATTCTCTCATATGCCATAAGGCTTACATATATATAGGCAAGCTTGAAAGTTGTCATAATCGAAAAATGACTAAAACCTATTAAATAATATTAAATAGCATTTAAACGGAAAAACTAAAACTGACATCCTATTAAAAGACATTAAATCCTATGAAACCGACATCCTATTAAAAGACATTAAATCCTATTAAAAATCCTACTAAATGATATTAAAAATTATTCTTTAAAAATATTAAATGATATTCTAAAGGCATTGACCACATTATTAATTACGAATTTGAGAAACCCAAAAGACATATAAAGTATGTCGCTCCAACATGGGCAGTGTAGAACTAAAGGCCGATGGCATATGTTGTTGGTATAGGATTTTTCGTCTCTTCATCCTATACTGCATCAATAATGATTATTTTAGAAACTACCTTTTATCCTATTATGTGTTAAAATATGATCATTGATCAATAAGTACTCATCATATATAGTGCATACAATATGCATTATTTATTCAATTTTTTTATGTAAGGGACAATCAAAATTAAAAGGATAAGGAACAATTATATCTTCTAGTTTAAGTTTTTAAGATTAATTTATTGTGCCATTAAATTCCAAGACTTTTGTCTTTCCTGAAAGTACAGGTGAACCGTCCGTAAATGATTTATCCAAGTATTAAGGAGCCAAACTTAGCTATATGTAATCCTTTCATAAGCAATGATGTGTGTAATATCTGGTAAACTATATTCAAATGATAGGACGAAAGGTGGTTATCGATATGGATGTGACTTATATATTAAGATACTCATGAATGCTTTTGGCCTTATAGAGAATCATAAATATTAATTATATCTTGAAGACAACGCATAAAACAAATAAAGAGTTGGTTTGACAATCTCAAAAGAATTGAAAATCTCTCAATGAAGCTTTATATGAAGGCATTGTTTGACCATCATATGGAGTTTTTTAATTAAATATGCTGGAGGAGAATACACATGTCATGACAAACGTGTAAAAACTAAAAAACATTTGCAAGTATTAAACTTATATTTATATACATAAAGATATCTATATTACTAAAGCCAAAAGGTCTCTTTGTATCTTTAATGCCAAAAAAGGAAGAATTTATCCTTAAATTCCATCTTTTATCCATGGGGACTACAATATCTACCAACAATTGAAACATTACCAATGGTAAAATATAAAAACTTTTAAGGATATTATTATAATTTCATATTGTTTTTAGTTTTTCTCTCTCACATTTTCTTTTTCCACACCTCTCTCTCTCACACACATACACACATATACACACTTATGTCATGTTTGGTTAGCAAGAATCGTTTGGAATTGAATAAATTAGAATCAAAGGAATGGAATGGAATCAATAAGGGAATGAGAAATCCATTCCTTTGTGTCACGCCCCGGAGATACCCTGGTTGTGACAACTCACCATAAATGCTCATACCAGTCATAATAACATTCATGAAGTGTCTTAACAACAATACTTAGGAATTAAACCAAGCACTCTTAACAAAAGCAAGGCTTTACGAATGTCATCTTATCATCATATCCATTGCCTTTCTTAACTAAAATTACTCGACAAAAAGATATAATATGTCCAAAAAGACTTAAACATCATGATGTAACATAGGCAACTCCTCTATCTAGCCTTTCTTGCAAAAATGTCCCAAAGAATCCCAAAATCAACTGGCCTACCAGAGTAATGCACCTAGCTGGGTTATAAATCTATCTTGGGGTACCCACACGATGAGTCACACTGTAGGGAGATGAGCAAAACCATAGCTCAGTGAGATCGGAGTGCAATATCCTTAGTACTACTCAACAAGCAAGCAAGCAAACAAGTTATCAAGCATATACTATGCATGCACAACCATGCACGTAATCTTCCAATAACTTGCCTGAGGTCCAAGATTTAACCCTTCATTGAACTAAGGTTTGGGAATTCTTAGTTCTGTCAGCATCCAGGTCATTCAAACTTAAATTCACTTATCACAAGTCCCACGATAGCCTTAAGGTGATCAATCCGAGGTAGCTTATGATTATACCTGAGACAATGGTTTAACATGGTTTTGTAGTCCATGACTTCCCCGTATCATTTAGTTCGTTCTACAAAATTGGAATTTAACTTAACTAATTTTTCCTCATAGAGACCTTGAGGTGCTCAATTCAGAGGTAACTTAACTTAAATGAAGTGGATATATCCATAACTTAAACTTTCCTATCATTCCATTATCAGACAGTGACGACATATAAAATGCAATGCCCTAAAATGCATGTCCCTATTTTAATTATAACCAAATAATCATTAGTAAATTTGGGGTGATCAACCATTATACATTCCACTCCATACAAATTAGATATTAGTAAAGGCAACAATTCATGCCAACATCAATTCAAGCAATTCATTCACTAATATCAGTGCATAATCATGCTTTAGGTCCTTCACATAAGCCTTTTCGAACTTAAACTCATATTCTTAGTTTTAATGCTTAATTCCATGTCTTAAAGTGCTTAGTTAAGTTAATAAAATGAGTTAAGTGGATTACCAAAGTGGTAGTAAGAATTCCTAAAAAATGGAAAATGTACAACATACACAACAATCTACACAACTTGTGTAGATGGCTATTCAATAGTGGAAGCAACTTACATGGCTTAGGGATATTAAAACATATTCCAAAAGCTCTACACGGTCATTCATGCACGGCTATGCTCAGGATGGGGTATACTAGGTTTGGCATCCATTTTCCTTTATTTCATCCGTTTTTACACATACACGACCTTCGTACATGACCATGTATGAGGGTTGTGTAGGAACTCATTTATGTTAAAAAATATATGTTGATAAAGAAATACACATGCATGACCCTCGTACACAAGCCATAAATGAGGGTCGCGTAGGATCTTATTTGTGTCAAAAAATACACGCTAATAAAAATTTACACATGCATGACCTTACTACATAGTCATGTACAAGGGTCGTGTAAGACACATCTTATGTCTAAAATGCCTCGATTAACCAAGAAATAGTACACAACCATGTAAGATGATCGTATAGGATGACTTTTCACTTCAAACTTATTGTGGACGCTCCAGTTTGTATTCCAAGCCTTGTAACACAGTTATAAGTCTTTTTAACTTAAAAATTACCACCACCACAACATAGAATAGTAATATAACAATAGTACAACAAACAATCAAGTAGTATATTATCATAAATCCCACTCACCATGGTAGTATCGTTAATTATAGAAGCAATCCAAAAGTTAGCTTGAGAGATCAAAGTTTCCACTTATACAATATAAGAAAACACTCTTTTAAACTTAAGAATACAATATAGTAAGTAAAAACTAAGGATTTATGTATAAACTTAAGAATATTGAATCAACTTCTTTACTGAATACTTGACGTTCCGATTTGTCTTAAATTTGGAGGCTAGTGAAACCTTATCAAGCGTACTCTTGTTTTGAAGAACACGAAACCAGGATCACAATATCTCTTGCCAATTTAGAAATTGAGGTGTATTTTGTGATTTATGAGATTTTGAAGTTTTGAAAATTTATCGGTTTTGGCGATTGTAATCCATTGACCTTTTGAGGAAGGAGAAAGGAGCTGAAAGAAAAATGAGAAGGAAAGGCAACAGGAAAAAGGAAGTGGCTGATCTGTGGATTAACCTATATATAAACATACACACACAACTGAAGTGATGCTCAAAACTAATTGGAAAATTTTTCAATACGGGTCCAATTCCTACACGATACAGTATCTTGTGGTGTTTGGAGGTGAAAACTTGTGTACCTACTAATTTGGATGTCCTTATCACAACCAATTACATGGAATTTCAAATAGAAGCTCCTAAATTTAAATTTTATTATATGATAAGGTTTAATATGAATTGGGGTTTTTGGTTTCAAAATTAGGGTTTAAGGATCTAATTATTAGGGTTTTGAGTATTGTTGAGCCTCGATCAATACTCGAGTTGTCAATTAATTGCTAAATCCTACATTCGAGTAGGGTAAGATTATGGGGCTTCACTCTTTGTTTGGATACTAACATGAAATGAAACAGAAAGAAATTAATTTATATTAGAATTTACTAAAAATACCATTTATAAAAAATAAAATAATAAATTCATATAGGACAAAAAATTCATTTAATCATAAATCTTTAATGAAAGGTAAAAAAGAATCGCGATTTCACCTTTGAGAAGGCATAATCGAATTCCACCTTAAAATTGAATCATCGATTCATAGCGCTTCGAAACGTAAGAAAAGGAATGGAGGCTGAAATACATAATTCCATTCTAGTCCATTTCTGTATACTAAACAAGCCATTCGGTAACTATGCATTTTGTCAAAACAATTCCACTTTTCTACAAGCCACTTTCAATTTTGAATAAATTTAAAAAAAAAAGATAAATATATAAATAAGTCACCTTTGAGATTGAAAAAGGATTTTTTTATTTAACGAGCATATATATTTTCTTGTGCAAGATAAAATAATTGTCAAATGATTGCTATTTTTTTAGTCATAAATTATCAATTATATTTTTGAAATTATAAATTAAAGTTTTATTTAGTTTATTAATAATTTTTTTGCTGCTCACTAGTAACATATAAAATATCACTAAAATTTTAATAAAACACATATAAAAAACACATAGGTATAATCTATTATTATAAAGACCAAAACTCATTTTTCTCCACATTTTTTATTAAATTTTTCTTATCCCATTATCCTTTCTCTCTCCAAATATGTTTTCTTTTGCTCATTATTTAGTTTTTACAATTGCTTCCACTACGTATAACTTCCATTACTTATTTCACCTTTTATATAGATACTTTTCATTTAAGAAAACTACATTTTTAGTTTTAATGTTTCACCATTTTTTTTATTTAAGTCCTAATACTTTAATTTTTTTTATTTTAGTCCTCAACCAGCTCAACGTTTGGAAAAATTAATAAACAAGTCATTACATTAATGCCGTTAACTTTTCTATTAGTTTTTACAAGTGGTGGATTTTGATCGGTAAAATATTACTAATATAAATAAATTAAGATAAAATTTAAAAAATTAATAAAAACATAATAAAATATAAAGAATTTCTTCTAAATAAAAAAGGAATAAAGTGGGAATTATTTAAAAGGGTATCATATGAAAATTATTTTTTGTATCTGCCAGAGTTTTATCATTATTCTATGAGTAACCTGCCCGTGAAAGTAAAATACCAGTAGGAACAATCTAATAAATTTCTTTTGGTTTGATTGTTTTGTCATTTATTTATTTGATGGTACACCTTTTAAAATTTTTTATCACATCCTAATGTATAAAACTTTTTACTAATACTAATGCCGAGGATATTATATGTATAACATAGTTTAAAAAAAATCACAAAAATAAATTGTAAAAAAAAATACAAGAATAAATTGCTGAATCGCAACTTGATGGTGAAATATATATTTTTTTAAAATTAGATGTGTATTTCACGTTGGTTGTACGATATACTTTGAATGTGTATCGTATGACTAACAAGCGATACACATAAAATTGTACGTTTATTACTCGTTGGTCATGCGATACAGACCGGAACCTGTATTGCACAACCATTGTGAATACATAAGCTCCTAAGTTTTTTTTTCCTAAATCGCTTTATCTCTATCCGAAGATATGATACAAGTATAAATATTTATATCTCCACTCTAAGATGCGATATAACAATACTATTTTGGTAATTTTTTTGTATAATTTATATTTGTGGATTTTTTTCAAAAGAAAACCCTAAACATGCATTTCACCCACTAATGCTAGATAAATGTTTAACCTTGGATTTTACTATTTTTTCGTAGATGTCCATCTGGGTTTGCATCAATATTTTTCCTGAAATCAGTTGAGGTGTAGAATTGAAAGTCATTATCATTTTCATCTAAATATCTACTAGCTAGTGAATGGTTATAAGATATTTATCGGCATGCAATTTTTTATTAACAATATTAAAACATCCAGGAGATGAAAAAAATATATTTTTTTATGATACCCTTTTACATAATACTCAGTTTATTCTTTTTTTATTTAGAAAATTCTGTTTGTTATTATATTTTATTATTTTTTAAATTAATAATTGTTTACCAGTAAAAAATACACCGTTTGCTCAAAACTAACGAAAAAGTTAACGATGTTAATATAGGAACCTGTTTTTTAACTGTTGTAAACATTGCAGATTGAAATAGAAAAAATTAAAGGATTAGAACTCAAATAGAAAAATTATGAAGACTAAAAACATACTTCTCTCTTTTCATTTTAAAGAAACCCATGGTTTCCTGGCCGCTCATGTTAGTATAACTCTTCTTTTCCTTTGATTAACCTTTTTTATTAAGCTTTTCCTTTTTTTTCTTTCTATCTAATTTATTTCTACATGTTTTCTAGCATCCATGTAAGATATGCACGATCCACTGCTAATTTATAAATCATTTCTCACAGATATGATACATTCTTCTTCCAAGTACGATACATTATCATGCTCTCTTTCTCGAAGACTAGACTAAACTATTTGTTCTTACTCTTATTTAGCGGGAATCAAGCATAAAAATTTGGTGCTCGTGGCTCTTAAAATCAGACCATATGATATGGACATGCAGCATTCACGCTTCGTAGTCAAAAGTATGTTTTAAAGTCATCGTAGTATGTGATTCGCGTGCCTGAGAAAGCGTGACCGAAATGGTAGTTAAAGTTGCCAAAGACGTTGATAAATATATTAATTATGCTAAGCTTAAATCACGGCCAGGACCCTCATAGTTTAAAGACATGAAGCAAGACTAATTCCTTTACCCCTTAAATAATTTATTTGGCTGGCCATACAAGTAATTTTTTTTTTTTTTTTTTTTTTGGTCTCAAATACTTCAATCACGCAGTAGTTAGAAATAAAAACTCCAATCCTTCCTCATGGGTGATTTCGCATAAGCAAAACACCTTTTCTAATGCTAATTACTTAATTAGGGTTATAATTTTCTTATGGGCGTGTAAAACTGGAAAAAAAAAAAAAAAGAATCCTTTAATGTTGAATAGTAGGGGGGGAAAAAGTTCAAATCAATTATATTTGATGACGATGGTTTAAGGGGGGAAAAAAAACTAAAGCCAATTTTATCATCGACTATCTCTTGTACCAAGCTAATATGCAATTCGACTCCACACAGTCTTAGATATTAGTAAAAAAAGTTAGATCATCATAATCTATATTTTCAACTACTTTCCTATTCAGTCATATAAACTCTATATTCTTGCATTTTGTAAAGACAATCAAATTTAAGTCTTGATATCTCTAAAATCCAATACTTTGCACGATAGCCCATAGACTCACTTCTTTTTTGGATCAAGGCTGTAAGTATCTTTGATTTTCCTTTTTCTATAAAGATCTTATGGAAGCTGGAAAGGAATAATATCAATCTCAAAGATTTTATATTATACATATTTTTCTGCCTTCGTTTTCTTTTTTTCTTTTCATTTCGTGTGGATAGGTGGTGTTTTTCATTGATATTCATGGGAAAGTAGTGATTTTCATTAAACTTGTGGAAGGAGGTGGCATTCACATGTCGGATGCCTCATATGACTGAAGAATGTTTTCCTCTTTCCTTCTTGCACATGCTGCTTGAAAGCTGCAATTAGCATTGATCATCATGATCACTATGCCTTTTTCTTTTTAGCAAGGTCAAAAGTCCTCAAGAATTTATATTTGACTGGAAAGAGCTTTTTTTATCCCCTCTTTTTTGACCTCCACCCTCCAATACAAATTTTTACGGAATAGTATAAAAGTGGATCATTCGTATACCATCCTAATGGGAACAAGGTATTCAAATTGGGTCTTATTGGGAAATGCCCAATTTTTATGATCTAAATTTTCTCAGTTTGTTAAATCCTGATAGTAAAAATAATGGATATTATATATATATATATATATATATTGTGATGATAACACTACTCCCATAAAACAGGACTGCTTTTGCTTAAAAAAACCCTTGGGATCAGTTGTGTAGGTGGGTTGTTCAATACATTATCCAACCAATAACTAAAAAAACTAAATATAACAGATATTTTATCGTTGTATATAAATTTTGAGTTTTGAGTCCTTTATTTCTACGGGCCATCATTGGGAAAATCCGAATATATATAACAATAATTGAACTATTAAAAACACCCTTGGAAATATATATTATATATATATATATATTAACAATAATCGAACTATTAATTATCTACATTCTACAATAGCCAATCTACAATCACAATAAATTCCTTGATACCGTCACTAAAGACTTCTTATATAATTTTGAATGTGACAATAAATTTCTACGGTGTCTTTTTAACTAAATCAATAGAAAAAGACTAGCTCTAAGAATTTAAGTACATGATTACCTTTTTCATTGTTTGGTTATGGAGCCTAAATACTGTACACTTTTCCCACGAGTACGGCGATCCAACTATCATTAGGGTTACTTCCCATATAAATAACCAATCAATGTAATATAACAGTGACTCTCTCTCTCATTTTAATTAGTGAAAATCCTAACTTGGTAGTGCCTCCAGACGTAGTTACAATCCGTGACGAACTAGGTAAACAATTTTGTGTCTTCGTCGTTTCAATCTTTATTTTTCGTCTTCGTTTTTTTTATTCCTTACATCCATTTGCAACATTGAGTGTTCAAAAGTGGATAATATATGTCTACGAAGTATTTTTTGCGTTAACAAAACTCTTATTCTTATAATGTGTACACTTGATTTTTTTTTTTTTTTCCATCTGTAAACCCTAAATCTTTATTTTAAAAAATTAAAAGTACACTTCATGATTAATTTGCCCTTAATATTATGTTTTTTTTTTCCTTTTCTAATTTTAGTGTTCTTTGTTATTTTACTGAAAGCTGAAACTAGGATTTAAAAGCATATTTTTCAAAGATTTAAGAATCAAAATACTCGATTTCAATGATCTAGAGGTTAAACAAATATAAGACAAATATAAAGGGACGTATTTGCATTTCGTCCAATTATAAAATACAACCATTTAGAAATATCCGATGGATATTATATGCAACATGTAATGTATTTGTGGCATTAACTACAATGATAAAATAACTCGTAAACATACGAGTAGTAGTTACTTTAAAAACTAACCACCATTTTATCCATATGTTAAAATGTAATCAGTGGTTACCCACCTATACACACTGTAAAGACCCGACTCACTTAACCTAATTATTAAGTGTGTCAAATCTCCCAACCACGCATAATACTTAAATATTAGGACAATATTTAAGTATTATACGTAAGATCGTCTTAAAAAGAGATGTTTGTAATGGCTGTCTATTTAAAACATATATAACATTCATATGCTTTGAATTAGAAACACTACCACTACATAGGTAGTGGGTCATTAACTATATACAAGTCATACATCATATATTTATACATTACAACTTCCCAAGGATCATATAAACATAGAAATCTTACTTACAATCCAACTATATTACAAATAAATTCAACTCAAAATACATTCCAAGGCTTAACAAATAAGACTAAACACTTCACAAAATTTTACATCAAAAGGAATCCTAAGCATATACTAGGCCTCTGCCTCTTAGTAATCCATAGAATCCTTCCAGTCAGTCCCATAACCGATATCGTCATAGGGCTTGTCATCAAAGTCATCTGCAAAATAGCAGCATGAGCCAAAGGCCTGGTTCACAATAATGCAAACAAATACATATGCAATGTTCACTTGACTAAATGCAATGCAATAAATCACCACAACTTCATTATCTTTTTAGTTAAGTGAATAGAACAACACTGGAGTATTCAAACTCCGATTCAAGCTTGGGAATTTTGGGGGTCTTGAGTAACACAGCGACTCAGGGGGTTGATATAAATAGACCGAATATCTATATCTTCTATATCTAACAGATAAAGAATATAATAGCATCATTTAGGGTCCACACTCCTTTATACACTCCATTTATCCGGTCTATAACATCAATTAGTTCAACGGTCCCATACTCGTGAACTAAAACATATTATTTCCTTCTAAGCCTAAGTAGATAATATACCGATACAGTTAACCCTATTAGCTACCCACTTAGCCAATGAAAGAAACCACTATTGCATCATGGTAAACCATTGTATCATTGATTTGAGTCATTGCATCATGACCAAGAATTGAGCTAAGTACCTAAACTACCGTGCCATTGCATCATGACAGGGTTGTCGTTCCCCAGTTCTGGATTCAAAGACGTAAAGCACAACCAATTTTAATATCTTTCATTAATCTTTGATTAAGGTCAAATTGGTATATGCCTATCCTAAGCAACAATCAATCAAAGTATTGTGTACCTGATTTGATTTGGGAATTGACGGGAATCTCCAACTGAGTATCTATCTCTGTTCCACATAAATCAACTATATCACATTACTATCCTAAGTCAATCTTATAATTACTAGATTAGAACTTAGGAAAAAATTATTGAGCCTTCAGTAAAAACAATCCAAAGTCATCACATAACATATATACAATATCATGTAAGGCAAATCTTTGATTAAAAAGTCTTATATCATGTATTGGAAGAAGTTAGAAAAACTTGAAATTTACAAGTTTACGCCGACCATTAACACCGACAATGCAAACCTTAACGCCGGAGGTGTAGGATCATACGTCGGCGGTGTATAAGGAGGCGTTAAGAGGTATACATTCTGTACAAAAACTTGGTCTTTACGCCGGTAATGTCAACTTCAACGCCGGAGGCGTTTAAGAAAAATTTCGAAAGGTCAAAAGTCAGGATTCTAATGCCGGTAAATTCTGACTACAACACCGGCAGTGTTTACAAAAATTTCCAAAAGATCATAACTAAAAACTTTAACGCCGGCATGTACGCCGATGGCGTATGAGGCGGCGTATACTGCAATTCCCATTGCAAATTTCCTCTGTTTTCCAAACACAATTTTTTTTTTTTTTTTTTACATTTTACCTCTTCCAACTCATTCCAAACCACATGAGTGCCTATTACAACCTATCTATATCATGTCAAGCATTCTAAAGCTTTCCTAACCACTCTACAACATCTCAACAAGAATTTAGCACATCAACTACTTGTATTATATTACACATATATATTTCATGGATTAAGAGGAAAATAAGACATCTCAAACATCAAATAAACTTACCTCAATTATATATAAGGCTTGGGGAAGGATTTTTGATGTGTTGAGTCCAACGAAACTTGATTTTGGTGTTGAAATTTTGGGCTTTGAAGGAATTACGAAATTCCTCCCCTTTTGTTCTGTTTTTGGATTGTCTAATGGTGCAATTGAGCTTTGACATTTATCCTAATATTGTTGACTTTTGGGCAAAATTTGGGAAAGGTTTTGGGCCTTGTTTGGGCTTAGATTTGGGCTTAAGTTTGGGCTTGTATTGGGCCAAAAATCTGCTAAGCTTAAAGACTATAAACTTAGCTCAAAATACACTTAATTTATCAAACATTAATTACTACAACAACCACTTGCATTAACATAATAATTAATAACATAAGTAGACTATTATGCTAAATATATTACTCTAGCTTATTATCTATTTACATACATTAAATCACATTCACAATACAAATGCACTAATTTACTCAAACACATACACACATATATAATTATCAAATCTAGCATGCATTAATATATTAAAATTATGGCTATTTCACATACTTGTGGTATATGATATCCATTAAATAATTTTCCATTTACATTTATTATATATTATATATAGAGAGAGAGAGAGAGAGAGCCAAAATATACCTATTTATTTTTATCCCATAAGTATTTTAACATTTATCTTTGAATTTGTGCATTTTGATCCCTAAATAGCGAAAAAAAAATGAGCTTAGACTCCTACATGATCATTTATGCATTTTCTTATTTTAGTGCTTTTTAATCAATTATTTAAAGGGAGAAATATAAATTCAAGTCTTGAGTCACTTTTTTCCTTTTTTTTTCCCCATGAATTTGGGATTTAGAGTCACATTTCTAAAAACATAGGCATTAAACGCATGTTAAACGAACATAAGGAAATATGTTTATTTGCCTAAAATGTTTTTGCAAGCTATGAAATTACATAAAATGATTTACTTCTAATTTTGCTAATCATAACATGAATTTTTTATGGCACGTTTTTATGTAGTTATACCATGTAATTATTTTTGAGATAATATCAAAACTATTACCTAAATTTTGCATTAAAAAATTATTTCACCCAAAATTATAAACTACTAAAAGTCATACCCATGGCCAAATACCCAAATAAACTTTTACTTATCAAATTTAACTTGTGAAGTTGAATTTGATATCTGTTATACCTTATAAATCTTTGCTTGTCTAATTCACTATTATTATTATTATTATTATTATTATTATTATTATTATTGGAAAGATGGCATGATAAACAATCATTGCTAAGAAGGTACAAGGATAGGTACGGTCGAAATTTTGATAAATAAAACTTTGGATATGATATAAGCAATTGATTAGTAATTTTTTGTCCCTTAATTCCAAGATGTAACATGCTATAATGTAAGAGAAATTATGCATCTTTTGAAAAAAGTCCATGGTCTGATTCAATCAAGTAGTAAAATAATAGCCAACGGTCATATCAATTACTTGTTTTAAATTAATATTGTATTAGAATATAAAATTCCTATGAGTTATTTCATTTTGTGCTCCATAAGTGAAAAGGAGCATCAAGTCAAAGTCAAGTAATAAATATAATAACCCATATCATATCTATAAATTTAAAATTTTAATTAAACTATTATATTGCTGAGTTTAACTGATAGAAACAAGACTTAGCTCTCTACTTGGGATGATCAAACATACCAGGAAACAATTAGGTGATTTTAGACCCAATTCCACATTTGATCAATTTATCCGCATCAAAGGTCCAAGTTTCAGCTTAAGCATTTTTCTTCTTTCATGAAAATAAATTCAATAAATAATAATATATTAAGTATTTTTAGAATTTCATCGCAGTTGGATATAAATTTTAGCAGTTAAATCACTAACAACAATATTTTCCCTAAAAAGTAACAGCTCAATGAGCTGAAAAATCTAAGTTTGATTAGAGTTTTTGAGTTCTCTACTTAAGTTTCAATTCTAATTTAATATTATTCTACTTAATTCAATTTGTTTACCCTCCTAATCCCAGCTATCCATAAATAGCAAATTGACGTTTCTGTCCAAAGTTTTGACAACCAACACAACACTAGGACAAATTTTAGTGGCTGTACAGTTTTTTGGTGGCTGCACAGAACCAACAGACTTCTACAAACCACAAGCCAAATCTCTTGAAAATGGACCCTTGGCTAAACATCATGACAATCTCCCACTGATCATGGCAATGTTTTTCCAACCAAACATGATGTGACAATGAATTTCAAAACAATGATACAGATACAGCATCGAGTTGAAAAATAACTGCAAATTGCATTCACTAGAATAACAGTAGAGCTGAAGACTACAGCCATATCAGAAATTTGTATTTGAAATGGAGAGGAAAACAGAAAATCAAGACATTTCCTGGAAAAATGCCTAAAGACAAAAACACCAAAAAATTATGAATGATGAGATACTATAATGCTAGATAAAAGATATCGTGCATCCGTGCTCTTAACTACATCCTTACGATTTTATGCAGTTCCCTACTTATTTGATTCACAAACAACATATGTTACTAGTTACTACACATCCTGCTATCAACATAGAAGCTATACAAGGTTTTTGGTTCCAATGTCCTAATTTGCAGCACGAATGAGGCCACTGTTTCCAAGTTAGATGGATGCCTTCGAAATACTGATCACCAACATAGAACAGCAGGCATGCAAAAGTTGCTGCTATAAATAATCTCCGATACAGCTGTGTGTTGACCTGTCCCCATCAAAGTCACCTTTTTGCCTGCTAACCAAAAGTGTCGCATTGAAATCAGGGATATCAGGAAAGAAGAAACATTAACAAGCAATGCAAACGACTAAAATGAACAAGTAGTCTTATTCCAGGAAAAGATTGCAGGTTTAAGACATGTCCATTATAAAATATAGAACAGAAGGGAAATGGAAGTTCTAAAATGGTGCCAACACTGCACCACCCTACCCCCAGAAAAAAGTAAGGATATAGGGAAAAAAAAATTCAATCTCAGGAACCTCGCTGAGTGTTAAAAACAAAAACGGCATGACATCCAGTGTGTTCGCTCAGATTATTGGACTACAAAATTCAAACTCAGGCACAAAGAAAGAGAGTACCAATAAAAAAATTTCTTTTTTTCTGAAAAGATTGTTAAAAAGTAAATAAATAAAAGAGTTTCATTGACCACATAGATGGTTTTCTCAGCATACAGCAAAAGCAGGAAATCAGGAAAAGATTTAACTTTTATAACCTCCGCTTTATCAATTTTTTTTTTTTTTTACTTCAATAACATTAGTTTTCTTTTGTATCACTTGCTGTGTAATCCTCCAACCTGAAATTATCAACTATTAGCTTAATCACTTGATGGGTGCATAAGTAACTAAAATCCCTAAAACCATCATCCATCTCCATTTAGACTCAAGACAAATGACTATACAAAAGATAATACAGACATATATACTGGAAATGAGAGAGTTGTGGCACCTCACATCTAAAATGCATCACTGATAATTGTTTTTGGGCTTGTTCAGGGGTATTTAAGTCTTCTAGAAGTGCATTGTAGGTGATTAAATGTGCAGAAGAAAAGGATTAACCACCTTCTCATTAGTGCGCAAATCGCAACCATAACCCCTTGGCCCATAGCTAGGATCACCACCAACATATGATGGAGCAACAGCAGCATTTTTCAAAAGAGGATCTCTCTCAGAAATTAATTCATCATCACTGTCATAATGCCGATGAGGCCCTAGAGCTTTGAGTAACAATGCCAAAAGGATGCAAAATCCCTGTAATAATAACTATCCATTAGAATTTAAGGAAAAAAGAAAAATAAAAGATCAATATTCTCTTAAGCTATGAAAATCTACGTTCCACTTCGTTCTCTAGAAATCCCCATCACAATGAGAAAGATGTTCATCAAATTCTTCTAAAGTTAAAGAAAACTGGTTAGGAAATTAATGACATCCATGAGCACAAAACCTATTATTGTAATGGCAGGTGTTTGACCAATCACAGAATATTCTTTTCTGGTTAAGAAAGAGGACACCTTATCTCATATCTCCACTGAAGCCATATATGTTTTATATGTGTGTCTCTGTGTGTGTATATATGTAAGCTCATTAGTTATTATAAAATGCTCCTATCAAACTGATAAAACACACGCACACAGGGAGACAAAAAGAGAGAGGGAGAAAGAAAGAGACCTGTATTGACACAATCGACAAGCCTATCCATTTGCACAGCTCAAAGTTTGATTCAACAAAATCTTTTAGTCGGTCAAGGTTGCCAGTTGGATCATCTGGAAAGTCCTGATGCCAAGTCAAACCAAATTAAACACGTGAAGTGAAACTATGCTATTGCCAAATCATAAGATTAGTCAACATCACATTGTCAAAAAAGTGAGTGTGAATATACCTCCTCCCAGTCATGATTCAGAAATACATCAACACTGACTGCAGCCTCTAGCATAAGAAGCATAAAGATGAAAAACATGTACTGCACTATCACAATGAAAATCGTCAACTCCTCAGAATAGTGAACCTCCAGCAGAACAATGGTTCATGAATCTTGTAAAGAAACAAAGCAAGCTTTTTGATACTGCTCCATATGTGAGTGTGCATGTGTGTGTGTGCAGAGAGAGGAGAGAGATTAATCAAGTAGAGCTGCTCAATGCCTTTTGCTCACGCATATCGATTTGACATATCATACATACTAACCACATAAATAGCACAAGTTATCAATATATTTATACAAAAAACCTCAACTAAATTAGTTTGCCTGGTGTCCATTGAATTATGCACCCCATTAGGCTTATAATCACTACTGAAATACACCAATTAACGAAGCCACGAATTATTTCTTAGCCCTCTGTCATCCTCTGCAATCACTTAGTAATCTCTTTCTTTACAACATTTTGAAAATTTTTTCACCTGTGTTATAACTAAAGGCCTTTATTCACACCTAACCCGCAGTCCTCTCCACTCTCAATAATGCCAGACCAACAGAAAATAGCCATGGCTGTACATATTGCATCAATGCTGTGCTTCAATACTGCTTTTTTAGTTGAAAAGGACACATGTAAAAGGTTCTCTAAAGTGAGATATCTAACTTCTATAAGGATGCAAAGATTACCTGAGCTTTGTTATTATATTCTAAGCCAAAACACATGCTCCATTCTCAATTTCATCTTGATACAGATGGTTGTTTCTTGGTGAAATTTTGAATGCTCCTCACAAATCTATAGGTAACAGCTTTCATTGTATAATATTAGGCAGAACCAATTATAATTTCACTTTATATATAGAAAATGCATCAATCGTTCTTTCTCGTACATATATTCTGCGCCCCCGCCCCACCCACCCCCCCCAAAAAAAAAAAAAAAACATATTTTCTATAGAGGAAAATTACATAACAGAGAATAAATATTTGAAATTATACTATATAATAAAGTTCAAATAAGAGATGGTGTAACAAGAAGATGGCGATATGTCTATACACTAACTCCATTTTGGTAATGTGGCACATTAATTGCTTATTGGGACCTGACGTAGAATCCAAGTCATTTTTATCTACCTCCTTCTTACCCTGTTCTGTTTATTTCTATTATAGGGATGCAGCTGCAAGATTTCCACGGATGAGAAACATAGGTCAATTAGAGGATCGTCAAGTTTAGGACAAACTTTTACCTTTGGCTCATTTTGCTTTGACATTTGTGTTGTCAGAAAGTTAATTGCAAAACTTATTATATATTTTTCCACTTTCTCTTTTTTTTTTTTTTTTTAACTTTTCGCACATTCTAAGAATATAATGTAAAATGTTCTCATCAACAATGAACACTTACTTGAGTTGGGAAGTTTTCTGAGACACGAAGACCGCCTTTGATTTTTGAGTTGGAGTTGGGGCTTGGTCTTTTAAGAGAGAGATGACGCGAGAAGAAAGAGCAAGAGGACAGGCAGATGAAGAAGGAAGGAAAAAAATGACTTGGATACTAAATTACTGTCCAATAGTCAGTTAAAAGTGCTACATTAGCATAATAAATTACTTTAGTCTAGGTCTAACAACATCGTTTGATTACACCATTTTACATAAAATTCATTTTTTATTTTAATTTAGTCCCAAGCATTTGTCCTCTAATATGTAATGATCCCTAATTCATCCAAAAGCAGAGTTTGTTTCATCACAAGTCCATGCTGATAGAAAGTCCAGTTAGAAATCCATGAAACTGAGATTTGAAAGAAGTGATATATCTTTTATTCGAAGATTAACTATGTTTGGAAATTTTAAGGGGAGCAGAAACGGAAAGAAATGAAAAAAACAGAAAAGAAGAGAAAGGAAATGAATGGAAATATTGTGTTTATTTTATGTTTGGATTTATGAGATAGAAATGAAAGGAAATTGGATGAAATTATTGTTTTTGATGTTGTTTGGTATGGATAATAAAGGAAATGAAGGGAAGTGAAATATTTAATTGACTAAAATATCCATTGTTTTTTATTTTTCTTGAACTGCTTGAAGCTATTTTTAAGGATATTTCTGTCATTTGAAGAGTTTTCTCTTGATTCCCACCGTTTTCACCCCAAAGTCGGACGGAAAATTTTTAAGCCCCGCTTTCCTCCCATTTCCGTCCACATCATCCCACTTCCGCTGCAAACAAAGTAGCCAAACGCAACCATTTCCATTCATTTCCCTTACCTTTCGGTGGTTTCATCCGACTTCCACGCTACCAAACACAGCATAAATTCCAGGCCTATGTTCAAAAAGCTCACTCTGATTCGATCACCATCTTCATAGCTCATTTAGCTGTTTCATGATTACATGAAGATGTATTATTTCTTGTTCTTTAATTATTCAGTTGTTGTTTTCTTCATCAGGCGATGCGCTTCAACAGAAGTCACACATATTCATCAATAGTAGTCTGAGACTCAGGTAGAAATTTGACAGTTTTGGATCATAGTACAATTCATAGATGTGTATAATAAAATATCATCCTTGTCTTAGTTCTTTTTCTCCTAAGAAATTAGACCAATACTTTCACCACTCTCATATGTCCCTATATATATGCTCATACCCTACCCACCAAAAAAAATAAAAAGGGAAAAAAGAGCTAGTATTCAACAAAAGAGTAGGAAGTACCAGAAAAAGGCAACAGCCAATTGCAGTTTCTGCAGCAATGTGGCCCAAACATGTTATCACACACAATGATACCCCAGTGCCAAGGAAAGCGTAAATGAACCTGAGGTACAAGAAGCATGTCTTCAACTACAGCAAAACTTCGGATAGCTAAGTGCACATGAATGCAACATTTGAAAACTTGTTTACGTGGAAAAAATAGCATTGGTGGCAAGCCAGTACGCTACTAAGTCAGATATGAGATATTGACCTTTATTATGAGCTAAAGCTTTTTAATTATTCAGCAAATGAAACTTCTACAACAAGGAAATGCTTCTTTACAGAAAAAAATTTTTACATTCATCTCTTAAAGGAAAAATTAAAAGCCCATTGAAGGGAACGCACCTAATGGTAAGACCTTCGATGCCATCTCAGCCCCTCCAAGGACCCTTACTGCTTAAGACCTCCTATTTCATCCTCAAAGTTTTTCATTTAACATCCCTATAGCCCACTTAATACTTTAAGTACAATCTATTAATCTTTCTATTGGTTCATTCCAATCCTTATCAAAAGAAAAAAGGGGAAAAAAATAACTCCAGATTTTGTAAAGATACTAACACTGCAATGAAGAACCCAATTAAAAAAAAAAAGTTCTTAGGATAGAAAATCATAGAAAATTGTGTTAAAGGACCTTATTGTTCATGCTCTTATACTAATGACTGATTATCATCTCATCAGGGCAGACATGTATCTTCTCCACATGTCCCTTCCAATCCCAAACCATTATGAATGAATGATAAGCCAAAAAAAGTGGCTCCGCGTTCATTAACATGTGTGCATGCCAGTTCGTAACTGATGAGTATTCAGTATTAGGACACCGAATTGAGACATGAAAACTAAATCACTCTTAATTCCTAGTGCTTTATACACCAACAAACTATGCTAATTGCAATACCGATAGCCATATTAGTTTCTGCACAAAAATCTCCAATTCCGCAGCAGTATACATATATACTCTCAGCTCGTATAAAGGAATTTTTAGAAAGAAAACAGCAGAAAGATTGGAACTTTAAAGTGAAACTACGAATTTAGAAACATACCAAGGAACGGGTTCATTAAAATGATCGAAAGGCATATCAGATATCTGTCTTTTCCAAACCCTAATCATCCATAGAGAGTAGAGAATCATGGCCAATCCAACCATGCCAATCCCGGAATTCACCAGCTTCAACAATGATTGAATGAAACTCCTCAGCAATCTCACCATTTTCTTTTTTCACCCAAATATTGGATTGGATTCGACAATTAAAGAAAGTCAGGACTTTAGGGTTGAGGTGCGTGAATCATACGTATTTTGCGGAGTCAGAAATATGGAAAATGTTAAAACTGTGTGGATTCTGTTGTCTTTTTGAGTAGCGTCATATCTGTGGAGTTTTTTTTCTTGGCCAGTCATATCTGTGGAGTTTATCTCTGGAAAATACTGCTTCGATATTGTCTTTTTGCAAGGCCAAAAAAAAAAAATGTTTTTGCCTTTTCTTTTCCAGCCTATATATTTTTGAAAAAAAAATTAAAAAAAAAAAAAGTAAGACCAAGTTAAGAGAGTTGGCTTGACCGGAACGAGCATTCCCATAAGTTAGAGGAGCAATCAACGAGTCAAAAAACATAATACCTACTAAGATAAAGTCGTCTTTAACTGCCATTTTTGCAATGGTGTTGAAAGTCTTACCTCCACCCATCACGTCTCTCTCATGGGAGCATGGCGAGGAGCTTTGCCACACTTGGAAGGACTTATATTTTAAGGAGTGTGCATGATTAATTAGTTTGTAATTATAATTTTTTTAATTAATTTAAAATAATTAATTTTTAATAACGTAAATTTAAATCAGTCCATTATTAGTAATTAATCATTTTAATGGTTAATTATTTTTTTGGTTAATATTTTTGGTTTTTGGTTTATAACCTTTCAACATAATGGTTAACCAAAAAAATGTTTGTTAATCATTTTTTTAATTATAACCATGAAAAATTAAGCCATGTTGTTTCATAATTACATTAAAAAATTACAAATAAACAAATCAAATAATTACAAAATCAATATATAATGAATATAAGTGAAATACAATATTACACAAATTAAAACATATCTTCTCCTTAATTTAAATTACAATACAACAACAAAATAAGTAAAATAAAAGTTCCAATTACAATATGTCTCAAATTACAATAGATTTTAGGCTTTTTATCTTTATCTATATATACTTTTTTTCAAACATTAATTATGTGTATATTATTATATATAATATACTTATAAATATCAAACTAGTTAACCACTAATCGTCGGTTTCTAGTGGTTACAAACCATAACCGAAACAGAAAACAAAAAAGATAAAAATAAAAACCGTAATCATAAACCGAAACCGATGGATCAGTTAGCCATATTTTTTGGATTGGTTTTCCTATTTCAATTCGGTTTTTTGGTTTTATCGATTTTTTTACATACCTCTAAGTTTGTTGTTGTCTTATTAAGTAATTCTTAACAAGTGTTAACCACAAGGACAAACATAATAAAAAAATTTTACGAGAAAAGGCAAAGGTTTAAATGGGCTAGCCTTAAACTACAAAGCCTTAGTTGGAAAATGGCCATCAACATTTGGCTCCCACTTCAATTAACAAGTGGGGGTCAATGAGAAGTTGTTTTGTCTAAGCCTTGTAAGTCAACTTGAACGTTTGACCTTTATTTAGGAAGTCTAATTTGGAGGAGATTACTTGTTGAAAGGGGAATTAATTATTCTTACATGGTGTTTAGTTGAAGGGCGATGGCAGTTTAGTTTTTGTTTTTTTTTTTCCCTTTTATAGTAGAGAATGAGACATTTGAACCTAGTACCTCTCACTTAAAATACTAGAGGAAATGCCACTAAACTACAAGCTATTAGGAAGAGCAATGGCAGTTTGCTAAGTTGAAGTTGTGAAGTACCTTCTAAGAGAGTATATTAGACTAAGCAAGGTCCTAATTATGTTGTTCAATCATCATGGCTGAGCCCTTACCTAGTTAGTCCATTTAAGAGCCAAGATGTTAGGCAAAGGCGGTGTTGTCGTTGAGAACAAGCATTGGGCTTGAGGTGTAAATTTTGGAAGTAAGTCGTATCAACTATGTTTATTGCTTTTAAGGATAGATCACCAAGAGAAGTTAATGGTAACGAGCCATACCACATTGATCCCATGAGAGAAAAAGGAGTAAACTGTTAAGATGAGCTCATACCATGTTAAGTTTTTGCTATCCTTGAGTAAAGACACACATTTCAGCAAGTCTAGCTACAAGACTCTTTTACACTTTGCAAGATCAACAAGTTGGAGGCCTATCTTAACAAGTAGGATCAAAGGGAAGTCCCTCACTAAGCCTTGCCAAGTGAATCGGTTAGCAATGATAAGTTGTTGCTAGGTCATTCTAAGCCGCAACTATATTGAAGGATTTCGTTAAGCTACACCATGTTTTGCTTAGTAAAGTGAGGCTTCAAGGTGATACAAGGGATTGTGACCATACCAGGTCTTTGCTAAAGCAAAACTAATCCTGAGGTGCTCATTAAGGCAAGTCAGACCATAGTAAGTCTTTATGAGCTCTAATTATCCTTTGATCGACTCCTTAGGGTAAGTTAAACCATTTTAGGTCTTGGATAAGCCTTAATTTTTCTTCGAAGGTCATGTTGGAGAAAATTAGACCAAATTACTTTGCTAAGCCATAATCATTCTCGAAAGGATTCACTGGAACAAATTAAACTATATTAGGCCTTCATTAAGCCCTGATTGTTCTTTAAGGGATTCATTGGAGCTTGTTAAACCCAAATTCAGCCAACCACATGGAGTACGTCTAAATGGTAGGTAAGTTGAGTTGGGTTAGGTCTTAGCTTTACTTTGATGAATCATAACGTGTCAATTTTGTGTCCCCTTTATTTGTTAAAGTGTGACTCCTGGCCTTTTAATGGTTATCTTTTTGCCTATCCCACATTTCAAGAAGCCTTTGGAAAGCAATTCATTCTTTTAGCCTTTAGGAAGGCAATCATGCTATAGAATACTTTATGCTTCTCACATACATGGTAGGAGATTGTATGGGTTTCATGTAAATTCAAGCCATTCTAGATTAATTCTACCTTACAAATGTTTGATTTTGTGACACGTGGATAGCTCTTGATGAAAGGATAATCTTCATGACTTTGACTGTATTAAGAAACCTCCCTTTGTCTTTTTAAAGCTTTCTTTATTGGCCCTTACTTCTATGAAGTTGCTAGAGTTTGATTTTTTCCCCATGCGTTATTTTTGTATTTCTTCTCTTAAGACTTTATTTCGATCTTTCAAGAAATTCTTTTGATTCTTGAGACTTTATTCTAATCTTTGAGAAATTCTTTTAAGACACTTTACTAATTTTGAGTTTTATGAAGGGATTAAAGAGTAGTAATGTCCCTAACCCTAGTCCCCCCCATAAAGGCAAAAATGGCTTCGAAATCATCTATATATTTGGTCCAATGGATGTTATGGGAAGTTGAAGTGCATGTCACTATGCTAAAGGAAGATGAAGTTGTGTAGCGTGTTTCCATTATAGTTGACTTTATTCCATATATGAGGGACGAGAAAAGGTAAGGAGGTTCCTTTAATTTCAAGGAATTAAAAATGAGGACTAGTTATTGGAGGTGTAACCACATTTTCATCTTACAAATTTGAAGCTAAGGAGGCTTCCCTAGTGGAGTTCTCCTTACTTATCTTACTAATTGGAAATAAATAATCTCCTCTTTGTCCAAATTTTGAGCTTGTTTGATGGTTTATATTGTCTTTTTTTTTTTTTTTTTTTTTTTTGTGGACTTAGCTCCCCTATACAGTTCAAATTTCCTTTAAAGGGAGTGTAAGTAACATAATAGCTTACACCTTTTCATCTCCATGTAAGGCGTCTTATGGTTTGGTTTATTAAAGCAAGGGCTCAAGATATGGACTTTTACATGAATTGGGAAAAGGATTATCATTGGAACCTGCTCACTTAGAACCTCAATAGGTTTCACTGCAACTAGGGCTCTCATTGAATTGCTCTATCAATTGTTCATTCCCTATGTTTCTAGCAAGAATTACCTGAAAGAGAGCTCTTTCAAGATAGAGAGAGATGCCATTGGTTGTCTAGCTCATTCCTAAGACAATCTTTATATCGGAGAAGAGGGTTGAGTTATGTATGTGTATTCTAAGTGCTTGCTAAAACACAACATAATCCATCCTTTTTCTTCACTCAAAGAACCTGTGATGAAAATGAACTTGTATTGTTCTAAATTATTAGGTATACTAGCATATTTTTTATTTGCTCTTTAATACCATTTTTCTAAAAATGAGGATATTTATAAGACAAACATTTACTAACAAAAATCCTTCTTTAAAATGAATTTGATGCATTGGCAGTAAGGATGAAGGTGTTTCAAAAACCCGAGAGAATGTACTCAATACATGTTGTAAAACATAATTGTTGGTGTAATCTTAGAAGAGTCCACTTGCCAAGCCACAAGTTAATAACGTTTGCATCAATTGCAAAGTCATGCGTCTAAGTTAATGACTTGAAATAGGTGCCATAACTATCAAATCGATTAGAGACCCCATTCATGATTAAAGTCTTATGATCAATAATAATGAGACCAGCGCTTTGAAGCTACTAAACTCCATTGCTATTTAAGATCCCTAAAAAAGCAATATATAAAGAAAAATTATAAAAAAAAAAATTCAATCGTTAAATGTTAATGAAGACATCTGCACATTGTTCTTCACAAGCAAGGTTCAAGCTTGTTGCCATTTTTAATCATTACATGAAATCCACTAACTATAAGCAAGCATAGATGCTTAACTAATTGGCTCAAATAAAGTTGTAGGTACTGCTCGAGTCTATTAAGACCGATGCCATGTGATTATTGATATCACTCATGAGTCTTAACGTTCTATAGATAACGTCCTAACAAGAGCATGAAAAATAATAATTCATGAATCATTGTTCTTTTCGTGCATCACTTCATCTCAGTGCTTATCAGCTGCATTATCTTCGATCTGCTCATCATTAGTCAACAACACTAAGAACTTAGCTTTACATTTATGTTCTTTAATAAAATTTTCACCATAATTACAACACAAGTTTTTTTCTCTTTGAGTCATCATTTCATTTATAAATAATATTTTATTGAAATAGATGTTCAGGGAAAAGTTGAAGAGGATGGTGTGGTGGTTAAAGTGTTTCAAGATTTAGAAGAAAAAATGAGGAGGCAGTTTAAAAATTACAACAGTGATGATGATGATTTGTATTGTGTTGAGGGCGTAGAAACTTAAAGTGGTTTAGGATGTGAAAACTTATCAGCAAATTTAGCTTTGCACGTGTTAGCCTACTAAACTACTTACATGAAGTCAATAGGTTTAGGAATTTGAACTTCTCTACTTATCAAGGATTTAAGACCCAAGATAAAATAACTAAAAATAAAACTTTTTTTCTTTTTGCCACTAAATAAAACTAATTAAGACTAGTAATATGGTTTGGTAAAGTCTTAAATTGAGACTTATAAGATGCTAATGTATATTAACTTGAACAACCTAGAAGGTTCGCTTTGTAAACCATCATAAGACGATGGCCTGAATCTTACGTTAATTGCTTTCTTGGAACTCACCTTCTTGGATCTTGCCTATAAAATTAGCTATCAATTATTGTAAATTTATTCATACTAATCAAGAACTTGCTCCTTCAAATAATAATAATAATAAAGATATTGTAATCCTCAATTTATCATATACCTAATAAAATCTGAAAAAAGCATTTACTTTTAAAGAGCCACTCATAGCCATCTAAGCCACTAAATTATGGAATCTCCAAATTATTCCTTTTATTATTGAATAAAAATCGAATTCAAAGGGATGTGATGTCATGAATGATTGGATTTCTATAATTAATTATGTTGCCAGATCCTTACTACAATAAAGGATAACTTCTATTGAACAAACTCCATTAAAGTAGCTTACTTCTTGTCAAATTCTTGATTGATTGTGCCTTGTAATTTTTTAATTTTCCCGTGTATTGATAAACTTCTTGTTTCAGAGTCATGGAGACAAGAATACAAAATGTTGAGCTTGTTACAATAAAACAAGCTCATGTTCATTAGTGCACCAATATAGAATATGCCTGCACAATACGGAAAAGTCACAAAGGGGTGTTTAACCCTTAAATTTCTCTTTTTGCCTCCTGAGATCTCTCTCTCCCTCTCTCTCTCTCACTCTCTCTCTCTCACAGTAAGTTTGATACTCTCTTTCTCTATTTCTCTCTCTTTTGTGAATTATGGTTTGTAATAACATTTGTGTATGCAAGGCATGAGAAGGTATTAATATTTGGGAGTAAGTTCATTTGAGGTATCAACATTTCAAGTTATTAAAAAGAGGTATTAACATTTTGCAAAGTGAATCAAATGAGATATCAACATTTTATAATTCATTTGAGGTATTAACTTTTGGACTAGTTTTCAACTAACTCTTAATTTTCTTCAAAGTCTAATTGATATCTTATTTGACTTATTTTACGAAATGTTCATCCCTCTTTTTAATCAAGTAAATTACACCAGAAGATTACAATATTTAGGAGTAAACTCACTTGAGGTGACTCATTTTAACCCTAAACGTCATAGCCTTCTAGTGAAATTTACCTTTTTTTAACCACTTGAATTGTTAATACCTTAAATAATTTTTTTTCAAATGTTGATTCCTCTTTTTAATCATTCAAAATGATGATACCTTAAATGAACTTACCCTCAAACATTGATACATTTTGATGTATGATAAAAGAATTCAACTAGAAGTCGAGCTTCTTATATAGATTCATGGTATGAGTATGCCAACATGTAGCAATATACATTGAACATTTCTCATCCTACATTTCTCTATCGTAGCTTGTAGTAATGCTTCTCCATGTCATTTCCTTTTATGACACTCAATGACTACCATAATTATTGTATGTACATTTAAACAGATACCAGTTTAATGGATATGTTTGATAAATAATTCTTAAGACTTTGATAATTATGCAATAATAATAAATGTTTTCTTTTATAGTTGGAAAAATGCAACAACATAAAAGATAATATCAACGTTGATTTCACCATAAGATCAAACATTAAAGAGAACTGCAACTAGTGTATGTATATACGAAATATGCGATTTTTTTACTTTGTTGGTACTTTCATCAAATAGGTCGTGTACATTTTTTTCCAAGAAAAATAAAGTCCATAGTCCTAGATAAATATAATCCCCGAGCTATGTATGATTGCTTTATAATATTATTAATTCTAAGAACATTCAAACATGACATGATCAAAGTCTGAAAATGGGAAGTGAGGACGGCTTAAGCAGAACCTACAAAATTAGCGATGGAAGTAGATAAAGAAGAGGACCAAGAGAACATGACATAGCCCGTTACATCTTCATTATTCATCAATTGCAAGTAAAGAAGACGAGAGTTGTTTTTCTTGAGCTCTTGGTGGAAGGATCTAGCAAGAGACCCGTGTTTTAGGAGCAACCTTTTCTCTATTTTCACTATATCATCAACCATACTTGCCTAATGTGAAGAGTTTCTTCTTAGTTCCACAATGGCTCTTCCATTGTTTTTTTTTTTTTTTTTTTTGTCATGTAGGTCCCAAATGACAAACAAGACAAGATGGGTAAGTTGTTTGTAATTAAATTTTTTTTACTTAAGTGATAATTAAAAATTAACTAAACATGGTTAAAAACATTAATTAAACATAATGCAATTATGAAAATTAATGCAAGTAAAATAATGAGAAATTAAAATGTATAAAGTAAATCATTAGGATTTGTAGAGGTTTCTCCTTGTGAGTCAATCCTCTCTTCCAGCTCCATAACTGGGGATCCAGTTTTCCACACTCATCATTCTACTAATTCAATAATCTAATTGAGAGATTACAAATACCAATGTCTTCTTGCTCTGTCTCATAAGCATCACACCTAAGTTATTCACAGAATTATAAGATACCTAGTGTAATCATATCAGCATAACTCTTAAAATAAAGGCCAATGATAGTTTCAAAAGAGATACAAAGAGTTCTCTAGGATTTAAGCACAGTGTGAAGTAAAAATAGTAAGTATAGACAACTTCTGATAAAGGTTCTAGCAAATAAAAGCTTTAATAGTGTTGAAATTCAACTTCTTATATATCCTTGAATGATGTGATGGTTTTCTTGAGTAAATCTCTCTAATGTAACCACTTTGATTTGTTGAATTATATTTGAAACTTGAAATCTTGAAAAATCTTCCCAAAATCTTAAACATCGATATAAATTTGATCTTATCCATGTTAGTATCTATTGTTGCCGTCAATGTCTATATTCCATTAATATTATGTCTTTTAAAGGAAATTAGTTTTGAATATTCTTGAAACCGTGTGATATAAAGGTCCACAAAATTTGGATATTTAGTTATAATTTGAATACTTATTCATATCTTTATCCAAATCATCCTTGATGGTGTTAATCCTCATCCTTAAAATCTGGCATGATCTCTTTTATGTTAAGGCCAATTATATCTTCAATAAAAAAAATTCCAATAATATTGAAATAACGAGGTTTTCAATAAGTTTTCTTAAAAGGTTTTCTTAAAAGGTTATCCAGGAAAAACCAACTTAAAAAAAATAATCCTTATAGATTTTTTAAAGTCTTCGTTGAGTGGAATGCATTAGATGCATTAATTAAATACATCAAATGAGTGGAGTATGGTCTTTATCGTAAACTTCTTGTAATTGAAGTTTGTAAATATATGGATTCGTGTAATGCAGTCACATGTGTGTTGCGTGTGTATTGCGCTACACGTAGCCTACGAGGAGTCACACATCAAAAATGATCAAGAGAGAAGTGAAATAAGGAGGAGGAGTAGGTAACCCTAATCATCACAAATGCACTTGCGATGGGTGGAGGAGCAATCAAGTATCGAACCCTACAAGTAATGATGAATAAGTATGTTAGATTCCTTAAAATACGTTTTGATGATAACAAAAATGTAAAAAGATTACTAATGAGTTTTTCAAGTGTGTAGTTTTAAGTTAAAGAGAAAGAAAAAAAATGAATTGTATCAAGTTATCAAAGGTTTTACAGAAGGTTCACTGTAAGAAAAATGAATAGTATCGGTTATCCAGGAGGTTTTATAGAAGGTTCACTGTAATTTTTTGCAGCAAAATAGTATTGTGGAAATTTACTATTCATTGATTCATTTTTTATCAAATTCATTTCAAATTAATTTAAATAAGTATTTTGAAGACCAAGCTCCGAGGAAATGAGTATATTTGGGTAATATACTCATATGCTCCACTTAAGTTGGTTAATATCCAGGGGGATTTTAAATTTTCTTCAAGTTTCTCTCTCATATCATCGTTCAAGTTTCATGAGGAAATTCAAGTTTTATTTAAACAAGTATTATACGAGTTTTTCCTTGAAGAGGAGATGATTATTAGACTTTACAATGACCAAAAGGAGATAAGTCTATCTTTTACCAATTCTTATGGGATGTTATCAAGTTTAAAGAAGATAAACGTTATCTACTTCAAAGGATAAAGAACTTGATAGATTCTGTTGATCAAGTTTGAATTTCAAGCTTCAAGATAAAGAAAATATCATCATGATTGAGCAACAACCTCATTAAGAAGGATTCAAAATTTTTAAAAAACAAGAGAATATCAGCTACTGTCTATCTGATTTTGCGGGACTTTTTTTTTTTTTTTGCATGAAACTTATCAAGTTTTACATCAGTTTTAAAACAAAAATGGATAGATCAATGACAGTTAAAAAATCTTCTCTAGTATACATAGTATTCATATTTCTTTTAAAATCAAATCTTCAAGATGGAGAACATTTTCAACTGAGAATTTTGGAGGAGCTTATCCACATCCTTCAATTAGTTTTGATATGTTGGATACCAAGATATACGGAGGGCTTCCTTAATTAAAATTACGAAATAGAAAAGAAGAAAATCATTTACTGCTAATACAAGAAAAAGAACACGCTGCTACAAATTATTGCCCATTGCTTCTTTTCATTTTTGAACTAAAACTTTGCACAAAATTCTTTGCTACAACTTTTGCTTTTTATCTATTCTTTTGTTGAGAGAAGGAACTTGTTGTTGCTTTCTAGCTTATTAGCTTGTTAGTTTACAAGATTAAGCTTTGTAGTATCGATTATTGGCTTGAGGAAAGCTGTGAGGATCGAGCAGAGAGAATTGTACAATATTGTAAATTGATTTAATTGGATATAGTGAAACAAACCCATGTAGATTATGGGGTCCCCGGCTCGGAGCTGAAAGAGTAGACTGATGCATAAGGCAGAACCACTATACATCGCTACCTAATTTTCTTTCCCTAACTTTTTAATTTATTGTAATTTATATTTTGGTTATTTAATTACTTAACTTGTTCTCAGAATTTGAACTCAATAAGGATTTTAATTTTAAAAGATTAAAATTTGAATTTTTAATAATACTCAATTTAACCCCTCTTCTTGATTATTAAAGTGGGGCCAACAAAGTGTTTTGATCTCTTAAAACAGAATTTCAATAGCACCTCACTGTTTCTATGCAATCCCTTCTTCTTCAAATGAGGGGAGACTTGAGGTATTTATAGAACTTGGCCATCAACGTCATTCGTTGAATCACGTTGGCAGTTGACGGCCAAGATGAGTCTCTTTTAGTGCATGAACTAGATTGAGAAAGGTTGGAGAATGGACAGGCTGGTCCAACAAGCCCCTACTCTAAACTCATAATGTCAAATCTCCTTTGATCATCCCAATAAATGAACTGACTCGCTGGGCCCTGTCACTCAGCCTGCGATTCAAGCCCAAATTAATAATAATATTTTCATAATTTTAAAGCCCATTCACATTTTGCCTCTTGATCAAAATTCTTTGGATAGGATCCAAGTATTTTGGGCACTAGTCGCATTTATGTATACTTTAAACTATACAAGGCGCATGATGTTGCCATGTAATTTAATAAAAATGGAGACTTTGCTCCTTATCATAGATGAGTCATTGAGTAAAAGTCAAACGCCAGCTTTGCAACTCATTTTATTGCATATAATTGTATTGTAATGTACGAGCTCGCAGCACCATTCCAATTGCACACGTCACCTTATGTATCTTTGAATGATTTGCTCCCCTGAGTGATCTTACCCCCCATGAAATCATCTCATACCTATATTAGAAATATATAAACTCTTCACGTGTACAATGGCTCTCATCGTAATAGTATGATTACCAAAACAAGTAAGGAAATTGTAAAGCAAATTTTCTGAAAGTCATGGGCACAACACTTCATAAGAAATGATCATTCTTTACCTCATAAAATTTGGTAGGCGGAGTAACCGTTTGGTCTTGGCCGAAATATACTCAAATCATTGTTTTTTTTTTTTTTTTTCTCTAACATACGATTCACGTAACTCCATGAGTGCAAAAAGCATTGTCCTTCTAAATTTGACACACTTGTAATCTCGAAATATCTACACCCCTTATGATAAATGTCTCCCTTTGATCAATAAAAAAATTTCCTTTATAATATTTCATCTTATGATATTTGGTTTGGTATTTGGCACGTCATCTTCACCATCACTTATATATTTACAGGAGTTCATATTTCTTCAAGAACCATAATAGTGACTAAGTCTAAACTCCAATTGGAAATTCGTAACCCACATGCACACCCAACACATTCTATTAATAGTAACAACTTTCTTCAAAATATTCCCTTTCCCTTTCCTTTTTTTTTAAAGTCTAGCCAATATTGCATTATCTGGTTCAAAAGGAGTACCACATAGGAATCTTCCAAATATATCTTATATATCTAACTGGCCAATATATCTCAGTATCATACTTCTCTATTATTTTCCTTCTTCATATTCTCACCATGGTGATATAATCTCCCAAAAAACAATATACACTTTGATGGTAATATTATTTTTCAATTTTTTTAACATCAAGCAATGCATAACTGACTCAACTTTTGTGATGCGGGGCATGATCAGTTTTTTTTATACCAGACCCGCTTCTCGTGCAATGCAATCCTCCCAACATGCTCGCCTCCTTTGCAAAATTAGAAACTTTTATATTTATTATCATCTCAAATCCTTTTCCAAATCTTGATTTAACCTCATCCAAATCCCAATGCACACAAATGTACATATACATATATGATTTCTAATTTTTTTCTCCATCTATATATATGAAATTTCCAATTTTATCTTCACTTGATTTTCGATTTTTTTATAATTTAAGAAAACATCATAATAACTCAAATATGAATCTTTCCATACTAATATCACAATTTATCTTCTCATTTCAAATCAATATCACAATATATATCTTCTCTTTTCCAAATCAATATCCCATAACCCCAATCTCAATCAACTCCAACCAATGTCTTTCTTTAGTGCATTTGCTAGTATCTTTTCTCAAGCTCTCACTTATTTGAAAAATAAATAGGTGGTCTTTTTTACAACAACCTCCATTGAGGGTGTGTCATATAAGCATACAGTACATATGCGGTACCACATACGGTCCCACATGCTTATTTGGCATACTCTCAATAGGGTGTTACTAAAAATAAGTGATTTAATATCACCCACATATTCCCACTTATTTTAACAAATCTCTTTTAAATCTCCCTAAATATTAAAAGTATCTTTCCTACTATTACAATACTTGGAAGGCTAATGGAATGCAAGAAACAGTATCTCTACTTATCAGTCTTGGTGAGTTACATTTTCTTTTGAGTAGTTCTGCGTTCAAGAGACAATATCAAATCTGAGAACTAGAACCCAAGAATAGTAAATCTCATGTCGAAGCTTACGTCAAGATCCTCAACCTTTTACATTCGAGAGCGTGCTTCTTGCATTACGCGCCACATAAATAAAAGTCCGACTTCTCTTTCCCTTTTTTTTTTCTTTTTTATTCAATTTATCTTTTTCTAAATAAAAGCTTGTGCTTCGGATTCATGCACATGCTCATCCCCAACATGTAATAAAAATTCTTGTTTTATATGCTGATATATCGTCACAATATATCATTAACTAATAGAAATTGCGGTGAGACTCATCTGTCCTTCATAAGTCTCCTTGTTTTATTCTTCTTAAACTAAAAGCTAAAATAATTAAGATACACACACACATAACCAGACAACAAGTTTGATTTCTTCGATATCAATGAATGAGAATCTGATTATATTCATTTGCTAGATTCCTGTTTAGTATTGTAAATTTCTTTCATTCACGTCTGGTCTTGCACGGTAACGGTTTGTGACTTCATATTTGCATCTGTACGTTTTCCTTCATAACAAAGATGGCTTGATGAAGATTTGTACAATTTCCTCCAATTTAATTTAGTTGTCTGATAGAAAACTTGAAATATGCTTGATGACATTGACTTCAATAATCATGATACGTTTAAAGAGTGCCAAGACCGCTTGTAATAAATTTGTGAAATTAACAAAAAAAGAGGTGACGAAGACTTGAATAATCTGATGATAATTCTGGTGCTCTTTGTAACATTGCAATGTTGATAACTTTCATATTCGTGATAGTTTGCATATTGCTAGTATCACCTTGCTTGAATATGTGTGATAATAATTAAATGTCAATATGTTATTCTTGTGATGTTTAACGGATCTTACGACTATAAGAGTTGACACTTTCACTTGTCTTATACTCCACCCATTCACTTAATGAACATGATGCTTCATATTTTAAGACGAGCTCTTCATTGTCCGTTTTTTAATCGCATGGATATCAATCTTGGGATTGCACACACATGATGACACTCTTGATCGTTTGTGTCCCAAACCTCACGTGACAATCTTGGAACCGCATATTGCGTCCATTCATTCCTCACATGATGACCTTGGCACCGCACTGCTATGAGAGAGGCTCTCTCAGTTGTCTGTGTCTCACTTGCCCATGCAACGATCCTGGAACTGCACCAGTGTAAAAAGAGAATCTTTTTCATCTTCTGCACTTGGTTATTTAGTGAATGACTATGAGGCTATTACTACAAGAGAGACACTATTGGCTATTTAATGTCTCATAGTAATGTATAGGTTACTTATTACTTTCTTCTTATTGTTACATGCTATTGTTTTAAATATTTAAGTGTTGATAATTTCGATTCATATGCTGATATACTTGTTCGTATGTCTCATGTTGTCGATCTAAATTCACAAGTAGCATCACTTTTCATCGTGCATGTGTATGTGTGTATAGAGTTTGGCATACAAGTCGTGGCCCACAGTCGATCTGTTTATCGCTTTAAAAACATGCGGCCAAATTTTTTCGACTTGTTTAAAAGCGAGCCAAAATGGCTTGACCATTTAACCTGCAAGCTACCCATGTTAGGCCAGGCTGGCCCACGGCTGAAATATTAAAAAAAAAAAAAAGAAAAGTTTAATAACAATAATAACGTAACAACATATTAGTGATTATTTATGATACATTATGGAATAAAGTAGATTGACACACATACCATAAGCATTATAATATTTTTTAAAGTCTATATTTATTAATTTAAACACAATGTGATATCAATAAATCATTTTAAAAAACTGTTTTTATATATAAGTAATCGAAATAGAAATGAAGTTAATCATTAATATATATAAAACCTTAAAATATATAAACATTTTAATTTCTCATAAACTAACATAAAGAAAATTTAAAAATTAAAAAATAATAATAATTTCATTTAACCTGCAGGCTACTTGTTTAGCCCATTAGCCATGCTTAGGCCTAAAAATTATTACTAGTTTAAAAGCGGGCCAAAATGACCCAGCCCAATTAACCCACGAGTCGAAGCTAGCAGGACTAAGTCACCCGCCAGGCCCGTATACCCATCTATGTGTGTATGATTATACTTCTCCTCTCCTAAAGTGGTAGTAATCATACATGTTGTTGCTACCACTTTTAACAGATATCTTGAGATGCATAATGGAGGTTTGCATATAGATATTACCCCGAATAGTCAACATCTTGATGAGTCGTGAGAGATCACTTCTGCACACTCTCCTAATGGTATAGTGATGGCTTAAAGAACTTTAACAATTTGTTGAGTGAGGAAGCATGCATCAAGCTTTCAAAGTCAATGTAGAGTTACCAATCTTGTTGCATTGTTGTATTAACCATTTCATATCATAGGCTGATGAAGCACTGTGCGATGTTTCAAAATACTTCACATGTTATAAACTTTCCTTCCCCAATCATTGTTTGTCATACCTATTTCATCTTTGAGAAAGCTAAAGTGCTTTAGAGAAGCATATCCTCTCAACCCCAACACAATTTGCTACTTATTAGCTATTGATAAGGCTGTTCATAATTCGGTTAACCCGTCCATGGCCTATTTTTTTAACTTAATCTTGATGATTGCTTTTTAATATCTCGATTCAAAATCGATCCATTAAAAGGTTAATCTTTTTTTTTTTGTTTTTTTTTCGGTTTTTAACCATCAAACATAATGGTTATGCAAAAATTCCTTAACTATGATTGAATTATATCGACTATTTATATAATTTCTTATTCTAATAAACCTTGGAGGTAAAATGGTTTTACCTTATATCCGACTGTTTAAATGGTTTTTAACCATGTAACATAATAGTTTATTGTAATAAGTCATAGAGGTAAAATATGTTCTTCAAATGGCATTATTATACTTGTCGGTAAGAATCTTATTATCAAGGTTCAATTGCACTCTAGAAGTTCTTCCGTGATAAATTTTGTTAGCTAATTCTGTTTAGCATTAGCATAAAGGCAATTATCGTAGGGCTGTCTTCAAACAACTTTCAAATGTATATAATTATTATAAGCTAAGTTATATACACACACACATATATATATATATATTTGAAGAGCTACATATAACTTTTTTACTTTTCTTATTCTGACTGTTCACAAATTAATATGTTAAGAATTCAATTATAACTAGCTCCTATGCCATCCTAACTATTTAACTGCAAATTTTACATAGTCAATACAAGTACGTCCAACAAGTTATAATATCCAACTATTTATATTTTTAACAATATCATTATATAATTATATTATAAATTATATATATACAGATAGTTAACCAAATCGTCGGTTTTTTATTCTATAAATCGAAACCAAAACTAAAAACCGAAAAAATTAAAAACTTTAATCCTAAACCAAAACTGGTAGACTAGTTAACCATTTTTTTTAGATTGGTTTTCTGGTTTGGGTTTACTTATCCTAAACATTGGTTTTTTTGCATAGCCCTACCATTTGATGATTGCTTACTAGTCTTTGTGTTATATCATGACAAACTTCAGCACTAGTGAAGACTATTTATAGCTTTCCTAAAGTAAGGGTCGCTATGTAATGCTAGTAGTATGGTAGCTATGTTTAAGCATCAAATATAATCACCAAGAAAGTCCTTTGTAACAATAACTATGCATGAGAGTAAGCTCGACCTAGTCGCATTAGTGTAAAGTAGCATGATAAAGGAGCTGCTTAAAGTCAATAATCTAATAGACCTCTTGTAAACTTGCATGAATATGAGTTTTTCTTATTTGTTCATGTCAATGAACGTCAAAATGCCACTTAGACTATATATAGTATGCGCTTGTGCTTAAGAAGCAATGCCTTCACTTAGCACCAGCGAATTATGAAGTAATGGCAAATTATTTTGCCTATTATGTCACACATTAGAGCATTGCTCTCACTTGCTAGCAACTAGGGTTGTGCAAAAAAATCCATCGAATTTGTGAACCAAACCGGACTGAACCGAAATTTTAGTTCTTTTTTTAAACGGTTCAGTTCGTTGTTCGGTTCGGTAAAGAGCAAATAGTTTGCAATTCAGTTCGGGACCATGAACCGAACCATATGTTTCGAACCGAACCGAACCGAACCGTTTTTATATTAAAAAAATTAAATATATTATTTTTACTCTTAATTATTTTATTAATGATACATATCTACGTCATAAATTAAAAAAAATTAATTTAAAAAAATTAATTGTTTTTAAAATTTTTTACTTATATATATGTTGTTCATTAAATAAAATTAGTTTTTTATAATACGTTTTAATTGTTATGTTATCTATAAGTAAGATAGATTTAGAATTTAACCTCTAGTATTCTAACTTCTGCATTTTTTTTTCATTTGTCTTACTAATTAATCTACTTTTATTATTTAGTTACTTATTGATTTATATAATTGGTAATATATTAATTAGAAGCATACAACGAATTATATTTTATGTCTTATATTGGGATAAAGTCTAGTATACCATTCAAGATAATTAAAAAAAATGAGACTAGTCACAATTATAATTTTATAATGGATGAAATATCTTCCTTCCTATAAGTTTTATATGTTTATTTGTTAAATGATTAATTTAAAATATCATTGTTAATATTTGCATTAGTGATAAGAAATATGTAATTGAATTTTTTGATAGAATATATTTTCTTTTTAATGAAAAAACGGTTCGAACCACAAATCAAACCGTACCGAACCTTTTTTTTCAATTCGAAAAAATTACAATCCGAATCGTATGGTTAGATTCGAACTTAAAAGTTGAACCGAACCATACCGTACACACCCCTACTAGCAACAATATTATTGTCACTTAGAGTGGTTGATCGATCACTCCTTGAGCAACGATAGTATTATGTGCTTTGTAGGCTTGCCGCCAAAGTAATCGAGCTTAGTTGGTCAATAGGGCATTTCTTAATACCTAACCACTTATGACATGTTACCAAAGAAGTACTTTACACCATGGTAGGTCTGACATTATATTGTCATGTGCCTGGAATACAATGCTTCCACTAATTAACATGTAATAGTTATATCATTACGCAACTAGGAGACTATGCTCTTATTAAGTAAAAGCAACGTATCAAATATTATGATTATAATTGATACAACCTCCTATAGTTCGTTAAGCGTATTAGCACCGTAAGGCTGTTTAGATTCATATGATCTAAGAGGCCTTTTGTGAAATTATCATGAATATAAGGCTTACTTAGACTCAATGATTGAGGAATCTCTTGTAGAAATTTGCATAGGCATGAAGTTTGCTTAACTCAATGATCTAAGGAACTTATCATATTACTTTCATGAGCATGAGGCTTACTTAGACTCAACTATCTAAAGGACCTCTTAGAGCATGTAATGCTTTGGAGTAAGGCTCTTGATTACCAATGATAGTATTTAAATGACCACTTTGGAGAAGTGCCCGATTGCACTTAAGCAGTGATAGTGGTATTCATTACTTGAGATTAAGACTTCTGATTTTATTAGTCAATGAGGTACTTCTCGGTACTTGACTACTGGGCATAAGTTACTAGGGAAGTTTAGATTTCAAATACTCCATTAGAAGATTATTAAAACAATTGATTGGCTTACCACCATGTGTTTGGGAGACGTTACTCATACTAGTCTACAATAAGTGAGATTGATTTATCACCATGCGCCTAAGAGCATATGCTCTTTCTAGTTAGCAATGATAAAATAATCGATTGCGTTTAAGTAGTGATCGTATCACCTGTAATAGAGGCTTGATGCCTTAGTGTCGCATTAGTGGATAAAGGGTATTTCCCAATACTCAGTCATTTATTGCTTGAAGTATTGCTTTCTACATAAATTGGAAGTGATATTATGGCATAAAAAAAAATGAATGAACACATTTTGTATTGTCATAAGATGATACCATAATAGGATAAAAAAATACCATATCGTGTATTGATTGGTTAACATGCATTGCTTTGCTTCTTAAAGAAAATATAAAAATTAGAGTGAACATTTTGCCGTAGAAAAAAAATCTTAGATTTTTACTAAAATCTCCATTTGTTTTGCCTCCGAGTGCTTAGCCTCTTTTTTTTTCATGTGTCTCCATTTGTTGCATTCTATTGTCCTTGCCGTCATAAAGTCACTAGTAATGATATTCACATGCCACGTGGGTTGTTGTGTGTAGGAAGTGGATTGTTTCGGATGTTATTGTCTTCAATGATGAGCTCTCCATTTTGTACTCTATCATTGAATATCTTTTTTAGAGTCCAACAATCCTTAGTGGTATGATTAATAGTTCTATGGAACCTGCAAAAATTAGGTAAATGTTCAACTCTTGGAGCCCGATTTTCTTATCCTACAACCACTGATCAAGTATTGCATGCAACTTTCCCATTAGGCACGGGAACAAAAGGGTTATGTAGAGCTCTTTAGTTTATCATTCCTTGGCTTCTGAGCTAACCACTGATGCTCTCTTCTGAACCTTCCACCTTTTCCGCGTTGTCTTGCTACAATTATTAGTCCTTCGCATATTCTCAACGAGATTAGCAAAAAGCATAGATTAAGATTCTCGATGTTGGCAACATATATGGTGAGCATCCTTGGATGCAGATCTCCACTGATTCCTTCTCGTCACAAACATCCTGGATATCCAAGGAGCACTCTCTAAAATGCTCTAAGTAGTCCATAAGATGTTCTTTTGGCATTTGATGCATCCTTTACATGTCAGTGATTGTAACCATTCTTGGGTCAAAAAGAACTTTTCCAAGAAGAGTTTACATATAGTCCCCCATGAATCAATCAACCTTGGAGGCAAATTGATATACCAGGCATGTGCCTTTTCAGTGAGTGATTTAGAGAATCCTTGAGCTTTAGATCATTATCAAACCTATATACTTCTAATGTTTCAATGAACTTCAACAAATGTTCTTTGGCACACCTAATCTTTCCATTGAACCTCATGAATTTAGGACTTACATAATCCTTAGGGTAAGGTTTTGTAGCAATGTGCTGACGATATAAGAGTTTCAAATCCAATACTCCCGTGGAAAACCTAGTCTGAATCTCCTTTATGTAAACATACAGGTCTTGGCATAGACACCGATGGTGTAACTAACATGGTTAGTGTAGATGGTGCAACTAGTGCAGCTGGAGGAGTTAGTGCTTGAGTGAGATCAGGATTAAGCTGAGGAAGAGTCTCACCCAGGTTGGTGTGAGGAGGAACATGTGAAGATGAGGACCCACGAAGTTAGGATCCTATATCTTTTGCTTTAGGTATCGGTTGCTGCTCATCTACAACCTATGGAGATAGGATTTGCACATTTGCCCCCTGAGGCGTATTTACCTAAATAATAGGAGCAATAGTAGGCTGAGATAAAGAAGGGACGCCTTGCTGCACAGCTAGGGTGGGACCTGGCAAGGTTAAGCATTAGCAACCGTCCTTGGTATAAGATGAGCGAAAATGGCCAAAAATTGGTTCAGAGCTCTAGTGTTCTCTTTTATTGTTCCTATCATCCGTCCATTGCTTTTCTATATGGTATGCATTATCAAAAATGATGCCTTGCACTTTGGCAGCAAGGTTGGCATTGATGTTAAGATTTAATCATGTTAGGGTTAAGGTTGCCAACATCTTGATTTGCGTTATCGTCTGTATTAAATTTCCTTCTTCTTGGAGGTACATCATAACCGTATCGAATTCCTCAGTCTCTAGTGAGTTGCCAAAATGTAGATGTATGGATTCGTATAATGTAGTCACGTGTGTGCTGCATAAGTATTGCGCTATACATGGCTTGCAATGAGTGACACGTCAATGATAATCAAGAGAGAAGTGGAATAAAGAGGATGAGTAGGCGATCCCAATTATCTCAAGCACACTTGTAATAGATGAAGGAGCTATCGAGCATTAAAACCCACAAGTAATGATGAACAGGTGTTTTGTTCTCTTGAGACAGAGTTTTGGCAACATCTTGATGTTTCTATGCAATCCCTTCGTCTTTGAATGAGGAAGGACTTTGGGTACTTATAGAACTTGGCCATCAACATCATCCATTGGATCACATTGATAGTCGAAGGCCAGGAAAAGGTTGAAGGATGGATAGGGCCTGACTCCAAACTCACCATGCTAAATCTCCCTTGATAATCCAAATAAATGAACTAACACACTGGGCCCTGTCACTTGACCTGTGAGTTAAGCCTAAATTAATAATAATATTTTCATAATTTTGAAGCCCATTCACAAAAGTTCAAGAAGAAAATTCTTATAAAAAGTTTTTGTTAGCTTAAACATTCTAGCAAAGGTTCTAACATATGTTCTAACACAGCTTATCATAGAGGTTCTATCATTGCTTTTAGCATTGAGTCTAACAAGGCTTCTTAATATTGTAAATTGGTTGTCAAAATCGTGATTATACTATTTACTAGAGTGTATAGAATTGTAGAATCATACAAAATCGATAAAATTATAAACATATAGAACCATATTCCTAAATGCATAATTTGGCCTAAAATCTGTACCCAATAAATTTTGCATTTATTTTAATTAAAAAAACATAGAAAATCATAAATTCATAGAAATGTATATTTGACTTGCGATTTTGACAACTATGATTATTGCACACTTAGTTAAATCGATTAGATAACATTATTTTCATTTTGTTATCATTAAAACCAATAAAGAGATATCTTAACATGTTGCCATCCCAACTAATGCTAATGTATGGTAAAATATGTATACTTGGTTGCTTAACTATTTATTCACTAATCTCATCTCGTTGTATTAATAGCTTACTTGAAAGAAAATTGTTAACATGTTAACTTTCTATTAATTTTGCTTAATTTACAAATCAATTATTATTATTATCTTGACTTTTTAATATATCTTAGGATATAACATCATTTTTTTTCATATGATTTTAACTATTAATTATAAGTCGCAACATTTCAAAAGGATACATTAAAAGAAATTGAAAAATAAATAAATAGATGAAGATATCCAGTATCATCATATATTATGCTATAAGGTAGAGAGATAGTACGAGCAAACTTAGATTTGACTCCCATGTCCAACTATGGATATAAAAAGGCCTAAATCTACTCCAAATCATTCATTTTCATCTTTAACTCAATATTTTCCTAAGTTTGGCTTGGTAACATTGAAAATAATTTTGATATCAAGTTTAGATCATATCTTTGATTATCTAATTATGTTCATATAAAATTTCTATTAGCTGCATTCTGATTGAGTTTGCACCTTCATATTTTTCAATTAATAAATCATTTTAATAAAAGGATTATAAAGTGCTACTCCTAGTTCAATTAAAAGTTTTTATTTATTTATTTATTTATTTGGCCAAAAAGTTTTTATTTTATTAGAGATATTAGAAATACAATCTTTGGTGCAGTAGATTGGAATAATCAGATACAGTGCATGTGTGGGAGAAGATACGCCACAGGCTTATATGCCCTTGCCCTGATACCCTATGCGATTGGCAAAGAATCAAAGCATTAGCAGCAACTCCACCACGGACACAGCTCCTCTCCTCCGCCTCTGCTTCTTTTCTTCTTCTTCCTCCTTTTTGGGATGCTGCTGTTCCAATCATCTCTTCCTCGTTTCATAACTGGTTGTCACTGTTTCAACCAGGACTCTCCCTCTTCCCGCCTATCTCCAGCTACTTTAATCCGCTTTTCCAAATTATTCAACACCACAGCAGATACTTGTTCTTCGACCTCCAGACCTTCTCCCAAGCGTTTTTGCATCGGAGATGACGACACCCATCAAGCATCATCTTTTAAGGTATCTATAACCGGTTTCACCAATTTTCTGCTTTCTCTTTTGCTCTCTGTAATAGGACGTAAGTTTTCCGAATTTCCCTCCCCTACTTGCCCTTGCCCGTGCTCCCTCTAGTCAAATATTCTATTCCCGTTTCAAAAGAATAAAATTACAGAACCGAATCGACATAGACAAAATTACCGATTGGGTACATGGGCAAATAGATACATCGGGGTTGTAACTCAAGAAAGCGGTCCATGAGTCAGTGTCACTCCCCGGTCAGTCTGTGTCACACCCATGTAATGTTTGCATTGCTTATATTGCTTTTTGCCTTCACCGTAATTATTTTTTATGGCACTTAGATGCCTGCAACAGTATATTTATAAATAATTCTTATAACTAAAAACATTGACTACTCATCATTTCTTAAATCTATAACTGATAACAAATGAATGTTGAAATAGACTTTTTTTTTTCTTTATTTTTTAAAACATCTTTATTTAAATGAAAATTAACAAATAAAAATTTTATCATTTTTTATTCAATTCCTTGTTAATTTAGCAAAATAAATGAGTAGCTATACATTATTTTCATTGTAATTGTAATTCAATTACAATTTTATTTTGTATTAATAGCTATTACAAATTTATTACAACGTATAGTTCACTAAGATTCATAGAATCTCTGTTACACAAAACATTAAAGAGTCATTTTTTTTCAAATACAAATTCAATACTGAAACTATCTTTTTTTTTTTTTAAATATCATTATTTAAATAAAAAAAATTCTATACAGCTCTATTTATGAATTCATTATAGCCTTATTTAGTCCACGAAGTGAACAGCCATAAATGATACAGTAATCATGGTGTTGGCTGGCTCTTTATTGTAACCTGTTGTATGCAGCTGATCCTGTGTTTGCAGAAGCAGTGGTATTGTTGGAAGTTCTGCAGTCCTGTGACTGGAGAAACAAATGTAAATTGTTGTTTTACTTCCAAATTTAAACGAGCTGATCAAGAGCAAAACTCTGCTTTACATTGATCCTATGCCCTAGAGCATGCTGTGTGTTCTCAACTACCACCCATATAGGAAATAAGCCATTATATCACCCTATAAGTATCTTTTGCTTAGTTACTAATGTGTGGTTATCAGTATGATTGTTTTATTTTGATTTCTTCTGACAAAAAATGTCTGCAAAAATGCTTTTTACTACTAGGATTTCTCAGTACTCCAACCTGAAATTCCCTGGGAAAACGGTAGTATATGGAGCACATTTGCTTTTTACATGTTTAGCTTGCACATCCCTTTGAGCTTCGGAGGCCTGTCTGTTGTGGCTCATGTCTTGCACCGAGATGTACTTGATCCTCAAACAGAGGTGAGCTCTGCTGTAAACCTGTTCAAGATACCTTGCTTGTGAGTCTTTGAGAATATATCCATCTGCCGCTGATTGTCTTTTCCTTTTTATGTTTTTCTTTGTGAAAGCTGTCCTATGCTTCAATATTTTCTATACATCCGTTTGGGATACAGCAAGGCGTATTTTTGCAATTCTTACACATGAAGTTTGAAGCTGCTAAATTTCATACTTAATTAGATTTTGCTTGTGAAACTTCAAACCTAGAATTTGAAATTATTAAATGCCATATACTCAACCGAACTTTTATTGTCAAATTAACTATTGCTGTCTTCAAGATGATGTGGTAAATGGTAGTAATATTTGAAAAAGTAAAAGTTTGATTAGATATTTCATTCAATAATTTTAAACTTTTGGTGTAAAGTTGAAGACATGCAAAGTTCAATGTGATTTTGATATTGACCATTTGCCTTTTCCAAGCCATGACTAATCGAAAGCAATAGCTTCCCTAACATCTATTAGCTGTGGCTTTTCTTAACATAGGAATGGAAACCTGGCCCAACTCAAACACCTTATAATTAGGAGAACTTGAGGCATAAAAATGGAAAAAAATCAACATTTAGTGTCAAAAGCTAGTGGTGACTAGCATTGGCATGTACAACGTCTATGTGACTTTTCTAACTTGCTCCTGCAATTTCATAATCCTCTCTAAATATTAATTCCAAATGCTTGTGTGAAATATTTTGCTGAGGTTACTTGGAACATCATGAAGCAATTTGTGTATCTGTGTAATTAACTTATGCATCTATGGAATCTACATATTCAGCTCAGTCTCCAGATATGTCTTACCAAATGCAGGCAATATCACTACTCGGAATTCAGATATTTGAGTTTATAGGAGCTTTCTGTTTGCTTCAGTACACTGCAGAGCCCCAGTTTAAGTTGTTGAGCTATTTTAATCCTAAGAAGACACCACATGAGCGGAATACTTGGTTTGCATCAGCAGTGGGATTTGCATTCCTCGTTTTATTGGTTTTCCTTATTTCACTCGTTGCTGACAAATTAATAGGTTCCAAGGTCAGTGCCATTAAGTTTTACTCCATGATTCTCCATTCTTGGTGCTATTAGCTAGCATTGTGATCATTCTGAGAAATACAAGTTTTTCGACACTAATAATCTGGAGAACCTCAACTCTTTGACTCCACATGCTCAATGTTCTGCTCTTTTTGAGATGTATAGCTGTACGTCATCGTATGTCTTGCAGAATAGTCAAGAAGTTGCTTGCATTGGGCTACAAGCTTAGTTGTCACTGTGAGTTGTATATACGATTTTACGAGTTTATGATTGCACGTATTTTTTCTTAATAAAAATGGATGTAAACATGCTTAGGTATAAACTTTATATTGAATTATGAATTTAAGTGTTCGATTTTACATATTTATGATTTTACCAGTTTTGCATGATTTTATATAATTCTATCGATTCTATGCATTCCAATAAATAGTAAAATCGCGATTTTGACAATCATCATAATAGAAGTGATGAACAATACTTGCATTGCCATTTTGTCACGCCTCATAGGCATCCTACTGATTGTAATGTCATCATTTGGGTGCTAGGAGAGTGACCGATAGAAACTCATGTCCATAATCAATCTATATTTTTATTCAATCTCACAAATGCTTAAAATGATTGCATAGTTTAAATCATACACATGTTTACAGACTGTGAACAACCCTGTACTGAAGGAGATCCTTCAAAGTGGTTGCATCTCAAGAGCAGCTTGCATTCTGGTTTACTGTTTCATCACTCCTTTGCTGGAAGAACTTGTATACAGAGCGTTTTTGCTGACATCATTCATATCAACATTGAAATGGCAGCAAGCAGTTATATTAAGTTCTGCCATCTTTAGTGCTGCTCACTTTTCTGGAGAAAATTCTGTGCAGTTACTTATCATTGGTTGTGTTCTTGGCTGTTGTTATTGTTGGACTGGAGATTTGAGATCCTCCATACTCGTTCATTCTTTGTACAATGCCATGATTCTCTTGGTAACTAGCGTATCTTGAGATTTACTATTATATACTACTTTTTCTACAATTCCATTTTTCTATTGTTTTCATGTCCATAGGATGGATGTCTCCAATCCTGTTATGCATGAAAGCAAACTCGTCATTGCCACATTTAATATATATGAATATTACCTAATTTTGCAATTAATTATCTTAAGTTTGGAAATACTAATTTGGTACTTACTTTATTTAGTTTTACAGTTAAGTATCCAAAGTTTAAAAATATCAATTTGGTTATTGAATTTTATCCATTTTATAATTAACTACACGGACTTAGCTTATTTTATTATTAACTATCTAAATAGAACCAATACAAATACCATATGAGACTAGGTTGTAAATTGAAATTTGTAAACTTTTAGATGGTTAATTTTAAAGATGGGCAAAGTTCAGGTATTAATATAATATTTGGCAAAGTAATATTTCTTTTCAATGTTCTAAATAGCTATCAGACTATTAATAAATCCAGAAGTCTTGGAAATGCCTGCACCGTTTCAAGTATTATTTAGTGAAATCCTATGATTTTGTCATGTGGCAGATGGAGAATGGAAAATTTTTATCCCTGTGAATACATTACTACTATGGATTGTAATTGAGGTCATATTCGTAAATGAAGCGTTGAGTCGTCGACATTTTGGTGGAGTGCAAGTGCGAGGGAGGACCGAATCACATAAATAGAGATTAGATAGGAATATAAAAAGGGGGAAAAAAAGGGAAAAGGAGATGCAGAAAAGCATTCAATATGAAAAATTCCAATGTTGTAGAATCATACGAGAGGCTGGATCGATTCACAATCATGAAAATGGGAGAGTACCCAAATTCTCTCATCAAATACAAGTTCCCATGTCAATCTCAACATATTAACATTAACCGTCCAGTACAAATGGATAAGGTTGCGATAGGGTTGATATTTCAGAGGAGTTAAATAAAACCAGAATAGAATTTTCTTTCGTCAATTTTTAAAAAAAATCAATTTTAGTATGAATTATGCTTGATGAGTTTTAGTAATGAATAACTATTCAATTATTACGAGCAACTAAATACTGTTATAACTCTTAATAAAATGCTTATCTAAAGTTAAGAAAGGAGGTGGAATGGGACTTAGAGATCTACACCTATTTAATATGAGCCTACCGACTAAATTAGCTTGGAGGGTACACCAAAATCCACAAGCTCTATGGGTTCGGTTTCTTAAAGGAACCTACTATCCAAATTGTTCCTTTAAGGAGGCAGACAAGGGCAATAGAGCATCAAAATATATAAATATGTTTGATTTGTAACTATATTTTATTCGTATTTGGTTTATTTGATATTTTCATGAGAATCGCCATATGTTTTTCACCTATATGTATTTCTTGACAAACAATTTGTTAGAAAAAGTTTTCAAAAAATATCTACCATCCGTCATTTTCCGGATGTCAAATGGACCCTATAACTCCTTTTTAAAAAATCTCATAATTCTTGTAACTAAAAAATTTGTTTACTTCAAACACCATCTTTATCGAGACATTCTCCTAAGCTCATCTAAGCAAAATGTAACTTTTTCTTTAAATGTAAAATTTAATATGAGATAGATTTTACTATGAGCAAAAAAATTTGCGTACCAAAAGTGTAAGAATCAAGTCACAAATTTCCATCTTGACTTAAATTATGAGTAATTGCAACAACTGTAATATCCCTTCACCACCATTTCTACACATCATCAAGAAGCGCAAAAACCCTTCATACAATAATATCCATTCATTTGTTGTCCAACCACCTTTGGACATGAAGTGTGCTTAGATGATTTTAGTCCACCAATAGGACTAAGCTTATAATCCATGTGCTATGAACAACAATTTCTTAAAGTGATTCAAAATATTTCTTGGAATTGGATCCATTTTTCTTTATGGAACATCAATGTTAGCAGGGCAATGAAGTGACAATATAACTCTTCCTTAAAGAATCTTATAATTCCTCTAATCAAAAGAATTGCCTACTTTAGATATCATAGTCATTGAAACATTCTCTTAATCTCATCTAAACGAAAGGTATCTCCTTCTTCAGATGTAAAACACTATACTCTTCAATTATAATGTATCCTTCCTACTTATTAATTTTCTATGCATAAGATAATACAATGCACAACCCTTCTCACAAGACCAATAACCTAGAAATAAAAATTTAGATTATAATTCTTTACGAACACATACATAAAGAATACTAACAAGTATTCATGAATATAGATATTTGGGAGGTTTGCTCAATACCACTTTAGAAGTTAGAAAACCAAAAAAAAAAAAAAATGAAGACAAATCAATCAATTGACATCACATGTTCATAGCTTTCACTCAAAACTCCTACTCCAACTTGCACTTGAAATCATTATCTGGCATCATTAATAACCTATTGCATGTTGGTTGGAAAAAAAAAAACCATAATAAGAAAAAATAAAAAGAGCATCTATTATACATATATACTATAAAATACAGAAATGAAGATGAAAATATAATGAATTATGAATCATGAGATGATATGGGAAGAGTTTAAGGTCAAAACAAGTAAATTGTAAATGTTTAAGTTTGGTTGTAGAACAAATATTGAAGTTCAAATTTCTGCAATTTTTGATAGATTGTATGCCGCCTCCTGGAGAATCTACGCCACCGGTGTAGAGACGGCGCAGGATGGGAACAGTAGCGTTTTTCTTAACGCCGGGAGGAACGCCGCCGATGTTCAATAGGATTTCTTTCAACACCCATAGGGAACGCCACCGGCGTAGGGCTTGGATTTGCCGGCGTATGTAATAGAATCGAAGTTCTGGGAATTCATAGCCCCGATGAACACTGCCAGCGCTCGTGTAAATTTTTCCAGCGTAGGGTGTACGCCGACAAGATCTACACGTACGCTGCCGGCATAAGGCCAGCGTATGACCAAAATTATATAAATACGAGACGCGAAAGACAGTTTCGACATATTTGTCTTTCATCATTTTCTCCTTCGTATAAGAGAGTTTTGGAGTGTTCTTAGAGATCTAGAATTGGAAAATCATTCGGACGGTGTTTATGATTCAAAGTAAGTGATTTTAACATTTTCTCATGGATTAAATACGAATTTGTATGAGTTTGCCTAGGGTTTTGTTGTGTTCTTCAAGGAAAAACGTGGGAAAGATTTAGATTTTGGATTTGATCTGCCTCGATTGGATAAGAAGTGAGTGTTGTGATTAAAACAAGTAAGTATAATGTTCTCATATCATATTTATACGAATTTCATGCAACTTCTAAGGATTTTGTGATTTGTTTGCATGAAGGAAACCCTAGATTTGGTTGGGATCCGAATTTGTGGAAGTGAGTTGGATTTTGATGATCTAAATCAGTAAGTTTCATCTTTTCTTTGATGGAGTTGAATAACGTATGATTAGATGATCATTATGTGTTCTTGTTGTCATATAATATTAGGGTTTTGAAGGATTATCAAATTCTATATTGTTGTGGAAGATTGATCGGGTTAGACGGTGCAACCTGATGATTTTCTTTGTCAGGTTAGGATTTTGGGAGTTGCAGTACATTAGGGTTTGTTTATATCATGTTCTTATATGTTATATATAAATGCATGTTGTTGACAGGAATTTGGAGATTTGAGTATGTTGTTGAATTGTTAATATTGATTGAAGTATTGTGGAGATTCGGGAGATTTGGTTGTGGTTAAGTGTTGTCGATAAAGGATTTTTAGGAGATACAGATTGGAATTTCCTAAAACTGAGAAAGGTACGACCAATCATTGCTTGCTGTTTTTGTCTGTAAGCTTAGTATTGATTGAATGCTTGTAGGAACAGAATTTCTTAATAAACTTAATCTTTATTTGGTTTAATAATAGTATGTTTTGGTTGTGCTTAGCTTTGACCAGTAAAGACCTGGCAGACAGTGATACTGGTGAGGCATCCTGATGATCTTGGTGTGAGGTTGTCCCTAATGGACTCGTGCCTTTATATGATTCCGGTAGAATTAGGTGTTCTGGATTCGGGGTGTTTGGGGAGTACCCACTCATCCATATATATATATGATTATTATTTTCAAAGAGTTGTATGATTTTCAATGGGGTCTGAGTAACTCCGAGTTCAGGATTAGAGTATACCTAATACTGGACTGTGTTGTTGTGTTGGCTTAAGAAATATAATAATATGATTGTTTGCATTAGTTTAAGTTGCATGAATTGTATGACTTTTGTATGTGCATATGCATTTGTTTTTAGATTGGAGTTATCGTACTAGGCATCGCCACTCATTCTTTTAAATTTCAGGTACAGGTGAAGAAGATATAGTGTGTAATCTATCCGGTTATGATTTATTCTTTGATAGCGGGGATGGCGATAGTGGACCTGATACCCAGCCGAGGTTAGACTTCATATACCAAGTTTCTAAGAAAAGACATATTCTGATCATAGGTTTTAAGTTTGAAGTTTTTATTGGTTTTACAAGGAAAGATTTTAATGTAAAGAGTATTTAGTTTCTGTTGAATTTGTTGACTATGAAGTCAACTTAGATTTTATGCTTGAACCAGGAGTTTATGTTTTATGAAGTATGAGTTTTTAGTTTTAACAGATTTGGCATCCTATGAGTTACCCTATAAGTGTTTACAGGTGATAATTGTATTATTGCGGATAATAGAGCCTTTGCGTATCCTATATTAAGAGGGGATACGTGGTGGGTTGTAATGCCTTATTTTAGGGCGTTACATACACAATGCCCAACAACATTGAGAATCATCATTTTACGTGATGTCTAACTTATGTCTATGTGCCTAAGTCGTGTATGCTACAAGATTGTTGCATCAACCATTCAAATGTTACATTTGAAAATATGGATCCATGCGAAACAACCAAATGACTAGATTAAATGTTTTTCACTGTAACAAATGTACCATAGGATAATTCGTATGTTGTTTGATGCAACAAAAATACTCTAATTTATCTAAATAACTGAATGATACTATAATCTTTTTTATATTAAAGGACCACCTCACTTATGACATTATTTTAAAAACCTTATCATGCCTATATGATTCTTATTATATCAACTTCATCTTTCTTACAAACATCATAGACTAAGTAATGTCTCCAGTTTTAACACACTTGCAGGTGGAAAATAGGAGGAAATCTACATGATCAAGATACATGTCACAGACACTCTAAATTAAAAATCAACTCATAAGCCTAACACATTATCTTGTCATCATTCACCAGCATAGCATCTTTAAATTCTCTAATTAGATATATCTACATTTGAAATATCAACAAAACAATGGTCTCTTCTTATCACTGTAGCCGTTATTATTTTGCAATTTGAAATAGTCAACCTTTATATGCTTCTTATGCATGCAATAATGGCATGTGTTGGTTATTATGTTAACCATAAATGTAACGTGTTATATTCACAATCTCCTCTGACAATCAATCCCAAAGTCTACTCATTAATCATTCTACAAGATCACAACTCGTTATTGAGTTTTAGAGGTTTCACATCCACAAAGTAAGGCATAAAGACTATAAAATCATCGTCTATCTGAAGACATTATGAGGGGATGATAGATAACACAACAATAAAAATGTTAGTTCTTCATTGTTAATATTAATATCAATATTTTTCAAATTTTAATGCTTCATAATTAATGTATGGGCTAATGATTTTATTATGTATAAATTAAGGCCTTGATTTTTGTTCATTAACCACCAATGTCTTTATGACAAGAAATAAAATACATTATTCGATAAGCATAACTGAGCTACACCAGGAGCTTCTCTCATCAAAATGAGTCCATTCGTAATTTATCATATCAACAAGCTTCTTTGATTTTCCTATAAGTGCATTCTTCAACTCATTTCTAAAGTGAAGAGCTAGCATCCTCACTTACAATAGGCCAAAATTGGTATAACTATTATACTTCTCATCTCTATTGCGACTACATGACAAGGGAAGGGTACGACAAAGGTTTCAACATGATCAATTACATATATTTGTGGAAGCTTCATTACCAATTAAATGTTGGGACCAACTACCTCATTACCAATTGGCTGTGTTGGTTCCGATAAGTCCATCGACCAATTGCTGTGCCGTTTTGATCCAATGTCTAAGCCGAAATTGATTGCAACTTTAATTGACCCCACAAACTCTGCAAGCAAAGTATTAACCGGAAACACCAAAATCTAATACGTGTTAGACCGTAATCAACAAAAGAATTTCATTCTAGAAATGCAAAGGAATTAAGTATTTTTAAGCATATTGTGATGAAATAATTCTAAATATATTACCTGCCAAATATTATAGTAATTTTTTCCCGGGTAACTTGCAAATCCAGCGTCTTCGATTTATTCTGTGTGCAATTATACATTTAATACTCAATGCATAAAAATATAGTAAGAAAACATGCCTTTAAAAGCCTCTGCCATTGACAAAATCAACAAAAAAAAAAGAATATTAAAATTAAAGAAAATAGATAAAAAAATTCATTTTTTATTTTTATTTTATTTTTTGAATAATTTGATGTATTTAATGATATTTTTTAATTATTTTTGTTGTTATTTATTGATAAAACGACATAAATGGGCCGCAAAGCACATTTATAAAGATTTGAGATTTGCGCATTCAATTGCAATGCAAGGATAGGGCTAAACATATAAAGATCAAGGATTGTATTTGTAGTTTTTTTTTTTTTTTTTTTTTTAGTTACACGATATATAAAACCAAATCATTATATACTAATGAAACTGCACCCTTGGTGTATGTCCAAAAGTAAATGTAGCAGTTTAATTAAATTTAGAACAAAAAATAATTATTATTCAATCAAGTTATATAAACAATGATGATTTAAGGAATAAATTTATGCATAAATAATCTTTAAAATCTGTTAAAAATTAAAAAATTACAATAAATGTATCGTTGATGGTATTTTTTGATCGATCCTCCTAGCTCAAGGCCGACTTATTAAGTCTCCATCGCTGGAGGAAAAGGGAAACCATTTTCCCATATGAAGATATTTTTAGGATATGCTGCGGTGATGTGAGTAGTGTAATGCTAAATGTCCCTCCATACTATAGAAAATACTCACAATTCCTAAACTTTAGCCCTAAAAAGCAAATTAAAACACTCATAAATTAATCCTCTAAATTTTAACCTTGCTGCAAATTAGACATTAAAATTTTAAATATTGCCCTTAAACTTATTAAAACATACATTTAAACCACCTAATTTTGACCTTAGTACCCTTTTTTAATTGGAAAAGAATATATTATTAATATAATATACTAATAAAAATTTTATATCGAAGGACAAAGATGTCATTTGATATAAAATAAGAGGATTTTATAGTCAACCCTAAAGTTTAATTAAATTGTTATCGGTTTTTGTTTTGTCGGTTGTTAGATATGTGAATGAAAATGAAGAAACGTCATTAAAGATGAAGAGACGTGACTAAAGATAAAGAGACATCATGAGAAGAGAGTTATTAAATATAAATTGTTATTCCTTGTCTTCTATATAAACTAGGCTTCTTCCTTTTCCAAAATCATTCCTAAACTTAGAAATCCTTTCTACAAGTGTTCTAGCATACATAGGAATTTGAGAAGAGCGAATTAAGGTGAGTGGATCTCTTTTTCCTTATCCTTAGGACCTAAGGGAATCAATCAAATACTTAAGGTTTTCTATTGGTTTTGAAGGAGCAATTAAAGGAAAAACTTTGTTTTGATTTGAAGATCTTAATCTTGGTGATCAAGAGAGATTGAGAACCAAATCGAGGTAAGTTTGAACGTTCTTGATCTTTATAATTACATAGAAATTATTTTTATGTTAATTTTAGGTCTAATTTGTATTAAATCGAATTCTAGGGTTTGGGAAAATTGTTGAATTTTTGCATTTCAATCAAGGAGATGTGTGAAATTATGATTATTTTAGAGATTAAGGTTTTAGATGATTATTCTATGAAAGATATGTATATGAAATCAAATTCTGATTTGAAATGTGTTGATTATTAGGAATGTTGGTGAAATTAGGGTTTCTAATTTTTTAAAAAAGGATTTGTTGGTGGAATTGGAGTTTTTAAAATGAATCAGGTATGACCTTACCTTGCTTGTTGCTTGTGATTGTAGGATTAGTTATTATAAAAATTGATTAATTTCTATTCGACTTTTAAGTTTGATTTGTTGCTTGTGCTTAGCTACTGTTAGTAAAGACCATGCAGAGTGTGATACTAATACTGGAAACCTGATGATCCATGTGTGTCATTGTTCCTAGTGGAGTTGCACTTGGAAATGATTATGGTAAATTAGGACTCTTGTCAGCTTCATTATGGTCTGCAATAATGTGTGGGGAGTATCCAACATCACCATATATGTATAAAAGTATTTTATATAAAGAGTTATTTTCTTCAAGATCATGAGTCTCTTCAAGTTTAGGATTATGTGCAATTGGTCCTAAACTATATTGTTTGATTAACTAATTAAAGATAATAACCTATGTTTACTGCATTAGTTTAGGATTGTATGTGAAATTTGTATATTGCATGTTCGTGCATATTTTTTTGTGGTATGATATACTGGGTGTTTTCTCTTATGCCTTTATTTTCCAAGTACATGTGGAGATGAGATAGTTTATGACTTGTCTAGGTATAACATATATGTTGATTAGGGGTGGGCAAAAAAACCGGCCGAACCAAACCAATCCATAGCCGAACCAATCTAAACCGAAAATATGGTTTTTTTCATGGTTTGGTTTGAAATTTTTCAAATTCGAACCAATCCGTAAATTTATGGTTTGGTTTGGAAGGTAAACAAAACCAATCCGTAAAACCGAACCAAACCATTTTTAAAAAATATAATAATATTTTACTATATGTTTATATGATTTCATTTTATATTTATTATTTGGTGAATATTAATTAAAATCAACTTGCTCTTTTTTAAAATTTTTTTAAGCCAATGATGTGTAATTTTTTTTATGATGAACTATTATTTTTTTAATAGCTTTTAACTTTATAAAGTATAAAATTTATTTATTCAGTTATAAACTTTCATTATGTATTAATTGTTTAATATATTTTATCAATTAGTCATTTTATTCATTGATGAATTTTGTTGATAGATGATTTTTTATTTTAGCTAAATTATTGATAGATAATTGACATGATGGTTATATTAAAAATCTTAAATTATGACTTACTATGTATTGGTTAGTGAATGTATTTTATTGGTGGATAATTGATTTTATAGAGATCTATATATTAGAAGTATGATGAATTTATAAAGTATTTTGTCATGGTTTATAATATCAACTTTGTAAAATGATATAATATTTAAGAATCTATACAAATGTAAAAAAACTAGAACAAGGAAAATCTTTAGTTAAAATTTTGATTTAAACCATAATCCAAGTTGAACCAAACCGTTATTTAATGGTTTAAAAAAATTATTATCCGAACCAAACAGTTACTTAATGGTTTGGTTTGAGATGGATAAAAAACTAAATCGTAAATTATGGTTTGGTTTGGTTTGATTTTAGAAAAAACCGAACCAAACCGAACCGTGCCCACCCCTAATGTTGATCATGAGGATGGCGATAGTGGACTTGACTTTCCTGCTGAGAGCCAATAGATTTTGGATTTTGGAAATAGGAGAGAAGATTTGAAGTTTATATGAAGTTTACCTGTTTATGAGATTTTTATATGTTTTATATTTTTAAAGATTGAGTTATAAGATTTTCTTTTATATTATAAGTTTGGATTAAGTTGGTTTTGGTTTATGCCAACAAGATTGTTTAAGGAGTTTGATTTCTATGAGATATTTTAAACATGTACCTTTTTATATATGAGTATTGAAGATATATGTTTTGATTTTTTTTTTTTTTTGGCCATTATATGTTCTGATTAATTTGTGGATTAATGTTTCATAGCCTTAGCATGTCTATCGATGTTAAGGACATGCGACGGGTTGTAATACCATCCGATTAGAGTATTATAATTAATTTATCAAAATTTAGAGTATTATTTATTATAATCGAATTACAAAAGATGTGAAACCAAAGTTTAGAAGGGCTAGTTATTTATAATAATTGAAAGTTTAAAATGTGTTTTCATAACAAAATTAATATTTAGAGGGACTTTGAATAATTTCCCTATGGAAAAGAAAACCAAATGTGCTTTATTTTTCTTGAATACTTTATAATGAATAGGATTCTTCATTCATCAATTTTATTTCCCCTCCTTAATATAATTATGATAGAGAGCAAGAAACTAAAACGTCAAAAGAAAACACGACATTTGTCCTGTTTTGTCGATTAAATGGCGGTTGAATTTTTCGACTGGAACTTTTCTTCAAATGAACACGAATGCGCCCATTCGCTTCCTTCAGAAGTGAAAATGATGTATATATATTACATATGATGAAGCTTCCTTCTAGTGAGGGCACACTTCCTACGTAAGTCTCTTATGTTGCTTAAGCAACCATGTTTCTTGCCATCCTGCTTGGCCCAAAAAATGTCATGGCATTTTCCTTTTTCAACTAACTAATATACATGTTAATGCTATTATATCGTAGCAGCATCTTTCATAATTCCTTAGTTGAAAAGTATCGAGTTTAAATTCTTTTTTTCATATTTTAATAGTAAAAAATAGAAATGAAAAATAACTAACTAGTATATTTTTATTATTTTCTTAATAAATATGTGAATCATGTTGTTAAATAAAATTTCATGTTACATACATATATTACTGAAAAAAAATATCATAATTATAAATTAAAAAAAATCTCAAGATGGAAAACCTCCTCTTTCATCTGATTTAGAACTTCTTTACTTGAAATTTAAAAATAAAGAGAGGGATCTAAATTCTAAAGCGTCTCATCAAGGGGTTGTCCGTGAGAGATTAGTTTATTATTAAACCTTTTTCTCTGCTACTTCGTATATTGAAGTTGGAGAATTTTCCCTTCCCTCCAAACGACAGCAAGAGGATGGTAGGCCATAGCAAGAAAATTCCAGCAACGTCGCTGTCCCCCTTTGTCCAGGATCTTCATGAGTGATGACCATTGCGAAAGGACTAGGAAAAGCACATTGTTTTGTTTGTCTTGCTTAGCTCAAACCATATAATTTTGCTTTCGTGATTAACACGTTTTAGATGAATATTTGCCGAGCCATATTTACTTCCATGTTATTATCTCAGTAAATAATGACGAGCCATATAGTATTTATTATTACTCATGGAAAAAAATATATAAAATAATTAATAACAAGCGACATATTTTTAACTATAATATAGTATCAAATTGGATATTAACAAGCCTTAATCTCGTTTAACATAGCTACACAAACTGCTTCCAATAATTTACAACTTAATGAAGGCCTTTGTTTTTCATTTTTCCTTTTATTTTTAATCTTACAACTATATATGTCGTTTATTCTAAAGTCAAATTTATTCCATTAGAGTGGAAGAATAATATTTACAACATCACAATTATAAGGCGACATAACAATATGCCTCAAAATATATAATATATATGTATATGATTTTGCTTAGTGAAATTTTTAAATAATCTACAACTACAATAAAGGTTTTAAAAAATCATAGGTACTGGGTTTCAAATTTAACGATAGATCAATATCTGACTTGGGAAATAATTAAGTGGTTCGAAGGTGATAACACATGGAAGCACTTGGTCGGAGTCCAGCTGGAACGAAGATTTTGATCACCTTTTTTATTTATGAGATGTAATGTAATTAATTATTCATTTTATGGTGCCAGAATCGGATTATAAGTATAATTGGCATTGATTGCAAGCTAAAAGATAAATAATTGCATATTGCTTTGACAGTACAAAAGTTTCAAATTTGAATTGTGTTTACACCACATCTTATCATGTGGTTTGATGTAAAGTGTGGAACTTGAAGGGTGAGTACTTTATATTATCATTCTAATATAAAGAAGGTATTGTTAGAATATCAAAGTTACAGTAGAAAAACACTTATTCTATTTTGTTCCTTCTGTAATTTTTGGAAATATATATAGATATGTTCATGTAACTTTTAATAAAAAAACACTTGATGTCTAACTTTCAAATTGTGCAGCATCTTACTTTATCAAAAGGGTTTAAGGGACACCATGATGATTGTATTTGTAATAGCTTGCAAGAATCTATAATTATTAATCAACAACAATTTTAAGTCCCAATAAGTAGACAGACGAGATTTGATGAATCCCAGCATTTGCTACGAAATTTAACTAGTGTTGTTATGTCGAAGACTCTTTTGAACTTCTTTGAAAGTTGAGAAGCTTTAACTCTCGATTTTAAACCTGGTTAGAAAATGATTGCAATCTCTTATAAGTTTCTACTGGCCAAAAGAAATAAAATAACATAACATAAAACATAATATCTTTATGTTTTTTAATGTTATTTATTTGAAAAAAGACATTAAAATTGGAAATCACGTAGGATGAATTCGTGTAGGTAAGCTAGCTTGAGTCGATACAGTTTACTATTGAATTCTGGACCTGAAAAAAATTCGAAGATGAATTCGATGGAGCTTGGATTTCTCAACTTGCATAATTTGACTAATGGGATTGTTATGACTAGAGAACTTAGACAAAGACACATACCAACTTACTTACAAGACTATGTCACAAAATATAATATAGTACAGCTAACATCATCAAAATACAATTATAATGTCTCAGTAATATATATGTGGACTTTGTAATAGTTGGCACTGGTAAATTGTAACTACATACATACGTGGACTTTGTAACATATGGCAAGTTGTGACAGTATCACAGATCATATAAATACAAATAATAATAGAAAACTAGAGTAACCAATTTTTACTCATAAAATTAGCAAAGTCTTTAGGAACCACTAGAAGCTCGAATTCTAACCTTTCTTTCATGTTTCACATGTACATGGAACTCGAACAAAGAAGAAATCAACCCTAGTTTTAGAAGTTTACTCGTGTTACTGATATAGAAGTAAGTATTAAACAAACAGAAAACAAATGTGATCAGAAATTAGAAAGAGATTACTAACCCCTATTGAATAGTAAGAGAAAGAGTATCGTAGTCTTTTGGAGAGTAAAAGAACTTTTTATTAAAGTAGGGTTTGAGAGTGGGAAGTGGATCGGGCCTATCAATGGACTTATCAAGGATGTTTAAGTTCACTTAGTTTTTGGTTCATTTACTTTTGGGTCATGTTACTCTTATATCTAAACTTTTCTTAAATATATAATTAATTGTCTGAACTTAAAAGAGTTAATTTAATACTTAATCAGAATTTTTGTTTGCATTAATATTAACTCAATTCAATTAACAAAGTTAATTTCATTTGTTAACCTGACACTCTTAATGAATGTATGAACTAACATGCATCAATTGACTTCTTAAGTTAATCACTAAGCTATTCAAATAGTTCGAATTTAAAGTTACTTAAACCAAAATAAATTTGAAAAATTAATAAAAATGAAAAAATGTTGAATTTCTTTTATAGAAAAATAACAAACAAATTTTATGTATGTATATAATGTATGGTAGATACATATTAAATTAATAAAAACAAAAGGATTGAAAGATAAAAAATAGCAGAGACAATTGTTGCTTACCACTAAAGGTAGAGATTAGTTCAACCAATCTTCTAATAGAAACACATGTTATTGTAAGAAAATAGTCCTAGAGAAAAGGCTTATGTTGTATTCCTCCGAATAAATCTAAGAAAAAAGGAACCCTTTGTTGACTATTGAACTTCAAAAGTATCACCATTGATTATCCCTTGCCTTTGGCCGATGATGACTAGGAGAAGAATAGTAGGTTGTGACCCTTCGTTAGAATTAGGTTATATGGCCTACTCTCTTACATGCCTAATTGAGCTTTTGGGCACATCTTTCCATTTTTTTTCCTTTATAAAACATGTGATTAGTACTCATCTATTAATATATAGAAGAGTCACTTAACCTGGTAATAGACAATTGCTTACCACTAGAAGTGGATTGTAGGATCAAATTATAAGAGCAAGTCATGATCTACCATTTTACTTCTAACCATTGATAGCAACCAAGGGTTATAGTTGGGTCGCAACTATATTTGGTGCACCTGTGCTACCCCATATACTCACTGGCAACTACCTATCTTTATATAGTTGGTAGTGACTATTATTCTTTTTCCTTTATTCTTCATTTTTGTTTTCATCGATTTATTGTGTATATATACATATTTTATTATATATTATGAAGTTTGTGTTATTTTAAAAAAAAAAACATATTTCCTTATTTTCTTATTCTTTCAAATTTATTTTATGCTTTTAATATTTTGTCAATTGGTATATGTATATAATTATAATATTTTAAGAAAAAATTAACATGCTAATGTGGTAATCACGTGACTATCGACATTTGTTATTTTAGAGTTAATAGACCATTTTAAATATGGGCTCATTCAATTTAGATTGACTTGTTTGGGCCATGGATCGGCTGTCTAGGCCCTACCAACCTATTATGGACCTTAGGTCAACCATGTAGAGTCAAATCAAGCTCTCCAAATTAACAATAGCTCTGTCACTATTTACTACTATTTAAATACCTTAGGACTCCCTTTGAAGAACTTTTATCTTGTTAGGTCGCCATTTGAAGAACTTTTGACTGTTCGCTACTAGCATTCAAAATATATATGACATTTCATCAAATTCATTATTACAAATAAAATATTATTATATTTTTTAAGATGGCTTAGTTTGACTTTATAGATTTGTTTTGTTTACTCTTCTAAACCAACTATTAATTTAATGATTGGTTGAATTTTTTAAACTAAATTATTTGAAAAACCATATTTTCAGTTTGGTTTAGTTTGATTCATGAATTGGTTCGGTTTTGTTGCATTTTCTACCCATTGTGGGGTGGAAAGGAAGTCAAAATGAAACTTTTATTTTTTCCTTGGCACTTATGTTAGAGGATTAGGGATTTGAGGACATGATATAAGGGTTAAGGACGGGTAAAATAAATATAAGAAGTTATATTTACAATTTATCTTCGTTTCAATTTTCATTTTCTTTATTCTCCATTTTTTCTCACACTTTTGTCCCTCCCAATTGACTCAAAAAAAAAAAAAAGGCAATGCATTGAACACTTTCTCTTATGTGCCTGAAAAAACAAAAGGAAAAAAAGAAGGATAAATGTCATAATTAATATCTAAACACTATTCATGTTGGTAATTAATTACCTAAAATCTAAAAATGCTAATTTTTAATTTATAGCTTTTAATATATAAGTAGTTAATTACATAAACAAGTAATGTACCAACTATTGATCATGGCATGTAACAAATTGATACTCTTAAATTCAAGTGATTAATTATAAAAATAAATAAAATTTAGAAACTAAATTCCATTTTTCCCAATTTCATTTTTTCCCTTTATTGTGGGATCAGACTTTTAACGGTACTTATAATGAGAAGTAACAAAGGTTCTGTTTTTACTCATTTTTAAAAAATATAGATCCTAATATTAATGTCTATATCTATATTATAAGTTTTTTTTTTTTTTTTTTTGGCTAGTAGTATATTTTGCTGACCAAATGTGATACTTATCTTAAAAAATATATATGTATTTTGAAAAAAAAATGATAATATATAACTGACAAGGAACCGGAAGCTGCTCCTGCAGCTCAGGACGGCAGCTGCAAATATCGCAATCGCATATACAAGTACAGGTACAGCTGTAATGAATATTTTTTTTCCGTCACCAATTAATTAATTATATAACCATAAATATAATAAATAATATATTTAATATTTTAATCGTATAGTCGTAAATCTAAACTATTAATTGAAGTAAAAAGAAAAAACTACTAAAAAACGAACAGGACAGAACAATGGATATTTTTATTAATAAAAGTTGAGGAAAGTGAAAGTATTGTCCACTTGTCCATATGCTAAAAGAGCCATGACAGCCATTAGATGCTTATCACGTGTACTTTGATGCGTTGGATCCCATTCCAACTTCCCCACCAACCAACGTGTCCTTTACGCCGGTGGAAGTGTTCGTCCACAACAAAAACTTTGATACCCCGTCACGTGTACCGTTAGAAGAGCATAAATTCCAGTAACATTTAACATGGGACCATTGGCCGGTAGAAATGATTTGGAATGGACCGGGTCTGTTTGTTTATAATTTTCAATCGTTTTATCATTTTATTTTTATTATTTTTAATAAATATTTATCTAAAAATAAATACAAACAAAAATAGATATTTTTACTAGTAAGTTATAAATATAAATTAGATACAAATACTATATAAATAAAAATCGGACAATCTAAAGTATGAGTTGGTGTAGTACGGCTCGGTTTGGTTCGCTTCCCGAATCAAATCAAACCAAAAGTTACTATTCGGTTATTTTTATGAAATCGAACCTAACTATAAAATTCAGTTCATTAATTTTTCGAACCTAAAAAAAAGAAGTTTGGAACAATTTGATATACGATACGAATAATTTATTATGAAAAAATAATCTAACAATATTTCTGAATGATTAAATAGTTGCTACTAGTAATTAGCACAAAGATAAATCATTAACATTATATTAAATTTTATTTTAAAAATTAATATTTATAAAATATATCAATCTTCTTATTAATTTTATAATATTCCTATATATAAATCATTAATCGCAAGTAATGAAGTATATTTTTTCAGGACCTTTTTAATTCTTGCCATTGTCTTAACCCATTAAAACTCTATTCGTATTTTTATGTCACATTCAATCGGGTTGATGCGGAAATAACATTATAGATTTATAGTCTTTTCTCATGTGTAAAGGGGTGGAGTGAAATTACGCCTGATGGTTGTTTGGGTTAATCCTCATCCCCGTTGCTTCAGAGTTATGATCATTTTTTTAAAAGAAAAAAAAAATTATAAAAACAAAACAAGTATTTTCATACTTTAGTAGTTTAGTAATATGTGCTGTTCTTGTTTCAATAAATTATACTCCATTTTGATTGGTATGTAACAATTTAATTTCCCAATAAAATCTTCGATTACATATAATTTTTTTTAGGAAAACCTTAATCAAACAAGAATAATGTTGTAATGATTCGGAACCCTAAACACTTTCATTTTAGTGAATTTTTCTTTTAGGACTATCACAAATATTAAAGAACTGTTTAGTTTACAGTTAAAAGTGAAAGGGTATATTGAACAGGTTTTATGAGTTAAATATGAATGATTTGGGATCTAGGCTTGAGGCACTATAAATGCTACATGTTATTCTGTATCGTTGACTGGTGATTGATTACCGGAGGGCAAGATTATTTTTATAATTTGCACTTTCTTCTCATTTATCCCAAAAGAAACAAATCACTTTCTTTTTTCCACTTTAGTAACCCACCCCACCCTTTTTTTTTTCTCTGGTTATAATGAGAGATGAGAAATTCGAACGAATCCAATACCTCTCACTTGAGAGATCAATGAGAGATGTCTTACACCATGTCTGGTTCAGTGGAATGAAATCATTATTCTAGTTTTATTCTTGCGGAATATCTATTCCTTTGTTTGGTTTACAAAAAACTCTATCAAAAGAATGTCTATTCCATGTGATACAGAATAGATAAGGAATCTTCATTCCTCATTCCTAATAAAAAAGGTATATTTTGTTTCAAAAATATCTCTAATTATAAAATAACAAATTGCTATTTCTTTCCAACCTTATTCCATTCCGATGAATAGGGGTGTTCACGGTTCGGTTAACTAGTCCGTGGTTTTATTTTTTAAACCCAACTGTAATGATCAGTTTTATCTCGATCATAAACTGATCCATTATAAACGGTTAACCACCTTAACGGTTAACTTTTTTTCGGTTAATTTTTTTGGTTTTTAACTATTAACATAAATGACTAAATCTATGCAATTATTTGATGCCATCACCATGCCATGTTGATAATCTCCTAACAGGACTGAGTCTGGGCATAACCCTTGCAAAGGGCTTTTGATAAGTAGCTAGAGCCATGAAGGAAGAGGAATGAGTAGGAATGATGAGAAGCCTTAATGACAATACTGTAATAGTATATTGTCAGAGGTATTACTCAGGATGTTTGCAGAATTGTTGAACAAATTATAACAACCAAATATGATCAGGTATATCTTGCAAAACCAACTAGTATTAGAGTAGAAATTGTATCCGCTATATGGTTGTAAAGTTGTTATTAATAAGATAACATATTTCATATTTATTATTTTTCATCAACAATTTGAAAAATGTAAATGATCTTAAGATAAGACGGAAAATAATTGGATCATGATACGAGAACTTATCTTTTTATATTAATTATGCTCTGTGCATCTTTTCGTAAGACTATTTATATTTAGTACTTTGGTTTTGGTACAATTTTAAATTTCCATGTATGCTAGGAAAGCACTTTAAAAATCAAAAGTTGCAGTTCTTCGCCCGACATTACTCGAAGCTACAAGCTACATTATTCTAAAAGAATAAATAAAATAAGCCAATGTTCCACTTATATCATTCACAATTATTAAAAACATAATAGTCTCATATTGAATGTACCAAACAAACAAAAATATGTAAGCTTAGATTATCTTAGACCTAAGGCATTTTAGATACAAAAGCATTATGGATTAATACAGTCCAATTTTATATTAACTCACCTACATAAATTTAGGATTAGTACGCTCAATAAATTATAATATCTAACTATTTATGTTTTTAACAAAATAATTATATAAGTATATTATAAATTATATATATAAATACAGACGATTAACCGAAACCATTGATTTTTTATTCTATAAACCGAAACCGAAAAATTAAAAACTCGAATCCTAAACCGAAACCGATGGACTAGTTAACCCTTTTTTGGATTGAATTTTTCGGTTTTGATTCGGTTGTCTTAAATATTCGGGTTTTTTTGCACACTCCTACTAGTGAACTAAATGTACCATTAGTCTAAGAAGAAAGAAGGAAAATTCTACTATTCTATGGCAATTACAACAGGACCAGTCCGTCACATGAATAAACAGTTCGGAATTTTTCCAAACCCATTAAAATTTTTTCACTTATTTTTTATAATTAATTTTATTTTATATTAATAGCGATATAGTCCCATGACGTGATTGTAGAAATTCCAAAAAAAGAAATATAAGATAGAAAAATGAAATTTATTTTAGGGGTTAAAAAGTGGAATTGAATCCATTCACAGAAAGATAGTAATAATTTGATATGCATTGTAAAAAGTAAAACTTGAACAAAATTATATCGTGAACTTTATTGAGATAAAAATGATAAGAATTAATAAAATATTAGAACACTAGTTAATAGGGGCAGTAAAATACAAACCTAATCAAATCAAATAGAAATTGTAATTTTTTTTCTAACGATTCGGATTAAGGTTCGAATCGGTTATTCCCAAATGGATTATAGTTTAGTTTGATGCATGGTCCAAACACATTGTTTAATTTGAGCAAAATGATTTTGAAAAAATTGAAAAAAAAAATTCTAAAGACTAAAGAATAAAGAAATAGAGTTCCGGCAAAATCATATAACCCTAATCTTACTACTGCTTCTATATTTTCTAGTGGTCTCTCAATTACTCAATCTATCTATTCATAGATTTCACCTTCTTCTCTTTTCATCATATTTGCTTTTCCATTTTCTCTCTATCTTAATCCTCAACTACAAGATTGACAAATCAAACCAAGCTTGAAGGTAAGGAATTTTTATTCGGCATTTATCTTTTTTTTTATTCTTCTTATTTACTGAAAAATTTGTTCCATTTTTGTGATGTTTCATATTTAAGATTCATGAATTGAGTCAAACATTATAAAATCTAAGAGAAAACTATTGTTGATATGTCAAAAATTATAAGTTTTAAATCATTAGGGTGGCTTAAGTAGGTGCTTATGAAACTATAAGACTAAAAGGGAAAATTGTTTTCCAACGAGCTATTTGAATGAAAAATGAAAATTATTATTTTTGCTTTTGTTGTAATCACCTATGTGCCAAACAAGAAGTTTAGATTTACAAATTATTGCAAATGTGGGTTTACCCAAAAAAAATTTATATATATATATATATTATCTGCATTTTTGAACAATTTTTTTTTTAAATTATAATTTTTATGTAATTTGTAATTCAGACTGAACCTTGAAAAACTTCCAATCTGAGTCAAATCATTATTTAATGGTTTAGTTTGAGACAAAAAAAAATATAAAATATGGTTTGGTTTGGTTTTTAGTAAATGTCGAACAAAATCAATATCCTTACTTGTTAAAGACTATAATAAAAATAAGAAAACTTTTTATATATTTTATATATTATCCAATATGTTCCATACAAAAGAAGAAAGTGTATCACGTGAATAAAATCAAAATTTAAAATTAATACATGCCACTAAGTCTAATCCACTAGGGACAAGATAGGGAATATGATGCAACGAAAATATTGCCAACTATTATCGGACAACAATCTTTTATATGTTTGTTGATTCAAATAATACTTAGACAAATAGGCTCATAATTTTTACTAGCAACACAAATTTTGGGGAAAAGAGAATAGAGAGACAGTTCTCAATAACATCATAATTGAAAAGTCGGTCAAAACTTCCAACAGCCGCCTTAACACATACAATTTATACAAAAAAATCTAATATTTGCCAAAAAAAAAAAGAAAAAAGTATAAAAAAATCATATTAAAAGATATTATAATTTGAAAATCCTATTAAAGGACATTGGAAAGATATTTTTTTGAATCAACAAATTTAAAAGTATCTTTTAAATCAACAACAATTTCTTCAGCTACAAAATCACTGGATTGGTGTGCATATTAAGCCTACAAAAGAGAACATGGTTAGTGGTACATCGCGGCTTGGTTTGGCATGACCACTCTAATTATTAAATCAGCAAGTATATTGATATGGGGGTGACTAAAGAATTTGAGGGAGAGTCCAGCGGCATTGCTATTCTTATGAGGTAGAAGGAGATATTTTTAGTGAGCGAATTCTTATTAGTTGAGTGCGACATGGGATTATGGATGAGTGGGCGATTAGTGATGGTTACGATTGTCATCAGACGAACCCCTAATCTACGTTTACTCATGCCGAGCTCGACTAAAGAGATCATGCTGAATGACAATGGACGGGTGTCATCTAGATGTAATAATGATCAATCTATACCTCAAGTTAGGATGACAGATGGCCTAATAAAAACTTTGGACCATGTCATTATAAGTGGGCTTAGGTCGGCTTATGCAATTAATAGATTAGACAGAACTTGAAACACTTGTAATCTATATTAGACCGTCAAACAATACGCTAACTAAAATCATACCTAGCGTTACCTTCTTCGTCTTCTTCTCTTATTAGGCTAATGGGAATGTCCATGATATTGTCCCAATAGTCTCTTGTGTATACAACCAAACCGTCACATAATGAAAACGGTAAATATATACTCTAATTTGTGTCACATACATAACTGCTATGTACTAGTGAGATATTATTTTGGGATAGCATTTATATATTGGGTCAATAACATAAAGAACCTCCACAGTTGATTATATGTAACTTTAATTTTATGGTTACAACAACACATAATTATTGTTTGTTATAATGATCAAGTTTATATATTTTTAAAATACCGATATTAGGTTGTTTATCCATTTTCAACTATAATATTTTGTCATTTAATAAGTCGATACTTGTGCGATAAAAAAAAATGAACAAAGAGAAAATTATATGCAAAGAAAAGGTAAAATCCATGCAATACAGCTGACGCCAAAGGAATAAATAAGTCCCAATTTGTATCATATACATAACTATATTCCTTACAAAAAGTTATTAGGACATTTTATTTGCTGTAAACTGTAGTAGTAGTTTCATATAAAAATATATTTATTTAAAAAATTATTATTAATTCATTAGTCAAATTTATGAATGGCAATATAATATTAGAATTGATTTTTTCCCAAAATACCCTATTTAAATAAAAAAATTGGCAAATAAAAATCTATTATAACTCTATTTCATTTTTTAGTAATAATAATCCTATTACAGATATAATATATATATATATTTATATATAATAGCCCAATATAAAGCACTTTAACAATTCATCACATGCTACTTTAATTTACCAAAATTGGTATAAAGCACTACGATAACACAAAGTTATTATTTGTTATAATAATCGAAGTCTATGTATTTTTCCAACGCGGACATATATGCTGTATTAGATTGATTTTTTTTTTTTCCCATGCTTTACTAGAAAATTTTGTTAAATAATAAATATTTTGTTAATTAATAAGTAGTTAGTTAGTGGCCAAAAAAAAAAAAAAAAAAAAAGTCGTTAGTTCTGCTGGATCAACGCTGTTAAAAAAAGCAAAAAGATCGTAACAGGAAAAGGTAAGATCCATTCGATACAGCAGGTGCCCATTAGACTCCGTTACAACTAAGCCCGCACCAATCCTACAATAATAACAACCTAAAGTCCTTATAATAGCAACTTAACCAACCAGTATTATATAAATACAGGAGTACCGAGAACCTTAAAAAAAAAAAAAGAAAGAAACCCTACATCCTAGAAATCTCTCTCTCTCTCTCTCCAATTCATTCCCTGCCTGTCTCTGTTGGGAGAATCTTCTTGTGCGTCTGCCCAGAGATATGGCTCGCTTTGAGCAACAGGTGAAGGAAAGAGCTAGAGAGCTCAAGAACTTCTTCAAGAAGGGTGTGAAGATTGTGAGTGAATCTTGCAAGAAAGGATGGTCCAAGGTCAAGAAGATGAGACGCTGATTCTCTTGTAATAAGTAATAACAACTCACTCATCAACAATTATTTTATTTTATGTGTAATCGAATTAATATTTTTTATTTTTATTTCTTTTAGTATTTGATCGTGTTTCGGACTTGGGTTTTCGTATTTGTGATGTATCGTGTTTTATAGAAAGGTAAAGATCTGAAATCTTCTGTGTTTTTTTTCTTTTTTTTTCTTCTTTTGGTTCCATGTATAATATATATGTGTTTGAAATTGCTGGTCTTGTTCATGTTGCAATTTCTTTTGTGCTTCCTTTAATTAAATTTCTTTACCGGAAAATTGTATTATATGTATGGCACATATTAGAGAATATGAATATTCTGGGATTTGGGATATTTGGTAGTCTCGAATTAAAGATTTATGGTTGTCGAATTTAAATAATTTGCTGGAAATTTCATAAGATAATCCATATAGCTTGATGTAATTTTTGGAAGGAAATTATTAAAAGGTATTAGGTATATATAATTTTGGATCTATTTATGCAATTATTTTTTTCCCTAAAATGTGTAATTTAAGAGAGGAAGAAAAGGGGAAAAGAAAAAAAAAAAAAGAAGGGTAGATTCATGATCATGATATACGTCGCATTTTGATTGTAACAAGGTAGAGTAACTCGGCAGAGTCTAGAGAGTTCATTAGAAAGAGATACAGGGCATTGTTCAAGGTTCATTTTCCATGACATTGTCAACTCAAATAGTTACAGAGCTTCTGCTTTGATAAATGAGAGGTTTTGTGACGAGAGCCATCGGCCACATCCTTCCTACACGTATACAGCCAAACTTAAACTTACGGGCAACAATCGGATTGGCTGGTAGTTACTTTCGATGTGGAAAGCCATCCAAAAGAGGCATCCGGGGTGAAGACAAATGAGCTGCTCTCATACTGATTTTAAGAACAATAGGGAAAATTTATATTGAAGAGGATCAATATCCAGGGTAAATCTAAATAATTTATTGGTGTTTTTAAATAGTTACAAAAATGAATTATAGGATTAATGTGAGATTAACATTCATTTTAGTATTATAAATAGATGTTAATGCAGCAAATTTTATAATGATATAGCAATAATCTCTTATTTGTAATGTTTTGTATAACGTTGATCTCTCATCTTAATCCCAAACATGGATCCTCTCATGTTTAATAAAAATTGACCATCCAATATCAACATTTTTTAAATAAGGTTCATGATTGGAAAAGGCTCGTAATGACTTGAGTATAGACATAGCCCGTCGTAGAATCTATTTATAAAGGGATTCATTGTGATTGATTGTGAATATGATATGATGAACAACATCAACAATTAAACTTTATAAATAATCTAGTCCTCTTCATTTGGTTCATTTGAAATTTGGATGAAACCTTACTATGTTGCCAAATTTTTTTGTATCAAAATTTCTAGTACTTGTTGGTACTTAACAATACATTTTATTCATTATAAGAAGTGGAGTTTGATTATTAATAACTCCACAAATGTTATAAGTGCAATGGTGTCATTTGAGATTACCTCTGAATATCTTCATGAGTCACGCTAGGGGCCAAAATATTAGGATCTAGAACTACCTCGACCAAGGCAGGGCAAAATTTGAACCATGGACTTGCGGGTCCAAGATGAGTCCTAATTGCCCGAATTTTTAAAAAATATAAATTGAAAACATATTTTTTATTTAATAAAAATTTAAACTTAAAATGGAAATTGGGCCTAAGAAAATTATAGTTTGTAGCCGCTTTTCACATGAAATTATCATTGGCGTGCATTTATTAATACACAAATACATCCTATTTTAGTTAAAATATTATTGATGCAGGGTTGCAATAATACTCTAATACTTTGTTTAACATGATGGAAAAAATTAATAAGGAAACATTGTGACATGAAAGAAAATGAAGAAGATGAATTATAGGAAAATTTGAATATTTCCATGTATTTGAATAATGAAGAAGAAGAAGAAAATTGATGGAATATTAATTATTATAAAAGATGGGGAGCTTCTACGATCCCATTGATGGGATCGTTCAGTCAACTATCTAACCGTCAAAATAAATATAATGATTGAAATATTAACTATTTTAGTGGTTCGATCATGATTAAGTATGGTATGTGCCGTTGGATAGAGACGGGACTATAAAATTTCCTTAAAAAAGGAAATAAGAGATAATGGTAAGTTACTTGTATGTCCTCAAAAGAATGGAAGCTTTTACAATTCCATCGACCGTCTAGTTAATCATCTAACGGTTAAAATAAATATAGTTATTGGAATATTAACTATTTTAATAGTTGATCACGGTTGTGTATGATATGAGCCGTTAGATGGTGATGGAATCAATCCATCAAAATTAATAACGAGACCATAGATTTTCCCCAAAAGATAATAACTAATTTTTTTAAAAATGATATAAGAGTAATTTCAAAAAATTCCCTTCTTTCCCTTCTAATTCTCTTCATCTTTGAGGGGACAAAAAATGGTGGGAACCTATAAAATTACCATATCAACTTTTGTGTTTGTTTTTTTAACTTTCCCTTTCAAAACAAACAGCGAGATGAAATTTAATCTTTCTCATTTTCTTCCCCTCCCAAATTCCCTTATATTAACATAATGTAAAAGGGGTTATGAAAGAAAAAGAACTCTCACATTGTTTAAAAATGAAACTATTATCTTGGTGGAAATCCATGTAAGGCAATTGAACATGCTTTTTAGTTATATTTATTCCGTGTGTTGTTGTGAAGAATACATTAAATGCAATGAATAGATATTGATAATAACCATTGGATAATTCTATCCACATGGAAAAAATTAAATGTTACTTATCAATTTTTAATTTTCCACTACTTCATATTTTATATTTGTTTATATTTCTTATTTAAATCATAAATAATTTTTATATTATTTTGGAAAAATATTTTTTGAATTTTACACAAAAATTCAATTTGATACTTAAACTTTGAAATGATCAATTTAACACTCAATTAAAATTTTTGTGGCTATTTTTACATTTTTATTAATATCATTGGTTCTATTTACTGATGAGGAAGCAGTAGCTTATAAGTGCTTGACAATGTTAGGAGCATAAGTAAAAATTTAATGATATATTACCTCTTTTACATATGTAAATACAGCAAATAGTGTTAAGAAGGTAGTAAAAATAGTTAGAAAAAATTTAAATTGACCACTTCAAAATTAGGTAATAAATTAAATTTTTGTGTAAAATTTAGGTACTAGATTTTGACATTTAACCTATTAGTCGAACCAGCCAAGGCCATAAGACCTATGCAGGTCCACCCATAAGTCAGACCGAGCTACACAAGTTAGATCTGGAATGGCGACTTTCCAAGTTGAGTCCCCATGGGTTAAGGTCAAATCTGACCCGTAGGGATGTCTAATTATTTCCTCCTGTTTACTTTAGTCTCACTTAATCTCCCTTTACCGCATCACTCCATGTCACTTTTCTTTAACTATGCATAATGCGATACTCTCTAAGTTCGTAAATAGCCACTCCGTCCAAATGTATACACTTATAAATACCTAATTGAACTTTCACATTTATTGCTGCTACTCTAGCTAAATCTATTAAGTTATTACCTAGTGTAGATGACGTGGCTTTTTAAGTGAATGATGGAATGCTACATGTAATAAACCCAATTACTTTTTTAAACCTTAAGACATTTTTTATCGCAATATTTATGGTATTATTATTTTGCTATTACAACAAGAGAGAGGAATCGAACTTGATTCATTTTACTTGAAAGATCATTGGCTATTTATGGTATTAATCAAATGATATGTTTTTCAACATGTACTTCTCTATCCTTAATTTCCTTGCCTTCCAAAGTAATTTTTCAAAAAAATATTCCATTTCATGCCATTATCCCTTGTTCCCATCTTGTATTTTTTTAAGTCATTGTTTATGGCATTATTATTTTGCTATTATAATAGAGAGAAAATGAGTAGTGAGAGGGAGTGAGCGAGCGAGAGGAGAGAGAGAGAGAGAGAGAGGGGAATAAAACTTGATTCATTTCACTTGAAAGATCATTGGTCGTTTATAGTATTAATCGTATGGCATTTTTTCAACACGTGCTTATCTCTCCTTAATTCCTTTGCCTTCGAAAGTAGTTTTTTTTTTTTTTTTCAAATATTCCATTTCACACCATTATCCCTTATTCCCTTCTTGTTTTTTTTTTCCCAATAAAAAGTTTTTGGGTAGCTTTGACTCTAGTAACCGACTCAAGAAGTGGAGCACTGTATGAAACGATCCAGACACCAATCATAAGAAATCAAAGTGAAATGAAGTTAATGAAATCCAATTGGAGTCACATACAAATCTAAACAGCTAAATTTTCCAAAATTCCTAAATTAGCCCCAAAGTAAAAGCCTGAATTTAGGAAATTAAAAAAAATTAAACATCGAAGTAGAGTAAATTAGAATTTAATAATAGTTTATTAAATGAAAAGTTTTACAAAAAAAAAAATATGTAGTTATGAGCTTTGGTTTTTGCAAAATTACAATTTTACCTCAAACAGGGAAGTTACGCGAATTAAAATTTTTAAAATTTAGTTATTGTAAATAAATTAGTCTTATTTTGAGACATTTAAATCATTATTAGTGCAAAAGATTAATTAAAAGCCATAAACTATTAAAAACTAGTTAAGGTTCTTATACACACAAGATATAGACGCATAAGATCATGCTACATAGAAAAACCCTAAAAGGAGGTCTTTTTCCCTTTGTCTAAAACCTTAGGACTCCTACTTTACAAGCCCTATACAAATAAACTTTCCATTTCTGCCTTTTCCCTTTTAGGAAGTTTACTAAAATTCTAAGGTAAGCTTATTTAAAACCCTAATCCTTCTTAGTGCTAAAAAATGGGATTAGCAAAAGTATAGTACTAATTAGCTAATATAATGTCTTTATATGAGGAAGATGGAGAGGGTGAAGTAGTGTTAGAAGAGGATGGAGACCTACCATCAAAACAAAATTCGTGTCAAGGTAAGCATGATATTTTAAGATATTGTAATGTGAGCAAGTTAACATTTTAAGCATAAAAACTGAATTGAGTAAGTTAATACATGTTTAGGGTGTCAAGAAATTAAGTTTTTGAGTAATTTTGAAGTTTTAAATTGCCTTCCCAGCTGTTGCAAGTGAAAACTATCGTCTATAGCAATGTAAGACATCAAAACTAACTTATTTTCTTAAGATTTATGATCGTTTTAGAGTTAAGTCTATTATGATAGTATTAAATGGTGAGACTGGGTTTTTTTGGAATGAGTTGTGAGTAATGACTTTTAGTGTAGTTGATGATAGAGTTGTAAAGTAATGGATTTATATTTAGATATTTTGATAAATTTATGATTAAACATGTTTTCCATGGGATGCTGAGTCATAATAAATAAATATTAAGTCTAAATATGATTTTTTAGCCTCTTTGAAACCCTAAAAGTTGCCTTAGGACCCCTTTTCATTGAAAACATCACCTTTGAGCTCGAAACAATAAAAACCCAAAAGAACAAAGCCAATACACAAGCTTATGGATCAAGCCATGTAACCCTCTAACCCCAAAAACATGAAAAACTTAGTTTTCCAAAAGAACACAACAAATATACAAGGTTATAAACCTGGCTGTGTTCCTTACTGACCCCCAAAACTTGAAGAAATCGAGTTTTCTATAAGAACACAGTAAGAACATGGGGTCATGAACCTACTTGTGTTCTTCTTTGATATCAAACTCAATGAACCTCAAAAAGAACATGGGTAGTTCATTTGCCCATATACTACTCGTATATTTTTCCAACTGCCTTCCTCCTTCGTCAATCATTATCTAAATCACACCAAACTTGACCCAATTCCTTCCTTTGACTTAAAATGATCGTTTAAACATCATCTTTAAGTAGAAATGGTTAAACTAAGGTGACCTAGATATAACAAACAACAAAAATGAAATAAAAGTAGTAAATCTTGAAATAACTCCCGACTTTAATTATGAACAATTATTGAATATCATGCTTAGAATAGGATAGCAAGTTTAGACTAACCAACAGGTACATAGTAATTGCACGTTTCTTGCTAGGGTAGTATTAATAACCACACTAAAAACTTAAACTTGGGTTAATTGAGTGTTGGTTGCAACTTGGGCACTTAATCTAGGAAGTAGCACCGCCAGACTTGATTGCGAGCTTAATCGCAACTTCATGGTGATGTGATAGTTTAGGTGCTTATACCCCCATGGAATGCGTGGTTAGGCTTGGTGGGTAGTCAATAGAGAAATTTCCTAAATTAGGCGACTGATTAGGAGCAGGTATGAAGTTATATTTCACCTATCTATTAGATAATCCCTTTTCCATGGTTTTGAATGTTATCATTGATTTTAAAAGTGGGACTTTATTTTAAATAATGTTTTTGAATCATAAAACGAGAATGCTATCCTTTTTTTTATTTCGCTATTGTGTGCAAAGATTCCAAATTTATGTTTTGACATGTGAATGTAGTTAATTACCATGACCCAGTGTTGGTGGACTCTCCGAAACCAAAACCATTAGAAGATATAGTCAGGACAGTAGAAAATATTAAAAAAAAATTGAGATATTTACTCTAGTAGGATCAAACATTACATACACTAGGGAACCTTTAGATCTTACGGAACACAAAACAAGAAGTGTAGAAAGTACAGGAAGCACACCAAATCCATTTTTTGTTATTAGGTTAGATACCAACAGAACAAGACAACCACCTAAATTACATTACAGAGATTATAGAGAACCCGGTTGAGAAAGTAGTCCTATAGGTAAAAGGATACCTTTGGAGACATCTTCTACAAATATGATAGACCAAGACCAGATACTAAACTTACCATCACATGACACACAATTGTGAAATCAGATCCTAAGCAATTGGTTTCAAATAATACAAGGGAATAGGAAAATTCTAATATTCCCAGGAAGCTACTGCAATGTATAATTACCTAGAAAAATTTCTAGGTTATAGTATGAGAGCTTTGTGGAAAAGTTATAAAAAAAAATTCCCTGAGCATTTTGTAGCTGATCTCCAATTAAGACCCAATTCTTATAATTTTACAAATAAAATAACTATGTTATTTATAGCTATACAGTCTAATGTTAGTTTAGACATGAGAGTAGAAATGGACACATGAGGTTTTTTAGAACGGTTGCAGTTTAAAGACTGGAGGTACATAAAATAATATCTTAATGATTTTTGCTATTATTGTAATATGGTAGCTTGTTATTATGAACAAAAAAATTATAAACAAGTTGTTTCCTAAGTTACCTAGACCTTTAGGATAAGAAATGTGAAAAAATTTTAAAGAAAAAATAGAACCAATTTATCATATGAGTTAAACAATTTAAGAATTAGAATTCAACTTGTTATGAGAACATTAGTAGAAGAATGTACAAATATGCATATAATTAAATAGCTAAAAGGAGAATATAGTTATTGTGAAAATACATATGTACCTCAAACATATGGACAGAGAAACAGAAACAAAAAAAAAAAAAGTCATAGACTAGATAGAGAAGACCTAGAAAAACTTATTATCTAAAAAGGAGTAAAGCTAAGAAACCTTACTTAAACAAAGATAGACACGTAAGAAAACATTATAGGGACATAAATTACAAGAATAAGTTAAGTTGTTTTGCATGTGGAAAGAAAGGTCATCTTGCAACAGATTGCGACCATAGACATAACATGCATGATAAAAAGGTTATACTAGTCAACTGTATAGAAAAAAATATTTTAGAAGCAGACGAGTTTATGGATGATGCGAAAACAATATATAGTATAATAAGTGTGGAAGAAAATAGAATGGGTGATTTTGATATAAAGAAGGAAGTCCTTTTATTAAGAAATTTTAGACAAAGAAATTAGTTATAGGCCAGAGTATAGACAGATAATCAAAGAAGAAGAATTAGATAAATTAAGTGAAGAAATAGGCAAAGAATTTATAGACAAAAATGTCGGATTTAATTATGATTGGATTCAAGAGTCAACATCAGATGACTACCCTTATGAATATTGTAAACGATATCCTTATATTCCATTAGATATAGGTATAGTATTTGGATTCATGTAGAATGTGTTTAGACAAACAGGGAGGAAAGATATATGTTTCACATAGACCACAACAACAAAACAAATGGACTTGTCTATAATTGTTTTTTCATAATAACAACCTACCATGCTACAATAATAGTAAGAATCATTAAGATATTGTTTTATGTACCTTTAGTCTATAAGTTGTAAGTGTTCTAAAAACCTCATAGCATCCATTTGTATTCTCATGTCTAAACTAACATTAGGCTGTATAGGTGTAATTAACATAGTTATCACCAGAAAATTTTTTAGGTAATTATGCATTGCAATAGCTTCCTGAGGAATATTAGAGTTTTCCCATTCTCTCATTATTATTCAACACCAGTTGCTTAGGATCTAATTCTACAATTGTGTGTAATGTGCTAGTAAGTCTATTGTCCTACCTTGGTCTATCATATTTGTAGAAACGATCTCCAAAGGCATTCTTTTACCCATATGACTCTTTCTTAACTGGGTTCTTTGTAATTTGTGTAAAGTAGTCTAGGTGGTTGTCATGTTGTATAGTTATCTAATCTAATATCAAAAATTGGATTTGGTGTGCTTTCTATACTTCTTACATTACTTGTTCCATGTTCTACAAGATCTAAGGGTTCCTTGGTGTATGTAATGTCTGATCCTACTAGAGATTCTCTCTCAAGTTTTTCTATATTTACTACTTGCTAACCATATCTTCTAATGATTATGGTTCTTGAGAGTCTATGAACATTGGTTTACAATAATTAACTACATTTTCTAATGTTTTTTATTTTTTTAGAGTCTACGGGGTCTTGTTCTTCAATCTTTACTAGTTCTTGATTTTTTTTTTTTCAGGCAATCTTATTTTATAATAACAATTTGTCTATTTTTCAAGAAGTGCTCCATCAAATTTTTCTAGTATTCTTCAAATCCAATGATGGTGCTTTCTCTATATTGTCTTTCTCAATTAAATGACTATTTTTGGATGTCTCAAAGAAGTATGTCTAAAATAAGTCTTTTTCTAATTTATCATGCCTTTTTCAACAAAATCATAACCTCTCCATCATTTGTGGGATTCTTTTCATATCCCCAATGTCTAGATCTAATTCAACTAAAGTCTAACATTTTTCTTCTTGTATGTTATCTAAACTAACTTCTTGATTGTCTAAATCTCCTAATATTTTATCTTTATGATCTAAAAATCTCATAGTGTAAAATCCATTTGTATTTCTACATATTAAGCTTTCCTCAGGTATTTTACTTGTGCTACTACCTTCCATATGTTTAGAAATTTCCCATTTAACTTCTTCTAATTCTTAAGTTCCTATATTTTACTGGGCTGATAAATTTTATTCTTGATCTTGCTATTTGCTATATTATTCTGTCTATATTTAATTTATATTGTGTATTACTTCCATCTATTGCTTTTCCTATAAGTCCTACATTTATTAATCCATTTTCTCCTATATGATCTTCATATTCTCTACTTTATAATCCTCTTTCTAAGTTTTGTTTTATATTGTTTAAGCAAATCATGTAATTTGGTGCACAATAAAAAATTCCTTTGTTTTCATTCATTTCTACTTCTATGGATCCTATTATTGCTTTTCTTACATCTTTGTCATGATTTGTCTATTATCATTAATAAAAGTCTAACTCCCCCTTAACTCCTAATACTATCATACCTAGATGCACGAACTTTGTCCCCTCTCTGTGTAGTTTCTTTATGGTAGTGTCACTTAATAATCTAATATTTATGGTAGAGCTGGACAAATGGGCTATGGCCCACGGGCCAGCCCGTTTAACCTACTTTAAAAACGGGTTAGGACCAGCTTTTTTTAGCCCGTTTAAAAGTGGGTTAATGTTGAGATATAATTTACTCAATTTATATTGGATAAAACTTGATAAACTTGTTATAAATTTTATAGAAATTATAAGGAATTGATACTTGATCAAGTTAATATCGCATTTCAGGTCCATAAAGCAAAAGGAAAGACTTAGAGGAATTAAGTATGGAGAAAACACATCAGAGGAGTCATGGCCGCCAGCCATGGAAGTTGACGAGGAGCGACCAGAAGCTCCATGGCCGCCGGCCATGGAAGGATCACCGCCGGCCAACATGCATGGCCGGCACTGGGGAGTTAATGGCTGCCGGCCATGGAGCCGGCCATCACGTTGCAGGAGCCTGTTCGAGATTAAATGGCAGCCAGCCATGTAACAACATCGTGCCAGCCAGTTTTCATACGAATTATTGTTCTATTCTTTCCTATATATAGAGAGAGAAGTCCAAGAGAGAGGGATCTTTGAATCTTTTTGTTCTTTACCTTTTAAGAACCCTAAAGATTGCTTTTCTTGAATCATGAACAACTAATCTCTTAATCTAGCCAAGGGATTATTGCAACTCAATTCAAGATGGATTGTGAGACCTAAATGGGTTTGATTTCTATTATTCTTATCTTTTCATATTTGTATTGCATCTGAATCTATTGTTATTATTGCTTGATTATATCTTATAGCTTTGGATCCGGTTGTAGGATGATTGAACAATAAGCAATCAATTAGAACTCATATCCGTAATTGTATGAGTATTCTAATATAGGTGATGAAACAACACGGTAGTCATAAAATAGATGGTTATTTGATGTTGTGATGAAATATAATCTAATTTAAATAATCCATGCTTTATGAGATTATTGATTAGGGTTAGGTTTCTCTTTTCTTAATGCAATTGATAGATTAAACCTTAAGAGCGTATTTAGGGTTATCTATTTGATTAGGAATAATCAAAGATCTTATCTTGGTTATTTAATATCTAAGGAGAGATTGAATTTCAGAGCTTATTGGAATTTATAACTAACCTATTCAAAGTAGGGATAATAATATTTGAGTCAAGGATCAATCTTGAGAATTGAGTTGTAATGAAACCTAGGCTAGATAATCTTTTGAATATATATAAATCTTCTTAATTAGAAATAGGTTTATTTTATTTGCTTGATTTCAAAAATCCCCCAATTTTTCTCTTTTCTCAATCTTGATAGAAATAGATTTTTACTAGTTCCCTGTGGAGACGATCCTGCTCAACCCTATTTACAAATCTTTAGAGTAGGTTAAATATAAATATTTTTATTTGTTGGATTCGACACCCACCAAATTTTGGCGCCGTTGCGGGGAACTGGTGTCAAAGATCTATTTCTATTTCTTTTTATTTTGATTTTTGTTTATGACCCGTGCTTCTCACAAAGGTACTTTAGAATTTGATTCAGATATAGAGAAGACGGAACGGGAATTGCGCCGACAATCAAAACAGCGTATTCTAGACGCAACTTCAACTTCATCTCCTGGATTAACTCAAGCATTGGAATTATCAGAATCATCCAGTGAGACAGAAAGAGAAGAATCTGAAAGTTTGGATTTAGAAGAAGAAAAGGAAGAGATGGCAAATCCGGACCGAACACTTAGACAATTAGCAACTCCGGATGTGACTCAACAACCACTTTGCATTCAATATCCTGAGTTGAATGTGGACTTTGAGTTAAAATCCGGGTTGATTCATTTGTTGCCTTCTTTTCATGGCCTAAACGAGGACCCTCATAAGCATTTGAAGGAATTCCACGTTGTTTGTTTTAGCATGAAACCTCAAGGGATTTCTGAAGATCAAATAAAATTGAGGGCTTTTTTTTTCTTTGAGGGATAAAGCCAAAGATTGGCTATTCTATTTGCCCCCTGGATCAATCACCACATGGACTGATATGGTCAAGCATTTTTGGACAAATTTTTCCCTGCTACTAGAGCCGCAAACATAAGGAGGGAAATTTGTGGGATTAAACAAAAGGATCTTGAGAATCTGCATGAGTATTGGGAAAGGTTCAAACAACTGGTTGCCAGTTGTCCACAACACGGCATATCCGAACAACTCCTGATACAGTATTTCTATGAAGGATTACTTCCTATGGAAAGGAAGATGATGGATGCAGCGAGTGGAGGAGCGATAGTAGATAAAACCCCTGCCCAGGCTAGGGATTTGATCTCACTCACGGCTGCAAATTCCCAGCAATTTGGTTTCAGACAAGATCCTTCAACAAGACGAGTCAATGAGGTAAGTGTCTCACACTTAGAATCTCAATTATCTAACTTGACTTCTCTTGTTCAGCAGGTTATCCTTGGAAATAACCAACAAGCGAAAGCTTGTGGTATTTGTGCATCAAATCATCCCACAGACTTGTGTCCAACCTTACAAGATGATTCATTTGCGCATACAAATGCGGTTGGAGTTTTTCCAGGACAACCACAACCACCTCAGAGAAAGTATGATCCCTATGCAAACACCTACAATCCTGGATGGAGGGATCATCCAAACTTCAGTTATCAACCAAGGCCTCAGAATTACCAGCCATACCAATCAAGGCCACAACAACCACCACCACAACAAGCTTCGTCTTCAAGCTCATCACTTGAAGACATTGTGAAGTCTCTTGCAATCAACACAAAACAATTTCAGGATGAGACGAAGCAAAGTATCAAGAATCTGGAGAATCAAATGAGCCAACTTGCCACTTCAGTAGGTAAGATTGAACAGCAAGGTAAGTTGCCTTCTAACACTGTGAATCATAGAGAAAATGTGAGTGCAATTTCCTTGAGATTTGGAAAGGAATTGCAAGACTCAAGTAGGAAGGTAATTGAGACCAACTCCAAGGAAAGTGAAAAAGAGAGTCCCCACATGGAAGAAAAACAAGTAGAAAAATCTTTACCCCCGATCTACAAGCCTATACCCCCATTCCCTTCTAGGTTGAATCAATCCAAGAAATTGGATGAAGAGAAGGAAATTTGGAGACTTTTAGGAAAGTCGAGGTGAATATTCCTTTATTGGATGTGATTAAGAAAATACCTCGATATGCTAAGTTTCTGAAAGATCTTTGCACAAACAAGAAGAAGCTTAGAGGAAATGAGATGGTTTATATGGGTGAGAATATTTCTGCTATCCTCCAGAAGAAGCTACCACCAAAGTGCAAGGACCCTGGTACGTTTTCTATTCCTTGTACAATAGATCAAGTTAAGATTGAAAATTGTATGTGTGACCTAGGAGCTTCAGTTAATATCATGCCCTTATCTATATATGAGAAGTTGAATATTGGATCTTTGAAAGAAACACGAGTAATCTTGCAACTTGCAGATAGATCTAATATATATCCATCAGGTATTTTGGAGGATGTTTTAGTTCAAGTCAATGGATTAGTGTTTCCCGCTGATTTTTATATTGATGGGTGAGGAGATGTATTCAAAATCACCTACACTTTTGCTTGGGAGACCATTTATGAAAACATCTAAAACCAAAATTGATGTGAATGAAGGAGTCATGACTATGGAGTTTGATGGGGAGATCATTAAATTTTCTGTGGATAGTGAAAAGAAAATCACTTCTAATATTTCTAACATTTTTGCTATTCATAGAAATGAAAAACAGGTTGTGGAGGATGTGGAAGACAAGTGTCTAGTTGATGAATCTCAAGTGGATGGACTTGGTGAAAATTTAGTTGACACTGGACAAATTATGGAGAAGATTGGAGATGATAAGTTGAATTCAAAAGAGGATGAGCATAAAAGAGACACTAGTGATATCTTCTATGATCAATTGTTAAAAGCTTTAGATGGAGAAATCACTAGGGTGAATCAAGAGAGGAGTTTACTTGAGGTTTTCCTATTTCTGACAATTGGGATACATTTATTTTTGAACCTCCATGATAAAGAGTTGGAATAGTCCAGCTAAGGACTATAAAGAAGCGCTTCATGGGAGGCAACCCATGGTTTTTGTTACTAATGCTTTTGTTTTTGTGTGTTTTGTTTTCTTTTATTTTTTGGTTTTGTAGGTCTTAGATCTTGAATTGAAGAAGAAAAACTCTCTCATGAAATGGACAAAGGACTATACAAAAGAGCTTCAAAAGAAAAACTAGGGAAGTATCGTTATTCCTTTATCTTTTATCTTTATTTCCTTTCCCATTAGGGGATAAATTAAGAACAGTGAGGACACTGTTAAAAATAAGTGTGGGGAAGGGATAAGATGATAAGGAGATTTGAGTATTATTGTCTGTTGATGTCGGAATATTTGAATATATTTGCATATTTGAGATATCTGATCTGATTTGTGTACCCACACTTGAATTGTTAAATTGTTTGTTCTTGAGTACTATATGCCTAATGGCAATTTTAGGCCAAATTTTTGCAAAAATTTTTCAAAAATTTTATGAAATCTGGAGATTGTGCTAAATGATTTATATAGCATCTACATAAATATGGAAATGGACTTGCTAAAGTGCCTTACTCATCCATTGTTGTGATTATAATACTTGGTCAAAATTGAGTAGCAAAATCTTTGAGGAACAAATTTATCTTGTATTTAGCCTTAGAATTGGAAGTTTAAGAGTAGGTCGAGTTCTTAAGTGAAAAATAAACAGGTTTACTTCTAGGAATAAGTTAACATGTATATACTCCTCTTGAATTCTTTTTAAAAGAATTTTTCAACATCTAGTAAAAGAGATAAATGACACTTTTTACTTAGTGAACCATGATAAAAAAGTCTTTTATGTGTATTGCATTCAAAGTAAAGAAACAAGCATAGCCACTACTCCGCTGACTTGAGCATCTGAGTTATGAGTATCCAAACTTGAATGTTAGAGTGAGAGAGAGTTCTTAGGGGTCCCTTTAAAACCCGGTCACTTGGGTGATGAGCCCAGGATGTATCGACTCGATGAACTCACTATAACGATAAGGGAGGAAAGGCAAAAGTTCACTATATGAGCTTTGAAGAAAAAAAATATATATATATATATATATAATAAGAGCTGAAAAGAAGCGGGCAAAAACCCGTCCAGAGAACACTCTCTGAAGGCTCAATATATGCTTGAATAAATCAAAAAGAAAATGAATGCTAAAGCATCATTGAAATAAGACTTACAATGAATATGGAGAAAGTCTAGGAAATGGTTGATATCATATGCTTTTACTTTATGTTGTGAGGAGTATATATCTGTTAAATATCCAATGAAGTCCAAATGGGTGTTTTTCCTTACTGAACTGAGAATTTACTTTTGAATGGAAGAATCTTTTGCTAAACATATGGATTAAAGTTTGTTTTGTTTAGATTAGCTTTTGAATTTTGATTGAAGTATTTTAATTGCATGGAATCAGTTTGGTTAGAGCGGTAGGCACTTAAACTGCATGTCATGAGAATAATCAAAGAAAGATGCTTGGAATTTTAAAAAGTGAAGTTAGCACTCTCTATGATAGATTTCCATTGTGGTTCTAATTGTATTGCTTGAGGACAAGCAATGGTTTAAGTGTGGGGGAATTTGTTGAGATATAATTTACTCAATTTATATTGGATAAAACTTGATAAACTTGTTATAAATTTTATAGAAATTATAAGGAATTGATATTGATCAAGTTAATATCGCATTTCAGGTCCATAAAGCAAAAGGAAAGACTTAGAGGAATTAAGTATGGAGAAAACACATCAGAGGAGTCATGGCCGCCAGCCATGGAAGTTGACGAGGAGCGACCAGAAGCTCCATGGCCGTCGGCCATGGAAGGATCACCGCCGGCCAACATGCATGGCCGGCACTGGGGAGTTAATGGCTGCCGGCCATGGGCCGGCCATCACGTTGCAGGAGCCTGTTCGAGATTAAATGGCAGCCAGCCATGTAACAACATCGTGCCAGCCAGTTTTCATACGAATTATTGTTCTATTCTTTCCTATATATAGAGAGAGAAGTCCAAGAGAGAGGGATTTGGAATCTTTTTGTTCTTTACCTTTTAAGAACCCTAAAGATTGCTTTTCTTGAATCATGAACAACTAATCTCTTAATCTAGCCAAGGGATTATTGCAACTCAATTCAAGATGGATTGTGAGACCTAAATGGGTTTGATTTCTATTATTCTTATCTTTTCATATTTGTATTGCATCTGAATCTATTGTTATTATTGTTGATTATATCTTATAGCTTTGGATCCGGTTGTAGGATGATTGAACAATAAGCAATCAATTAGAACTCATATCCGTAATTGTATGAGTATTCTAATATAGGTGATGAAACAACACGATAGTCATAAAATAGATGGTTATTTGATGTTGTGATGAAATATAATCTAATTTAAATAATCCATGCTTTATGAGATTATTGATTAGGGTTAGGTTTCTCTTTTCTTAATGCAATTGATAGATTAAACCTTAAGAGCGTATTTAGGGTTATCTATTTGATTAGGAATAATCAAAGATCTTATCTTGGTTATTTAATATCTAAGGAGAGATTGAATTTCAGAGCTTATTGGAATTTATAACTAACCTATTTAAAGTAGGGATAATAATATTTGAGTCAAGGATCAATCTTGAGAATTGAGTTGTAATGAAACCTAGGCTAGATAATCTTTTGAATATATATAAATCTTCTTAATTAGAAATAGGTTTATTTTATTTGCTTGATTTCAAAAATCCCCCAATTTTTCTCTTTTCTCAATCTTGATAGAAATAGATTTTTACTAGTTCCCTGTGGAGACGATCCTGCTCAACCCTATTTACAAATCTTTAGAGTAGGTTAAATATAAATATTTTTATTTGTTGGATTCGACACCCACCAGTTAATTTTACCCAACCCACTTAACCCGCGGGCCAAAGTGGGCTAGCCCGCGGGTTAAGTGGGTTGACCCACCAACCCACTTTTATAAAAAAAAATAAATAATTATAGGGTAAATGTGTATTAATGAAGGTTATTCTTGAGATTTTTATACTTGAGATTAAATTTATGTGTTAATTATAACAAAGAATGACAAATTGATGCACATGCACCATAAAATTTTATAAAATATATTATTATTGTTTTAAATGAAATATATTATCTGATAAGTTATTTTAGAAAACTTATTTTTATATAAAAAGTAATTAAAATAATAATGAAATTAATCATTAATATATATAACCTTATAAAACTCTCTTTTTTATTATATATATATATCTTATTTTATTAGTATAAATAAGTTAAATGGGTTAACTTGGGCCATTTAACTCACAAAATATGTAAGTGGGTTAAAAGGGTCAAAAAGTGGCTGGCCCGTTTAACCTACGGGCCAAAGTGAGTTGGGTTAGGGTTAGGCAATTTTGGCCCGTTTTTAAAGTGGGCAAAATTTTTTTGGCCCGTTTAACCCACGGGCCAAAGTGGGCCGGGCCGGGTTGGCCCGTTTAACCCACTTGCCCACCTCTAATTTATGGGCTCTGTTGTAACCAATACCATTTCCTCTTTGTTTTCCCTTATTAGTCCTGTTTTGTCAAAATTCCATCTTCCTACTTTATACAAGGTTCTAGGATTTTATGTGTCAATTCTTATGTCTACCACTTGTCAATCTTCCTAGTCTGTGACATCTTTCCAAATATCTTTTGTTTTGTATCCTCCAAAACTTATTTCTATATCTTTGCATTAATTGCTTTTATCAGTTATTTTTATTCCTTGTGATTCGTTTATGATTTCATATGACTCCTTTACACTTTTATCCTTATCTTATTATCTAGCCTACTCTAATTCTTTTATATTTCTTATTTCTCCATCTATTAATGCAATTTTTTTTTGGTAGGCCACAAGGGCTATTACAATACGGCCATATAAGGCCATTACAACATGCTAACATAAGGAAGTAAACTTAGTACTTCAAGGATGAGAACCTAGACTGGATGCCAATAGGCTACAAGGCCATTAGCTATTAATGTTGTTTTCTTTTCTAGTTCTTCTATTCTATCATGAAAATTTAATAATAATGCTATTATAGTATTATTTTGTCTAATTATTACCCCATTTGTTTTTGCAAGTGGTTTGAAGCTCATGAGTCGAACTATATTTGTCTGATATGCCACATCAACTTTTAAGGCTTTGGGAAACTTTAGATGTGTCTCCAATTTATACTCCTTCTATTAGACTTTTTTTTTTCTAATTTTTGTAAAATATATTTATTTTTTAGGTATAATTCTTGCAAGTGTTTTTCTATTTTTTCAAGATGTCTTTATTTTTGTGCCTTTTCTTTTCCTATTTGTTTATTTTTTTTTTCTATAACTATATTGAGTGCACTTTTTCTATACTTTAAATTGTCTAATATTTCTATTAGTTCTATTTTGCCTTTCCTTATTTGCTCTTCTATAGGCCTTAGCTATCTATGTATGGTATTTTGTTGTCCTTCTAATTATTTTCCTAAACTTAATATTAAGTCTATTATGCCATTTTATTTTGTTTGTGTAATAGGTGCTCACACTGCTAGAAGTAACACCTATGTTTAAACTGTTTAGCTTTTTCTATCTTTCTATTTGGATTGTATATTTCTAAGTGTAGCCACTCAAATTTCTTTATATCACCTATATTTTTCAACTACTTATCTTATCCTAGCAATCTAGTTATGTTACTTTTATGACATCTTATTTCTTGTTTTAAATAGCTTACAGATTCTTTTTAATTATAGTTTTCTTTACTGCCCTCTATCTAACTTTTATTTGTTCATTTAATATCCGAGGGTCTATAGTATTGTATAATATCCCCATACTTCGTCTACTTAAGTTTTTTTTAAGTTTTTTCTAAAAAAATTTTCTCTTGTTCTAGTCTTTTATGTCTACCAATAAACTTTCTATATTTCTGTTTAAGTGTTCATTAAATTGTTTTTGATGCCTTATGTACTATATGTAATGAAGCATCAACATGAGTCTAAATACCAATCGCTATGAAGATCACTTTCTATATTGTAACTAGTGATATCATCGTTTGTATCACTATTTATATTATCTCTACTTATATTGTCTATATTTTCCTATAATTCAAAATTATTAAACAAGTGAGGAAAATCTATGTCTAGATCTAGGTCTTTTCTGGTTTTGTGTTTGCATTAGGTGCGTATCCTTTATCTAACCTTGCAACATTTTATGAACGTTTCTGATTCCATGAAGATGTTTTCTAGTGTATATCCTAATTCATCAACAAAGTTTATTATGCTTATATATTATTGTCTGTTTCCTATGTGTAGTGTAATAACTATCCAGATAATAAGTTTTTAAGTCTACCAATTTGGTGGCAAATTTCTAAGAAATGTTCCTAAAGATCTAGGGTATAGTCTTTCCATAAATAGAAAATAGACAAGAGTATACAAGCATAATTGACTTTCCAGATGAATTAAGATATGCACTAGAAAATATCTTCATAGAATTAGAAACATCAAAAAACATTGTAAGGTTAGACGAAGGATACACAACTAACATAGATACAAAACTAGAAGAAGATCTGGATCTAGACATTGATTGTCCTCACTTGTTTAACCATTTTGAATATTAGGAAAATATAGACAATATAACCAGAGATAATGTAGACAGTGATACAAACGATGATATCAGTAGTTACAAAATAGAAAGTGATCTTGATTGTGATTAGTATTTAGACTCAGATTGATGCTTCATTACATATGGTACATAAGACACCAAAAACAATCTATTGAACACTTAAACATAAATATAGAATGTTTATTGGTAGACATAAAAAGACTAGAACAAGAAAGAGAATTTTTAGAAAGACTAAAAATAAACTTAAGAAGACAAAGTATATAGACATTATATGGTACTATAGACCCCCAAGTATTACATGACCAAATAAAAGTTAGATATAAGGTAGTAAAAGAAACTATGATTGAAAGAAAAAAATTTGTAAGCTATTTAAAACAAGAAATTAGATGTCATAGAAGTAACATAACTAGATTGTCAAGATGAGATAATATAAGTAGTTGAAAAATCATTTTTATAATTTGCAATTTATAATATGTGGTTGTATTACCATTGCAATGCCTAATTTTACATTATTTTATACAATGTGTCTTGAGTATGATCCATTAAGATTTAACTATGTAGGAGCAACATTGAAATTACATGATAGTTGATTTATGATGTTTTATTTACCTTTTGAAATCTTTTCTTAATTAAGTTTTCCTTATGCATTTCTTACCTTTTTTTTTATAAGTAAATCTCTTTCTTGATAATTTATATGTCAATACGTGCTTTCAAATTAAGATTTGTTGTGCTATGTCTATTATAATATAAGTAATTCGTTTAACTTCGGTACCTTTTCAGCATGGAAATCGTTTTATCACTTATGTATTTTCCCTAATTAAGTTAAAATAAAGGGTTGCAACTTTTGAGTTTTACAAAAATTATTACAATATTTAGGTGATGTAATTTAAAGTAATGTAACTCTTGATATAATTCTTTTGACTTTGGTACCTTTTATAATATGAAATGTTTTTTATTAGTTATGCATTGTCCCTAATTAAATCAAAATGAAGGGTTGTGATTCTTAAGTTTTACAAAAATTATTTCAATATTTGGGTGATGTAATTTAAAGCGATGTAACTCTTAACATATATATTATATTTTCACAACTTATGTTACAACACTTCCCATATTACGTATTGTTTATCTAAATATATATGCATGCATAACACAAGATTTATCACTTTTCTTACTTTCTTTCCTCTTTAATATTGCATTTTATTTTGTATTTTTTAAATGTTACTTTTCTTTTTGTAATATTTATATTTGTTAAATTTTTATAAACAAATTGAATCATAATTAAAATTCTAATCTACGTATTATGCAAACACGTAACTAGTTTATAAATAATAGTTTAATTTTTTTTTATGATAATCTAATCTAATATTATTAAACATATGTAAGTTATCAGTATAAGAAATAGAAACCCAAATATGGGCAATTATTTTTTATATAGTATACTCTCTCTTCTCTCCTTCTTAATATTCTATAATAAAAATCGTTCCACTTTCCTTTTTTTTTTTTTTTTTGGTTTGTATTATATGCTGACATTAAATGATCTAGATCCTGTTCTACTTTCAATTAGGGGTTTGTGCGAATTGGTTGGGTCTGGTTTTCACTAAAACCAAACAAAATTATAATCTAAAGTTTTTTTTTTTTTTTTTGCTTTCTAAACTAAACCTTAAATAATGGTTTGGTTAGGATTAGAAATTTTTCAAACCATCAAATCAAACTTTAGTTCAATTTGGATAAGGATTAAATCAAAATTCTAATAAAAAGAAATTTAGTTTTAATATTTTACATTTGTGCGGATATTCAATATTGAAATCACTCTACAAATTTCATGTTGTAAATCTCGATAAAATACTTTATAAATCCCGTACATTCATAATCCATAATCTTTTATAAAGTCATTTAGTCACTGACATAGTACACTTATTGACTAATACATAGTAAAATATAATCTATAGTCATCTACAAATCATCTAATAAACCATCTACTAACAAATTTGATAAAAAATAAATCATCTACCAACAAAGGTCATTTTATGAATAAAAGTGATGTGCTAACAAAATATACCATGAAAAAAATTAATACATAATAAGATATATAATTACATAACAAAATCCATACTCTATAGAATTCAAACTATTAATATGAAAAAACATTAAATTACTAACAGGAGAATATATATTGAATCTAAACAACAATTTTAAAAAGGAACAAATTAGTATTAACCAATATTCATCCTATAATAAATATCTTAATAAAATTATAAGAACATATATGATTTTTAGTTAATCATCACAACAAAATTTATAATTACAATTAAAATATTTTTATGTTTGTCTAAAATGGTTTGATTTGGTTTAACAGATAGGTTTGATTTACTCTTTCAAACCAATTATAAATTCACAGATTGGATCGGATTGAGAAATTTCTAAACCAAATTGTTTAAAAAACCATATTTTCATTTTAATTTAGTTTGGTTTTGTTTGCAGATTAGTTTGGTTCGATCGATTTTTTTCCTACTCCTACTTCAGATATGGTTAGCACATTAAGGAAACATACGAGTATGTTTGTTTCATCATATTCTAGTCATTTTGATGTCACATTTTTATCGTTGTTAAACAGATATTTGTAAAAAAACGAATATTGATATATATTAAAAATGATAGTTTTACTCATAAACAGACTAAATAGATATGATACAAATATGATACGGATGAATAATAGATACAGATTTGAATAGATATGATACAAAATAAAAAAAAAAAAGACAATCTAAATGGGGAAAAAAAACAAGACTTGATTAGTTTCATAAGGGGTGAAACACGTGTCTACCAACTCTTTAAAAAGAAATTACAAAAAAATAATTACATAAATACCATGGTGCCAATGGATTATGGAATAGAAGACACTACTCGGATTAAAGTAGAAGTTCGAATACGAACTTAGGGAAAATTGTATTTCAATAATTCTTTTTTCTATTGAATTTTACATAATATAAGTGTATTAATAGCCTAAGATCCAGGTGATAGCCTAATGGATAATCCTGCCACATCACCACTAGTATAATACTATTGATTTTTCAATGATTTTTTCATTACAATTCGTACATATCTCCAACATCAATGCATATTACTACTAGCTACTTTACTAGGATAATTACTACTCATAATACTTGAATAATAACAGCCCATTGGATTTAAGTAAACCCATTGCCTTATTTATTTTGGCCCATCCATGCTCAAGGCCCACTGGTCATTTCACATCTGATTACATTCCCTTTTGTACTCGGATCAGTCAAGTTAATTGTACTTTCTTTTTCCTTATCTTCAGTTCGCTTCTTTCCCTTGTTCTTCTTCTCCAACCCAATAAACCCTAGATTAGCTCCCCCTGCTTCAAAATTCCTTGTCCACAAGGAATGATTAGGAAATCAAAGCTTTAAATCACTTAGAAACTCCCATGTTGTGTCTGCTGGAGAGAGATTTTGCCATAAGATAAGCACCATAGTCTTTGCTTGATTTCCTCTCTTAACCATGTTTCGATCAATGATGAACTGAGGTTCTAATTCTTACTCTATGTTGTTTACAGGTAGCAGATTTGTAGTTGTGGTGGGAGATCCATGGTATTTCTTTAACTAGGAGACATGGAAGGTAGGATGAACTTCAGATCCAGCTGGGAGATCAAGTCGGTTAGCTACGTTCTCTATCTTGTCAATTATCTTAAATGGTCCGTAGTACTTAGGAGCTAGTTTCTACACTTGAGTGTTTCTTAGTGAATTCTTCCGATGGGGTTTCAACTTCAAGAGAACCCATTCCCCAACTACGAAAACCCTCTTTATCCTTTTCTTATCAACTAACTGTTTCATTTTGTTTTGAGCTCTCTTGAGATGAAATTTGAGTAATTTCATCGCTTCTTCTCTCTTAGTCAACAATTGATCCACAACCTCATTTTTCGAATCTTTAGGAATATAAGGTAGATGTATGGGAGGGGAATACCTATATAGGATTTGGAAGGGGGTGTTGTGGGTACTAGTGTGGTAGTTAGTATTATACCACCATTCGAATCAGCTCAAGTATCGGCTCCAACTTTTAGGCTTATCCCCTATCATGGATCTTATATATGTTCCTAAGCATCGGTTGACCACCTCGGTTTGGCCGTTCGTTTAGGGGTGGTAAGCTGTAGACATGTTGAACTCCACTCCTTGCAACCTAAAAAACTGTTGCTAGAAGGTGCTAACAAAGATAGGGTTACGATCACAAGTAATAGTATCAAGCATACCATGCAACTTGTAAACACTATCTAGATAACACTGGGTTGCCTGAGCTGCTGTATAAGGGTGTGGCAAGGCTATAAAGTGACTATACTTACTTTGCCGGTCCACCACCACTAGAATCACATTCTTACCATTGGAAATTGGTAGTCCCTCTATGAAGTCCATGCTCAGCTGCCAGCATTCATTAGGTATCTTAAGTGGCTGTAAAAGCCCTAGTGTAGCCACCATTTTTGGTTTGTGACGTTGGCGAATATCACATTCTCTTACCCAATTTCGTACCTCCTTCTCCAATTTGGGTCAATAAGAGCATTGGCTATCCTCAGATAGGTTGGTTGAGCGCCTGAATGTCCTCCCAAGGCACTCGCATGATACAAGTTTCAACGCTTATCCTTAATGATTTAAGATGGACCAACCACTATCTTACCTTTTCTCCTAAGGACTTCATGTTGCCAAGTGAAGTTCCTAACCTTCTGCCCTTGCTTTAGCCTTGATATGATATCCTGGTAGCTTCCTGGTAACTCCCAACTCTTTTTGATTTCATCCATCACATCTGATAGCACTGTAGAGATCATTAAATGCTACAAGTGGTGCAAATAGCTCTAGATAGAAATTTGCAGCTTTGTTCAAATGACTACTTTCATATTCAATGTCATAATCCATGCCAGCTAATTTGGTAAGCCATTTTTGTTGTGTTGAAGTAGTTAATCTTTGACCCAACAAGTATTTTAGCCTTTGATGGTCTGCTCTTATGGTAAGCTGCCTCCTAATTAAATAATGCCTCTACTTTTCAATGGCATAAACCAACACCATCAATTCCTTCTCATATATTGATAGACCTTGATGCTTAGGGGACAATGACCGACTGATATATGCAATTGGATGGTTCTCTTGCATCAGTACAATCTCCACAAGCATCGGTCTCCACTACAAACTTTTTCGAATAATCTGGCAATCTTAGAACATGAGGCTTCATTAATTCTGCCTCAAGCTTCTTAAAGGCTGATTGAGCATGTCGGTTCCAATGGTACCGTTCCTTCTTCAGGAGTTGATTTAGAGGCTTCGCAATTACCCAAAATCTTAGGATAAAGCGCCTGTAGTACCCAGCCAAACCCAGGAAACCCCTAAACTACCTTATATTAGTGGGGGTAGGCTAATTCGCTATACCTTCTAGCTTCTTAGGGTTAGTAGCCACTCCCTTGCTTGAAATGATATGGCCAAGATACTCAATTTGTTCCACCCTAAAGACACACTTGCTTTTTTTGAGATACAACATTTCTTTCCTCAATACCTCAAAAATGCATTTTAAGTGTCTAACAAGCTCCTCCATGTCCTTGCCACTATGATGTCGTTAAAGAGCACCAGAACAAATTTCCTTAGGTAAGGCTTGAATATATGGTTCATCAAAACTTGAAATGTGGAGGGGGCATTAATGAAGCCAAAAAGCATCACTAGAAACTCATAGTGACCCTCATGTGTCTTAAAAGTGGTCTTGTATACATCTTCGGGTTGCATCAAGATTTGATGATACCCCGACCTCAAGTCTAACTTGCTGAAAAAGTGAGCCCTATGCAATTCGTCGAACAAATCTTCAATGATAAGAATGAGGAAGTGATCCTTAATTGTCAATTTGTTTAATTCCCTATAGTCCACACACATCCTCCATAAGTTATCCTTCTTTTAACCAGGACAACAGGAGAGGAAAAGGGGCTTTGGCTGGGTTAGATAATTCCACTCAATAACATCTCCTTTATCATGTTCTCCAAGACTGTCTTTTGTAATGAGGAATGCCTATAAGGCCTTAAATTAACCGTAGCTATCCTATCATGAAGATGAATCTAATGGTTATAAGCTCTAGGAGGTGGTAGTGACTTAGGCTCTTCAAACAAGTCATAGAACTCTTCAAGTAGGTCAATCAAGATAAGTGATAACTTTTGTTTTGTGGAATCAATTCCTTCTGAAGTTCCTCCTAGGACCATCTAACAATGTACTTCCATTGGGGTTGTTAACATATAAGCTAAATTCTTCTCTATTATCACGTTGAGCTGCTCCACTTCACTTTCCAACTTGCACTACCTACCCTTCCATTCAAGTTCCATAACTAGGGTACGAAAATCCCAGTTTACTCTTCCTAATGTTGTTAACCAAAGGATACCCAAGATAAGGTCACTGGAGGGTAGAGGCAACACATAAAAAGTTGCTTCAAAAGTGTTTCCCTGCATACTCCAAGTAAACAGCTCAATCTTCTTGGTACAGCCGATATGAGTTCCATCACCTAGTATGTCCTTAATAGGTGTAATTTCAACAGCTTGGCACCCTATCCCTTTCATCAATCCTTCATCCATAAAATTAGTAGAGCTGCCAGTATCTATGAGTACATTAAGCCTCCTCTTCTTGTAAAAGCCATTAACACACATGCTTTCCTTACACTTAGCGTATCTACTACTAGCCGAACACAGGGTTAGTTGAGATAATTCCTCCTCTAGTTCAGTCACATGCACATCTTCCATGGAATCTTCAGCGTCTTTACCGGACTCCACCACCAACATATTGAATATCTTACTTTTACACCTATGCTCAAGCCCAAAAGGCTCATCATACAAGAAACATTGTTTTTTCCTACATTTCTCTTCTAATTCTTCTAGGGTAAGTCGTTTTGTGGGTCTGGTTACCGTGTAAGTGTTTAACTTAGTGGAATTGGTTGGGTTAGCTATGATGTTTATAGTGTTCCTTGCTGGTTGGAGTATATGGCTTTTGGGTGTGGTATAGTGTTGGTTCATTGGTTGTGATTTATAGAGGGTGTGACGATTTAAGGAGCTGATGTTAAGGGAGTTGGGCTGTGTTCTGGGGGTTCTTAAGTTGGCTTTAGAAGAGTGATTAGTGGCTTCTTGAAGTTTTGCTAGTGTATAAGCATGGTGAAGGGTGTTTGGTTGGAACATACATATAAGGAATTGGATCTAAGGTTTTAACCTACTGAGGAAGCAGTCGACTAAGTGTGATTCAAGCAATTGTGCCTGGGTGGCTAAGTGAATAAATTCATCTATATAATCTTGCAATGTTTTTGTTTGTCACAGCTCTTTGAGCTTAGCCATAGGGTCCTCAAAAATGCGTTCATTGAATCTAGCTTGGAGAGCCTTAGTGAGTTCTTCCCAAGTCATGGGATTAAGATCACTCCTAGATTTAGAGTTGGACAAATACCACTCATATGGTTTATCTTCTAGATACATGGTTGCAATACTGACCTTAAAGTGCTTAGGAGTGCCATCCAAGGCAAAAAACTGCTCTATTCGAACCTGCCAATTCCTTATTCCCTCCCCATTGAATATTGGAGACTCTACCTTTGTGCTCCTTACTGGAATTTGATAATTCGTCATGGCTCTAACCGTGTCACCTGTTTCTTGTTGTAGATTCTCTGGAGGTGCTGATGCTGTAGCCTGCTGCGGAAAGCAACACTAGATGGAGATCCAACCATGGTGTTGTTATTTTGTAATTGCTGCTTCAACTCATCTACTGTCTAGCCTTGTTTTTCTAAGGTTGCTTGCTGCAATTTGAGTGTGTCAGTGAACATCTTAATCCTCCCTTCATGTTTTTTAGCTTGTTCTTTCATGGCTACCCGATTAAGCTCCTCAACTTTTTTAGCTTCTCTTGCTTCACCGGGCATCACCGAGATGCTCTGATACCAATTGGTGTCAATGGATTATGGAATGGAATACAATACTTAGATTCAAGTAGCAGTTCGAATACGAACTTAGGGAAAATTGTATTTCAATAATTCTTTTTTCTGCTGAATTTTACACAGTATAAGTATATTAATAGCCTAGGATCTAGGTGATGGCCTATTGGATAATCTTGCCATGTCACCATTAGTACAATACTATTGATTCTTCAATGATTTTTCCATTACAATTCATACAGATCTCCAACAGCAATGTATATTACTACTAACTACTATACTAGGATAATTACAACTGATAATACTTGAATAATAACACCCAGTGGATTTAGGCAAACCCATTGGCCTATTTATTTTGGCCCATCCATGCTCAAGGCCCACTGGTCATTTCACATTCGAATACATTCCCTTTTGTACTCGGATCATTCAAGTTCATTTTACTTTCTTTTTCCTTATCTTCAATTCGCTTGTTTCCCTTGTTTTTCTTCTCTAACCCGACAAATCCTAGATCATACCAACGTAGAATCATATTTAGAAGATGTGATTCACATTTTTCCATATGAGTTGGCTGTCATAGATGTGATTCAGTTAAAACTACTAGAGTGTTGAATCGTAGACTTTGTGAATCGCATTTATGCATTGTGATTTATTTATAGCGATTCATGCATATCATACATGAATGAATCGACTCACGTGCAAATTTTATAAAAAGCAAATTTTGTTTATTAGATGTGATTTTGCATCAGTATTTTGGTAATTAATTTTATATAATTTATATTTTTATAATTTCTTTTTAGATTGGTAATTTTACAATTTTCTTATACTAACATGTCGTTGATCAGAAAGCATGAGAAATCTGAACCGTGAATTTAAAAAGAACGAACGGCCACGATCGTAATCTTGTCTAACAACAGACACAAACGCATGACCTTATCCGTCCCCAAAATTAATTAACTAATAAATTATTTAAAACTAGGAATCCCAATCCTCGAAAATTCGAATCTACCCAACTCAAAAACACCCACTCCTATCATAATCTCCTGAAAAACGCATCATAACCATCCAGCGTCGCCCAAGTCAACAAAACCAACGGTAGGGATTAAATACACTTTAGATTAAAAAAACGCGAATCGAGTACCATTCCGCATATGAAACAAACCTAAAAGAACAAAATCACCTTCATAGAATCGGTTGTTACAGGTTTCCGTTTGGTTTTGGCTTTGGTTTCGTTTCCCTTTTCATAATTTTCTTTTTCCTTTCTTTCTGATTTCGTCTCGTTTTCTCTGCGATCAAACAGCCGATTGCGGACTTTCTATCTCGCTCTCTCTTTCTTTCTTCCGTCGGCTAAATGGAGATGGGTATGGAACACTCGTACTCGCTTGTTCTGTTCGCGGAAATTCACTTAGTCGCCGGATTTCAAAACCCTAGACCGTTACAGCGAAATTGGACGCCTGGTACTTTACGAATATGTAAACCTAAGGGCTTCTAAGACTCTTCAAATTATCTCTCATGAATTTCTGGTTTTTATTGTATGTTGTTGAACTCAAAATCTTGAGTACTTGAAATTTGGTTTCTCTAGGGTTTCCTTCAACTTCAGGAACTTGTTTTGTATCTTTTGTCGATATTACTAACTGTCGAAGTATTTTCCCTAGAGAATTCAGGTTTATTATGTGCATATAAAATTTCTAGGGTTTCGGGTACAGGTTTGATTGTTTCGTAGTTTGATTTAGGATTAGGTTAGATTTTTGTGTTGAGTTTGGGAATTTAGGGATTATCTTTCCTTGTATTACGAATTTTTCATGTGAAGCATCAAGCTCGAGTCCATAGAAGACCAGGCTGGTTTGTGGATTGGGTTTGAAGCTTAGGTTTTAAAGGAGAATTTGATGGAAGGAAGGAGGGATGTTGGTTTTCCAAGGCCGGATGCTCATAGTTTAAGAGAACAAGCGGCTAGGACGGTTCTTCGCAACGTGAGATTGCAAGGTCATAGTTATGTGGAGCTTCGTGAGGATAAGAAACGAAATATTTTTTTCTGTACCTTGTGCCTTGCTCCATGTTATAGTGAGTCGGTGTTGTTTGATCACTTGAAAGGCAATCTCCACACCGAGAGGTTAGCTGCCGCTAAGGCAACGCTAATGGAACCCAATAATCCTTGGCCTTTTAATGACGGTGTCGTTTTCTTTGAACTGAAGGTCGAGAGTGATAAAGAGTGGGAAATGCCAAACAAGAAGCAACATAGGTTGTTGGACTGTGAAGATAACCAGAGTCTTGCTATTGTGAAATATGATGGGAACTCCAATCTTGTGGCGAATGAGTGCGTTGATAATGATGACTATGGTGATGTTGTAAACAGTCAAGGAGTTTATGACAGATTGTTGATTCCCGATGTCCTTATCAGAGACAAGATGTCGGACTTATTTGTGAGGTATATAGGCATGGGACAAATTGCTGCTCGTTTTCTTGTAAAGGATGAAGTATTGAATGGTATTTCTAGAATGTGGTGTGAATGGTTAGGAAATGTGAATTCTGACTCTGATGATTTGAGTCAGGTTCCGAGGCATGACTTTGCCATCCTAGTCTTTGCTTACAATTATAGTTTGGGTAGGAAAGGTTTTCTTGGTGATGCAAAGTCATGGCTATCTTCCAACCATGTTCAACAATTAGAAAATGGACCGAGCAATGAGAACAAAAGGAAAAAATCTCTCTCAGACCCTGAAGATATGAGTGAATCCCTCAGTAATCAGTATGATTCTTCTGGGGAGGACTCACCTGGTTCGAATGGTTCTTCAAGATTACTGTTGGATAGATACGATGATCAACTTTTGAACTCAAGGATTATACCAAGTAAGGCTGTAAGGCGTGAATTGAGAAGGCATCAGCGTTTAGCTGCGGAAGTAATGTGCGATATCTGTCAACACAAGATGCTTCCAGGCAAACATGTAGCAACACTCTTAAACTTGAAGACTGGGAAGTTAGCCTGCAGTAGCCGTAATCTCACTGGGGTTAGCATCTGGCTTGTCTCTACTACCATATTTATTTATATTATTAACTGTTTGGTAGACATATTTAACTTCTAAATAAATACCAAGGAATATTCAGTTTCTAAATAAGAAGTTTTTTTTAAAGATAGATTCTTTCTTTGCAGTCATTTCACCTATTTCATACATCCTGCCTTATCCACTGGATACTTCTATGTGAATATGAAATAAATAAAAGACCGTTGGTTGGTGGAAGAGTAAAAAGGAAATCTAGGAAAAAGAATGGAGCTAAGCATGCCAAATTGTCCAAAGATGGTGAGAAGACAAATTCACAATTCGATTCTGTGTTCTGCCCAGAGTGCCAAGGCACTGGGAGCATAGTGGAACAAGACAACTTTGAGAATCCTGTGGTTACCCTTTCTGAGGTTTATACTCCTTTCCCTTTGCTCTTATTTGCTATTTCAAACTTTGATCTCACTCCTCATGAGATGCCCAATTTAAGTAACATGCTTGGGGTCATTCCAGTAACTTGAAATTTTCAATAATAGAATATAATCTGTGGAATTTCCTACAATTATTATTTTCAATCATGGAAAAAAACATTACTGATAACTGCAAAAGGGGAAAAAAAAATTCATGACTTCAGAAACCATTTATAAGCCTTCTTGCATTCAGATGTTCAGGTTTAAAATTAAATTGAGTGATGCACGAAGGGCATGGATGAAAGGTCCGGAAACATTGAAGAATTGTTCAGTAGGATTTCGGTTCCCAACTGATTCTGATGAAGAGGCCCAGGTATTAGATGCATGTCTAGTAATATGATTGCAATCTTAATGTGCTGATGAGTTCTCTCCTGGATCTTGCTTTTTGACCTTTTTTCCTTTTTCCTTTTCTTTTCTTTTCCATAGGAGAAGGTGTTACCCAAAAAGTTGTTGCACTTCTATGGTGCCGTTGAGCATGGTTTTCCTGACATTTCTTAACTTTTCAAGGGACCTTCATACTTGTTGTGAAATGTGGAAATTGCAGTTTTATAATTTTCCTGTATTTAGGTAGGGATGAGTTGTCATGCTTCACATGAAAAAGTGGATATAGGTGACAGAGCCGGAGCATGAGTTACTTGACTTTGTTGATAGCTTGTGATAGCACTGTGCATATCTGATATCCTTTTTGATCAAGGTGCATGTAGCGATATGTATATTGTTGTTGGCATTCAATACAAATTAGATGGTCGCTCGTGATAGCACTGTGCATATCTGATATCCTTCTTGATCAAGGTGCATGTAGTGATATGTGTATTGTTGTTGCCATTCAATACAAATTAGATGGTTGCTGGTGTTTCAGCAACTTGAATGAAATATTGTAGATCAACTTTATGCAATTGTCATTGTTTTGGTTCCTTTTGATAAACTTGCCCAGTCTGTACGCATTTGTGGTATCATGACAGAGGAAGACTGATTGATGCGTAACTTTTGGACTTTGGATATGCTGAAAGATTAAGGACATGGATTAATTATGACCTAATGGTGGAGCAAAACATGTTTCATGTTAAATACCTTGTTCCTTTGGCCTTGTAAGATTTTATTTCATTGAAGGTGTTCACGATGAAAGTGGTTTCGTATTCAATTGATGTACTTAGATGGTTGGAACTTCTTGCAGCCCAAAGGGTGAGTGGTTTCTATGTTGTGAGGATTTGGAAGTTGGCCATTTTATGTTGGTGTTTACTGGGTTTTTGGTCCTGTTTTTCTTGGAAGCCAAATGCCCCCCTTTTTTAACCCTCTCCCTTTCTGTCTCTTCTTTTTAAGAGCCCGTACACCGCGAGGCATGTTCAGTTCAGCCTAGCTCTTACAATTATTATAAAGAGGCTGTATATGTATAAAAGTAAAGTACTACTTCCCTTGCAAAGATGGACATATCTTGCAAAAACAGTGAATAAGGGAGTTATACTCTTGAAGATAAAAAAAAAAAAAATAACCTAGTGTATTTAAGTATTTCGACTAGTGGTCATTTAGGCAATAAATTAGCGGGTGCTGTACTTGTGTTGTTTGTGTAAACTTAATACCATTAAAATATAAAAATAAATTAAATTTTCATAAATTTATTATCATTTATTTGAAAAAAAAACTATAATTTTGATTTAAATAGAAAAGGGTATGATGTGTTATTTTTTCTATTCAAAATTTCATGGAAAAGAAACGTAAAAATCAATTGGAAATAAAAATTAGATAGTGGCGGAGTGATTATTATTTTAAAAAATTGGTTATTGTCTTAGACTAGTAGTTATAGGCTTATAGCGGTGTGTATGATATGAAAAAGTATAACCTATTGAGGAAAGAGGATGAGGTCGGAATATGATTAAAAAAAAAAAAAAAGGAAGGGAGAGAAAAGGCGATGAGTGGAAGATAGGGTTGCAATTGAATTGAATCGAATCGAATGGAGACGTTATATTAGTGAGTTCAAATTCGAGTTTAATTCGAAATTTTAAAGTTTGAGTTCAATTTGAGTTCGATTGAGCTTAATATTTTAAACTTGAGTTCGACTTGAAATAAAATCTTGTAATTTTGAGTTTGATTCGATTAAGTTTATTTAGGTTTGATTTATTAAAAAATATATTTTAAATTTTAATTAAATTAATATTAATTTATGAATTTGATTCGAATTCAGTTAACATTTATGCTCGATAAAGCTCGATGAGGTGTACAAACTAATCGAACTAAATATATAAAGTTCGAGTTCGGTTTTATAAACTATTAGAATAGTTTAAATTTGAGTTTGATTTGGCTATTTTTGAATTAAACTTGAATAAATATAAAGTCGAATTCGAGTAGTTTGTGAACCAGTTTTGTTTATTTGCACCCATAGTGAAAGATATTAAAAGAATATTCATATATATACAAGTTAAAATTACTAAAATACATGTAAAGTTATATATTTTAACTTTTAAGTCTTAATGAAATAAAAAAAATAATGATATTGTTTTAAGGGTAAGTAGGGCAATACTAAAGAATCATCAAAATTCTCTCTTATTTAAATAATATAGATAGTAATATTTCAACATTAGTGCTCCAAAATAAAAATGGGCTAGAATATAAAAAAAAATTGGTAAGAAATACTTTGAAAGTTATGTAATTTGCATTGGCCCTGTCCATGGAATTCTTTTGAAGTTCTTATCGAGGGGTATGTTTTTGGTTTGTCATTTTTAGATCGTTTTGATATTTTATTTTTATTTTTTTTAAATAGACTGTTTGTTAAAGACCGATATAAATGAAAAATAGATACTTTTACTCATAAAATAGATCAAACAGACCAGATACATATAAAATACATATGCAAATTAGATACAAATGAAAATCAGATAATGACAACTGACCTTATCTTTCTATGATCTATATAGGATTATAGGTCTTGCAATACTCAAGAGTTGACTTTTGATAAGGGTGGTTAGTTTTGTTATGTTTAATGGATTTGTGAGAAGAGGGAAAATCAAATGATTTAATCATTCTTCCTTGACTCTTAGAAATTTTCCGTGATACATTTCTTCTTGCGTGCATGTGTTGGGGATGCCTTTTGGGGAAAACTTTTATAACTTTCCTTCATAAGGTTCCATGAGTTTTCCATGGAAAATAGCTATGCCTACTTATGTACTTTCTCTTTCTCCTCCTTCATTCTGGCAAACCATCTCGTGAAGAAATCTTAGCCTCTAGCTAGACAGGTTGAGGAACTTTGTCTTGTGCCAACCGCTGGCAAAATGCATAATGTAACAAATGGTATATAAACAAGACCGATCAAATCTACCCGTGGATCAGCTATTAATTGGTCAAATGATGGTTGAGCTAACCTTGGTTTATCATATTTTATTTTCATTAAACAAATCCTAGTCAGCATTTCAAAGTCAATGGCTCTCATTCTCTAAGCTTCAGGTGTTGTGATTGCTTTCTTTGGTGAAAAATGTTGTCATTATATAAGGATATATATATAAAGTATACACTCAAAGAATGAAGTAATGTCACGAATAGTACCTGAATTTTAGAAAAATATGCGATTAAGTCAACCTTAAAATTAATCAATTTAGACATAAATCTTAAAATTGATAAATTTAGTACTTGAAAGCACATGACGGAATATTCTATTAGTGTGCAAAAAAAGTTCTTTAAGGTATTAAGTTGATTAATTTTAATATGAAGATACTCAATTATATATTTTGTCAAAGTTTATATACCATTTATGATATTAACCCTGCAAAGAACTGTATGTTAAACTTTGAATAACATTCTTCATTACTTAAGGCTAGATGATATAGAAGAGTGTTTTGGCCAGCTAAGTATTGTCCTTGGAATCTTTTTAAATTTAAATTTTCCGGCAATTTCATTCGCATTTTTAGTTGGTTTGCTTAAAACATTTGTTGCAGCAGTTGTATCAATTATTTAATCTAACCATTATCTTAGTTCACAGCTCACTAACCGGCACACCTTTGGCGCCACAATGTCACCATTCACTATGTATATATCACCATATACCAAAAATTCCTTGTAGAGTTGGTAAAAGATGGCATGCTTCCAAAAATTTAAGACACTTTTATGCTTCCTAATGATGGCAACCCTGTTGCTATTCCTCATGAGAAAATCCGAGGCTCGATCACTGTCTTCTATGCGGGATTATACAGACTCAATGCCAATCGAGAGGACATTCGATGTGGGAATTAGATTGGGAACTCTAGCGTCAGTGCTTCCTAAAGGCAACCTTGTGCCACCATCTGGACCAAGCCTCGGCATCGATTAAATCTCCTTGCCCGACTTTGGTTGCATTCTCACCTAAGTTTTCTGTAATCTCGCATGCATGAAAAGCCATAGAGTCTATACTAAACCATGTTTATAGATATGTTGCATATACTAAGTCAAGGAATGCATTGGCTATCCATAGTTGTGTACGTTTGAATGTTAGGGGATGTTAAGTATTTTTTATTGATTTGTTTTGGTGCAATATATAGGCAAGAGTAAGCATGCTGTTTTAAGAAGGACGATGGTCCTTGCACACATGTGATAGTTATGTTAAATGTCGATTTCACGCTTCCCTAAAAATTATAGAGCCTAGGTCTCTGTTTGGTTTGTTAGCATGCTGATGACATACCATCATTTCAATTTAGATTATTTGTCAAGAATCAAATATAGATGAAAAATAGATATTTTTACTTATAAATAAATCAAACAGACTAGGTATAAATCAGACACTAATAAGATGTAGATTATATGTAGATATAAATAATAAAAAGACAATCTAAAGACACCCTTACACTATAATATGAAATACATTGCACTTTTGTTACATTTTTCAGGAATGAGTATACTATGATATCACACTATCACTTTGAGTAGTGAAATTGTTGACTTTGGTGCTAAGTAATCTGACCTCGAAGTTTTTTAGTGTAATTTGGGGAATGAATAGAATATAGCTAGGTGGTCTAGTGCTAGTTTCTCCACTGATATTTTCCATAGGTGGGATAATGCCATCCATATGCAAGTTTAATATATTTGTGTTTAAGAGCCATGAGGAAAGAGCCATTTGAAAATGGGTTATGGGACCATGCAATTTCAACTCAAAATATGAGACGCATTTGTTATCTAATAAAGAAATTAAGAATAAAAGTAAAAACATACATTCTCATATGTGGGATTTGTTATCAAATTTCTAGAGTAATGAATGAAATTAGTTGTTTAAGGAGTGTTAAAACATTTGTTGAACCATGTGGAGGTTACAATTTTGTTTTGATGAGAAAACATATTGCACAAATGCTCCATAACTTAATTAAGTTAGATTTAATAATCAAAAACTTGTTTATGATATGTTTGAGCTTTTTTATGCTTATGTTTATGTTTTTTCCTTATTTTTTTTGGCACCTTTTAGGCCCTGATGCTTTTAATATGTCAAATCTCGAAATATGCAAGTTGTAGAGCTCTTTCTAAGCTTTTCGTAGCATCTTGAATCACTTCAATTGAAGTCCGGATGAAAAAGTTACGACCAAAATACGAAACAATGTTAAACTGACTAGAGGCAACTGCGGGCTATACTGGACCCTCCGATTGGACCAACTCACCGGTATGCTTTGTCTATGCCAAAAAATAGCCATTACAAGCTTTGTAATCCTACTGTCGATGATTGTTTTGAGGGGCAACGACTAGCTTATGTTGAGAGATTATAAATAGAGTCTTTGGGGTATTTTTATGTAAGAGAGTAGAGCTTAATATGATGATATTATATGAAAGTACTCTCTCATTTTATGTTTGTATTTGCTGAGTAAATAGTGTCATGGTGAGATTAGTGAGTTAATTTTATAAGGCACTATTCACACTTTTGTTTGGGTGTTTTAGTGAAGTCGTCTATTATTTGAGGTAATAGATAAAATCCCTATGTGTTGAGGTATTGAGTGAAGTGCTTGGTTGTAAGACAATATGTGAAGTCGTACTCTTGGTAGGCATTGAGAAGTCCTCATTGTGAGGCATTGTTTGTGAATGAAGTGTGAAGTCCTTCTTGTGTGAGACAATTGTGGACCGTCGAGATTAGAGGGCGGGCCGAACTCCACGTTATATCGCAATGTAATCTTCTCATTCGCTATCTCTTTATTGTTGTTGTTATAATTGCATAAATTGAGCATAATTGATAAAAGAGATAATAGTTGTTTAAGTGAACTTAAAATTGGTTCAAAAAACCTGCCTTGTAGCTTTCGCATATGCATATAAATAAGCAAAGTCGCCTTTCTACTTGTTTTCAACAACATTTAATTGAAGTGAACTAAAAAATATGTGTTATCAAATGAAGAAATTAGAGCCAATGATACTGTAGTTTAATAATATCTCCTAGTTTTTCAAGTGAGATGCCCCATGTTCAAATCTTCCTTCTCATTGTAATAGCAAAAAAATAAATAAATTATATAATATCTCCTATGTGTTATCTTAAACAAGGTGCTTCCACTTTATAAATCGCATTTGATAAATTTGATTTTCTTATATTTGTCCAAAGATGAAAATTGTGTGGAGTGGAATTGTATTTAGCAATTGCAATTTAGTTGGCAAAACCTAAGTCACAAGTCTAACTTGCCATTTTGTGATTGTATCTTTCATTCATTGCATTTATTAAATGCAAGTTTTGTGTAACAAATTAAATTTATTAGTTAATATATTTTGACTGTTAAACACGTGTCTACACATCCTAGGAAAAAAATTACTAAAACATATATTGTATGAAAAATATAACCCAAATTTAGTATAAAATCGTAGGGCTTGTTACAATTTTAATCCTCCACAGATAGCTTACAATAAGCAAATGCAATATATGAAGCAAGGACCATCGCTGTATGGTAATCGAGTTAAATTTTTCAAAGTTCATAAACCCAGCCTGCCAAGTTCCAGGTTCATAAACCCTGCAACCACAAACTCCCTTAAAATCTCCAGCCCAAAACCCCCTTTCTGTTTCGACTTTTTTTTCCAGATGAATCTCGTACACTCGAATCTCAACCGCAATGTGTCCGTCTCTACAATCTTAAAGATACTTTACTACTCTACGGAAATCCAAACTCGTTCCTTCACTCAAAACGGCACACTTTTCCGTAGAATCTGCAGAATTACTAACCCTAGTGTTTCAGTTCCCGAAGTTATTAACCAATGGGTCGAAGAAGGAAGACGCGCCGACCAATCTTTCCTCCGATTCATCATCAAACAGCTCCGGCATTACAAACGACCGCGGCATGCTCTTCAGGTCTCCTATGTTACTCTTCGTTCCATTTTGATTTTAATGTTTACTTATTTAATTTCTTGTAGTGGACATCATAGAACTTGAAATTGAGATCAGTGTTATATGTGAGGAAGACGTTTAGCTACTTTGGAGAGTTTGTGAAGTCGAATCGAACCATGAATCTTTCAGGCATCTTCAGTACCAAAGTGCAAGCAATAAGGATCACATTTTGCAGTTTACTGTAGTTCAGTTTGCTGTTTGGTTGTTCAGGAGGAGAAAAAGATAATGCTTTATCTGTTTTATTCTCAAGTTTCTTGTGTCTAAAAATTACTTTATATATATATATATGTATGTATGTGTATATATATGGAGTATTTTTAGCTCTTGAGCTCGCTACTGTCTAGTTAACCTTTTCACATTATTTATACTTGATTCATAACATGGAGGATTGGCTTCCATCAGCGGATCATATTCACTTGTGTGGCGTATAATGGGTTATAAGTGGACGTGATGATACCATCAACGTGAGCAATTTTAATGATTGATTTAGAGTTACTGATGTTATTGTAAGTCATTACTTCAACTAGACATATTATCAGGAGTTTATTGCCTAGATAACAGGAGCCAACCGTATTCCATCGGCCACGTGAACATCTTGGTTCATCACTAATACTGCATGGTTTATGTCAGGTTTCAGAGTGGATGAGTAGCAAAATGAATTTCGAGCTATCTTCTGGAGATATTGCAGTTCACTTGGATTTGATGTCAAAAGTGTATGGCTTAGAAGAGGCTGAGAAATACTTTAATGAAGTTCCTCAAAATATGAAGGGCCTACATGTTTATGGTGCTCTCTTAAATTGTTATGCACGTCGCCAATCTGTGGAGAAAGCTGAAGCCCTTATGCAGAGACTAATAGAGCTAGGTTTTGCCAGAAAATCTCTGTCTTACAATGTTATGTTGAAACTCTATTCGAAAACAAAAAATTATGAGAAGATGGATTTGCTAATGCAAGAAATGGAAGATAGAGGCATTGAGTGGGACAATTACACATATGCCACCCGCTTGAATGCTTATGCCTCCATTCCTGACATGGAAGGGCTAGAAAAGCTGTTGATGAAGATGGAAGGGGATCCTAATGTATCCATGGATTGGCATGCATATATAGCTGCTGCAAATGGATACTTGAAGGATGGCCTGGTTGATAAAGTCCACATTTCACTAAAGCGAGCCGAGCAACTCAGTGGTGCAGATTGGTCTGATGCATATAATATAATTGTCACCTTGTACTCTGCAATTGGGAACAAGGATGAAGTATATCGCATATGGGAGTCGTATAAAAGCAAGGGAACCATTTTTAACTTAGGATACATAGCAATAATAAGTTCACTGTTGAAACTGGATGAAATCAATGGTGCTGAAAGGATCTTCCATGAGTGGCTACATGGGAAGAATGCCCCTGACAGTCGGATTCCAAAAATGATTATTACTGCTTATTGTAAGAAGGGTTTTCTGAATAAGGCTGAAGAATGTATAAAGCTGCTTTTAGACTTTGGGAAGGATCCTGGCTCAAAGACATGGGATAGTCTAGCTCTGGGATATCATGATGGAAGCCAAATGGATAAGGCAGTTGAATCAATGAAGAAGGCAATCGAAGCAAGTTCCCCAGGATGGAGGCCAAATCATTCCACTCTCACGGCATGTCTTGAACATTTGAAAGGGAAAGGGGATGTTCAGCTGGCTGAGGAGCTTCTGAAATCTCTCAAGGAAAAAGGTCATTTGCCAGATGATCTATATAATAAGTTTGAAAGTTATATGCATGATAAAGGGTCAGGCTGTAGTGCAATGGAGAAAACAGAAGGGGGTCTTTTTTCTTTCTAAGAAAATGTGCACGGCATTGAATTTGACGAGAAGGTCTCTGAGAGACACGTATAGGCTTGCTCAATTATTTTGCAGTTTGATACAGAGCCTCTGTACTAAATGACCTTATACATCCTAGTTCATGCCAACCTTCATTAATTTGCTGAAACAGATAGATCTTCATCCTCTGGTTTCTTTCCTTCCCTACTGGCCAGTGCTCTGGAACATGGAAAAGGGCAGGAAGTGAAATTTGCAAGTATAAATTTCTTTGACTTGTCTAGAAAGTTAGTGGAATATGATGAGTTCATCTCGCATCACTCATGGTTCTTTTAGTCCAAACTATCAATAAAAAGGAAAAGGAAAAAACCAACTGGCCATATTTTGGGCACATGTATGAGCTAAGAGAGCTAGGATTTTAGTTCTTTTTGTCTCTTGTACCTTTTGTAATGCCGCAAAGAATATCACTCTTACCCATTATCTGATAATTGTTTGAGTTGGAAATGCTTAAGCAAATAGTGTGTGAGCGAGCAAAAAAGAAGAGAACTCAAGAGCATGTATTGTAGAGGAAAGACTATAATGTCCAAAGTCATCACACTATATGACAGCAGAAAATCCTAGGTGAGTTACGCAATGAGTGCCTTTTTCCTTAAATCCTATTTATTTTTTTAAATTTTTATGGTAACATAGCTAATGATTTATGCTTGCTTAAAAAAAAAAAGTTCAGTTGTCATAAAAAGTTTGCGTATTTGGAAATACAAACTTCCATTATTCCTTGCCATTCAAGAATGGTAGATTTATCATAAATTTAATGTAGAAGTTGCATAATATCCTATCTATTAATGGTCAACAGTAATGCCCAGCCATTTCCATTTAAGTTGTAATAAGCCCTTTGGGAAGAGCCGCGTTGGAAGAAATTTTCACCTTTGAGCCATCCCTTTGGGTGACCTAAAAGAAATGGCTGAGCATAGGAAGTCTGAAGATCTTTACATTATCAAAGTGACCAAGGCTGCAGAGATGGCTGAATAGGGCTGTGCAAATGGACTTTAACCTGAGGACTGGCTTGTTTAAACTGTTTTAGAAATGGGTTATGGTAACTTTTTTCTGTGTGTTTAAAAATGAGCCAGATTTACCCAACCTGTTTAACATAATGGCTAAAATAGGTTGGCTCGTGGATCAAGTTGGTTAGCTTATTAGTCTACTTGTATAAAAAGAAAATAAAAATTGTAGGGAAAAAAAATAACAATATAGCATTATTTTTAAGATTTTTGTATTTAAACTAAAAGTTATATGTTAATGATAATAGAGAATAGCAAATTGATACACATACGTGATAACATTTTTTAAAATATATATTTATTGTTTTAAATAAAATATGATATTTAATAAATCATTGTAAAAAACTAATTATTATATATAAGTAATTAAAAATATAATAAAATTAATCATTAATATATATATAAAACCTTATAAATCTTAATAATTTTTTATTAAATACATTATTCAATTAGCATAAATAAGTTAAACGCGTTGATTTAACCCATTTAATTTATAAAGATGTACAAGTGGGTTAAATGAGCCAAGAAGTGGGCTGATCCTTTTAACCCATAGGCTAAAGTAGGTTGGCTTAGTTTAAGAAATTTTGGCATGTTTAACCAAGACCAAGTTTAACCAAGACCAATGCGGGTAAGCTCGTTTATCATACTTGCACACCTCCAGAGTTGAATAGGAGGATTAGACAAGACATAAGTTTAATGCACCGTTGATAAGATTAAGGTGAATGTTGACGCAGCTTGGTGATTGTCGCTTATATGTTACTCATTATTTGCTCAGTACCTATTTCCTGCATAAAGCAGATAACATACGTTGTAAGAAATGCAGACAACAAATATGTTGGGCAAAGATTGTACTACTCCCTTCTTCTTCTTCTTCTTCACTTTTTTTGAGGCCTCATGTGCTTTTGTGCTTCAAGTTTTCCATAGGTTTATAAATGTCTTTGAAGCAGCGAAATGATGGATTAAAGGATAAAAATCCATCCCTGTAAGTTCCGTTCTCGCCCAAAGGATTATATCATTGCAAGGTGTTGCGACTGTTTTGTAAAGCTGTGACTCTCCTCCAAAACTTTAACTATAATCCTCCATATGTAGGATGTGTAATTAGCATCACAGACCCGCCCTTTGAATTTTAATAAATAAAAAAAAAATTAACACAACTGGAAAAGTTCTTCCATCCTTATATAGAGACTATTGTTCTACCTTGAATAGTTAAATCTCTAAGGGTAATTATTGCTTATTGCCAGTATGGTCATTTAAGGGCCTATTTGGATGGTCTGTTTTTCATCTGTATCTCTATCTTTTTCAAAATGATATGTGTAAATATGTTCCATTTGCATATATATTTTATCTATATTTGAACTATTTGATCTTTTGATGAGAACTGCCAACTTTTTTTTATCTATATCTATTTCTTGATATATAATTTGTTAGAAAAAAGTTTGAAAAAAGTATCTGTATCCGTCAGAAAAAGCCAAACAAACAGACCCAAGTCAAGTAGAATTGCAAGTCTTATTAGAATCGTGAAGAGGCCTAGTTTAGCTAGTGTTTGGAATCATCTAACTCATATCTAGAGTTCACGTTAAAGAATTAGATGAGTGAGGCATATGGATCAATCAGGAGAAGATCCTTTGTAGGTTCTGCAAGCTGGATCATGAATACTTGATGGTGGTAACGTGCCTCTCATGTGCTTGAAAGATGATTTTGAATCTTCAAGTAGCAAAGGATTTTATGATATCTTTCAGAGAGATTGCCATCTAAGAGAATGTCTTGGTGGTAAGTTAGTTGTTTGTACAAATTATGAGTGCTCATTCTCCAGAAGAATGAGCACATGAGGAGCCACAATCTATATTCAGAGGATTTCACAACACAAGTTTGACCTCGGACAATTGTTAGCTCATTTGCTATGTCTAGACTTGCTTTTAAGCCTGACTCTAATGGGGTAATATCACAGAATGGGGTGTCTTTCTGTTCCATGTAGATAATGGCTAGTTGAGCAAGAAATGGATAATAAAAAATGACCTTTTCTTAATTTTCCTCAATTTCTTTCTTTAAAATGCTAGTTGAAATTATAAGAAAAAAAAGAGATGATTTTTAAATTTTAGATAATTTCAATTAATGATTTGTAAATTAAGGAAAATAGAGAGAGATAATTTAGAGAACCGAATCCTGGACATGCTATTTTGTATTTTTTTCATATGAAAATATTGAATTGGTGCGTAGTCCCACTACTGTTTGGTGCAAATCTTGACCTTTTTCTTTCAACTACAAGTGTTTGCTCCTATATTGTTCTTTCAACTGCAAGTGTTTGCTCCTATATTGAATAAGCTGAAAAGGTTAGAACCTTTTCTGATTCAATCTATTCAGCAAGTTGAGGGTAGGATTTTTGTCATTGTCGAGATTTAAATTAGAATTAATTGTGGAAAGCGAAAACTTCCAAGTGTGAGGTTCTCTTTCCTCAAAGGTCGATTTGATCATCAATGGGCCACTAATAATGATGTTATCAAACTGGCTTAAGGATTTTGATCTAAACATACTAGAGGGTCAACGATCAATGGGTAAAATCGGGATGAACTAGGGTTCAATCGTGGTTGAACTATCCCATTCCTAAGGAGGGATTGAGTTCAATTGGGTTGAACTAGAAAAGTCAACCCAGTCTGACACTATTAGGAATGACTTTGAAGTATCTATCATAGCTGCAGGTAGCACTAGAAGATTTATTATTAGGTTTAATGCTTGCTTTCAAGCTTTAAAGGTGATGGTTTTGATAAACATAATCATTGTTCTCAAGATGCATGTTTTGAAGGACAAAAGAAGTTTCTTGGTTATCACTCAAACGCCGTTCATTAAGTACTCTTTCGATCAAAATTAGGAGGACAAAACTGGTTTTTAAGATATTTGGCCTTTTATTGTTGATCAAGTGAGCAATTCTACTAGACAATGGACACAAGAGCTTGTTCTGTTTCGAATCTCATTGGGTTTTATTTCATGGAATATTACTAGTTCATTCCATAAGCACAAGTGTTTGGGGATAAAGACATGGTAAGTGCTTGTAGTATTCAGCTTTGGCAAAAAAGTGTCTATTATTTGAAATGAGGCATATTAGTGCATCTCACTTTAAAGTGCAACACTTTTAATCTCTCCATTAAAGGAATAAATGGACATTTGCTTTTATGGGATTTAAGAAACAATTGACCGTGCAAAGCTCTTTGACCCAAAGAAAATATACATGCATTTGCTCCTTGATATATCCATCAGTCACTGTTTGCTTTGATGGCATTTAAGAAACAATTGACATTGTAAAGCTTTTTGACCCTGAAGAAAATACACACTGCAAAGCTCCTTGATATCTCTGTCAGTGTTGCGAAAATTTCAATTTAGACTTTTGCAAGCTCTGTTCTTAACCATCGAAGAAAACAACGAAGGAAGACCATGGCAAGTAGAATCAACCATAGAGCGCATCAATACGAGAGTCGTTCTTTGGCATTGATGCCCTCTGCATTAAGCAACAACAATGTTGATAGAGGAGAAAATCCATGGTATGGTTGTGATCGAGCAAATTTACTTTTGACATCGTGGACACGCGATAATCTAGGAAGGCATCTCTTTAGATGTCCATTGTACAAGAAAGTTGGGTGTGAATTCTTTAAATGGTATGATCTTGTTTTTCCCGATCAAGCAAGAGAGGTAATCAATGACCTCCTTGACAGTAAGCTACCATCGGTCCGAAATTTCAAACATAGATTAATGTAATCCAGGATGAAGTGGGTGTTGTTGGGTTGGAAAAAATGAGGTGGGTTATGTTGGTTGTTGAATTAATATTTATAGTGAATTTTTTGTGCAAGTCCCTTTAAATGTCTTTTAGTTTCAATTAATTTTATTTTTCTTCTTTTGTAGTGGAAGAAGGAGATTTTAGAGGTAGACATTGTTCAGCATTGTGATATATTAGATCAAGTGATTTTGTGTTGTTTTGTTTAGTATCATAGTTTATGTAATGAATTGTCTTAATTGAATTTGAAAGCTCTATGTTTGTATTTTCCTGAGTTTTTTTATTGCGTTATGGGCTTATCTCACTTGAAATAAGAATCTCATATTTGACAATGACAATTCGACTATAACAAGAATCTCATGTCAGTCTGCCCAATACTTGAATGCAAGAAGAATCATAATTATTTATACAATTAGACTATAACAAGAAACAAGAATCTACCTTGGAAAGTCCACATTGCTAGCAAAAGGAAAGTAACACACAACTAGACCTAATGTATACCAAATTTGACAGAGGACACCACCACTGAAACTATCCGTTCATAGTAAGCTCTTGATATTAAGATGATTTGCAGTCACGATGAGATCAAACAAAGTGGCTTGATCCACTTTAACGAACTCGTTGAAAATCTGAGAAAGCTATATCATTTGACTAATTCCTAGTGCAAACTATATCGTTAAACAAAGTGGCTTGATCCACTTTATTGAACTCGTTAAAGATCTAGAAAACTATGTCATTTGACTAACTCCCTAGAAAACTATATTCATAGGACTTATACATGTGAATAGTGCAAGCCAATACTTCATCAACATTACATCAATAAGATTTCACCAACTCCCATGACCAATAGCATCCTCCATTAGATAACTCATTATAAAATAAATCCACAGAATTGCAGAAATCCATCGAACAGCTATAAGAACGACACAACTATCAATATAGAGCATTAATAAATCCACAGAATTCTTGTCTCTCTTGTTTCTCTTTTGAGTAGAGACAATGATAAACGTGTAAATTAAAAATTGCAGAAAATGGATTAAAAATCAGACTTATATATGACAAATATACTCATATTGGTTCATTTGTCTAAAATCAGAGCACTCACAACAACCTCAAGAACACCAGCATTAATAATTCTATAAGAACGGCTTAGACATGCTACGGCAGTAGCTGAAATGAACACAAATAGCAGCTCCATGCCCATTGCTCTACTAAGCATAGTGAGTAACTCCAATTCAAACACAACACGCAACAGCACTCAGCGCATACAGAATCACATTAAACACCCAACATCATCCATTACATAAGCCTGCATTAGCCAACTCAAAATCACATTAAACACCCAATGTCATCCATTCTACAGTAGTTTGATAGTACTACTTCCCAAAACACAAAATCACACATAGCATTTAAAGCACATACAACAGTGCTCTAATAGTACTACTTTCCAAAACATGCATAAAGCACACCTATCATCCTTTGCACAAAATGACAATTATGAACCTCTTAATCAATAAAGACAGCATCTTTTGATTTCTTCCCCTTAAGGATTTACATAATTTTGGTCTTTATGGAAGTCTTCTTCAACATCAAGGCTGCTCTGACCACCTAATCCTGTTTCTCGATCTCATGTTCCTTGAGGCCAGTCTCCTTTTCGCATAACCGGTAGCTCTATTTTCCACTTCACGTTATCTATCTCCAGTCATTCCTTTGTCATGTAGCTATTGTTGTGTTAATGCTGCTTCTTCTAAGATTGGGAAGGAAGTGCTCTCAAAATATGATCGAATTGTATTGTAGACATTTGAAGCTTCTTCTCTATTTAATCCACTTTTTGAGAAGTAGTTTTTCTCTCCTTCAACCTTACAAGAATTACATAATAAAGAGAGGGTAAAGGGACAATATGGAATAGTACGGTAAGATATTATAATAGTCGAGTTGAATACCTCTACTTGTTTTTGCTACGGACCAATATGCTTGTATGAATCTGTTGATGGCATTGAGCACTACAACTAACATAGACACATCAACATAGTCACAAATAAAAGAATGAGAAAATAAAATGATAAAAATGTTTAATGCTTCAGCCTACTCATATTGGCATTGATTGGAAGCCTCACGTAGTTGACATCCCATACAATTATATCTTACTTTCTTGCAAATGGTACAACTCATTAGCCTACCCTTTCTAGACATTTTGTTTAAGCATAATTTCTCCAGCTCTTCTTTCCTTCTATTCCACTGAATTTTACCCCTCTTGCTTCATTTAAGAAGTGGTTGTGGCCCCTCGATATATGTTTTTGTCAAAAATTTCCCGCCTTAATGGACACGATTGTGTGCAAGTAGGTGCTTCTGAACTTTTCCTTTGTGTAACCACCATCGACATAATCTATGGGATCACGAGCCAAATTAACTATAGCAGAAATAACATGGAAACAAGGAATCCTAGTCAAGTCCCATTCTCTACATATACACGTTTGCTCATCAAGGTCAACGGTGTATCAATGCCCATCGTGTTGGATCTCAAACTCATATTCTCCCCTAAAATTTATCTCACACCACCGTGATTTTTGCTTGTTCTCCTCAATCTTTTTTTTGCAATTCTTAGACAAAGCTTGCCATTCCACTTCCTATATTCCTCTCATTATTTGTTGATTCTTCCTTTGATATAAGTGCATGTCTCATCAAGCATTGGGACAATAGATTTGCATCTGACCTCTAAGATTTTTCTAATGAAAGACTCACACAAATTGTTATCGACTATATCACAACATACGTCTATCCTAAAGAATTCTTTATTCCAATGCTTTGGCTCTGTCCTCATCAAATCCTTCCAAGCCTCTTTGTCTAGTTGTGAAATTAACTCAAAATTTGGTACAATGGTTGCCTTGGCCGTTAACCAAAGAGCTTCTTATAGAAAGCACCACGATGCTTCTTGCCCCAGTTAACATAAATGTGCTAAGCACACATCCTATGTTTTGCATTGGGTAAGAGATCAACAATGGTGGGTAAAAGTATCTACAAATCACGTACAATATGTAAGGTTATTGTAAAAGTCAAATCAATATAAAGGGCTAAATTTTTCATACCTTTTGTTGATCCGTGATAAATGTCTTCTCCCGCCTATCTTTTTCATCCATGTTAAGATCTGTGATGGGTGCCTTCAGAAACCATGTCCAAGTATCCATACTCTTAGATCTTAGGTATTGGATACATTTGATTATTAGCATCTTGACTTACAGCTAACAACAACTCCCCCTTGCACACACCTTTCAAAAAGCAACCATCAAAACCGAACACCCGCCTACGTCCAGCTAGAAACCCATCTCTAAGACCCTTGAAACATATATATAAGCGGTTAAACTGAGATTTTCCAAGGTCAAGATCCCTATGTACTTTTATTTGGATTGTTGAACCGAGGTTCATATGGTGTAGTTCCTCCAAATAGTCCCAAAGCATGGCATACTCTTTTTGATATGAACCTAATAAGATTTCATGCACTTTTTCCCTTGTAGATGACATTGATGAACAGTTACGTTTACACCCATTTGTGTTCTCACCAAGTCCTTGAATTGTAGAAGCTTTATGTTCGGCAACACTCATATAAGGGAAAAGAAAAATTTAGCTATCAAGGCACTCTTCACACATTTGTTGATGAAGGAAACACCGCACGTATGCTTGCTAATATATGTCTTTAGTTGAAAGGAATGCGTTTGTTTGCAAAGAATGCATACACAACCCACAGGCAACCATCCCTGACAAATTTCACTTGTTGCTTAGTATTCTTAACGTATGTGAACTCCTTTTTTTCAGCGATGGTATGTCTTATAATTGCATCCTTAAACCCCTGTGGACTCTCAAACAACATACCGACAACAAAATTCACCTTTTGGCATTTGGATCAAACACTTTGAAGTCATTCCTCTTCATCATATATTCATATTCATCACCATCCTCCTTATCTGAAATGAAATCATCTTCCCACGGATCTTCCCCATAGTCTGTATCTGAATCATCATTCAGTAACTTAGTTGTCTCATGCTCAACCTGAATAGACAAAGTATTCTCTTGAACCTTCTTCATCCACAGGTTTGATTTAAACTCCTTAACAATTTTCCTAACCTCAATCGATTTGTTGTTTGAAGCATCATCACTCAAACCACCTTCAATGCTAGAACTATCATATTCTTTGTCTTTATCCTCTAGTTCCCTTAAAGTAGTGTTTTTCAACAACTATTTCCATCTTATAGTCAAACATCTTTGTAGTAGATGACTCAAGATCATCAACATGTTGCACATATATTTCAATACTTCTATAGATTCCCAATAAATTCAGCATATCTAGAACACCAAACTCATTATTTATGACTCTCAACCCATCAACAAGGCTTAGGTTTGGAGCACAAAATCTCACAACTTCAATGTTATGGCAACTAAGCTCTGTAACTAAATTCGCCATCAATAAATTAAAAGAAAAATGGCACATATCAACCCAAATAACTTCGTACTTCCCACCAACATATAACACGTTAAGATTGTCCTTCACAAATCTACCTCTATGGTTAACATAGATGGCACTTTCTGTCATCTTCAAGTGACCTACACATGCAATAAAACAATGCATTAAAGTGATACCAACTGTATATCTAAAAAACCATATAAATGAAAACATATGCCACTATAAAAGCAAAAACTCGTCTAACATAATATTGAAACGACTCCATCTAATGGCACCACATGATAGTACGAGCATATACAAAATAGGTAAATTTATTAATGAGCAATCGTTAACAGGAAATCCACACCGATGGAATCTACAACATAAGTACATATTGAGGAATCAACTTTTACATGGAGTTAAAAGACTAAAAAAGCGACAAACACAAAAAAGAATCCAACGTAGCCGGACATGGAATAGATTATATAGCCATGCATAGATGGGACCATTACCACACTCATGTTGTAATCCAATAGGTACAACATGCAAAGAACAAAACAGCCTACAATTTCATATTTCAAAGGAACAACTTCTTTTTCTAAATCATGGTATAAAGAACAAAACATTGAGCATAAAAAATTAATTGGATGTTGACCTTCTCAGTAATGTCCCTGTCTTTCTTGTTCAACTTGTTCCCCTTCATTTACAAAAAAAAAGAAAAGAAAATTGTTGTTCTCCTTTTGCTCCAGCCTTCACTTTTTTGGGTATATGTTTAAGGGAGATAAATGCAATAGTTGCAGTGGTACATGGTAGATAAACACAATGAATTGGGATATGAAAGTGAAAATTGGGTTTTTAATGCATGGGTGAAGGATGGTTAATGAATTAAATGTCGTCTTTAAGGATGATAACATTGGCTTCCCCATGAATGATAGATAAACACATCTTTAATGATGATAATGTTGGCTATCCCATGAATGGCAGATAAACACATTTTGATGTTGGCCAGTCTTTGAGAAAAATATATTTTTAAGGGAATAAATTAACGTCTGTTTATTCCAATTAACAGAGAGATTGAAAGTGTTGTACTTTAAAGTAAAATGCACTAATATGCCCCATTTCAAATAATAGACACTTTTTTGCTAAAACTAAATAATGTAAGCACTTGCCATGTTTTTATTCCGTGAAACACCTATCTATTAAACTTAGAAAAAAAATTATCCAAATATAAATTGCATAAAAAAAATTATCAAAATACCAATACTATGTCTCTTCTTGAAAATGTGATACACAATTTTTTTAAAGTATCGCATGTTACAAGTGTGATATAGTATGGGTCTCGCATATATTACATGCAACACATACGGTATCACATGTACTGGCACTACGTGTGATACACATAGGTATTGTATGTCGTTACCATATTAATATTTACACTAGTATTGCATTTGCAACATGAGATACTGTGACATCTTCAATATGCGATATTGTGATAGTATTTGTGTAATTAATTTCATCTAATCAATATATGTGTAATTTTTTTATGCAAAAGGGTAAAAAAATAAATTATCTTGTATATTCACATTAACACATGAGCATACAAGCTTTCTAAATTTTAAGTCCAAGATTTTGGTTGTATTAAAAATAAAGTCCTCACTAGCAAGTAGCCTGGTGCAACTTATATACTTATGCTCCATAATGCAAAGCACTTGCATAATTAACTCTAACGCAACAACTGCCATTTAATTATCATACTTGGGTAAAAATGCGACATCATCATGGTATTTTAAGACTTGGAGTGATGCAAGTTTTTATATATGTATATAAAATGTAACTTAGTTTCTGATCTATATCTTATTAGTGCGATCTATGTATGAATTATTAAGTCTAATCTTTTTTCCATCTGTTTGACAAACAATCGGCGCCAATCAGATATGAACAAACAGATCCATAAATACATTTTTTAATTTAACCAGGGTGAAGGGTACATACATCCGGCCTACCCAAAAACTAATTTAGTCATATCATTCTAATTGTTAGGGCATCAACCATTCATATAATTGTTCACTACAACTATTTGTAGATGCGTTCTATACCATCAGTGTGATGCAATTATAATTCCCCACTACATAACCGACTGATATCATCCATAATAATAGTAGGAAGTGACTACAGTTTTATAGTAGACCAACTCATATCATCATAAGTGATTGGTTAATGATTAATCTATCCACATGTGATAGTTTAACACCTAATCTTTACAATCATGGTGCTCTAGATCATAGTGATGCATGATGATGTAACTGCCGGTCGATTATTATTACATCCGATGCCCTTATACTCCTAGTACTCTTGTCCCCTCAGTGCTCTTTTATTCATTAACAATTTAGTTTTCAACTTAGATGTTTGAAGTTTAGACAAATGAGGTAAAATGGAATATACAAGATTTTCAAGGCATGATCCAATAACATGGAATACAGATGTTAATCAAGCATATGAATTTCATGGGGTGTCTGGCAATAAATGATTTAAAATATTTTCGTGTGTAATGGAGGGAAGGGCCTTAAGCTACTAGAGGTAGTTATTTCACAATGAAATGTTGAATACCTGACAAACATTATTTTTTAGAGTTCTAGAGATCGAGGTAGAAGAAATATATGTTGATTGTAGAGCCATTATGCACAAATGGAGGATACCTCAACCATTAAATAAGAAGGTCGGACAAACGTATAAGAAGATAGGGAGCTTCTACGGTTTCGTCAACAGGATCGTCTAGTTAACCGTTTAATCATTAAAATAAATATAGTAATAAAAATATTAACTATTTTAGTAATTTGATCACAGTTGAGTATAGTGTAAGCGGTTGGATAGTAACGAGATTAATCCCATCAAAATTAATGATGAAAATATAGAATTTCCCAAGATGATATTGAAGATTTAGTTTAAACATTGTCTTAATATGGAGGTGTCTATTAAAAGTGTTAAGTTAGATGCAATAACTAAAAATAAAAGCCCCTTTAGAAATTGGTGTAAAAAAAGAACCATTTTAAATGTATTGTGGAAAGTATTGATGTGAAAAATCTTCAATTAAAAATTGACATAAATGTGCTGGATCAACAAATGTCGAAGAAAAAAGTAATGTTGCACTAGATTGCTTACAAGGAAGTCATAAAAAATCAATTAATTTAAAGTTATGACTAATAATAATATTCATTGATATTAAAAAAGTCAATAACACCATCACAATACCAATGGCATCTAAAGTAAATATTATAAGAAAATTTTTTACCAGTTTTTAATATTTTGCAATTTGATATGGGTCTTAATTCGTCATTAAAGACCTTATTTGCATAACTCAATTTTTAAATGATAACTTTTATGAATTTAGCCGAATTGTGAGCTTTTATTCTTATTAGAAGGAATTGCTTATTATTATCTTTTTTCCCCCTCATTTTTTGGGATTTCCTTACACCTTATAAGGTTTTTTTTCCCTCAGTGATAAGGTATGTGTTAAGAGTGCGAGAAATCACAATGATTGTTATGTTTTAATTTGGGAATTCTATGAAATTAATTTGAGAAAAGGAATAAAATATTATTTTTTTATAAAAATTACAAAATTATCATCGGGATGAAATTAATCCCAATATTAAGCAACATGATAAGACTAGGTTAGCAGACTTAAACTCCAACTATTCGGAATCCAGAATGTTTTCTAGAAGGTTGCTTTGAGGATAATGAATTTTTCTAGAAAACTAGAACCTTTCACGGGACCTTTCACTGCACTTTTGACAGCAACACTATATCACGTGATTTCACTGTTCATCTTATCTAACTTGATACAAATCATTTCAGTTTAGTACGAAAATGAATCTTGAAGACCTAGCTCTGAGTAAATGAGTTTATTTGGGTAATATACTCATTTGTTCCACTTAAGTTGGTTTAATCCAAGGGAATTTAATGTTTTCATCAAAGTTTCTCTCTCATCAATATCTTTAACGATGGAAATCTTCATGGATAGTACCAGACCTTGTTTGGATAGATTCTATATGTTTTTCTCCTTCAAGATAAGTGATTTATCAGTATCTACATGTCCAAGACATCTATTTTCATGGGATTTTGCCTTGAAGATTAAAAGGAAGATAAACCTTATCTTGGATAAGATGAGGAAGAAGATCGCGATGAACAACAACAACAAATATATCAACCAGATTTTTTACAAAAATCAAGCAAGGCTTATCATCATCCTTCCGTTATAAAATCTGAATTTGAAAAAGGATAAGGCTCACAAGATTTTATCTGAGAAATATAAGGAACAGTCTATCCACAACTTGCAACTGGTTTTGAAGATCACAGCAGAATTTGAATTTAAAAAAGGGAAAAGAACATCAGATTTTTAACCGAAATTATTGGGAAAGTTTATCCATCTTCCAATAGCTTTTTGAACGTTAGAGAGAGAGTATATTTACCGAAGCCAAGGAAGAAGAAAAATAGAGAGGCCGAAATACTTACGATGCTTTGAAAATAAAATAGAGAAATTTACACCTACTGTGAGAAGGAAGGAACACAACTGATACTATTCACGTTGCAAACAAAAACTTTCTTTTTCACCAAGAAAATACATAACCTTATACAGAACCTCATGAAACTTTATTATTTCTCCTTCTAGTTTTTGAAACCGATCTCTCTCTCTCCTCTGGAAGAAATACGATACCAAGAAACACTCTGCTACAAAAAAAGAAAAGAGAGATAAAAAAGGAAGAAAAAGAACACTTGCTCTACCAACCCAGATTGTTTCACAGAACCTTGTGATAAAAGAAAAGAACACCTTCTTTACCATGAGAAGCAAAATAGAAATCGCTACTACTTATAATCCTACACGAGCTGATTAGTGCAATTTTTATTCTTTATTGCAATTTTGATTTTGTTATTTCCTTGTTGACATTAGGAACACGTTGTTGCCTTATTAGTTGATAGTTTGTTGATTATAGGATTAAACTCTATAGATCGATTGTAGCTAGAGAATAACTGTAAGAATCGAGCAGAGAAGATTGCACTATCTTGTAATTTGAATTTATTGGGTATAGTGGAACAAACCTGTAGGATAACGGGATCCCCGACTCGGAGCTGGAAGAGTGGACTGACGCACAAGGAGGAGCCACTATATATAGTTGCCTGATTCTCTTTTCCTTATCTTTTTAATTTCTGCAATTTATTTTCATATTTATTTAATTGGTATATTGTTCTCATTTTTTTTTAACCAAAGGAGATTATTTTTAAAGGTGAATATTTTTAATAATCAATTCAACCCCCCTTCTTGATTATTATTTGGGACCAACACCCACCTAGCCTCCTTCCTCCTTATTCTTTCCCTCCGCCAAACTTGAAAAGCCTAAAATTCCCAAATCGAAAACCTTAACCCCAAATCCCCAAATACTAATCAATTGAAACCAATTTGCTCCGTATTTGAGAATTTTGGATCACCCGACGTTGAGGAAGAAGCAATTTCTTTGAGAGGAGAAGCGTCATGTGAGAAAAGAGGAAAAAAAAAAGCCAACAAATTATGGTATGATTCCGCAATTTTCAAATTTTTTTTTTGAATTATTGATGGTACATTGTTGAATATTGGTTGTATGTGTTGTGGGAATATTGATTGTTGTATAATTCCAAAATTTTGCAATTTTTTTTGAATTATTGATGTTTCATTGTTGAATATTGGTTATGTGATTTGTAGGAATATTGGCCGTTGTATGATTCCATAAATTTTAATTTTTTTTTTGTATGTGTATGTGTTCTATATTAATTATGGGAATTTAATATGATACATAGGTTTGTTCAAAAATAGGAAAAATTTTACGTAATAGAAATCAATATTTAAAATTAAGGTCAAATATAGAATTAATATTTTAATTAGTTTAAAATGAGAAATTAACTTTATATAAAGTGATATGAATAAAGTAGATTATAAATTACTAATTTTAATTTTAACTTTGAAAATCTAGCCATATCATTCACTTTTACCGCTGATTTTATTCATACACTATGTCCATATACTATTACAAGACCAAGGTATATATAGTAGCATTAGGAGTTAAGTTAAATACTATTGGAGTTCAATTCATAAGTGTGATGTTGCAAATTTCATGCATTGAAGCTATTTTTGATGAGATGGCAGGGTCGGTGAGGAAATAGATAAGGAGAAGTTTATACTGACGCTCATGGCAACATTGTGCAAGAGGACGATGGTTTTGGTTATGATAAGCGGCCGATTGTTGTGGTCAATGTTAGTAGGAACTCTACGTATGAGCAAATACTGGACATCATTTGCAATAGACTGAAGGTAAATAGGTGTACACATCACGTGGAGCTATATCATAGGTAGCTATTGGAGATAAGATGTTGCGTTATGATATTATTCTAGTGACCGATGATGATGCTGCACAGGAGATGTTGGTATACACAGAATGGTCAGTGGCTGTTTATGTGCAGATATTTGAAAATGAATTGTCACAGACACCTGCAGGGGAAATGGACATTAATAGAAATATTAGGAGTGAAGGGTTAGTAGACTCAAACTCTACTCCAGTTTAGACAATAGGCAGCGCACTGGTGGAAATGTGTACACCCACCTCGATAGATGGTCATGATACGGATGCCATGCAAGACTCCTTAGCAAGTGAATCAAGTGATGACTATGATGATGATGGAAATCATAATGTCGAAGCTTTTCCCGAGGTACAACCAAGGAGAAATGACTGGCACCACTTCATTACTCCTACTAAAGTTGATGCAGTAGGGAGCTCAGTGCCAATATCCTTTTTCAATGCTGAAGTTGGTAGTGCTTATGTTGCATATGATGGTAAGCAGGAAAGGAGTGTTGGGAATTGGAGCTTCAGTAATGAATTCAAGATTGGGATGCAATTTGAGACAAAAGATCATCTCATACGGACAGTTAAAATGTGGCACATAACGAACCATTACAATTTCAAGATGGAGGACTCGGACCCAAGATCATCGGCAATTAAATGTATTGATACCCATAATAGAGATTGTAAGTGGAGACTCAGAAGCAGTTATAAGAAACATGGTGGGTGGTTTCACATCACTAAGTATGAATGACCCCACACTTACTTAGATGAAATCAGTGGATAGGATCACTCTCAGTTGGACTCCACTAGCATGTCCAGGAGCATCATATTGGAGATCCATAATTCTCCAGATGTGAGGCGAAGGACCTCCAACCGAATATCTTAAAATAGTTCGGGTATAATGTTCATATAAAGAGAATTCGTGAGGCGAAAAGAAAAGCCATTGAATAGATGTATGGAAGTTGGGAAGATTCATATGTGGAGCACTTGCATTTACTTAATGCAATAACAAAGGCGAATCCAAGAACAAAGGTTAAGTGGCAAACTGTTGATTCAGATACCGTAGGACATGTATTCTTAGACAAGCTTTTTTGGGCATTCGAACCTTAAATCGAAGCATTCCAATACTGCAGGTATGTTTTGTAAACATGATTGAATTTATTTATATATTGTTGATATCCACTAACTAAGTTACATCTGTTAATTCATTGTAGACCCGTGATTACAGTTGATGGCACATTCCTGTATGGCAAGTACAGGCACAATTGCTTATTGTAATGGCAGTAGATAGGGTAAATCACATAGTCCCATTGGCGTATACTCTTGTCGATGATGAGAAAGCAGACATATGGATTTGGTTCCTCACAAAAGTGTTGGAACACGTCATCAAAGATCGATCCAACATCTGCTTGATATCGGACCGGTATGCCAGTATTAAGAGTGCGGTCGAAGGTGAGAATATTGTGTGGCTTAGAGTAAGGAATGTAAGGAAATAGTAAAAAAGGTAGCCTACTAAACACAAAGTACAAAGTTCCAAGGAAACTTCAGTGCAACACTTCAAAGTAGTCCTTAGATATCACGATATTTTCGCGAGTTGCCTCCATGTATGTGGACTTTATCGTACGATGAAGGCTTAAGATTTGGAATTGGTACAATGAACATGGCTGAAAGTTACAATTCAGTTATAAAAGATGCTCGGTGCTTACCCATGGCAGCATTGGCAAAGAAAACCTTTTACAATTGTAACTCCATATTTAATAAGCAAAGGAGAGAAGCTAGTGAGGCAATGAATATGGGTAAGTTGCTTACAGAATATGCTGCGACAAAGTTTGAGAGATGGAATAACATCTCAAGTTCCCATAGAGTAACCTGTTTCGATTATCAGGAACGAATATTTGAGGTTATAATTGCTTCGCGCCCTACAATGTATGGTCAAAAGGGGGACCACATACAGAAAGTGAAGTAAAGAGCATGCATATGTACCTGTCACAAGTGGCAAACATATAGAATTTCATACTCACATATAATGGCAGTAATTGGTACATTGCACATGAATTGTGTTGCTTACGTAGGACAGTGGTATAGGTGGGACAACCAACTTAGGGTATATGGCTGTTCCTTCATACCTGCAGCCGATAAGGCCAATTAGACTCGTTTGGACATAGCAAAAATGGCACCTTATACCAGGACTTATTAGGAAAAGGGGTAGGCCTAGGAAAAAACGCTTCCAAAATGAGATGGATATATGAGAAGGCCCACGAGATTACTCATGCGATTCATGTAGGCAGCCAGGGCATAACATTCGAAGTTGTCTAAATAAGGGGTTGGCTGGTAGAGGAGTAATGGCTCAGTCTAGTCGTAGTGGTGGTTCTTTGTTCTTCTATGCTTTGTTCTACATTACTAATGTGACATGCTTTTGTCTTGTGTTTGCTCTGCTTGTTTTAATCTACTTATGCCTCTACCAACATTATCCATTTCTTTGTTACAGATGGATCTCGGACCGACAGATAGCTCATTACTTACAAAGCAGCCTGTTCATAGGTTGAGACTAGCCTGAGAGGGGTAGGTAAGTTTATTTTTGCAATCCATTCCTTATAACAAGTAATTAATGTTTCTTATCGATTTGTGAACTTTACTGCAGGAGCATGTGGCTTTGGATTGTCACCGTAGAGAGGCAAAATTGAGGTGACAGCATGGCGTACCTGCATAGATAGACGATCGATTATTGCCATTCCTATCCCAGGCGGGTTTCATTAGGGCTGCCCATATGCCATTCATTTAGCTGGATTGGCACCTCATCATGGCTTTGGTTGAGAGATGGCAGCCAGAGACCCATATCTTCCACATGACCACGAAAGAGTGGTCTATTATATTAGAGGATGTTGCTGTCCTCACTGGCCTACCTATAGATGGCGACACGGTTACGGGCACAGCTCGGATGGATTAGCTTAGATTATGTGAGGAGCTATTATGACTTTAACCTGTGCCGTCTAAAGATGTTGTGGTTAGACACCCACTTCAGAGTGCTACCAAATGTTGCAGATGATGCCATAATCAGATGCTATGCTAGGGTGTATATCTTACTGCTGCTGGGTGGATTCATATTTGCAAACAAGCTATCAAATTACATCTACCTGATGTATCTGTAGCTGCTTGAGGACTTAGAGAAGGCTGGCCAATACGCGTGGGGAGGAGCCTGTTTAGCATGGCTGTACAGGCAGCTATGCTTGGCTTCCCATGTGGACACTAGGGATATTGTAGGACCCTTGGTTATCCTGCAAATATGGGTATGGGAACACTTCCCCCACATTACCTCGATTCGTCGATAAGTTACAATAATTACCGTAGGGCGTCCGCTCATCAGTCATTGGGGTGCGACTTTTGATGTGACCAGTGTATCCACCTACTTACTGATTGAGTATCGGACATCTTTAAATCGACAGACCGAGCACCATGTATGATTTTCATTGCCTTATTTCCTTCAAATTGATTTTCAATGTCTTGTTTCCTTCAAACTGCAACATTTTGATATTTTTGTTAATTGGTAGTGTACTTTTTTCCCTTCAACAGGTTTTGTAGGACCCTTACAGTCCTATCTTAGACTCCCTGCCTCCATACTGCCAGGCGGGCAGCGACATTTGACTTGCACAGGTCTCGCTGGTGTGCTTCCATCTAGTCGAGCACTACTACCCAGACAAAGTACTCAAACAGTTTGGTGGCTTCTAGGGGATCCCACACCCACCTGCCGACATGAGAGCCTTACATGAGATTGACATGCAGGGGGGTTCCGAGTGGAACTAGCTGGCGGAGCACATTAGATGAATAGTTGAGTAGGATGGTCGGTATGATTGCATTGTTGAGATGCCAGATATGCCTACTAGTACATCAGATGATTACTTCTAGTGGTATCAAGCGATCACCCAATGCTGGATCAGTCGCACGGGGGCTATCATATGTTATATGGTAAGCTCACTGACTCCATAAGCTCTGTAAGGAAATGTACTGTGTTTTCATTATTCACTTATATACATTTTTGTTGTTCCTTGCAGGCAGTTTTTATTTATAGAGTGCCAGACATGCCTCCAGAGATTACTCCTTCCACTGCACGAGATGTCTATCGTGTAGTTAATGAGTTTATAGGACTCAATTTTAATGATCCAACGCCACCAGCACCAACACCAACATCGGATGACTCACAGCCTCGAGCAATACAGAGACGACGTCCATATATAGAGAGGTGTGGGCGGGGACGGGGTCAGGAGCAAGGCCGTGCCTGAGGTATACAGATCAGGGACGAGCCTAAGCCGTCCTATGTACCTTCATTTGATTAGCCTGGCTCTTTCCATTTCCTTCATCATGAGGTTGGCCCATCATCATCATCATCACATACTTATATGGGGGACACCCCCATGCCAGACTCATCATACACGGAGTTCCATACCCCCCTAGCTCCACAGAAGAGGTGACCATCGCCATTACATGATATGGGGGAGGGACTCACACTGGAGCCAGACCCTGTCCCATTTCATCCACACAATAATGCTGGTAGAGATGAGGATAGCATAATTACACAGATTGATCCATCTACACAGCATCCTCGTCAATGTACACCATTCGCTCGGATGTTTGTGAGATGGGGACGAGGGAGGCAGGGCAGACACCACCAGTAGTACATAGTAGATTTTCTCATTTTCTGATTGTTGGATATATATTCTTTGTTTTTTATGATTATTATATTCCTTTTCTCTTGCACATTTGATGAAAAGGAACAATCGACCATTGATTTCAATTATGTTTTCTAAGTTCTATATTATGTTTGTGATGAAAAGTTTGACAATACTTTAGTGGTTGAATGATTTGGGATTGAGACTATGTTTGGTTGGATTAGTTTTGAAATTGTGTTTGGATGGATTGGGTTTGAAAATATTATTGAAGTTTGGAAGTTGTTTAGCAATGGTGGAAGATAGCTAATGACTTATATAGTTTTTTATATCTGATTTTGACAGGTTTCATTATAAATGTAAAAATGAGTTGTTTTTCAAGGAACAAATAGGAAGTGAGAGAATTTGGCCTGACCTCGTCTCTTCAAGAGACGAGGTCATGTTGCCTAAAATCGAGATTAATTTTATCTCGATGATAATTTTGTAATTTTTTTAAAAAAATAATAATATTTTATTCCTTTTCTCAATTAGTTTGAGTGACACAAATTTAGTAAAATTAATTAAAACATTAGTATGTGGTTACAATGGGTATGATTAGTTAAATTAGTGGTCACGGGAAATGGTACAAAGAGCATTTTATTTATTTTTATTTTTTTAAAATGTATCCATGTAAGTGATAAATGAAATTTATAACATTTTTTCTAGAAATATCTAGAAATTGTCTTTGACTCAAACTAAAGAAAATTTATTTATTCATTTATTTTTTTTCATTTGTTTATAGAATCAACTTAAAATAATAACACTTATTTCCCAAACACCCTCAAATAACCTCATTATTTTGTTACTTTCAATAAAAATTCTCTCTCCAATAATTTTCTCACGGCACTCTTTAATACCTCTTTTAATATTCATTAAAGTAAAAAAGAATTTTCCTTTTGGATTATACTTTTCATCAAAGCATATGAATTACTTTGCATTGTCTCTCATACCACAACTAGCATAGCTATCAAGTAATAGAAAACTTGCTGGCATCATTAACCTTGTAGCTTAGTGGCATTGGCCTTGTAGTTTAGTGGTATTCGGTCTAAATCCTCAACCTTAAGGTATCATGTTCAATTTCCTATGTCAACATATAGGATCTCATTGTAATAGCCCCTATAGCCCAAAAAAAAAAAAAAAAAAGAGAAAAAAACCTTTCTAACCATGTCCTTTTAATACTTAATGGGGAATATGAAACTAGGGGACTAAATTCTAATATCATTCAAGATATTTTTTTTAGTGCCGTGTGGGGAATCAAGTAATATGAAACATGAGGACTTGGTATTAAGTAATAGAAAACTTGCAGACTATGTCCTTTTAATACCATGTGGAAAATATAAAACTTGGGGCTAAATCCTAATATCATTCAATTTTTTTTAATATAATATTGTGGTCCTCATGTATAGGGGGGACTTGCCACACAGTTGGCATATTTTTCAGCTTAAAATCTCATATATTACATTTAGTGTTTGCAGCCAACCATAGCCGTACAAGCATGCATGTCATAGGATGTATGTAATTTCCAAATAAACTTTATTTAATCAACTCCTCACCTAGTAGCAAATAATAATACGAGGACACTAACTTTTCAGGGGCTTATATGGGTCTGTTTAATTATTTAATTATTAAAATAAATATTATAAGTAATATATTAAATATTTTAATAATATAATTATAATTGAGCATCAACATGAACTAGATTATAAAATTTCATTGTCTACTCTTCTATTAGGCAAGTAACAAAATTACTGTTTTTATATTTCTTCCCGTACTTTCTACCTTCATACTTTTGCAAGATAATAGGCTTTTTCTGGGCGCTCGTTCCCAATGGATCCTTCAACCAATTATAACCCAAAAAAAAGGAAAAAAGAAAAACAGGAGGCAACAAAAGTTACAAAACCCTATTTGAAAGAAAATCCTACTCGTATGACTATAAAGTAAATGGATTCATATATTTATCAAAAAAAAAAAAAAAAGACAAACACGTTTATATTTTTATTTGTATTTTATTTGTATATGATCTGTATCTATTGTAAGATCTATATATAAATAAATATATTTATTTTTCATTCATACCCACTTTTGATAAATAATTTAATTAAAACAAGTGAAATCGATATTAAAATAACAAACGTCGAAACACATGAAACTATATTTTACGTAAAATTACCGATGAAATTGGAGGGGAAGAGATAAGATTAACTAGGTGGCTAAGACAATAATCAAAAGGTAAGGATTGCTGTCAACATTGGTGCGGCAAAAACTTATCTTGTTTAGTCGTATACGGCACATTGATTTAGTGTTTCAACATCAATTGACATGGAGTCATGGACATGAATATTGGGTGGGACAGGGCATAAGTTGAAAAGGAAGGGTCAAAAATTATAATGTACTGTAAGAGAGAGAGAGAGAGAGTCAAATGCGATCTACTATTAGACGATAATTCGCGCGTTCGCATGAAAATTCCGATACTTCATTGTCATAACAAGTTAAAAAAAGTAAATCCATTCTTATCAAAGAAATTTACAAGAAGAAGACATCTCCTTATATAATAGAATTCGGAATGACATTTCTAGCCAAGACTTCAACCATTGAAGCATATCATTAAATGAAGAAGAATTATGATTATTGTCTAAGAAATTTACAAGAACAAGAAATCTCCTTATTTAGTTCTCCGAGGATAGAATCCTAAATAACATTTTTAGTCAAGACTTCGACCGTCGAAGCATATCATTAAATGAAGGAGACGTATGATTGTTTTGGATTATTTATGTACAATAAAATCATGGCTGGTGAATGAGATTAAAAATCTCATCCCACAGGGTGACATCTTAAATTTAAATCCCTTTCCAATAATGTTTTGAATTCTAGAATCTAGGTTACTCAGATATGAACATGAAGAGATATTGTAATATTAGAGTAATTAATGAAGATGGAGACATACTTTTTTTCTTTTTTCTTTTATATTAGATTTGTTGTTTAAAGTTCTATCGGTATAGTAAAGCCTGTAAAACAAACACAAATTAGAGAATATTAGGTTGTCTAATACAACAACTCACATGATTAAGTTAGCAAGGTATATGAAAGTGTAACTGTGTAAGTGATAATAACAATGATAGAGTATATGCTAAGTGTTATCAATTGATCGTGCAGTAGTTATAGAGATGTGATTTAAAACAATTGTATTGAGTCCAAAAGCATTATGATGAATATTAAGGATCGTGACACTTATTAGGGAAGTGGTTACTAAGCTACTAAGGTATATCTTGAGTTTCATAGTAGTGAAGCTCACTATGAATTGGTTTTTTGAGTTGTGTGACTTAAGGAATGGGTAGATAGAGAATGTTTAAATAGATCTACGGGCAAAGTAGATTAACTTGGCCAGTGATTGAATTTAGAACTAAAGAGGTCAGCCCGTACTATTGGGTCAATACATGTCTTAAGTAGGTTGGCTTGGGCTTAGGAAACCCAAATCAAAATTTTCACACCAACAAGATTATTACTTATTTTCTAGGCTTAAACATGGATTAATGTTTCAACTTAAACTTACATACTGTCGTCTTGTATTTGCTATAGTTATATTAATACATTTATTTATATAATTTAAGCTAGAATCATTTCATTCGTCACGCTTTTTTATCATATAATTTTATATTGTAATTTATCAATCTCTCTAATATTATTATTTGATCATCTTTATAATTTAAGTGAGAACTTTTGCATTCGTCTTCACACCCATTTGAAGGAATAATAAAGTATAATTTATCCATGTTTTATTCCACATTTACTTTAATTCACATTAAATTATGTAATTCCTCTTGATGCTTGGTTGACTAATTTAGATATTTCCACAATATGTCCCCAATAATCCCCTTATACGGCATCTATATCTATTACATATATTTTCTTTTCATTATATATTTTTCATTTTTAGATTAAGACTTTACAATTCCAAAAAGGCATGAAATTTTACTGATTACATAAGTCTTTTCCTTCTGCAGAGAAATTATTTAAAGATTTGTAGTTTTGGTTAAACGCTCTCTATTAAAACTGACGAAAGAACATTAATTAAGATGATAAAACAAGAAATCAGAAAGTTTCAGCAACACAGGTAATATACCACCATATAAACAATCTATTGTATAATTTTCAGATTGTGTTGCTAATTTCGTGCAAAAGTATGATTTCCTTTTCATTATATTGTCAATTACTTGTAGATATGAAGATGGGCCTAATCATCAAGTACAACACGAATAAGATGTGGAATTTGATAGGTAAGATAAATCTAATTATCAAACATCATCCTCTTTATATGTTAGATTTTATTTAATTCAAATATGCTGCTTCTTTCATTTTGTAGAGCGAAGTTATTACATATGTCAAATTCTATCTTACTAAGGCTTAAAACTCCGTCTTACTACAATTTTTTTTTTCAATTTAATAAGTATAAACTCTTTATTTTATTTACTCGACTATATTTCATTTGATATGTAATTCTTCAAGACCAAAACTTTTGCAAATGAGCTGTTATACAACGAGTTCAATGAATTAATTATAAAAAGTCACTTAAGTTTATACATAGAAGTACAATTTGATTAAATAAATTCCCTTTATAATGTCTCATTTGTTTTGTAGGTATATGACTACGTTTTTGATGAAGCAAAATAATTATAATCATGATTCATGTGTTATAAACTTCGCAATAAATATTTACAGTATATTAGAGTGTTATTTCATTAATCATTTGATTTCTTTTTCATATATTTTTATGCAATTTATGCAATATTTTTAGTTTCTCCCTTCGTCTACCGATCTTACATGTAATTATCTTCAACTATGTTGCTCATTGTAGAAGTTCATTTTGTTATTTAATTTTTACACCCACAACGCGGGTACATCATGTACTAGTATTATATTAAAAGCAATATTACAAATAAACATGGAATATATATTTTACTTTAGAAAATATTTTAAAAAAACATGTATCAAAATTATAGAAAAAAATTTATTGTATATCCATTTTATTGAATCGTTACAACTATATAAAATAAGAAGAAAATATATAAAAAAAATCATTACTTTATTTTTTATGCATATTTATCTTCACAAGATTATTAGTTTCAATAAATCAAATCCATCTTTCTTTTTCTTTTTCTTTTTCGACATGGTCCGGATGGCATTGGATATTGGTTTTGAGGAAGATTGCTTGTGCAGCCTTACTTGAGGCCTAAGGCAAAAATGCTTCCTCTTAAATCTTTTTTTTTTTTTTTTCTCTCCCCATTCTTTTGATAAGAAAGAAGGGGTCAAAAAAACATACAGCTATACATAGTCCTGTAAGTCACACAATTAATCTCGTTATGGTTAACTGTTGGGATAATAAAAGCTGCAACGGAAATAGAAAAATTTACGTGTATTTAATATGCAAGTGGAGCTTTGTGGCGTGGCGTGGCGTCTTGTAAAGTTAAAAGGTTGAAAAATCAAGAGTTAAGAGCAGACAATTACTTGTGCGGAGCATATGTCATTGGCGGCATTTGACTAGTGAGTAGCACCTACTAAAATTTTGTAATTTCCAATTCCATCCATATTGGGTGGGAAGCCTCGTTACCCATCCACTAATTGCCGGCCACCAATTATGATGTCTCATCAATTATTTTGTGTAAATTAGTGGTGACTAGGAAACATAATATCTAATTTAAAATAGAAAGTTGTAAAGTAGACATTTTTTATTCGGTGTGGCTATAGTTGATCGTTGCAAATTGATTTTAATATAATTAGTGGTACAATTTATGTAACTGGACTCATCTGATAGAAAAATATTGAAAAAATTTATTTGATGGGTCTAAAATTAGAATCGCTATACTAGCATATTCGCCCTCAACTTTTTTTTTTTTTTTTAACTTGCAAATACATAAGATTGATCCATGGTTTTGGATTATGAAAAGTTAGAACAATAAATCTTTTATATTTAAGGCTTATGAGAGAGGATAATATATTAAAGTATGAATACATCTTGTTTGTTGATTTCTATAATAATCCAACGAACTTATGTCGAATTTTGTAAGTTATCCCAAGTCGAGAGCAAGTTTCAAAATCTATTTGTAAATGCTATTTCCTTTTTATTTGTATAATATGAAATTTTAGAAGCATATCATTGTGTTGTTGAAATCCTTATTTGGAAGATAAAATTGTTTGACTATATTGTCACACGCCTTGGTAGAGCCATATGTTGTATTACTGAAATCCTTACTTGAAAGATAAAACTGCCCAACAACGTTGTCACATGCACTTGATAGAGCTATTAAGAATTGTTTATTCCTCTTTTCATTCATGCCTGTTTCAAATTTACACCCCTTTCATGTATAATTTCATCAATTTTTTTCCAAGATCAATTGAAATATAACATCACAAGATCACACAAAATGCAGATATTGACATCACATTCGTATTGTAGATATCAATGGTAGGGAAAAGTTAGATAAATTAGGATTACTCACACCCCAAATGCTTATCCTCCCATCAGTGTCTAAATATTTTATTGCGCAGTTGGGGGTGATGATGAAGTCTCTAAAAAACATAAATAGCCTACCATTTTCCAATGAGTAGTTTAGTTGAAACACCAAACATAATAATAAACTTCAAATTTCAATTAATGTAGGGTCACTAGGTCCCTGAGGTCCATGACAATTTAAAGAAAATACACGCACTGAAAAAAACAATGCAACTAATGAAGTATAAATCAAATTATATAGTGAAAGCTTAAATTATTAAATATGTTACTAATAACTAGACAAACAAATAAATAAATGTTCTAAGCATTTTGGATTGGTATAAATAAAATTACACCAGGGATTTCATAAAGGGAATTACACAGTTCTTATAGATTGTTGGCATAATTTCATATTCTAAGAACCTACATTTTTAGGTTTACCATTATGGCAAAATCCTTGTACTTCTCGAAAAATTATTATTATTTTTAAAATTTTTTCGCAAATATTAGAGTAGACTAATAGAAAAATAGAAAATAATATTTAAGATATTAAGTGTTACCTAGCGCTAGTAATACCAAAATGAAGAACTTAGATTCAGTAAAGAAGTCCTTAATGGGAAGGGTTCTTAAGAAGTTGACATTAGAGACTAATAGCCCGTTTACTTGAAATATAAGGAATAAAAAAATTATGTCTTGGAAACAGTATCACCAATAATAGAAAAGAAATGATGGATTCCAATTTACTTTATTTAAAGCTTTATTATCAAGACTATATGTTCTAATGTTTATTTTAATTTTTAATTGCAGTATTAAATTAAAAATAGAATTAAATATTCTCAGTCAATTTTGCAAAGTAAAAAAGGTATTAAGATATATTCCAAGAATATTTACTCTATTCTCCACTATTATTTACCAAGTAAGTCATGAGGTCTTTATTATTGTACATAATCTAACAATGTGAAAGTTTATCTATATACTAATGGGATCCACAATAAATATAATTTTATTTCTTATATGGTTATTAGTAATACATTAAATATTTGAATACAGATAAATGACTTTTCATTATAAAACATAAATAGTTCTACGATACTAAAATTATAGAGATGATACTAATCCAAAAACAATATTAAAGCATTGTTAATCACTACTGGAAAATAAAAATGAAAAGAGCATAATAATTAAGTTTGATATAGAAATATTGTCCGATTGAATATTACTTCTATCATGGAGTTGAAAAAGAATGTTTTTGGAAAAAAAATTATTAATATTATAGAGAGATCGTGGAAAATTTTGTAGTCCTATAATGGTTATAATAGACATCGTTAAATGGTTTGAATATATTCTAATCGTGATGGAAATCTTTAATGGGTCGTAAAAGTTGTTAGAATTCAATTCTATAAATTTATATACGCTCACATTTTGGGAAATCTAAATTCTAGAACTAAAGACTTAAATATCAAGGTTAACTATTTGGAGACAAAAAATATAAAAGTAGATATCATCACAGGTCGGTTCTAAATTAGAAACAAATCTAACTCATCACTAGTAGTTCCCAAATCCAGAATTGGACCAGCAATAGACCTATTGGTTCTAGCTGGTCTAATTGGTTCAACCTCCCTAAATCGCTAGTTCAAGAATCGATTGAACTAGTGATTTTGAACCGAATCAAACAATTATTTAATGGTTTGAAAAATAGTTAAAATAGAACCTCGGTTGTTCTTCGTTAGAAGTGCTTTTAGGTTCTAAATCTACATATATACATATATTTATATATATATAAATAAAGTTCTTAAAAAAATAAATTATAGGTCATAAAATTAAAATATATATATATATATATATATATATAAGTTTTAGATCCTTTATTGTTTTGAGGCTTTTCATCCTAGACCACTGCTTTATTATTTTATCATTTCAAAACTTTTTTTTTAATGGTCGTATAATAGAGAACAATTGGAGACCCAATTTTGATACGTTTTTTAAAACTTAAGTTTCACAAAAAAAAAAAAAAATCAGTTATTAAATTTTAAAAATGGAAAAATTTGGGCCATTTTAATACTTTATCCCGTATGAAGTATTAATTACTATAAAAAAGAGATTCCGCAATAGAGGATTCTTAGGTACACTAAGGTCCTGATGAAAGCGTGTATTTGTTAAGATGAATGCATAATATTGGAAGCAACCCACGACATTCTGATGGTTATAATTTTCTAATTAATAAAAGAGGTCTTTATGTCATTTTCATTCATCCGGACCCATTTCCTGGCATCAATTGCTTATCACAATAACTCCTTTGTAGGGCTGGTGTAGGTGTAACCAACCACCAAATTCAACCCATGGCCACATTCTCGGATAATTTGCTTTGATGATTCATTTCCAATTTAAACTAGTTGCATTTTAAAAAAAAAAAGAAAATGTTAAAAAGAAAAAAAAAACAAATATATTGATGCTTCATTGGGTATGCATGAAATGTTTAAAATAAAATTGGAATAGAAGGACATAACTGTTCTTCCCATTCTTTAACGAATGAAATGAAATATATATATAATATTGATAAAAATACTCTTAGTAATAAATATGTAATTGGATAAAAGCAATTATAAGTGTATTAAATAATATTAATGAGGATAAAATAGAGTAGTAACTAATATCAATGATGACAAAAGAGAATAGGGATTCTGCCTTTAAGAGGGAATCAATTTCTTCTCAAAGTGGCAATTCTAACTATTCTGGTTTTCAAATATTAATATAAACAAGGGAATAAGGATTAGAATCTGAAATCAGATTCATTCTAAGTTAATTACTGAATACTAAAGGTGCGAAGGATTCAAAATTTAATTTATGATTCAAGTCCATCTGACTACAACAAAGCACTATATATAGCGAAAACAATTGAAAACCTCAGAAACGATCAAACTACACGTGACCAACAATGGATTTTCTTTTCACATAAAAATAAAAGAAAATGGTATTTATAATTACAACATATATAATTGCATTTTTTTCCATTTTTGATCAACGTGGAACGCATGTCTACCATCCTTAAAAAAAGAAATACACAAACATAACTTAAATAAAATTAATTACATATATCATTACCATATTACATCTTGAAAATACCGTAAACTATTTCACATACAACAATGTACTAAAAAATGCTCCATTATATATCGCATTTGGCACGTGGATGTTGGATATTTGATACACTTATATTATTTACATATATGTCCAAAATCTGATAGAAGAAAATTTCAGTTTCGTATGTTAGACATACAATACAGTGACGGTATTTATATAATTAATTTTTTTCCTAAATTGTATACATGTAATTTTTTCAAAATTAATCGGAAAACAAGAATTAGTCTCACACTTTATAAATCTATATTTTCTTCTTTCAGACAGCATTGATTTTGAATACTACGCATTACAAAATATACGTGGAAAATTCTTCTTCAGTTCTTCCAAAATATACCCTACACAATGATATCTATAATAAAGTTCAACATAAATCACTCATTATGATCTTTTACAGGTCTTTCCTGTCTTTTTCATATCTGCCCCGCATAAATAATTCAGCATCAAATAAGACACTCATGGCAGAGGAGAAAAACCGGGAAAAAAAAAAACAAATCTAATAAGACACTATATGAAAAACCAAAACTCTTTTAAGTATAAATAATAGAGATATGGATTTTTTATTTTATTTTTAATATATTAATTTTTTTTTTTAAATGGACAACAATATGGATGTTAGACACAGTCTTATGTAGATAAAACCGGATTAAACCAATACTAAACCATGATTGAATCGGTCAATTACTAATAAGGAGTTGGGTTTAACCAGATGAATGAACCCGAATACCATCAATTTACTCTCTTATCATGTCATTGATCTTAAACTTTAAGGAGGCTCTAAAACATTAACATTTTCTTTTTGGTTTCCTCTATTATCACAATACTGAGAAACACCAACTAAAGGTGACTAAAAACCTCATCCCCCATGTGTGTATAAGCATATACGATGATCGTAATTACAGAAGAAACGACGTATATATCGGCAACCCGGAATTAATCCGGCTATATAATTTCATCCTCATCAATTTTGCATTTATGTAGAGTAAATAGGGAGGGTATCTATAATTCAAAACAGAAGCAGACACAGAAATATACAGCAAAACAAGAAAAAGCAGATCCTACTTAAAGACTTGTCTGCCTGCATAAAGTGCCTTCGCACTCTTGGACTATTGCTACCAGCAAGGTTGTATGAATTTGGATACGTGTATAAGTTCGTTATTGGGCTCCCAAACATCCTTGCAAAAACCATCTCACCAAGCATCCCGATCATCGGGTCGATTGCGGTTGTTGTATGGCCGCCTAGATTCATTGTAGTTGAAGCAGAACGATAGTTGCTAAGCTGAGAAAAATAAGGCTGAGGCTGAAGTGAGAAGTTGTGACTGAAGTTTTGCCTGGGTGTACGAGGAGTAGAAGTGCCAGTGCCAGTGCCAGTGCCAGTGATTGACCTTGGCGAATCAACCCCACAGGGGCCTAATGGTCTTCGTGGTATGACTATACCAAGATGTCGTGTTTTGGATTTCGTGGGTTTGAGAGTCTGGCCACGGCCATACAGAGGCACAAGAGTGTCTGAGGAGACTTCGGCTTTACATACAGGGCACTGTGGTTGCTGCTCATCTTGATCTTCGGTTGGCACACCTCGAACGTGAAGCCATCTGTAGATGCATGGCCAGCAGTAAAGATGACCACAGAGGGTGACCACCGGATCCTGTACCACTTCTAGGCAAATATTACACTCAAAATCACCACTACGGGAATCATCTGAGTCGGTTTGTGTAGAAAAAAAGGATTTCTGCTTCAATGATGTTCTGTTCATTTCATTGGCTTCTTGTGGTTCCACCTCTTGGAAGTAGCGTTCTAAGGCCATGTTCACAAGAATTTTCTTGCCTTCCTGTATCAAAGTGAAAGATGATGTGATATCAGAGGAGTCATCTATGATATAAATAATCAGAAATACAATACAGTTGAATCGACAAAACAAGCATTAAGCATCAAGATATCAACATGTGTTAAGCACATGTAGCAACAAATAATGCAAAAATTAAATTCCTGCGTCACAGGTACAAAGCCTATGGACACATACCCCAATATGCTACTTAACTCACAAGTAAAGCTTATCATGTGACTCAAGAGTTCATTTCAATCCTGTTTCAGAGAAAATCCTCTCATTACCTAAACAATTAAGATAAAAATCCAACCTATGGAAACAGAAAAGACAACCAACACGTTAGAAGCTAATAGGAAAGATCCTGTGGTAATAATAAACCCTTGTCCAGAAAACAGAGCAGGATGGTAGGTAATTGCCAGACAGGTCATGACTGGCTCCTGATCATAAGAAACTTCCTTATACTTCGTTCATACTTCAAGTTGCTGTTCTAATATGATGATGCGAAAAGATGTGACAAAATTTTATTTCATGTTGTCGGCTTTCTAACATAACTTACAAAAAAGCTTGGATTTGCACTCAAAGTCAAGACAGATCCAAGGAAAATTTTGTATGATCATTTTAGTCTTTCATGAATCCCAGATATTCTTTGTCTATAACTCTAGGTACCATGGTCATGACAACAGGTTTTTTTTTTTTCTTCTCCTTCTTATCTGCTTGAAAACTTTAATGAGCATGACCGGTTGTTGGTAGGTGCAAAGATGAACATAAATTTTATCAAAAGGCAATGGAAATTTTTAATTTCACTCTTAATATGCCAAGCAGCCCCAATTTCTCCCCACCACTCTTGGCTGCATCTTTTAGCCTCTATTGAAGCTATAAACTGTTTACACAACTTGCGAATTGGATCAATTTAATGCAAGAAAACAATTATAACAATATATTACAGACTATCACCTAACAAGTGGGCAATTATAAGATAAAAAATTGTATCATTAAAATACTGGTCCCATCAATTAGTTCCCCACTTCTTCAATTCAATCAAGTAAGAATTTTCAAAAGGAACTTAACAAATAAACAAATTACCCTGCTACAACAAGACTACGTATCATAGTGGGTTCATGATAGAGTAGGGAAACAAAGGTAAAAGCCGAAGCAGCACAGGCTTTTCTAAGGATAATTCATTAGCCAAATAATGGAAAGTATGAAGAAACAACAGCATATAACAGAACCAAAGCAAGCAGGTAATAATCTCCAATGGCTAAAACACATTCCCCCTTCTGGCTTCCGGGTTACGTATGGTCACACAGAGAAGAAGACACAAAACACAAGCAATCAATTCATTTATCAATAAGAGCATTATGAGATGATCAGAAAGGAGACAACCATATGATGAAACGAAAAAAAAGGGGACATTCTTTTCAATATCAGACAAAAGATTGACCTTTAACATGAAACAAATCCTAGGACAGTGGTCACAAATTTCAGGGGTGTTTGTTTTCGAACATCTTTTAACGATTTCATGATTTTCAAATCGTGAGACAGGCTCGTATAATCCGCAGGGACAAAGCAACTTCAGCACAAGAAATCTGCCCTCCGAGTAATCTAACTTTAAAAACCTTGAGCTTCAAGGACTTTGCATCCAAAAAATGCTACGATAAAGTAGACATATACATATATATATTAGAACCCACTTCAAAAGATCCAATTTTGTAACTACCAACAAGTACCCAATTCCATTCTCAAACTGCAAACTTCTAAAATTCCAATATACCACCTTATATTCGCTGAAAAAGCAATGTGCTTTTAGATAAACAGGACAAATAATGGATTATCGATTTAAAATTCTAATGATCAAAGGCAAGAGGAAAACGAAAACGATAAAAAACTAACAGAAAAAAAAAAAAAATCAAATTTTGGTCATTTTTTTTCACGTAAATTTCAAGGAGAAAGAAGAAGAATAATACATACGGCAAAACAGTTTTTATTTCGTGAATATTCTACAAACTTCCGTAAGGTTTCCAAGACTAGAGAGAGAGGAAGGGGGAGAGATTTTCAATGGAGAAAGAGAAAGAAGGGGGATGTGGTGATGATATGCTGAGAAGGGGACGAGAGAGAGAAGGTGATATAAGAGGATACAAATGTAATAGGAAAAGGTTTGATTAAATTTATACATGTTTTGGGAATTTTAAAAATACAAGAAAAATGTTATCAAAAGGGTTATCATTTCTGGACTTTTGCTTTTGTTTGTGTCATGGAAGGTAGAAATAGACCAAGTTGATTCATCAATCATTCGAACTTACTTTGATATTCATTAAAAAATTTGATTCGAGAAAAGTTGAACCGAATTTAAATTTTAGCTACTTGAGTAGATTATTAAATCGAGTTTAAGCATCATATTTTTAACTCGATTAGCTCGATAGCCTAATCAAGTATAAATGAATATTAATTGAATTTGAATGGAGTTTGAGTATTAATATTATCTTAACTAGAATTAAAAAAAATTATTAAGTGGACTCTAAATGAATTTAATCAAGTTAAATTCGTAATTTTATAGCATTATTTCAAGTTGAATGTGAGCTTAAAACACTTAACCTTGGTCGAATTCAAACCGAATTAGAGATTTAAAATTTCGAATCAAACTCAAACTCGAGTTTAATATTATATTGTCTCGACTCTATGTTTGTAGTCTTATTTATATGGATGGGTGAGGAGAAGCGGATCGTAGGTTTTTCTCTCTTTTATTTTTATTAATCGTTTGTTAAATATTTCTACACTTAAGCTCTTAAATTAAAAATTTAATATAAATAAAAACACACAAACACACACACACATATATATATATATATATATATATCTTAACGTGAATGAGCTGATAGATCTATTGTACGTGCTTTTAATTTATAAATATTATTCAATTTGATGTTTTATGAGTATTAAAAGTTATAGAAAAAGTTTTGGGTAGTCTTTCAATATTATAATATGTAGAATTGAGTATGGTATGATATCTGTTATCTAAAATCTCTTTAAGATGTACAAAGTATAATTGTAAAAACCATATAGAGTTGCAAACGAGTTGAGTTGAGATGGTACAATATTGAATTCAAGCTCGGTTGAACTTAAAATTCTAATCTCAAGTGTGGCTTAATGTAACATTAAATAAACTAGAGTTTGACCCAATCAAGCTCGTTTAGGCTTGATTTATTAAAAAAATAATTTTAATATTAATTAAAAATAATATTAATATCTAAATTTAATTCTAATTTGATTAATATTTAGACTCGACTTGAGCTCGATAGAGTTCAATTATGTTGACGAGCTAATTGAGATAAATATTTGAAACTCAAATTCAACTTAATAAACTACTTGAATAACTTGAGTTTGAGTTTGGTGTAATTATTCTTGAATCTATCTCAAGTAAATATCGAAGCGAGCTTAAATAGTTTGTGAACCAATCTAGTTCATTAGTGAACCAATCGAGAATAACCTTACAAAAATTATTCACCAATAAAAACAAAACGTAAATATTATTATATTTCTACTTCTCAATTTTCTCAAAGAAAAGGGGGGAAAAGAAAAGGAATAACAATTACTCAAACCCATTACTCATCAGGAATCTAAAGTATTTCTTAATTTATTTTCATCTCAATTGTATTTTCCTAATTTTTATCTTTCTTGCCTTATCTCCTTGAAGGATGTTATATGCGATAAATTTTGAATAAACAAAATCTCTTATATGAGCTCGATTTTAAATTAATATGATATTATGGAAATATTGGTAAGTTTATTTCTTTTAAAAATTTAAAAGAAAAATTGCAAGTTTTATAGGATACTTTTTATCCATAGGTATAAATTTCAAGATGGGTATAAAATGTTATACTGTATGTAACCGGAAAAAGAGAAAATGCTATATGGTATCCCTGTTGTGTAAAAATTTGGAATTAGGTACCAATAGGCAAACATATGAGCAGTATCTCATACTCCCATTTTAATTTTTATATCCACTCACTCCAAGCATATCCTAAATCTTACTCATTCCAAGCATAATCTAAATCTTAGAAGAAATACCTTTTCACCCTTATAAGACCATTTAAAATCCTTTATAAAAATATTAAGAATGTTTCAATATTTTCTAAATTATTTAATTTGAGATAACATTATAAAGTAGCGTTTAAAGGCACGTTTTTTAGAAAAGTTAATGGTCTAGACGCTTAGTTATAAAGTTAAAAATTTAAATTCAGGTAAACTAAATAAAATAAGAGGCGTTAAAATTTGAAAATTGCCCATGCAATCCATTTCTATCACTTCACATTTATGTGAATTATCCTATCAATTAATTTTAAAAAATTTCATCCAAATTGTTGGCGTTTTATGCGTGATAAATATGACAGCATTATGAAAAAAACATACTGCGAAAACACAAATTTATAACAAAATAAACATTTAAAAAGATTTAAAAAGAAAAAAACTTGGTTTTGCTTGTTTTTTTTTTTTTTATCGTTTTGCAATCTTAATTCTATCCTTTTTTAAATAAGTGTTTATCAAAAAAATAGATACGGATAAAATATAAATATTTTTATTTATAAAAAGATTAAATAAATAATATCTAAATAAGATATTAATGAAAGATGTAGATTAAATAGATAAGATTGGTCTTTTCCAATATGAATTTATACCCGTAAAAACTACGTAGTCTAAGCAGATAAGCTCTTTTTTTTTTTTTTCATCTCGATGGCGATGGAATGAGTAAGCGATATTATCTCCTAACCAGATGACATCCATGATAAGGACAAGGAACCCATCTTCGTCTTTCATTGCGTGGCTGTTGGGACGGAATATATATGGGTCCTACCTTTTGGAGTATATACGTTTTTTTTTTTAATCGCACCTATAGTGGTATATATAGTATTATATACACGGACAAATATTTTAATTTGATGTATAATTCGCACCTCATAATAATATCTACTAACCATATTTTGATATATTAAAAATACAGTGAGTGGTTTTTAAAATAATTATTATTCATAATTTATGAATATAATTACATATCTCGTAATAATTAATACTTATTCATTATTGATATATTATACGTGTCATATATTATCTACTAAAATATTTCATATATATATTTATATACACACACGTTTATTTTATTAAGTGTTGTGGAACCATCAAGGCCAGCTAATAAAATTAAAATAAAAATACAGATATATTTTAAAATTATTGATTGGTTTTTCACGTGTTATTAGTTTAAAAAAAAAAACTAAGTAAAAACTTATGCGGTTCTTCTTGTTGAATATTATATATAATATTTATTCTTTCAAATGAAATCGTAATTTTAAGTTAAATTTCAAACGTATATATGTAATATATATATATATATATATGTGTGTGTGAAATTAAGTTACAGGTTTTGACACTTCAAATGCTTAAATGGGAAAAAGGTCAAAAAAGATGAAGGCTGTGTCACGTCATTTTTATTTTTATTTTTATTTTGTTATTTTAAAAAACAACATACGTTAGATAAAGACAAGTTGGTAGGATGAAGATTAAATAAACGTTGACTATTTTTCCTTTTTTTTTTTTTTCCTCTGTAGATAAAACAAGTCGATTAAGCTTAAAAAACTTAAAAACACATAAAGAGCCAGGAGGCCTCTAACGATTGCCATGATTTAGAAAAGGGTCCGGATCTGGTAGGTAGGAAGGCGTCTGGCATAGACCACAGACTCAGGTGGAGAAAGAAGGTCTTCTGGACAAACAAAAGCTGTTGAAAAACAGGGAGAAGTCGGAATTGGCTGGAGACTCCATATCCTCTTGGAGAAAACCGAGTCCCGTCTTTGCGATGGTGTCAGCTCTAAGAGCGAGTACCTTTTGTGCATAACGAAGCTTTCCATCATCGGGGCATTTGAGTTTATCCTTGCAAGAAGCGACCAAGTTAGCAAAAAGAACATGCTTATGCAAATGATTATTAATAAACGTTGATTATTCGTGCTCGATAAAATAAATGTAAATTTAGACTAAAAAATAATAATTTTACTCGTAAAAAAGTTAAACGGATCAGATACAGATAAGATATAGATGTAGATATAGATATAGATCAGATACAGATACAAATAAAATACAGATCATCCAAACAAACGCAAGTATACTCTTCCTTTTTTTTTTTTTTTTTTGTCCTTATTACATTAGAGTGGGGGGATTTAAGTATACTCTTCCTGGTGTATTAAAATGTATATTATAATATTCTCCCTATCATTCAAAGTTAAGATAATATATTATTGTTTTAAAAATGAAAATTAATGTCAAAACTTAATAATGTAATCAATATAAACCGATTTTTCCCCTATAATCATCACTTCCATTATTACTACTGTATAAATGAAAAATCCTTTTTTTTTGTCCCCTCTAAATAATACTCAATGCAGTAATAGACGGAGGCATGCGAATATTCAATTCAAATTGGCAATGATTGTGGTACATATATAAATAATAAAAACCGCCCCCGCCACCCCCCCCACTTTTCCGAAGCTGAAGAGTTGATAGCATTAAAAAACAAAAAGAGGAAAAATAAAATAAAATTTGAGCATGAATCTATCCATCCACAAATGATCGTGCTTTGCTGCCTGAAAGGTACCTTCATCGAAACCCGACCTTTCTTAATTAAGCGAGGCAATATGCCCTTGATATTTGAATTTTAACTTATTTTTAATTAATTATTTTTATTTTTAGATTGTAAATTTTGATATTTAATTAAGATTTTAAGATCATTTATATTACCCATGTTAACTTTGCGTTGAGTTGTTTATATGATTGCTTTCTTGATGGTTATGAAGTGCTTCCACATGTTTTAAGCAATTAAGATGAGTTTTGACAATCGGAGATGCCACTCTCTTACTTATATCATTTAAGTGACATAGTAGTCCATAATTTGTTAATGTATAAGCAAATAGAACGGACAATTTAATTGGCGTATTGGAATATGAGTAATTAATTAAAAAATGGGATAGTGTTATAAATAGTATAGAAACTTTGATAAAATATATAATTAGTACCTGATCTTTGAAAATAATCAATTTAGTACTTAAATTTTAAAATTGACTACTTTACTATGTGATAAAAAATTTTAAATTGGTTAATTTAATATAAAAATCTTGACAAAAGTGCTATTAGTGTGCAAATAATTTTTTTTCAGGTACTAAATTATTAAATTTTTAAGTTCAATACCCAATTTTATATTTTGTCAAAATTGAGATGCCATTTATAACATTAATCCTTAAAAAATCAATCAAAGTTCAAATATCAAATGTGATCCTACGTAATCAAACCTCTAGGGCAAAAAATAATTTTGAGATCAAGCTAAACATAATTCAAATGGTTCAACAATCAATATAGTTTAATAGCTTGGCAGATAAAGACCTTAATGCCCATCTTATCAACTTTTTAGAAATCTGTGACACCTTCATGATTAACACTACGATTAAGGATGCAATTAAGTTGTGCTATTCTCGTTCTCACTTAAAGGCAAAACAAATTAGTGGTAACCTAGAATCACTATTGCAACATGGTTCCAAATAACAACAAAGTTCTTGGAAAAGTATTTTCCATCAAGCAAGACAACCAAACTAAGAAACGAAATCTCATATTCGCTTAGTCTGAAATGGAGACCCTATATGACACATATGGAGCATTTTGAGGAATTGATAAGAAAGTGCCCATACCATGGTCTTCCAATATGGAAAGAAATTCAAACTTTCTACAACAATCTCAATGCAACACTAAACAAATGATAAATGTTGCAATAGTGGAACCTTAAACACCTCGATTCCAGATCAGGCCAAGGAACTCATTAAGAAATAGCTACGAATTGCTACCAATGACATTTAATCAGAAATGGTTAAGTACAAAATGTATTTATCTTTGATGTTGATGTTGTATCATCTTTCATTACACAGGTAGAGAAGCTGAGCAAGCAGATTGACATGATGACATTGGCAAAGTAACAAAATCAAGTGTTCAATTGTGATACCTATGGAAGAGCATACTCAAGTAGAAAGCATCTAACCACATCTTGTAGAGCCTCAAGAGCAAGTGAATTATATGGGGAATTACTACAAACTATAGAACAACCCATTTAATAATACCTATAACTCCAAATAAAAATCATCTTAACTTACCCTGTAAGGTCAAAATCAACAAAAGGAAATCTTCTTGTCACAATTAAATCAAAAGAGGCCATTTGTTTCCATCAAATAAGGTAGGTTGCAACTTTAGTTCTATAAGCACAGAGGCAACTTTTCCAATTCTAGCCACTTTAATGTCCATCCTTCTCAAATCTTCCAAAATAGGTTTTTGTTGAGTCAAGTCCACCAGTCTCTTCCTACTTATGACATCTACCACAACGTTAGCCTTTTAGAATGATACAAGATTTCAAGATCATAATCTTGATGAGCTCAAGGCATCTCCTTTGTCTCATGTATAATTCCTTTTGAGTAAAAATGCACTTCAAACTTTCATGATCGATACGAATCTTACATTTTTCTCAAAATAAGTAATGCCTCCACAATTTCAAATCATGTACCGAGTAGTTTTTCTCGTATGGTCTCAATTGTTTAGAGGTATAAGCGATTACTAATAAGTGTCAAAAGACCCTTATTATTTATATTGAATTAATACTATATCATATGTACTTTGTGTAATTTATTAAAAAAAGGATATTTATTTGTTAACATTTTAATTTCAAGAATAAAAGATGATAAAGAGCTTAATGAAGGCATTACCTTTCTGCGTAACCTGTGCAGAATATTGGTGTAGAAAGTGAAATACAATCAATAAGCATTTTTAAAGTACACAATGAGCTACAAAAGCTATGCAGAACATTTGTGTAGGAGGAGAAAAATAGTTAGAAAGTCAACAAAGGCTTGCGTGGGCTTTTTACACAAGCTGTGATAAGGGTCATGTAGGATCATTTTGGTGAGAAATCATGAGTTTTTATTCTACACAACCTCGTGCACAAGCCATGCAGGATGGTTATGTAGAATTATTTTCATCTTTATCTATAAATAGCTACCTTTATTCATCATTTATGGTACGCATCTTTATTCCTACAAACCTTAGAGAGAAAAATTGATACTTTAGAATAGAGAAATGCAAGAGATCATTGAAGATCACAAGACTTCATTTTAAGGGGTTGCAATCATGACTTCTCTCTATTTTTTTTGTCTCTATTATTGTAATTATTCATATGTGAAAAAATAGATCTTTATACCATAGGTTTTAAGAAAACTTAACCCTAATGTAGTGACTCAACTATTTCATTAATGGTGATTGTCCTTTGATTTAATATGTGCACAGTATTATATCATTATATAGTTCTTGTTAATTAGGTTAACAAATCAATTGATAAAATAAATCTGAAATGAATAGAAAAGTTTGAGTATGGCTCTAGACATAGATCACATGAACTTTCTATATAAAGATTTAATTTTTGTTAGGAATCTTGAACTATAATGCAATTCTATATGCAATTAATGATTGTCGAGCCTTGTTTTCGAATTCCGGTTCAATTTCCTTTAATTCAATTTGTACTAAATCTTAACCCATTCAATACAAATCCTCGACTATGAATTAAAGAAAATTTTTAATTTTTAAAATTTTGGAGTCGTCACTCGACTAAAGTCGAGAAAAAAATAAACCAAAACCAATGAGTAGGTTGATTTTGGTTTTGCTACTGATCTGCAAAAAAAAAAAAAAATTGTTTTGAAAATGAGAACCAGAAATTGACTTGAGTTTGGGAGCTAAGTTATTAAAACCTAAACGGTTACCACTTTTAAATTTCCATATTTAAATTGCTTCATTTTAAACCCTAACTTCAAATTTTAAACTATTTAAAAAGATTTAACTAACTAAACCTATGGTTAATATGCACAAAAATACTAATCTAATCAAATTCCATCAATGATCATATATAATCTAAGAACTCGAAATATTCAAATTAATCAAATCTTATCAAATTCTATCAATATTCATATGTTCTAAATTAAACTAACAAATCAAACAAATTCACAAAAATAAATTTTTACACATTTTAAGTTGCCCATTTAGGTGCCTACGTACCCGCTAATCGGGATCAGACTACACGTAGTTCTTTTAGAAAAATTTAATTTGTTGGTTAATTTTAGAATTTTTCGAAATATTTTCGCTTTATGTTTATTAGATTTTATTAATTTTATCAAAATTAATTGTTTTCAATATGGATCCTAAATTTATCAATTTTAGGTTTTTTTTTTTTATAAAAATTGGACTTTTCTATATGACAAAAATTTTGAACAAGAAATCATAACCACATATCATGCATATCAATTCATCCTAATAAAATTATTATAAGGAATATCAATATTTAACAAGCTAATTTTAAGAAAACAACATCATGGCATTATCAAGATTTATATATCATTAAAATTACATTATGAAGGGCAAGATTTCAATGTGGTTTCATATATGGTAAAATCATAAAATTTAATGTTATTACAATCAAGGTCATCACTATATTATAATAAGGCGAAATCATGGCATAAAAGGAATCTTAATGACTATCATCATACATGATCACACAATTTCAAATGTTGTAAACCTAAAACTCTAAAAATTCATATATTCCTTATGATTATGGCGCGATTATAGTTATATTATCAATGACAAGATCTTAATGTAATTCTACGAACAAGTACCTAACATGATACATATCACAAAATTCCATTTTATCACAAAAACAAGATCATTACCATATTAATGCAAAATAATAGAACATTCAAAAACTATATCATGACAAATTAGATCCTAAAATTTCAACTTAATATTTTTAGAACAAGTTTATGAAACAATCATTCATTGACAAAAAAAAAAGAAAAAAAATTTAATTATAATGACTATACTATCATGATTAAAGCTATCACTAATTTTACATATTTTGAATTTTCAAAAATAACACAACACATTCATAACAAATTTTGATATTACAATTATATACTAATTTTTTATTTTTCCTATTTCTATCATCATTATTATTATCAATTTGAATAAGAATAAAAATCATGGAATCACTAATCATATTACAAATTTTAATACATTAAAGGAAATATCAATATGACAATCAGCATATCACGGTAGAATCTAGATTATTAAAACTTCATTAACAAAGTTTTATAGTAAAAATCGAATTTATTAACAAAACATTAATGGAACATGCCATAGATATTATGAAATCTCGATGAGGATTAACAAATATTGTAAACAAAGGTCCAATTTTCGTAAAATATCATAAACAATCAAAGTGTTATAAACAACGTATCATAATGAGAATCGAGTTAACAAGATATTATGAACAAAATGCTATATTAAAAAAACTTAGGACTTTTTATGATGTATTTTCATACAAGTCATCAATTTTCAAGGGCAAATATCAATCAATCACAATGTTCATATGTTTACTATTGCATTAGATTTGCTATTATTATTGAAAATCCAAAGCATTTAAGATTACATACATTCAATACAGGTATAAATTTTTCCTTTATATTTTATTATTACAAAATTATTATAGTTTATTATTATTAAAAAAAAACAAAACAGGATGAGAACACATACCTGGAATCCAAGCGTACGGGAAAGAAGACGAAGTTTCGATGGGTATTCCAATCACGCGATGAATCGAACGTCGATGAGAATCGAAGATTTGACTTTCAATTTTTCGACTTGGCCTTAAGGATGAATCATCATGCAAGAGAAACAGTCTTCGAAGTTGTCGAGCAATTTGAGGGAAATGGGCATCCAGAATTTAGAGCAGCTTCTGAAAAGGAAACTTTATAAACTGTGAAGCAACAATTTTCATGTACCTTCTGGCTTCTTTATACCACTCATAAACCTCAATTTCAAATTCGAAAAAATCAGGCTAAAACGGTTATAATCTTCAATTAAATGCTTATAGCTGTCATTAACGTTCTAATATTAACAGATAACATACGTTTTTAGCGAAATTTATGGATTTTGAGTTTTTTTCGAAAGCTAAAAAAATGAGTTTTTTTCAAATTTCAAGTCCATATTGAAATCCTTATTGTTAATCAATATGCCTAAATTTTATATCAAAACAAACTACTCCATGCCTAGTTTTAAAATGTGGATTTGATTTGTAAAAAAACGGGTCCGAAAATGGGCCGAAAACGAGCTCGAAAATGGCTCATCGGGCGGCTGGAGGTTGAAAAACGATAAACAGTAACTTTTTTTTTTTTTTTACATCAATTATATTCATTTCCCTTAATTTGATTTATTTTTTTCTAATTTTCATTCCTAATTTTAATACTTATAGTTGCAAAAAAAAAATTGTTTAATTTAGTTATAAGTATACTAAGGTTAACAAATAATTTGACAAAAATAAATGTCAAAATGAGGTGTCTACAATGATGAAATACATTTCCAAGTTAGAAATTAATACTCTTGAAAAAGATGTTAATTAAACATAGAGGTCCTGCAGTTCAATAAGCTAATAAACCCTTAATGATATTTTGTAAAACAATAATTATATCGATATTAATAATAATCTTAAATTGTATTAGATGTGTTTGGCTACCTTATTTGCTCCTATGGCTAAGTTAGTAAACAGACTTAACAATGTTAGCTGAAGTAATGTTAGTGAACTCAAAAAGTTTGATTGGATATTATATTATTATATTATTAGTAAAGGGTACATATAGAAATTATAATTAGGATACTAAATGGGACATAGAGAAGATTTTTGGAACATTTTCATACAAGAATATATCTACTATTTATTGATAAATAATTACGATCATATAGAAATAACTACGTTAAAAAAAACTTTATGAATAATTTATTTGTTTAATTATTAATCATTATAACATTAGCATCTAGAAAACAAAAAGACTAATGTGTAATACTAATCACAAATTATTAGATTTTATGACATTTTGTGATAATAATCACTAATAATGTAATAGATGGAAATGGTGTCACATACAATAAGAAGATAATGAAATGCATATTTATTGTTTTTTCAATAATAATAGAATCCTATTGTTTAGGATGAAATAGTGGAAATTTAATAGGATTGACTATTGGGTCTTAACAGTAAGAGTTTCAAATCGAAACAAGAATCAAAGTTATAAAATGATACCCATAAGAACAGAGTTCAGGGTTTTTGTAGGGAATGATAAGAACAGATCATAATATTGAACTGTTATGAATTAACAAACATTATTTTCGATTTTACATGTTAAGGTAAAACACTTTAACTTAACCTTATTATAATATGTTAATGGGCTAATTGTGTGGAGTTAAGGATATATAACGAGATACATGATTATTATGAAACGTGATAATGATATGTAATTTGACATTGGGGGAAGTTTGAATGGAAATAAACTATTTAGCTTATTGATATTGAAACTTGATCATGGTTTTGGGGTAATAATCAATGATGGGATGTAAATTTGGTGTAAAACCAAAATAATGTGCTTGGGATATAGAGTTGATAAAGCGAGGATTTTACGGAAAAGATTCGAGAAAACAGCCCCAAAACTATATAAGATGAGTGCTGAAAGGACCTTGGGCAAACGGAAGTAGAATCAACACAATGCAAGATCAGTTTGTGTAGACATCATCACGGGGCGGTTTCGAACCGGAACCATCCCGAACCGTCACCGGCGGTTCCTGACCCGGGAACCGCCCTGTCGGTGACGGTTCCGAAACCGTTAAGGACCTGTCGGAACCGGCGGTTCCAACGGGTCCGAAACCGCCATATATTTTAATTTAAAAAAAAGAAAAAGAAAAAGAAAAAGAAGACATGCAGGTTTCGTTTCTGGGCGTGGAGATTGTTTGGGTGGGGGGGTAAGGTTTTGGTTTTTTTCATTTTTTTCACCAAAAAAAAAAAAAAAAAAAACCAGTTCGTGGAATCGAAACCGGAACCGCCAGAACGGCGGTTCCTTGGAACCGTGAACCGCCCCTGCTCTGGCGGTTCCGGTTCGGGTCCGGAACTGACCCGAACCGTGCCGATGTCTAAGTTTGTGGGATGGATTAAAAATAAAACTAACATTCCCCATGGTGTCCGGAGTGGCAGTGTTCCAGAAGGCTCGTCCCAAATCAACCAGACAATGATTAAGCATGTACAGGCTGAATCCTTCATTCCACCAATCCAGTCGAGGTGCAGGAGCCTGTCTCTCTCTCCACCTCGACATCTCTCGTGTCCGGATCATTTTGAAGGGGCTCATTATCACCCTGGGTTATAGGTAGGGATGCTCACGGATCGGTTAACCGATCCGTGATCTTATTTTTTGAATCTAATAATAATAATCGGTTTTTTTAATATTCCGATCATTAACCGGTCCATTATAAACGGTTAACCGCCTTAACGGTTAACCGTTTTATTTGGTTAATTTATTTTGTTTTCGGTTTTTAACTATTTAATGTAATTGTCTCAATAAATCAAATTGATAATTTTAACAAACCTTAATTTTTAGCCTTTATAATATAGTTTTTCTTTAAATTATTATATATATTACAAGAGCTAAAAAAAGAAAATCAAATTAAGAAAAAGAGGAAAACAAACCTTTGGATGTATCATTACCAATAAAAAATCAAATCAATTACCACATTAACTCCATCAAACGTAGGACAGTAGTATTTTAATCGAAATCCAGAGAATATTAACATAGGTAAATTATATGTATATATAAATTATATCTATATATATTTTCAAAAATAATTCTATGTATATGTAAATCTTATGTATATATATTAAAAAATAATTATATGTATATGTAAATTATATATATAATATACTTATAAATATTAAAACGGTTAACCGTTAACCATCGGATTTTTGTGGTTACAGACCGAAACTGAAACTGAAAACCGGAAAAAAAAAACTGTAATCCTAAATTGAATCAACAAATCGATTAACCACATTTTTTGGATTGGTTTTATGGTTTCGGTTCGGTTTTTTCGGTTTCATCGGTTTTTTTGCACACCCCTAGTTATAGGCAGCCCTGTACGGATTTGGTTGATTTTTTTTAATTTTATTTAATTAAAATGTAAGAGTTTGCAAAATAATAATAATAATAATAACAAGAATGCATGCCACTCATTTCCATGTTTCCCAAGGGATCATGTGCGCATGTAATGCATTTCCATGTTCAAACTTTTTTTAACTATTTGGATTAGGGTTGCAAACGAGTTAAGCTATTTGTGAGTTACTTGAGTTTGGCTAATTTCAGACTCGATTTGGTCTGGCTTGACTTGGCTCGGTTTGTATAGATAAACTAGTCGAACCTAAGCTTATCTTTAGACTTGTTAATATATATAACATATTGATATAATATTATTAATATATATAACATATTGATATAATATTATTAATATATATCAATATATTATTATACATAATTATTTATATTAATTTAATATTATAAATTTAATTTAAAATATAAATATATACGTAAACGAGCCTAAGCCAACCTCGATCACATCTTTAACGAGTTCGGGCTTGAGCTTGCATATTTCAAGCTTGTTAAGAGCCTGACTTAGCTCGAGCTCATTAAAGATTTAAACTAATTAAGCTCGAGCTTGCAAAGCCTAACTCCTTTGCATTCCTAATTCAAACCCTTGGGGACTTATCAAGTCCACCATTTGGACTTGGAATGGACTCGCCAACCACAATGGGTCCTCTAGGTAGATCTAGCTTGCCTTGTTGTGGTAGATCCAGGGCAGGACCTGCCGTGGCCAGGCCAGGCTTGGTCTCAGTTCAAACTCGACCTCGAAGAGATATTTATCTTCACTTATGGTTATGACTGCAAATGCGTTAAGTTGAGCCAAATCTTTAAATACTTAAACTCAATTTGTTTTAAAATTATCAAATTCGAGCTCTAGTCAAACTTTTTATCAAGTTTAAAATTTAGATTTTTACCGGGTTCATTTACACAAAAGAGCATATTTTCAAGCTCAAGCTCAAATTATTTAAGTAAATGAGCTTATTTATTGAGCTTGAACTTAGTTCATTTAATTTAGACAAATGAATATTTTTTTCGAGTTTAAGCTCGACTTGTTTAGATGATAAGCTTATTTATTGAGCTCGAGTACTTGTAGCTTATGTGGAATATAAGAAACTAATCTACAAATAATAAATATATACATATATGGATGAGTAAATAACGAATAATATTAAGTTGTATATGCATATATATTTTATAGAAATTAGCTTTGTTTAAGTATATGAGCTTTTTTATTGAGTTTGTTCACAAATTTACCATAGTCTAAACAAACTTGCTTTTGAGCCGGTTCATGAGCCTAAATTAAATGTTGAGTTCAATTCATTTAGATAATCGAGCTTTACATTAGGTTTAAGCATGGTTCATTTAATAAACGATTTGGAGTCCAATTTAATGTTTGTGACACTATCAATGCTTATTAGTAATATTTTAAAATCAAAATAAAAATAGTGATGAGTCATTTTCTTTTCCTTGGTGGAGATTGGTGGTGACGGGTGAATCATAGAATAGGTTTTCCAGCATCAAGGAGACACCTTATCTTTTCAACATATGATATTTTTGGGATGCTTGCATTATAACAATTTGTGGGGCAATCGATGGGACAATGGCAAATTTAGTGTGTGCTTTTAATGCGTTAGACTGATGTCATGATTTTATGAAGCCGGCTTGTTTTATAATTTTTTGCCCCAATGTAATGGGAAGGAGAAACGAACTTTGTACTTTAGTTGAGAAATTAAGATAGATTTCATTAGATTATAATGTATTAGTAATTATTTTATAATTATGGATAGTCAAATTATTTTCTAAGTGGAATAAATAAGAATACAAAACAAAAGTTATATTAGGAAGCAATTAATCTTAAAAATAGGTCAGAAATTTATATTTTAGCATTTACCTCAATTGAACTTCTATTCTATTATAAGAAATACATTTTTTGTCATTTACTTATTTCAAATGTAGTATAAAATTGAGAATATTACAAAATACACCAATAGGATCCTTTTTGTTATTTTGGAATCAAACCAAAAGTTATTGAACCTTTTTTATTCTAATATAAAACATTCACAAATAGCAATTTATTAACCCTGTTCTTTCTTTCTTTCCTTCCTTTTTTTTTTTTTTTTTTATCGTCCTTTGGTGTAACATGTATTATATATGCATAGCATATAGATTACGCACACACACGTTATATTTAACTCTCATTTTATATATATTCTATATGTTATATAAATGTATCATATATAAACCATAGAATCTTTAAAAGTTATATATTGTCAAATATCTATATATCTGTGTATGTGTGTGTCATAATCTATGTTGTATAACAAATAGATATGGAGCATATTGACTATATGTAAAACATGAATTATATATATAATTATATATAAACATATAATCATTTTATTTGCTATACATATATAATATATAAATTAAGTACTTATAGATTATATAAATGTTATATATACACAAATATACATGATAAAAATAACATTTGCAATAGGAATCATCCTCCCAGATCAAACCCAATAGCACAAGCCAAAGGACTTCAAGGACTTTATCAAACAATTCTCATTGGTACCCGTATTGAAGATGAAGTTCCATGTGTGAAAATGCCTTTCATTGGAGCGGTGGTTACACTAATTTCTAAATTTAGACATAGTAAACATAGAATATAGAGAGAACATACATTTGGGGAGCAATGTTTATATTTTTCATTGATTTTTATGGGTCCTTACATTGTAAATATATAGGTGCAATGACCAGGAAGCAGTTACAATAATATTCCCCCATGTGATACATTTGAGAGATGGCAAAATCTATCTAGCTGTAGCTATATTACTAACTAATTTTGTTATTTTCGTTATGCTATTTGTTACTATATTTCTTGAGCCATGAACTATGGTCCAGCCCAAGGCCCAACACTAAATAGACACTTCTCACTAAGCTTGTCCAGCTCATTCATTAATTCCACCATTCGTTTGGTCTTGCCTATCTTTACTCGATCAACATATGCTTTTGTTTCCTCCACATTTTCACACTCTTACCCAGTCAAAGACTTACTTTCTGTTTTGTCCATTACCTTCTTCCTAAACCTTAACTTAGCTTGTTGTCTCGTCGTTGGTCTCACAACATTCATTGGTGGAAGAACTTAAGGAAGTTATGTATTTTTATCTCATGATAGTAATATAGGACTTGAAAAGGTACCACATGCAATAGAGCAACTTGAACTAGAAAAAATAGTAGGATCATGTGACTACAATGACCAAACTTATCGGTTCCATTGCCACTACTCAGCAACTTGCCGGTAGTATAATTTTGTTTACCAGCATTTTGGTAATGGAGCTTATTATCAAGTTGGTGGATTCACAAGAGTGAACAAGATGTTCAAGTTCGTGTAGCCATTAACCAACTTACTAGTCAACACCTCCTCGGGCCGATTCAATTGGATTCCGAACCCAACCCATCAGTTCTAGCTCCTCTAAATGGGGACCTAAACTAGCAAGTCCTACAGTCCAACCTTTTTTTTTTCCTTTTAAACACAAGTTTCACATTTAGTTTGGTTTTTTTTTTAACCTAAGAGACCCACTAGTTCGGCCAGGTGCTAACCTGGTGAGTTCACATGGCGGGTCTTAGCCACCCTCCCCCCCTAAAAAAAAAAGGGGTGAGTCCAAGCAAGGATCCGCCGTAAGCTGGATCTCTTCGGGTTCTGGTTCAGTCCTGTCTCGGGTAGATGTCTACCTACCAGTACCTTTTGTGGAATTGAGCTAGTCCTCTATTTTGTGCTATTGGTATGCTTGTGAGCTGATGCACTTTAGAATGCGCAATAAATTTTAATATATTTTGTTTTTCTTTTATTAAAAAAAATGAAAATAGATAAGGCTTAAAAGATGTAAGACATTTTCATTAGTTGAATATTATCCATTTGAAAGTTTTCCATTTTTCTTTATTCTTATTGATGTTTAGATTATGGTGAAAAAACTACTATTAACCTGGAGGGTTCTAGAAGGATTTTTTTGGGAAAAACATTATATAATTATTTAAATAATACTATTAAGTTATACATAATTGACAAAACAAGTGTGTAACGTGATATGCTTTTAGATGTAATATATTACATGTTTTTGAGTGTTGAATTTTTTATAGAACCTTGTTACATAGTAGTTAGTGTCCATATGTAAAGACATGGTGATTGGTTGCTATCATGATTAGAATGCTTTTGATCATGTGCAAAGTGCTTAGGTTTCGGATACCATACTGTTTGAATGGTAGTAGTGTTTTGTGCAAATAAGGTGAGATGATGAGGAAATCAGTGAAGATGACGGTAGTGGATGGAATTTGGAGGGTAAGCAATAGAAAACTAATTGACGAAACAATCAATACAAGAGAATTTTTGGAAGAAAATGGGTAATGACCAATTTAATGGCCCTACAAATAGGAGTTACAAGACAGATTTTGCGGAGTTAGTTAAATTTAAAATGTAATTAATCTTCTTGTCCCATTCTCTTAATTGTCTCTTATATATTATTTGATATTTCCTTAAGAGAGAGAACAAGTCGTGCCATTGAGAGTTTAGTTAGCAAGTATTTGTAAGGAACTATTCAAGTATTTTTTTAGTGTTCATGAGTATGAAAGTTATGAGTGTATGAGGTGTACCTTACAAATGATAGTATTAAGTGAAAAGACACAACTTTTATGTTGATTTTGTGAGAGTATTCTTTTGTGATTGTGTGTAGCTCCTAGAGAGTAATTTTTTTGAGTTTAATAAAGTGATGTATGAAGTCCTCTATTAGGAGGCATTTATGTGATGATGGAGATTTGGGGGCAGGCTAAACTTGTTTTCTCTTCTCTAACTCTTTTAATTATTGTACTTTATGTTTCCATTGCTCTTATCTTGTTTAGTTTATAGAATTGCAATCATTTTTGCCTTAAACTTGAAAAGGAAATTAAGATTGGCCATAAACTCATTTTCACTCCACTCTTAAACTTTAGCCTACTACTATAATCTTTTGCACAATGACTTGAGAAAGTCATGCATAATATGAATCCATGGAGAGTGAAGCTCATATCAAACATCATGCGTCATATCCATCATTGACACCATCAAAACTCAAAAATCCTAAAATACTTAAAAGACAAAAATTTATACGATACTCATATCCATCATTAGAGATGTAGTTATGAAGTGGTATAGTGAGTGGTGTTGTGTGACATGCGCAATAAACATTGAGGAGTGATTGTGATTGTTTGGTGTTGTATGTTGTGCAATTGCTACTTGTTGCAGTAGTAGTGGTTGCGGTCATTTAATTTTATGTAGATTGTGAAAAGTAATTGTTGTGCACACTAGGTTTTTGACCAAATTATTAAGCATGGAAAAGATGTTATGAGGGTATAAGAGATTCGCACCATAACTAATGTAAAGTTCTTCGAGTAATTTTGAGATGGCCATTGACCAATGGATTGATGATATAACAATTGTGATCCAGGCATTGGTCACATCTTAGATACGTAGGTGCAACGATTAGATAAACAAGCAAACAACATACTTTGACATGCTAAATGAGTTAAACGAACCATTACGAGCAAAACGTGGTGGTGATAATTTGGGGCCGCTAGGTGCCTATGATGGAGATGTATGATCAAATCAAGCCATTGATGGTCTAAAGCTTGGGATTCCTTTACTTGATGGAGGAGAGTCTCTTAATGACATGGATGGATTTAGGTTTTACGAATAAAAAGAAAGTATAATATCTATATTTTATGGAGTAAGTTATAATAGAGTATGGTACATAATTAAGTGAAAACTATGGTTTTTCAACCAAGAGAATTATGGGTTCAAATAATATAATTGTAATTTTACTTTTTCAAGATGCATTTATTACCTTTTCAATAACATTAAATTCATCCATTATTAAACTATATTTAACTAAATAAATTATCCTAAATTCTTACTTTTATTAGTAGTAGAGGTGAGTGAGAAACTTTATCATATAGTACCCACTTATACCCTACTCAACAGAAGGATATTAAGGGTCTGGTGGGTACTAAGGGTTATAAGGTAGAACAAAAATATAAATTTTCTAAACCTATTCTCACGATAAGGCATGGGTTTAAGGTCTCCACACCAATAACTCACTCTAAACATGCATTCTAAATATATAAGGGTACATGTTCCAAATATACTATATTTACCTTATTAAATATTATAAAATGTTATATAAACATATAAGATACAAATAATAACACTCTAGTGTTTATTTGTAACCATTGTTGTTCAAGATTATTTTTTAGATTATCTTTTGGAAATTTTTATTATTGAAGAACTTAGTACTATTTAATTTTATAAGAAATTATTATTTATTTTAGAAGAACTACAATTATTTGTATGTACTCGATTTCCAAATTATATAGAAATGTTGTTTATTTTCTAAGAGTAATTAATATAAGAGTAGTTTCTCTCATAATCTGAACATAAAGAAATAATATTGAGAATGGAACTAGAAAAATGCTTTGCAATATTCTATATTTTTACATATATTATTGGCCAGCTTTTCATATACAAAAAACCCTTGTAGAAATTAAGAAACTACACTCGGTAAAAAACCATAGCAGAAAGTTCGAAAACTACACTTGGTCAAATTCCATGAATTATGGAACTCACAGCTGTACAAACAGAAAAGGAAAAAACATAGCTATGGGTATAACCCAAAAATATATTTTCCTAAAATAGCTAGCATTTACACGTAATTTTTTCATATAGCATTTGCACATAATTTTTCCACACTCCCCCGTAAGCAAGTGAATAGGTATTTTTTATTCCCAGCTTAGATACAATAGTTGAGCTATTTAACCCTTTCGTTAGAACATCTACGAGTTGACCATTTGTTGGCATATAAGGCGTGCAGATGAATCCAATGGCCAGCTTCTCCTTAATAAAATGTGTGTCAACCCTAATGTGCTTTTTTCAGTTATGTTGTACCAGATTGTGAGCTATGTTGATTGCAAACTTGTTGTCACAGTAGAGTCTCATAGGTGCATCCCACTTAATCTTTAGGTCTTCAAGAATGATCTTTAACCAAAGTAGTTCACATATACCCTAAGCCATCGCCCTAAACTATGCCTTGCACTCGACCAAGCTACCACACTTTGTTTCTTACTCCTCCATGTCATAAGATTCCACCAAGAAAGGTGCAATATCAAGATGTTGACCTTCTATCAACAATAGACCTAACATAATTAGCATCAATGTATGCTTCAAGTACCAAACCTCCATTTCTTTTGAATAAATACCTTTCCCAGCATTCTGTTAAGATACCGAAGTACTCTATAAGCCGCTTGCAAATGAACCTCCTTCGGGTTGTGCATGAATTGACTTATTACACTTATCGCAAATCCTCTATCCAGTCGCATGTGAGATAGATATATAAGTCTCCCTACCAGTCGTATACATTTCCCGATCTACTATAGCATCATCTTTTGTTGTTATTAGCTTGAGATTTGGGCCTATGGGTTGCTCATTGGCTTGCATGTTGTCCTACTTATTTCCTTAAGAAGATCTGTAACATACTTCTATTGCGAGATAAAGATTCCTTGTCTTAAATGAGTAACCTCGATTCCAAAGAAATACTTCAACGTTCCCAATGCTTTGATTTCAAATTCCTTAGCCAAACATTGACTCAATGCCCGCTTCTCCTCATCATCATTTCTAGTTATTATTATATCATCAAAATACATAAGTAAAGCTGTGACTGCCTCTGAAGGAGAATGTTTAATGAATAATGTATGATCACCTTGGCTTTGCGTATACCCCATTATCAACATAACCCTTTCAAATCTTCCAAATCATGCCCAGGGAGATTGCTTAAGACCATATAGAGCCTTCTTTGATTTACACACGATGTGAGCATCCATTTCTTATCTTAACCTGGTGGGACTTCCATATAAATCTCCTCTTCTAGATCCCCAAGTAAAAATGCATTCTTGACATCAAACTGTTGCAAGTCCCATCCATAGTTAGCAGCACGTGCTAGCAATACTCTAACTGTATTCATCTTTGCAATAGGAGCAAAAGTCTCTAGATAGTCAATCCCATATGTCTGCTTATACCCTTTAGCTACCAACTGAGCCTTATATCTCTTAACTAACTCATTGCTCTATATTTTACTGTATACACCCATTTACAGCCCACATGTTTTTTTTTTCCAATAAGCAACCTCACCAACTCCTAGGTTTTGTTCTTTTCCAAGCCTCATCTCCACATCCATAGTTTGATTCCATTTTTCATTTGACATAGCTTCAGATACACTCATAGGGAAAGTGATGGCATTTAGATTAACAAGGAAGGCTTTTTGAGGTGGTGAGAATTTTTTTAAAGATAAGAAATGTGCCAAAGGGTATAGAGGTTGATTTCTACACTCTTTGTTTTTTCTTTCTAATGGCATGGGTAAGTCTAATCATGATCATTAACCCATTCAACTTGTGTTTCAACCACATTAATGGGCTGGTCATTATTTTCCATTTGACCTTCGGTTTTACCTTATAAATTTGGATTAGAAAATATTACCTTGTTCATTGGCTTAGGGTTAGACTCTTGGACTCATGCGGGTTCAAGGACAACCTTTACTTTTTCTTCTTGTCTTCGTCAAGTCTTCTAGTAGCGTCAGGAATGGCTTCAGTAAGAGCGGCTTCAACAGAGATGTCAGTAATGGCAGTACCAATCTCAAGTAATGGAGCAGACTCCAAAATAGACATAGGAGGACTAAGGTCAGGGGACAAATCAAGTGGATCCAAGAAACCTTCCTCATCTAAAAGTTCTTGATTCTTATCTTCTTGAGTGGAACTCCCTCCTCGAGATAAAATATCATGAATAAGGTCCCTTTTCATTGAATGTGACATCTATGGAGATGTAGAATGTAGAATCACTTTGATGGAGGGTGATCATGCCAAGACACATTGGGCAGAGTGCTGACCGGATGCTGTAAGAGCCACTCAATACTCCAAGTTAGGGTAAAGGGCATCTTAATGAGGGTTCAAGCTTCTATTGATGTGAACTAGACATTATTCCATTGGATTGACCCAACAGTTGATGGGCTGGACTTGACTTAGGAGGCTTATGGTTTATATTAAATCATCAACAAACACCAACCCCTATTATGTAGATGGAATTAAAAATTTTATAACTCATTAACAAAAAATTTAAAAATTTTAGGACTTTCAATGCCTGTCCATCCCTTATATTATGTGGATAGAAAATTTGCTTGAAACTAGACTTTGTCTCTACTAATAGGATTTAATGCATTGCAACCTATGTATTTGGGTTTACTGCAGTTAATTCAATAATTAATTTTTGGGAGGCATTTTCAATAATGTATATACATAAAAAGATATGTGTGCATATTTGTAAAACTTGTTGAAATAGGATTTTTTTTTTCTTTATTGAGACAAAGAATGGAAAACTTTGAAACTTCTGGAGCATCAGATCCTTGCTTTTCATACTTAATGGCTTACAAAATTTTCTTCTATCAATAATTAATAGAGACACTAGCATTTTTTTGTAAAAAAATTCTCTCTCTCTCTCTCTTTCTTTAGAAAGAGAATCTCCTCTATTTTTTCGAGTGGTCCCATACATATCTGATGGTTTTTTTTTCTTAATGTTATTGATCATCATCACCTAATTCTCATATTACTTCCTTCTCATAATAGTATTATTTTACACACTTTCTTTTCCTTGAGCTATACATCATTGTCTTTTACTGTGCTTTTGCTTGCACTGCATCATACTAGTGACCATGGCCTTATTCTTTAGGTATGAGCTCATTTTTCTTTTCCCTTTTGTCTACATTTCTGGTGTAGTTATTGTAACGCCTAACCTGTTGGCATTACAACCCGCCACGTGTCCACTCTTAATAGGACACGCTAAGGCTTTAATTTCCACAAATAACATGAATAACACCTGTATAACTCACAAGGTAAAAAAAGAAGACATGTGGTCCTCATAAATAAACCATCTGATAAGAATATAATCTCATAATCAGAAAACTAGACTTTGTTGACATAACTGCAACTCAACATGTCGAACCATACTCTAAAACTATTACCACATATAAAACTCCAAATACAACTGAAAAATTCAATGAACAAAACATGAATATAACATTGAATAACAACCAGACATAAAAGTCTTATTTGATTCATCCTATGTCATCTATGACTATACAACTAGTCATCAGCAGGGTAGTCTGGACCGCTAACGCTATCCCCATCCTCATAGACGATATCAAAACCTGATAAATCATATATCACACTATCATCACCTGCACCTGAAATGTAACAGAATGAGCGACGAAGCCCAGTACGATAATATCCAATCCAGTTCAAACAAGGTTATGCACATACAACATGTATAAATAAATGCAACTGAACTAAATGCATACAACAGATTATTATCTATTTTAGTCCAGCAAAATAACACAGTTCAAAATCCAGTATACATAAATCTCGAACTCAGACTTTACTTTAAAAACAACCAACTGATTTTGAAAATAAGTAATCATATACATATATGGATGAGTAGGTACTCTCCAAACATCACAATTCCTGAACACCTAAATTCTACCAGAATCATATCTTAACACGAGTCCACTCAGGACAACCTCACATTAAGAACATCAGGGTGCCTCACCAGTATCACTGTCTGCCAGGTCTCTACTAGTCAAAGCCAACCACAACCAGGCAAACAATTATTAAGCCGAATATTTATTAAGTTCATTATGCAATTCTGTTCGTACATCCATTCACAAAATTCTAATCTACAAGCACATACATCAAACAATGGATTGGTCGTACCTTTTATATTCAGGAGATAACTCGAACTATTCAAAGACAACCGTCAACAACTACTAGAAAACCAAATCACAACACTACCAGCCACTACCACTCTCAAACTCCCAACACGATATCAAACAACAACTCCAAATCTCAACCTGTGACATATCAACATATATCAAATCACCAACATTCATAGATAAATCAAACTTAACATAAAACAACCTATCTACACTAACCTGATTTAGAAATCTCCATTATTGCACTGTCTATTCCGATCAAACTCCACAATTATCCTCAAGCATAACAAGAAACTACACAAAACTCTACAATCACCAAATATTTTCACTAAAACCCTAATTCGGATAACATAAAGAACATATAAGGATTGTTTAACTCGTATTTTGTTTAAATCCATAATAGAGGAGATTTACTTACTATTTTGAATCACTAAAACCCGTGTTGCATTCACCAATTCACAGACCTCACACGTGCTAGGGTTTTTCTCCAAAAACCTTCATGTAAAAATTCAACCAAACCCTAAGAAATTTGTATAAAATCCAAATGAGAAGGTTAAGATCACTTACTTTGGATCAAAAACACTCTCCCGATGATTCTCTAAGCATGAATCTCTAAGAACACTCCAAAACTCTCTTACACGAAGGAGAAAATAATATAAAAAAATTTATCGAAAATATTTTTCGCGTCTCGTATTTATAGAAATTTGGTTATACGTCGGCCCTACGCCGGCGGCGTACTTGTAGATCTTGCTAGCGTACACCATACACTGGCAAATTTACATGAACGCCAGTAGCGTTCATCGGGGCTTTGAATCCCAGAATTTTAATTCTTACCACATACGCTAGCAAATCCATGCCCTACGCCGGCGACGTTCATGCCGGTGTAGAGAGAAACCTTAGTGAACGCCGGCAGCGTTCCTCCCAGCGTTAAAAAAAATGCTACTATTCCCATCCTATGCCTTCTCTAAGCCGGCGATGTAGATTCCCAGGAAGCTGCGTACAATCTGTCATAAATTGCAGAAAATACAAAGCTTGATCAATTGATGCCAGTCTGTTCTAATACGAAATTGATCAAACTTAACCTATTTTTAACATAAACATAAAGGCCTCTTAAAATCTAGTAGCTTGTGAACACTTATCACTTATAATTATTTTGTATATTACAGTTGTTTTGTTTTTTTTTTTTTCTCATTGTTTTGTGTTTTATCTTCGTCTTTCCTTCTTGCTGCTGGTTTTCTGCCTTTGAGTTTGCCTTTTCTTGTGTTGTTATTTTGAGTTGCTTTGTCTATTTATTCTAATGTTTCTTGTTTCTTTTGCGTCTTTGTCATATGTTCCTCTTGTGTTGTTGCCAACTTCAACGATCATCCAATAGTGTCCAATAAGAAGGCTAGAGGTGGTTTGGACTGTCTGTACCTAGAACAAAATGTGGAATTAATCCGACATAATGATTAGGCGATTGGTAAATTAATAGTAGAAAAATCTTTAAATAGAGCTGGTGTTATGAATATCTTAAGTGAAGCATCTAAAGTATTTAGAAATATGAGAATCTCAGTAATGGGGCCAAATATGTATCTATTTTCTTTTGAACATTTAGAGGTAGCAAAAGCAATAATCAATGAAGGTCGTGGGACATTATATGATCCTTGAGGAATGGAAATATGTTTCTAGAGTTGATGATATCCGTTTGGTTTCTGTTGATTTTTTGTTACAAATCCATGGTCTCCAATTAGAGCATTTATCCTTAACAAATGCAAATAAAATTAGAGCACTAGTTGGTCTTGTTTTAGGTGTGGATCCTTTGGAGCATGCAAAAGGTGTTCAACATAGTTTTTTATGTGTTCGAGTGCAAATTGATGTGAGAAAAGCCCTTAAAAAATGGTACATGGATTAATAGGATGAGTAGTCATAGATATTAGGTTGTTTTAATGTTAAGGATGTTGGAGTTGTTGTGAAAAAAAAAAGTGATGGTAAGATAGACCAAATGGAATGAAAATTAGGATCCAAATGCATAGGCTCCTACCTATTCCTTTGAATGCTAATGATACCTTTAGCTTTAAACACTCTTCCTCCCACCATACCCAAACACTAACCAAATCAAAGGACCCGTGTTCCAACCCCTCCCCCCCCCCCCCCCCCCCCCCCCAAAAAAAAAAAAAAAAAAAGACGCTCTCATGCAATCCTATAACCAACACAAATACCACTGATAGTGTGCAACAAGTGTCTAGGAAGTTTGTAGAAAAATCATAACCTATTTTGATGAATGATCAAAATTACACCATACCTTTATCATCCTTTCAACAAGACATACTATCGAATCTCAGCCTGTCTTCAGAACATAAACCAAACACTTTACCAGACCATTTTCAGCAAGCTATTATCCCTTCTTTAACTCAAATGCCTATGGATCTAGGGTCACTGACTAATCTGTTAGGTAGGAGTTAGATGGAAATGAGTTAGTTAATGATGTGTGACTTACAATTACATTGTTATACTATAAGAGGAAAAAGAATCAAATGAATTTATAAGTAATGGTGTGTTACTTGAGTTAACTTTAAAGAAGTCCTTTGCATTGGTTGTGGCTTTTGACATGATGTCCTTGAAAGGGGGATTTAATGAACCTGTAACGAGTGATTGCAAAAGTTAAAACCGACCGTTAAGTCTACAAGGAAAGCTTCTAAAAGTAAAAGGAATGTGTGATTAAATAAATCTTCAAATGATAAATTACATCAAAATGTATTAATGTTTGATGCTAAGTTCATTTAAGGTATCAACATTTGGAGGGTAAATTCATTTAAGATATCAACGTCTTGAGTGGTTAAAAAAGGTGTCAATGTTTAACAAAGTAAGTCAAATAAAGTATTAATAATTGACCTTGATGAAAAATTAAAAGATTTAGTTGAAAACTAATCCAACATCCATACCTTAAATGAACTTTGCAAGACATTAATACCTTATTTGATATGCTTAGTCAAATGTTTATACTTTTTTTAAACTACTCAAAATGTTGATATCTTAAATGAATTTACCCTCAAACATTGATATCTTTTGGTGTTATTTACCCATTCTTCAAATGCTCCATTGAAATGTAGAATAAAAAGAGGGAGGCAATAGGTAGTAATTGAGGAGTAGATGGAGTTGTTTGATGTTCTGGTAGCTTTATCTAATTTAGTGTGGTGGTGGTGGTGGTTGGCCCTTAATGGCCACATGGAGCCATGATGCTACTTACCTGGAATTGTCAATGGTTTAAGTCTCCCTTGACAATTCATCACTTAAAAGAACTCATATGTAAATACAACCCTTGCTTAGTTTTCCCTATGAAAAAAAAAATATAAACAATGAATTGGAGCGGGTTAGGAATAGATTACGATATAGTGGATCCTTTTATGTTCCTCCGGAAGGTCTTAGTTGTGGTTTGGCGTAGTGATGGTCTTTAGAACTAAATATACAAATCTTGGAGTCTAATAAATGGTTCATACATTCTGCAATAAAATGGCAAGACAAATGAGATTTTGGTCATGTCACTTGGTGCCATGCTTCCTACCTTTTTCAAGAAAAATCATAACCATAAGCTACTTTGGTGGATATCTCTCCAGTGATTAAGTCTCCTTGGTTGTGTTTAGATGATTTCAATGAAATTGTCGATGAAAGTGAAAAATGAGGAGGGAGATATCATTATAAGAGATAGATTGTTGCCTTTAGAAACATGATTTCTAATGCCAAATTACATGACTTAGGTTTCTTGGGGAAGTGTTGTACATGGTCTAACCATAGATATGATCAGGACCTTATACAAGAGTGGATGGATAAGGGATTATGTTCCTTAGATTGGCTCATGATGTATTCTAAGTCACAGGTTATGCATGAGGTGGCTCTGGGTTCAGATCATTCCCCTTTGATTGTTGATATGCACTTTGGTGACAAAAAAAAAAAAAAGCAAAAGGAAATTTAAATTTGAGAATTTGTGGAGAATGCTTGATGAATGTAGGGTTATTATTCATCATGTTTAGCAAAGTTCTAATTGCAATGCTGACTTAGAGACACTTATGTCTAAACTCCAAGAATGTAGTTGGAAACTTCTTAAATGGAGCAAGGAGAATTTCCTAAATGACAAAAAAGAGATTGAGGTACTAAAAAGAAGGCTTAAAGTGGTGAAATCGAGTTATTATGATGGACAAAAAATTGAAATTGATTCAATCCAAACTCATATTGATGAACTTTAGAGCCAGAAGAAGATTTTTTGGCACGAATGGTCTTGTGTTAAAAAGTTATCATATGGTGATAAAAATGCATCTTTCTTTCACAATAGCACTTTAAGAAGGAGACATTGTAATAAGATCTTACATTTGGAAAATGAGAATGGGGAGAGAGTATGTGCAATGGAGGAAATATGGGAGCTTTTTGTAAAGAACTATAAGGCTTTATTTACTCCTGGTAGTTGTAGCAGGAGGTGTAGCAATGGGTTGATGCAGGGTTCACTATGGAGATGCATGACATACTTTGTGCTCTTATAGAGGTAGAAGAAGTGAAGACAATAGTGTTCCATCTAGGTTCTTTAAAGGCTCTAGAAGCAGACGGGTTCCCAGGCATTTTTATCAGTCTCATTAGAACATTATTGGGTCTTCACTGATATCAACAGTTAAGAGTTTCTTTGAGAAAGGTAAGTCTCCAACTTCCTTAAAATTTATCAAGTTCGAACTCAAATCGAGCTTTTTGTCAAGTTTGAAATTTTAATCTCAAGTTTGACTCATTTAGCTAAATTAGTTTTAGATCAAGTTCAAGCTCAAGCTTGGCTTGTTTATGAATCGAGCTCTAGCTTGGCTCATTTATAAAACAAGCTCGAGCCAAGCCAAGTTTTTTATTAAGCCTACCAAACTCTTATCAAACCTAAAATTTTAGCTCGAGCTTGACTCTTTTAGATACCCGATATTCATTCTTTTTCAATCATAAAATATAATATATATATATATATAAGTGTTGCTATGAATGTATATACATAAATATTAAATCGAAATTAGTTTGTATTACTTTAATTATTTAGTTATATATAATAATACATAAAAAATTTACAAATCTACTAACAAGCTCATTAACAAGCCTACTTATAAGCCTACTTACAAGCATAAATAAGCTTGTTTATGAGCCGGTTTGTGAGTATAAATCAAAACAAACTCGAGCTCGGCTTGTTTACTAATGAACCTCGAGCTAAGCTAAGCTCAAATAGCTCACGAGCAACTCGACTTGTTTGCAGTATTATTAAAAACCTATTATATCCAACGATATAATAATGAAATTCAATAATGCTAAGGGTAAAATAGTAACTTTCCTAAATTGTTTCCTTTCTTACATCATATTTATTGCTTAATCTCTCACTCATTTAATCGGTTTTTTAAATTATTAAAAATCTACCTTTTCAAGATTCAATTTTGGTTTTATTGCAAGTCTCTTTGCATCAAAACAATGCGATGGACATTTGTACTAAGTGTTTCATATGATGGCATCTTAATTGCAAGTAGTAGTTATTATTATACACAAACTCCATCAATGGTAAGTGCACATTCAGCTACCTTTGAATTTCATAACACATGTAATCATACAGTAGTAGGTGTGCTAAAGATTTTAACAAGATACAAAACATTTAATTCAATATTTATATCATAAACGCATTTTCAATGCCGCTAGCTCTTCCATTTTGCCTCAAATCAGAATCCCCTAATTATATTATATAAATAGTAATTACAAAGCAATAAATCAGCATCACGAAAGTGAGTATTCACCATTATTTTTTGGCATTTTGTATATAGAACTAGGGTTAAAAATGAGCTATTGGGATGGGCATCCAACTATAAGTGTATGGAAGTAACCATTAAAAATTTCCACCGACGCTGTTAGATACCCTAATAATATCATTGATTGTTTGTTTGACTTGCATAAAATTTATATTACTAAAAGTTTATAAACTCTCGTATGGAAGCTTTTTACGGTCTCATCGACAGAACCGTCTAATCAACTATATAACTGTTAAAATAAATATAGTAATTGAAATATTAGCTATTTTAGTAGTTCGATCATGATTATATATGATTTAAGCCGTTAGATAGTGACAGAACTGTTTTCATCAAAATTAATAACGGTGCCAATAAAATTTCCCCCCTCATTCCATAGATTCATCTAAAATGTTCCAAGTTATTTATATTTGTTTTCATTATTCTCTCTTTATTGAAGTATTACTAGAGATTTTGAGGAAAATAAAGTCTTACAAAAGAAAATAATATTAGCGTTCAGACTTTAGATTCTTCAAAGCTTGAATTGTGCCTAGAAAAATCGTAACATTGTGCAAGACTTTTAATTACTTATATGGTCATATAGATGTATCAATCTAATAACACTCTAATCATCCGAAAATAGATACCACTAATCTAATAAATAAACTTCAAATATAATTAATTACATTAAGTTTTTCCATAAATTATATTTGCAAATTAATTCCTCTATAACGTCCGAATATGAAATTTCGTATACGTTGATCTTATTTTTGGAAAAAATTCCATCACATTCTTGCGTGCTATATTCATACATGTTAAAAATAGGTTGCCGAACTCGAGAATAATAGGATGTCAGCATTATAACATGGATTTCCTCAAATAGTTTATTCGAAACGTACAAGATAAAACTAAGTCGTACATCTGTAAAACAAGAAAGTAAGCTACAGATTTTCTTATAATTGGCCGAGAACTGTTGACTCTGTTACAGACCCATGTGTAATTTTTCTTGGGATTCATGCTATCCATCTTCAATGCTTCGGATAAATGACACGGATAATACTTGAACTTTAATAAAATATATAATTAAGTATTTAAAATTTAAAATTAATCAATTTTATACCTAAAAAAACATTTTGTGCATACTAACTATATTACAAAGGTACCGTTATTATGCATGAAAAATTTTTTTTAGGTACTAAATTGATCAATTTCAAAATTCAAGTACTCAATTAACCAATTTTAAATTAAGATATCTAATTACATATTTTATCAATATTTAGGTACTATTCACAACATTAACCTTTAAGATTTCATGCTATGATTTCATATAGCAAGGAAATGAAGTGATATAGTACTAAATTCATGGATTTCCGATAAACTTAAAATTTTAAAACTCTAGTTTAGAATTTTAAATTAGAGCACAACTTGATCAAATCTCTTTATACTTGGTTTGTTTAAAATATTTTTATTTTAATTAAAATAATACCAATATCCATACTCTATCTAAACTCAATTGGCATTTAAAGTTTAAACTCAACTTAAGTTTGATTAGGTTTACGATCTAATACTTCATGCTATGAACCTTGAGCTCGATCTAATATTTTTATTTTAAGTTTGATGATATTTGGTTAAATTATTTTACAAGACAAATTGAGTTAAAGATGTGCATATTGTATATTAAATTTAGATTGAGTTTGAATTTTTTAATTGAAAAATTAAATAAATTCATATTAAACCAACTTAATTAAATTGAGATCTCAAATTTAAAATTTTAAATTCAATCTCTAGTTTTTATTTTAAATTGACTCGAAGCTCAACATTATACTATTTTAACATAACTCATTTATAACTCTACCAATTATCAATATAACAATCAAATCTTATTTAATCCAAAGTTATTGCTCCAACTTTTTAGTTGTTAGTCATATCTCCCACTATGCAATTAAATTCTTACTTTAAAAAATGATATGATTGGTATTAAAGTCTTGTTCCATAAAATATTCTGTTAGAGCTGAACCATCATAATTTGGGTAAGTTTCATTCATGGTATCTAAACTTTTCCATTTGTAATGAAAGTGTACTTAAAAAAATATTGTATCAAAAAGTACTTAAACTTTTTTAAAATTTCACTGAAAGTATATTTTCATGATACCTGAATTTTTTTGTTTGTAACGAAAGTGTTCCTAAAAAAATATTGTACCAAGAAAGTACCTAAACATTTTAGAAGTTTCTAAAAGTACATTTGGATGGAAACTATCCATTTCTCTATCCTAGTTGGCAACATTTGACCAAATTTGACCTTTTTTCCTTTCTCTCTCCTACCTAGATTTAGTCTGAGGAACAATAGCATCCCTCCCCTCCGCCCAAAAAAAAAAAAAAAATTAGCCCCAACATTGTATTTTCCTAACCACTTGTTTCTATCCCTCTCTCTCTGTTTCAGGTGACGTGATGATGTTGGTGTTGACAAAGGACAAAGTGAAGATCGACCCTAAAGCATCGAAAACTGATAAAGCAAGTTGATTGGAGATTTGTCCAAAGAAGATGGAAGTCGAACCTATTTGTCATTGTGTTGAAGACTACATAGACTGATGCCAACCTTAGATATCGGTTCTATAGTTGCAGCCATTATAGGGTAAGTTGTTGTTTTGAAATTTTTTTTTCCATTTTAGTTTAGGGATCCGCATATGTGTGTATGTGCGGAGAGATGTAAGGTATGGGTTCTTTGTATGGGAAGATTTGCTAATGGCGAAGAGAGGTAAGGCAGTAAGCTTGGGTCTACTCAATTGTGTTGATCGGCTTTGAAAAAAAAAAAAAAGAAAGGAAAAGTTGAAGTCAAGCTCAAGGAACATGAGAAGTGTTGGGGTGTTGAGTGTTTAGGTTAGGCTACTTTGTTCCTATTTGTTGCTATAATTTAGCATGTAATGAAGTAGATAATGTTTATCACTTTCCTTATGTTTAGAGATGACTGATATGATGTCCTATTTTGTTTAGACTGTTGTAGCATCAATTCAACTATGTAATACAAATTTGGTAATGAACAAGTTTTATTTTTGTCTATGGTTTTGTAATTGCGTTTTATGTAGAATTTTACAAGAATCGTTTTGATGCACCATGATGCTAAATGCAAAATTGCATTGCTATTCAATTTGGTCAAAGTTGTTACAAGAAGCAACATTAAACAAGATTTGTGACTTAACAAAAACAATAACTCGACTAAAGAAAATGCATACATTCAAAAGGATTGTCCATCCTTACAAAACATCATAACATAAAGACTTGATAAAACACCTTTACAAAAAAGACTTGGCAACACGAAACATGTGCATCCATACACAATGATGCATCCTTAAAAAACAAAGCAATAGTTAATAGAGTTTAATGCTTCACAATTTACAAATTTTCCAACAAAAAAACATGTCCCATGACAAAAGCAAACCAAGATCATATTTTAGTTGTCAAATTGGTGCATTATTCATATTGCACTATTCTTCTCACAATTCCTATAGCTTTATTAATAAGTGTCAATAGACCTTTATTATTAATGCTCATTTGATCATAATTTATATGTATTTAATGTGCTTATAGTAAGAAAAAGGATACTTACTTGCCTAATTATTAATTTTAGGGCTAAAAGAAGATATCTGGAGGATTTGAAGATAATTCAAGCAAAATCAAAGCGAAATTGGCAAAATATGGACAAGAGCTGATTTTTATACATGCACTACCTTGTGCATGGCTATGCTGAAGGCATGGAACAATCCAAAGAATAAGTCGAGGAAAAAAATGCAAGAAACATAACTTTTGATTCTTGCCCACAGTTTGTATGATCGTGCAAACTAGATAGTGTACATTGTAAAATTTCAATATGTTTGAAGTTGATTCCTACCATCCTCTAAGTACGGCTGTGCAGGATAGGCCATGCAGACCTATTTTCCATCCTAAACTATAAATAGCCGCCTTGTTTTCATATTTGAGGATCTTTGCACAATTTTTCAAAACCCTCGGAGAGAAAATGATGAACTTCAATAGAGGAATTGCTTAAACATTGTTGGAGATCACAAGTCATCTACAAGGGTTTATTTATTGCATCATGATTTCTTCTATTTTCTCTAGATCTTTTGCGCTTGTTGTAAACTCCATGGGGGAGTAGATCTTTGTACCCTGCATCTTATGAAACCCTAAACCATGTGATTGAATTGCTTTTTGATTAATGAAAAGTGTATATCTTCATATCTATTCGTGTGATTTTATTGACTTGTGATTGATTTATCCATAGAATTAATTGTATACTTTATTCTTATTAGATAGAAAGAGGTTTTATCTAATAAGATAGATCCTCATGAATAGAGAAATTGTATGTTTCACCCAAAGGTAGGGAACTTCGATTTTCTACATAAAGATTTAATCTTTACCATAAGGATTATGAACTTTTATGTAATCTCATATGGTGTTAGTGAGGGAGAGGTCCCCACTATCTCTTGTAAGTTTAGGAATTAGTTAGCTAGAGGGAGTAATTGATTTACTTGAGACATCTTACCATGCAAAGCATAAATAATTTATTAATCAATCCATTAGCATAAGAAATTTAAGGTATAGGGTGGATTAAGATGAGGGGTATATTTTATAATTGAATACATCTCGTAAAAACATACATAATTGATCTTAGGGTTTGCTAGATTAGTTAATTAGTAGTTAAACCATAGATTTCACTTTAAGAATTAGGCTAAATAATAGAAAATCTTGAATACTAGTACTTGTTTTCATGATCCCTAAAGGAAGACACCCTCTAAAATCTATACTACATTGGATAGGTACATTTGCCTAGCTCGGTTGTTAGATTTCATTAGGTTTATAAATTAATAATTTGATACGATTGGTAAGCGCTAATCATTTATCAAGTCTACTGGCTTTGATTCTAACTTGGTTGTGTATCCTAACTTGGATAGGCAATAGGTTAAGTACATGAGGGTTCCCATCACCATTAAGTGCTCCTTCACCTCCTTCACTTGTATCCTGGTTACTTGGCGCTTCAACTTGTGCTTGCTTCCTTCTTTTGTTCTGCCAATTGAAAAAAAACATTATCACTACAAGTACAAATGTCATTTCACATGAAATGTTGAAAACTGTAGACTGCATCACATCTTAACTTGTTTTGTTCTTTCGTGTGGAATCTTTTGTTGTCTCCCTTAAATCCGTAGCTTGTACATGTGATTTGAATAGTACCTTTCCAAGTTATCATTTTGTGTCTAGTTCTTGCACTTCCAATCTCCTCTAGCTCCTTTCTTCTAGCCGTTGCTTTCTTACCTTTTTTTTTTTTTCCTTCACTTCTTTTGGTGATTGGATTGGCATCACTTCATTTCATGGCTTTGGCCACATTTCTTCTCCTTCATTTAGATTGATATAGTACATGTACACATCCATGTATGGTCATTTTGTAGTTGCTCATGTTGCTTTTTATTAGCATATATACATGTAATTGCATGGACATAAGGTATTCTATTCAGCTCCCATCTTCTGTATGTGCATTTCCTATCCTCCATGTCCACCACATATGTAGTTCCAACCTATAACATGCCACTTTAGGGCCTCCATTAAAGTCTAGATAAAAATGGGTTGTTTCATCTTTCAACTTGGCCAATTTCTTTGCTATCTTTAAATAGATATCCCCTCTTCCCTATTCAATAATTTCTTTTCATCCAATCTCTTTTCCTTTTCAACCTTCACATGAGTTTATTCTATTCATTTTCAACATTGTGATGATAGCCCTATTTCATGCATCTAAAATGTATCTATAGTCATTAAGAAGGTGTATGTGAAACAACAAAGCTTAGAAATGTATGGAATTAAGAGACTTACAGCATGTTTGATTCACTTAAAATGGAATGAGATTGGAAAGGAATTGCAATTCTTATTTTATCATTGGAGTTATTTTTAAACAAATTGTACTTTTTGGTTAGGATTAGCTATTCCTCCAGTAAAAGGAAGAAATAATGATTCTTATTTATTCCACATCATATGGAATAGATATTTTTTTATATAATTTTTTGCAAACCAAATAAAGAAATAGATATTCCACGGTAATAAAATTGGAATACTAATTCAATTCTAGTGAACTAAATGTGTTGTTAGAGTTACATATTTATTTAAGCATTCACATAGATTGTTCATAAGCATGTCACATTTTGTGAACTCAGGGAAGTATGCTCTGGACTATGTGTTAAATGGAATGTTCTCAAGCCATTCCCTCGCTTCTTTGTCTTAGTTTTCTGGTGCAGTCATCTAAAACTCGAACCTTGGAACATATGTTGCTTTAGCTGCATTCCAAAGCAAATCTTTTAGTTTCTTACTCCTCCATCTGTTTCATACAAATGCCAATACACATGTAAATGTTAATTTGTACTTACTAAATACACTATGAGTATAAAATACACAAAAGATTATTTCAAACCTCTGTCTAAAGTTTGTTCATATATGGCATACACAATTCCTATATTTTGCTTTGGGGTAAAGTTCCTTCACTGCTCCTACCAGTCCATGCACAAAATTAATTAACCATAAAATGTAATACATCAAACATGAATGCCATACATTGTAAACTTATGTAACAATTCAAAAGAGATAGGCAACTAACCTTTTGCCCATCAAACGTGAAACTAGTACCATGACCATTGTTGATGCTTAGATCTTGTCTAAGGAGATCCAAAAACCACTTCTAGTTTTCCTTATTATTTATTTGAACAACTGCATATGAAATAAGGAATATGCAATCGTTAAGATCAATTCCAACTGTGCACAATAGCTAGTTGTCATACACCTCTTTTAAGAAAGTTCCATCAATGTTTTATCAGAGGTCTGCAACCACTCTTAAAAGCATCATTAAGTGGTCCTAGGCATAGCCATATGTCCTTGAATACACCTATGTCTGCATCTATGGTGACTGTAATACTAGATTCTTTCTCATAAGCTCCATTGCATAGCTTTTGAGCTTATTGTATTGCAACTTCTCATCTCCATCAATAAACTTCATGGCTTTGTTTTTGTATGCTAAGCTTTCATGTGTACAATGGTGAAATTGGTTTCCTCTCACTATGGCGGTGAAATAGGTAAACTCCAAGAAGAGTCTGCTCTAAACCTCTCCACATACATATTAGCCAACCATGATGAAGTCACACAAAAATTTTTGAAAACTTTACCACATGTATGGTCAAAGTTAGTTGTCTTAATCTGTATTGTAGGGCCACTTCTGACACTCTACTTGCATAGATTTTAAAGTTGCACCCATTACTATAACATTTACACACACATCTTCTTTTGTCATTTTGTGGAAATTAAACTTTGAATCTATTCCTTATGGATTGATTCTCATAGGCCTTTTTGAATAATCTAAAGGTATTGAACCTAAGCCCAAAAATAATATTTATTTCTAGTGTCCTTACATCATTGAACTATAGATAGTGTATCCTCTTAGGCCCATCAGAGTCATCTTCCGAGTGTAGCTCATCAGATGGGGCATAGTCACTATCTTAGTCACCCATTTCTTTAACAAACATACGTAATAGTTTTCCCATCTTTTTCCTTAGCATGCTTTGGGCTATAATTTCATGGTAATCTTCATAACTATCTACTAAGTCGTAGTCTAACTCAACAAGATCATCATCATGTTCATCTCCATCTTCTGCTTCTGCGTCAAAATTTCCCCTTACATCTATTTCATTCCCCCTAGCTTGTCCTTACGTCATTTGGTCCTAAATCATCTTTTCATACATCAACTATAGGAGTGCTATTATCTTCATCCATGGTTGAAGCTTCATCATTAATGGCCATATCTTCAATGTCTTGTTCTTTACCTGTATACTCCCCTAAACCATAATAGAGTACATCCCTTAATCATGCTCAAAGTATGTTCTATCAACGACAATAAGGATAAATTACACCATAAGGTATCGGCATTTAGGGGTAAGTTCATTTAAGGTATCAACGTTTTAAGTGGTTAAAAAAGGGTATTAACATTTCATAAAGTGAGTCAAATGAGGTATTAACGTTTTATAAAGTTCATTTAAGGTATCAAAGTTTCGATTAGTTTTCAATCGAGTTTCCAAAATTTTTATTAATGGTCAATTATTAGTACCTCATTTGACTCACTTTGCAAAACATTGATATCTTTTTTTAACCATTTAAAACATTGACAACTTAAATGAATTTATTCTTGAACGTTGATTCCTCTTTTGAACTACTTGAAATGTTGGTTCCTTAAATAAATGTACCCCCAAACGTTGAATAATATCTTCAGTGGCCTTTCGTTGGCCTTTATCTTCTTCTAATTCAATGTTAGTACCACCAGAATCTTGTTGTCTCACATCTATCATGTCCCTTACTTCACTTCTATTCTTGTAAAGTAATATAGCCAACTACATCATGAGTGCTTGGAATAAGTGAGCTGCTTCCATGATTGTCAAACTCACAAGTTAACTTATACGTTTCTATGAGTTTACGGGTTGATGATGGGATTTCAATTCAACTCGAATAAAAAATCATTTTTTAAGTAAACTCATGTAAAATCACGATTTTAAATAGTAGAATCGGTAGTAAAATCGTAAAGTTGTAATTTTGCACTTTTTTTTTTCTACTTGAACTTTAAAAATGCAATCAATTTAATATGTTTGAATTTAAGGTTTTTGGGGTCAATTCCTGATATTTATATTAACCAAATTTAATTTTAATTTTTAAAATATTTTTTCCTTTTATTTCTTTTTTTTTAATTTTTTAAGAGTTTTTTTTTTTAGGTTATATACTTTGATATATTTTGAATGATTTGAATTAAAATTAATATATATATAGTGCTATATTTTTTCCCATTTGTTAATAATTTTCTATATGTAATTTATTTATCATAAATGCGATAATATTTTTGCACAAATATATAATAAATATGAAAATGTTTATTGCTGCATAAAATCAACTACTCATACATGAGAATTTAAATGATTTGCTATACAATTATTGTAGATTGTGAATCATCATTAAATAAAAATAATTATTTTAATTATCAAAATTACAGTAAATATATTAATGAGAGTATGTGAATTATGATTGATAAAACCTAAATTTTGTTGTATGTAACTAATTTAATATTAAATTCTTTATTTTTATAATTTATTTAAAATTTTATTAGTAAAGTAAGTAAATTTATGGTTTTTGCAAGCAGATTTACATTATTTATAGAATCTTATGATTCAACGTTTCGATTATACGGATCCCTCGGTGATTATAGGTAGAAACTCGAGTTTGACAACCATGGCTACTTCCACCTTTATGTCCATACAAGTGTCTCCTAGATGCACTACTTTATGTATCATGTATTGTGCTAAGTCTTCTATTTACACAATCAAGAGAATGTAAATCTTTATAAGCAATATAATTATCAACATGATCCAATCCATTCATGTCTGTCCTTACATTATTCTTCGTCTTCAATTTCTTTGATCATAACATTCCACCGTCATCTCAGCCATCTATTTTAGGTCCTTCTTAGTCAAATGCCTCGCATACAAGTCCCCTGCCCTATTTTCGTATGCATCAGCATTCATGTGGAGAACATTAAAATCATTTTCAATAGTCGTGAAGCCATCATTGAAGTCTATCCTAAAGAGTACCCTATAGCACATCACTACACTAGTCACACCCAACTTTGCAGCCACTTATCTAAACAAACCATGGAGATTGTGTCAACATGGCACCAATCAAGAATTTTACATTCCCATTATAGTATACTCAGTGACCAATATCATTGTGATAATGCAATCTAATGGAGAAATGGCCATCACATTTTGCTGCCAATAATAGAGACATACTATGTATAAGATATTGAATATGCTAAAACATCTAGACAAACCAAAACATGAAAAAGGTAAATGACGATACAAGTATAACATGACATTAGGGTTCCTAGATGATAAATAAGCTAACATAAAGATACCCATGCAAGTTGATACGGATCTTTAATAATAAAATTTAACCCATTCCATGTATAGGTCATTCTAAGAAGTAAAAAAAAGGCTCTATGAGACCTAAGAGTTTACATGTACACTTATTATGTTTTGGAGGAACCCCTTGGAGTTTCCCATAACAAGAGCAAGAACTATCGTACTATAAATGGCCAAAATCCATGAATGAACTTGACTAAGATGTTGGTGTTAAAGTTGATGTATTGTTGAAGTGCAAGGGTTTGGACATATCCAGGTAGGAGAGAGAAAGGGAAACATTTTATTTGGGGAAAAAAGTGCTACTTTTCCTATGAACATATCCAGGTAGGAGAGAGAAAGGGAAAAAAAGTCAAACTGAGTCAAATGTTGCTAGCTAAGATAAAGAAAATATTTTAATCTTTTCCCTTTGACACATTAGCATGCAGATGGGAAAATAGATGATTTCCAGTCAAATATACTTTTAATGAAACTTTTAAAAATTTTACGTACTTTCTTGGAACGAATTTTTTTAGGTACAATTTTGTTGCAAACAAAAAAGTTTAGATATTGTAAATGAAACTTACCCTTCTAATTTTCTAGTTTTATATTCCTCCTAACTAAAATTATAAAGCAATTCAATTAATGTATGCAAGAAAAAAAGAAAAAAGTCTTGGAAACATTGGTCTTCTATATGGATAGGTAAGTTTTATTAACAGTACCTAAACTTTTTGGGTTGTAATAGAAATATACCTAAAAAAAATTTGCACTATAAAAATACGTGAACTTTTTAAAAATTTTACATAAAATACATTTGGTAGGAATCGGGCCAAAAGCTGATGTGGCAATTGAGAACCGTTTAAAATAATATTTTCTATGCTTTAGTCAGCATTTTTATCTTTTTTTTTTCTTTTACTTTACCTCTCTCTCTCTCTTTCTCTTCCCCCCTCCCCCTCTTCTTCTTCTTCGTCTTCTCTCTCCCTGCATCCCGTACCACCTTATCTGACCAATCACCCACCTTCATAACCCCTCATCTACTACTGAAACCCTCAATGCTTCACAAAAAAAAAAAAAGAAAAAAAGAAAAAAAACAAAGACCTACTCAACCCCCTAACCACTCTCTCTCTCCTCTACTTAAACTACCAACTACCACTAATGCCACCACCATCATAACGATAATAACCACAAACATAACAACACCCTAGCAGGAACCCTAGTTTTTCCCCCTAATCGGAACCCTATTTCTTCCTCCCAAACCCATCATTCCCCAACAAACCTTAACCTCAACATCTAAGCTTAATGAACAATATACATGAACATGTAATGTTGAAACGCCAGAGTTAGAGTCATCTCCTTCACCATGCAATGAGGTAGACCAAAACTCCAAAGCCTAAGCAGCAACTCTCAAATCGAGTAGCGATAATGGGTTCCAAAAACCTATTATAATTTCCACCAACATTACAATCACTGACCACATCAATTATGATAAACTTCAAGTTGCTAGAAACCTATTCGATGAAATGCCTCAATAAAATGTTGTGTCACGGAACAACATGATATTTGGTTACTCCAAGTGGAGTTACTTCAATGATGCTCTTAATTTGGTTTGGGGTATCCATAGAAGTGATATTTCAGCACTCGAGTTTAAGTTATCTCAATTTTAAGACACCAATGAAATCAAATGAAGTTCAGGTATTGAAAGTTCTTTTTGGGTTTCTTTTATTTTTTTTATTATTTTCTTATTTATTTTTTTCTTTTTCAAGGTTTGCAAAGTGGTGGTTTGGGCTTGATTTAGGTGATGGTGAGTGTGGATTTGGACAGTGGCAATTATGTGTTGTTGAAGGGGGCTGCGTTAACGGTCGTGGTTAGTTAGCCTCGACTTTGGTTTAATATGGAGAATCAATTGTAGGTTGTGACGCGATGGTGGCATGTTTGGGATTAGGTCACAGATGGTGCGATCTTGGTGGTTGACATCTTTAATTTGGTTTGTTTGGTGTAGCAAGTTGTGAAGGTGGGCGGTCTTGGTTGATAGTGCAATGAATAGTTAGGTTGGTGGTTGTTTTAGGTGTATCGAAGATCGTCGAATTGATCTGAGTTTGGTTGGTATTTGTTTTTTCTAATTTAGGGAAGAAGAAGAAGAAGTTTGGAGGAGGGGGGACGGGGGACGGGGTAAGGAGGTTGGGGGAAGGGGGGAGGGGAGGAGGGGAGAGAGAGAAAGGAAAGGGAAAATAAAAATAATTAAAAAATGCCAACCTAGAGGGAAAAATAATTTTTTTATTCAATTTTCATGTCACGTTTTCTTTTGGTAAAAAAAAATGGCTGCATTCCAACCAAATGTATTTTACATGAAACTTTTAAAAAGTTTAGGCATTTTTGTAGTATAAAATTTTTTTAGGTATACTTCTGTTACAAATAAATAAAACTTATCCATATATGGATAATATTATATATATTTGAAATTACATTATATACATTTATAAAAGGTGGCAAAATTATAATCTTCAATTTTAAAGAGGGATAATTTTGTCCAGCCACAAAATTTTAGAAGATATACTGGTTGGAGTATTGTATTTAAAATACATGGAGTTAACTAGAGGTTAGTACGGGTCAAGCAGACCCATGATCCAGCTCAGCCCGACCGTACAAATCATGACCCATTGGATGACTTGGTAGGTAGCCAGGTTTTAAACTGTTCAACCCTCCTAACCTGCTAATTTGCTGGGTCATGTAGGTCTACTTAAAAGAAAGATAATAAATAAAAAGAAACAAAAAAGGACATCATGTACTACACATGCATGTGAAAGTTCAACATGCCCATGTGATGTTGGACTATGTGTCAATATGTAGTGTACCATAATTGCTATCGGAAAAAATTAAAGGGCTGCTCACAATGCAGATATTCAACATAGAGAGAGAGAGAGAGAGAGTTTTGAAAGTTTAAAACATATATATCAACATAAAATCAATAGTTTTATATAACCTTAAAAAGCTAAGTAAAGTTTAATGTCTGTTTAGCTAGCTTTTTTTCTAGTAGATACATATACTTCTTTTAAACCATTTTTTTTCTAACAAATTATTTATCAAGAAATAATACTGATAAAAAAAAAAAAGATGATAGTTCTCATGAAAAGATTAAATAGATAAAATATAGATGCAAATCGGACATATCTATACATGTCATTTCAATATATTTATAGATACAGATGAAAAACAGACTATCCAAACAGACCCTTAATTGGTAAATTTAAAAAAAAAAAAAAGAATATACATGGGAATTTAAAATCTACCATATGGAGGGAAGCAAAGCATGAATGATAACGACATTCGAGTCTTCAACTTATGTCAGTATCCACTCCATTCCAGTTCTAGTTTCTTTCTCTCTTTTTCTTCTCTTCTTTTTCTCTCAACACATATTATAATAAAAAAAATCCAAAATTGGCAATTTGATAATTTAAGTATGAAAGTTATTGAGAGGTAGGTGTAATCCGAAGGGTTTTTTATAAGAAACAAATGTGCAGTGTGTGGTTTAGTGGTTAGTTAGGTATAGTGTTATTGAAAGGAAGGTAACTTAGATATTTAATGTGTGGGTAATGAGTAATATCGAGTCGAGATGGGAGATGGGGCTCTATGTGGAATATCATGTAATGGATTTTGATATTTTTGGAAGAAACAAGACGGGGGCTTTAGCTTTCTAGGATCATGCATGGAATCCATTTTGTGTTCATTCTTTTCCCTACTTTGTTTATAGTTATAGTTTTAATTTCATTCATATATTTTAACTTTTACAAGTCAACATGCTGTAACCCAACCTGTAACTTGCAGGGTTGACCTAGCACAGCGTGACCCATGTGTAGATGGTCCTATTCCAGGCCATGGTATTCCTAACCCGTGATACCCTCTTGCCACCAACAAAGAATTTCAAATCCTTGGAGAATCTCAACAAAATTCAGCAGTATATAATAGTTTCCTTTTCCATTTTCTTAATGTTTCCAATTTGATAAACATGTTGGGTGACAAAATTTGGCATTTCGGTGTTGGCAGCAATACTCCACAGAAGAAAAAGCCAACTTTGAAGAAATTTCTAGAGAAATCTCATGATGTAAGTGTTAAAGAAAGTGTTGTAGAAGGAAAGACTGAAGAACTATGAAAAGGTAAATCGATTTCAATATAATTTTAATCTTTTGTGTGCTTTTTTTTTTTTCTAGAAGTGTGTAGATATCTATTTAAAATATGTGAGAGACTAAATGTTAGGATGGAAGGATTCAAAGACGTTTTTAGTTGAAAATAAGAGAAAAATTTATATGACATTTTCGAAGAGCACAACTAAATGTATAGTTCATGTATAAGTCATGTTAGTCCCCTGAGAGTTACAAAATTCCAAACATGATGTTCCTAGAATTGCACGATTAGTGCATAAGTTTGAGCACATGCCCGTGCAAACCTTCTGTGAATTGAATTCAATGTCCCACCTTGTTCAGCTAATTATGCTAGAAAATATAAAAATTATGATGTCAAAAGCAAAAAAAACAAGCAAAAGTGAAATATATTTTAAATATGTAAAATATGATATGATAAGTCCTTGTTAAAACAATCCAAGTATTAGGTATATTAGATAAAATAAAAAAATAATTAACTGAACCTGGATCATACCAATGCATAACCTTTTTTTTCTTTTCCATTTTCAGTGTTGAACACATCACCATTAATTTCTTATATCTAATCGCAAAACAACTAAAAATAGCAACAACATTAACAACTCTAACTAATATATACATAAAATCGCGTAAAAACACCACATCAACATCAAATATAAACATACATATAACACATAATGCTAACAAAAATTCATTAGAAATATGACTCGAGTTAAATTTATGTTTACACTTACAACCCCACTGAAAAGGAAAAAAAAGAAGTTATTAGGTTCGTTTGGTATCCGGCATATGGTGGATGTAAATACTTTTTTCAAACTTTTTCTTACAAATTGTCTGTCAAGAAATACATATAGATGAAAAACTATAAACCCTTCAAATTCTAGGGTAAAGTTGGAATAAACCCTAACCCTAGTCAAACCAAAATTTCAAAAGTCAACTATGATCAAGATAATTTAGAGTTTCAACTCCGGTAATCCCGCGCTCGAAACCTAAGAGCAATAAAAATAAGTTAATGGTGACTTATAGTTCGGGATAATATAAGATAGTTTAAAAAGATCATATTTATCAAAATTCGATTTGTTTTGAACCCAAATGAAATCAATTCTCAAAAAACGTGTAATGGTGCCTGAAATAGTAAAAATATTCCAATAACACTAAAAGACTCGTAATTATACAAGAATTTCAAAAATATCAATTTCGTAATTTTTCGGTAACTAAAAATATCAGATATAACTCGTTTACATATATTTTTATTACTACCAGTATTTTATTTGTCTAGTCTACTATTCATATACTATTTCTATTATTTATTACTATTTTACTATCTCTACTTTTTCTTACAACCTACTTCTTACAATCTACACACCTATTCTTACACTTTTACATTTCTAATACAACTTTATTCACATCACACCTTACACATTATTACTTTTCATTACAAAAATACAAATTCAATCAACTCTCTCCCTTCCCCCTGCATTGTACACCCCACCCCCACCACCTTCTCTAATATTTATTTCTTTTTCAATTTATTTTATTACATCTAATTTTCACTCCAAAATTCTATAAATACTATATCTCCCTCCACTTCTTTCACACTTCTCATTTTTCCTACTAAAACTCTACCAAATTCTCTCCTCAAATATTCTCTCTAAATTTCTCTTCCAAACTCTCTTTTTTTTCACAAAACTACTACTCACATATTCTTACAACCATCACTTTCTTTCTTCATCAAATATACACCTTTAGGTAAAAACTTTCCTATATTTATCTTTCCCATATCACATAACTTAGCATGATTATGGTGTTGTTTCTTAAAGCTCATGTGAGTTATGGAAGCAACAACATATTAATGTTTTGTTCTTGCACATGCCAAGAATTCCCATTATGTTATTTTGTTGTTATGATGATATTATGTCATTATATTGATATTATTGTTATTATACTCATAATCCAACCTTATATATATATATATATATATTAAGTATATGTATATTTCTGTATTTCTTAGAGCCTAAATTGCTCACTAACATGCTACTATTATTATTGTTCTTATTATTATAATTTTTCTTTTCTTTTTAGGACTAGTATATTCTTAGTCTCGGAAAGCCTTGATGAAGCTAAAACTCTCAATACTTGACCAAGATACTTTGATGAAGCTAAGGTTCCTAATACTTGACCATATTATTATGCTTATTTGCTTATTATATTTCTTTCTATCTTATTAGGTATTATTCTTACCTTTTTCATTGCTACATAATCATATTCATGCATAATTAAAATATTATTGTCTTAATAAAAATAAAAATGGGTTCTTTCTTTAATAAAGAAAAGTAAATTAAATTTCTTATCACTTAACAAAGGATTTTTCAACAAAGACCTAAGTGTTGTTTTTAATAAATTCTTTTCAAAAGCTTAAACAAGCTAATCATAAATTTTAAAGTATTAGTAATAAAGAATTCTTCAAGAATTTAACTAAAGTAGATACGCACACTTTTCAAAATTTTAACATGAAAGTTTTAGTTTAGAACTTAAAACTAATAACTCTTTATTATACAAATCTCTCATAAAAACTTATTTATAAGAAATTTTTACCATATTTATAACAAATATTAAGAACTAGATAAGTTTTCAAAGTTTAAAAAAAAAATCAACTTACTAGATTCTAAGCCCACTTAGATAAATAAAATTTGTCAGAAAAAGAAAGTTTTAAAGATGATAAATTTAATCACCAAGAAGTAGAAGAATATAATCATAAAGAGGAAATATACACATAATATAACTTAAAACATTAGAAGTCATCAACTACTTAATAAAAAAATTTTTTTTTTGGAAACTTAATTTTCAACCATTATAAATAAAAATTGGTAGATATGTCAAGAAAACCAAATTTTTGAAAAATTAAATTTATCTTTAAAAAGTTAGGAAATGAAATTATAATAGGAAAACACTCACTTATAGCAACTCAAGAATTTTTAAATTTTCTTCTAGCAATTTAAAAAGGAAAATTTTCAAAGTTTTCATCTTTTAAAACTCTTAAATACAAATTGTTTGTGAAAATCAATGTTGAAACAACACTACAAAAATCATGCATACAATATGAGTATATATATTATATATATGTATAGATGTTCAAAGAATTTTTCAACTATACAAAATCCACATAATTGTTTAAAGGTTTTTGGATGAAGAAAAGTTGGAAAATTTGTATTTTTAAAAGTTGAGAATTTCATGTCTATTATGTACCGTGATATTTTGGAACCCAAATGGCTTTTTATGACAAAAATAACCTTAGAAATGGATAGATCTTTTCAAGTGGGTAGAAAACCATATAATATGCTAAAATTTTTAGTTAAAATGAGCAAGTTATGGCCATTTACGTTGAAATTTCATTCTATCCGAATTTTAATGCAAATACTAGAATAGAATTAGAAAGTTCAAGTAGAACTTTCACAAAATACTCATTCCGGGTATTTTTTTTGTTTAGGTAACGAAGTCTGAGAGGATCCGTATTTAGAGGACTATTACGAGTAAAGAATTTTAGTAAGGATAGCCGAGTGAGTTTATCTCCTACTTTTACATATTTGTTTGTGCTTGTAGCTAGAGGTACAAGAAGTAAGAAAAGGACGAAAATGGAATATGCGTGATAATATTGGTTGAAAGTAAACTAAGCATATCGAGAAATGAATTGTTATTAATTAAATGATGTTTTACTATCATAATGGAGTGCTGCAAATTCTATGATTGCCTTTAAATTACCATAATCACATATTATGAGTTACATTAATTGATTCATGCATATCACGTAGTTAATTTCGTTTCATTAACTACTATGCTCAATGGGTCAAGAGTATAGTAGTGGGGCTGCGGGAACCCGCAAGTCTGTAAAGATGGGCGAGTAGGAGTCTGAAAGAACTATTTAAGGATGGACGAATAGGAGCCCGAAAGAACTATTTCAGGATGAAGCAAGTAGGAGCCCAAAATAAACTACATCATTAGATTTTAAAGATGAGTTTTAAAGAGCCCGAAACACATAACCCCGAATGGAGGGGTAAATTCATTCAAACATATAATTTCTGGTAGATCATATGTATTGCTTGTTCACTTGCTTGATGCATTTTATATGCTTGTTTAATAACTTTCTGAATTTATTTATACGAGTATGTTAATCTAGGAATGTTCTCACTAAGCCAGTTGAGCTTACACCCCAATAGAATTTTGTTGAAATAGGACTGGTATCTCTTTTGCCCGAGGTCTCCATATATCTAGGTGGAATTATGTTTTAGGAAGCTTTTGGGGGAAATCATTTTAAAGATCTTAGAATAGATTTCCTTTAAAATATTTTGGTTCTGGTATTGCTTTTCTATGTGGAAGACTAAGTTGATATTGTGTTCTTTGGAGATTTATTGGTGGAATGCCCCTAAGATGATGTAAGGACCACATTCCTACAATGTTGAAGTTAGATATTTATTATCTCAAACTACACATCCTACCAAAGTCTCCTATTATTGTGATAGACGCCTTATATATGGTGTTGAAGCTTTCGCATGACTTCGAAAGTCATTCTTAAGTTTTAATACTGTATGTGTTGGACTGCCACGTCTAGAGTATCCTTTGGGGCGTGACAAAAACATATGACAATTTTCATAAAAACATTAAATAGATCAAATACATATAAGATATAGATAAAATATAGCTGCAAATCAGATACCTTATATATAAAGTTTAGATATAGATACGGATACAAATGAGAAACAGATAATCCAAACAGACCCAATTAAGAAAATGAAGAAGAAATGAATATGAGAGAGGCAATAACAATCTCTCCTCTGGTCTTTGCAATTTAAGAGAAGCAACGATATTATTATCCAATGGCGATAAGAAGAGTACTCTTCTATTCCTCTTATCGCCAAATTTAAATTTTAAAATACTTCATTTTTTTCTCCAACTTTGTCCACATCATTAACTTCTAAAGTTTTACCCCAAGATTTAAGGTTACAATCCTCTCCTTCCATGCTTCATGTACTAAAACAATATTAGTTCCAAAACTCAAATGAGGGAATTGAATAGATTATATTCATTATAAGAGCAATGTCCATATCAATTTGCATATAAAGTCTAAGTAGTCTTGATGACTTTAATGTCAACATGTAGCTAATTTTAAACAAAGCAATAATGACAAAATAGTAAAGCCAATATAAACATCCAAAGATTTTAGAATCTTTGCCATGCTATAGCTACCACAAAGGTGGGAAAATATTGCCACAAAGAAACAAATCTAGAAGTAGGAAACAAACTCCTTTTATTTTTCAAAGCAATAAATAAGATCAATATGCCAAAATACGAAAGCAAAATATAAAAGGGAACTTCAGAATATTTGATAGCATATCACACTCAAATCATTATAAGAATTTTTCAATTGTGGTTGATAGTGTTGTTTTAGGTACTGCCCCAATAATTGATTCTTTCTTCTCACCCTTTCTGAAGATCATGGTTGTTGGAACGCTTCGAACGCCATATTGAGTTGCGATGGAGGGGCTCTCATCTGTGTTTAATTTGAAGCACTTTAGCTTTCCATCATATTCACTTGCTAATTCACCTATTACAGGGTGGATTATCCGGCAAGGTCCACACCATGATGCCCAAAACTCAACCAGCACAGGTTCCTCAGCATTTAAGACCAATGATTTCCATGTAGCATCATTTACAGTAGGAACTGTAACTTTTCAAATAAAAACAAAAATTACTAAGAGAAGCAAGATATAACCATGATATCTCTCATCTAATTACAAGAACAATTAAAAAGACAACATCTGATTGGATGTATCTTTGCATTGCTTTATGTATAAGAGTTTCTCTTGTACGCAAAATCAATAAATCTAATCTTGATCAGTTTTGTCAATAAACAAATTACTTATGGTTATCTAGTGAAAGAAATCTTCAATCTTGATTACTTAGCCAACTTGTTGAATCGTTTGCAACTAGAAATTTTTGTAAATTTAAAAATCCACATGCATTTGAAGTACCAAGAACTAATTCCAACCATGTTGATCCTAGAAATCACCAAACCAAGAACTAATTCCAACCATGTTGATCCTAGAAATCACCAAACTTCCCAGAAATTTTCAGACGGAGCAGGTACATAATATTTTGGACGATTATATTGGTTAAGGCAACTAACCAGGGGCTCACATAGCTCTAAATACTATTGGAAAGTCAAAGCGAAATGAAGTGCATAATACCAGATTGAAGTTTTCTAGATAACTGATCAATCACACCAATTGGACATTCGTTTTTATTGATATTAATTCTTTATATAGTTGACAGTAGACTTTGATTTATTTATTTCTTTTCTTTTCTCTTTAAATTCTATCATCAGGATTAAAAGCTTTAACATGCTAATGGTCTAGGAAGGAGATAAAGATTCTTAATTATATGAGCAGCAAAGCAAAAAAAAAAAAAAAAACTCGGAAACTCTGTTTTGAAACCATCTTTCTGTATATATTAAAGCAGACACAAGAAACAAAAGCAGTAATACAAATATGCTGATTCTGATTTCACTAGACATTACTGTTCTTAATGGTTCGGTTGCAACATTTTGTAGAGAGATAACCTTGTTTGCACCCAAATAGTTCGTGCGGAAAATCATAAGAACTAGAAATAATTGATGATATGCTACATTAATTTTAGCATACAAATTCAATGAAGAATTTTAATTCCTCTATATATTCTGTATTAGCAATTAGAGGTTCCCAAACATTAAGTGAGACTTGTAATACAAAGGACAAAAATAAAAAGGGATCCTCATAAACACTATGTTTTCAAAACCAAGTAAATCCTCAAAGTGATGCAAAAATTTGAAAATCAAGTTTAGCCTTCAAGATATGATTATATTACTGGACATCTTAAAATGCATGTGTACCATATGAATGGTATGCTTTATTGTCTTGAATACAATTTAATAGTCTAAGTTCAGGGTTCTCTTATATGGTCCAACAAAGAGGACCATCCAACCCATTATTTAAGTGTTGAAATTCTTCATACATTATGGTTTATGGTCATACCAAATGTTAGACAATAAATTGGATATCCACCATGAGACTGTCGATGTTTCATATTTTAAAGACTGGTTATATGAATGCTTCTGGAAAATTCAAGGAAGTTTAAAGATGCTGCAATGCTTGTTAGACCTTATAGACTTTTTCTCTTTGATTATTCCTCTTCCCTTACTACTTTTTCTGCTATTTACTCCTATGCTTCTACAACTCTATCATTCAAACCGCATTCGCTGCATTTACAAAGGTACGCCAAATTTCTGGTGTTCCTACATGACTAGTCTGTGAAGTTAAAAAACATTGTCCTTCTTGACGAAACCTTAAATTTAATTACCCTTTCTAATCTGCTATGGGAAGATTCCACTACATCAGTTGGACCGTCCAACATATCAGTTAAATATAAAATGCGATGGATGATGAAAGTAAATAATGATTTAAGGTTGCTAGTTGATTGGGGCATTGATTCGTCCACATTCATAAGGAAAGCGGAGACATATATATTGAACATCACAAGCTAAATGAACTGAATGCTTTAGTATATGCATTATATATATCATTATCACTTACGCATTTGATGCCTCTGCCAGGACCAGAAAAAGGGCTAGCCATACGAAAGCTTAAGCTAAATAGCTAGATCACCAAATACACGCTGTTTATCACATTATCTATAGGAGATTACTCTTGCTGTATTTAAACATTGATGGTCCATTCACTTAAAAGAATTAGCTATTTATTCTCTTCTTATTCTATTGTAAAGTTGTTATTACAGCATTTACTTACTTGAAGAGAATAAAAAATTCATAATAAATTGTTATTATGCAAAATAATAAATAATAATCTATGTCCATATACAAACGAATTGTAATTCAATAGTTTATTTTTAATCTTTGTCATAAATACCTTTTTTTTATTTATATCAATTGAACATTGTAATAATTATTACAGTTCTATTGCATCCTTATTGAATTGAAATTTAATTCTCCCTATTCTATACCACGAAATGAACGAGGTATGAGTGTTGTATTCCACCTCAAACCATGGATCCAACAATGCAGCTACGATTGAAGTTATGTCCAATCCATACAGGCAAAAAAGAAATACATCTAATTATCTAGAATATTCTGAAGGTGAACGGAACAGACACAATCCATCTTTTAAGAGAGTTTCTGCAACACTGTCTGGAAGCTATTTATGCAGGATATATAAAACAATATACCATTTCTTAAAATTATAAGCATAACAATGAGTGGAGGACCTTGCAATACGGACAACAAGATAGTGTAATATCAACTCATATGCATACTCTACCAAAACCTTCGAAAGAACTAGGAAATAGCATCAACCTAGATTACAGGATGTCATAAAAAGGCTCATCTAGAGTTGCACCTGTGATCAATCATTAGTCGTTGTTAGTTTCTCAATTAAATTAGTAGTAAAGGTTATACATATTATATACATATGAAAGGTAATAATCATAATAATAATAATAATCCTTTGTAATCTTCATTTATTATGTAAGTGAGCGTAACATTAATTTTCTAGATAATTGTTTTATTTTTAAAGCATGTTGGTTTAATTTCATTTCTCCATTCTATTTCCAATTGTGAAACGAACCCAGAATGACAAAAAGAAAAATCATTAAAAAAAGTTAAAAACTAAAAACAAAAATGCTGAAGTTAAAAAAATACCATCAACAACAGTAGCCCCTTGAGCTTCACACACGATGCGACCACCTGCTTTACGTGAAACTCCACGACTTGTTGGACTCAAAAAAGCATTTGAAGGATACTGAATTTTCAGCCCTTTGAACTCCGGCAACCCGCCACCAACTTTCCCGGTTATAGAAAGCGAAACTCCCTGCGACGACTTGTTTGTCGCTGGCAAGATCGCTGATCTTATGCTGCTTGAAGAAAGAAAGATCTGTTCATGTACAGCAGTTGCCATTTAGACCAAAAAAAAATTGAAGTGTTTTCGATGAGAGAAATAAGGGAATATGAAGATGGCTATGCTTGGTATGTTAAAGAGTATTTATACTACACGTCTAGTGGAACATTGATAAGATATGATGAAAGTTAGATATGTAGGGGGGAAGAGAAAGATAGAGAGAGAGAGAGAGAGAGAGAGAGAGAAAGAGATGGAGTTAGGGAGGAAGAGAATGACAAGAAACGAGAATGTTAGCTAAATGAAGAATGTGACGGCGGCTACGATTGTTTTCTAGTAGTTTAATGAACTCAACCAGCTTGGATCGTAAGATTTTTATAAATAACAGATTAGCAATTATAATTCATTGTATTATATTTGTATTGATTAAATCAGTTTATAATTAAAAATTATTAACTTTTTATTAGCATAATATTAATATCGATTTAATTTAAAAATAATACAAAAATGATATATATCAGTATACATGAGGAAGTGGAGTGATTTCCTAGGACATTGCGTTGTTTGTTGCTCTTTCTTAGGCACAATATTACGTAGGAATTTTCGTTCAAGGTTTGTATATTCGATGCCCAACTAACAATTTAAAACTTGACCGGCTAAACAATGAGATGAGATATAAATATTTTGACGTTCTTCACAAAGCATCAAAAGGTTTTCCATGGGGAGTATATAATTAGGTCGGCTTGTACATGGTCTTCATATGTAAAAATGGTATGGACTTAAATCTAACTCTTCATCAAGATTAGGAAAACAAAAAGTTCATTTTAAGTTTAAATGGTCTAAATAATTCTTACACTTGAACCCATCATCCTACTTTGACATGTCCAAAGAAGACGTAGTGCTTAGTAAACTAATAAAAACAAAGGAATGAGGAAAAAAAAAAGTAATGGAAAGAAGAGACTCCGAAATATCTCAGCTCAATTTCAAAAGACAAGAACATCGAAACGCATTGTGCTAAAGTATGAAAACTCTCATGCATTTCTGGATGAAAATTCTAAGACGTTTGCCCTTACTTATGTTGCTAGAGACTTCGTGGGACAGCTATGTGCAGAGGCCTAGAGGGAGTAAATGTGTTTGTCTAACTCGATTGTTTTTTTTCCATCTACTTGCAATAGAACAGTGGCAGTGTTGGAAGCTATTAGATTTGCTGTGAAGAGAGGCTGGTCAGATGAGGTCTTTGGACTGAATAGTTTAGTCGTGTACTAGGCCCTTACTTCACCTTTGAAGTCTCCTTGGCATTACCACGATTATCTCCGACATCAAATTGTTGCCGAAACTTTGGGAGAGTAAATTTTAATTAGGTCAGGCGACAAGCAAATCAAGTAGTAAACTAGGTGGCTTTACATTGTAGTGTAGGGCTTTGGGCTCAAGCCCTACCACCTTCAATCACATTTTCATGTTTGATGAAATCATCTTTATAAGGCAAAAAAATGAAAAATGAGAAACCAACCCACAACTAAAGAATAAGAGCACTGCAGATTGGATATGTGTGAACGTCCACCAGTGAAAGCGTGACATTGAAACACCAATGGCACACATGCTCCTTTTATCCCTAAATCCAATATCACAACTGGACTAATGAAATAATTTAGCATTCAATTTTGGGATACTTAATAAGCTTCTATTATGATACATTTAACACACCATCGAACTGAATTGTAAAATCAATTCAGGATAAGTAGCTTGGTTTTTTTGTTGGATAAAATGGGTTAGTTCATTGCGTACATCCTGTTTACACAACTTTTATGATATATAGGATAAAGGGACTGTATATTTCCTTTTTTCTTTGTGTTATATTAGTAAATGTACATCTTTCAAAAAGATAGACCTTTAAATAATGCATTTAATACGCAAAAATTGTTTGGAATAGAATGAATTGGAATATAAAAATGGAATGGAATAAAATGAGTAGTGGAATGACACATCTTTTTTCTTTTTTTGGATAGATCGTGAAATAGAATGGAGCTAACGTGGTATTTATAAAAAGTATTCTCAATAATAAATATTAAAATGATAAAAAGGTAATTATAATATAATGCAGCAGCGAAATCTCAATTAAAGTCGGTTTTTATTACTGATAGTTTCAACTTTTGAGTTTTGAAACTTGCAGCATTAATTATAGATCACTAGTTTTTATTTCCAGCGTTAATTGTTGGTTACATAATTTATTTGTATTTATTATTTATTTTTTTTATTTTATCTTTTAGAATTCCTCGTGTAATAGTATCAATAGCTTTTTAGACTTGCCATATGACATTTTATACATTTTGAAATACAATTGAGAGAGTTTTCTCTTAGAAAATTGCAAGATTCTGCAATTGTGTATTTTTAGAAATCATCCGATAAGATTGATTTTTTTTGTTTATGCTTTCACGCTGCATTAGATTGATATCAGATCAAGGTGAGTTCTTGCGAAGATGTCAACTAACAACAGTTTAGGAGGAAGTCACATCCTCGACAGTGTTCGAGATATGGAAGTCCTGCCAACCAAGCCACATGTTCGAAGGGTTGTATTGCATAATAGGGACCAGAGATTCTAGCGTATGAAACGGCATTTTGATGACCTGATTGACCGATTCGATGCCAACAGGAACAGGAATGGTTATGGGAGATAATCAAGGGCAACGATCCTGTTATTAGACCTGTTGCTGAAATCGAGGATTACATGCTTACAAATATGATTATAAGGAAGAAGATGAATTGATGGAGGAAGAATAGCCATAAAAACAAGGTGGTGGTGGCAGATCTGAAAAAGTAAGACCTATGGATGATTAATTTTGATAATTATTACATAGTAGGAATGAATATAGAAGAAATGATTTCAAGTTAAATGTAGAAATTCATATTTTAGAGGTGATTTAGGGGTTGAGAAATTTATTGATTAGATTTCTAAGATTGAGCAGGTTTTTGAATATATAAAGATTCATAAAGAGAAAATGATGAAGTTGGTGGTTTATAAATTAAAAGGCTATACTTCTACTTGATGGGAGAGGTTACACAAAAAGTTAAGTCGTGAATAAAAAACACCTGTTAGGACGTGGTTTAGAATGAAGTAATTATTAGAGAATGACTTTTTTCCTCTTGATTATGACAAAATCATGTTTTAATTGAAGGAGGTAAAAGAAGTTCATACTCCAAAAGAGAATGGGAAAGAACACATTGAAGATACTCCTAAAGTAACCTCATTCGAATCTTTAGAAACCATCCCTCCTAAAGTAGAAGGAAAAACTGTGGATGAAAAGGTTAAATGTCCACCAATTATTTGCACTGAACTTGATACAAAAGGGTCTATTCCTGATGTACTGTCTGAAATTGTCACAAAAGATACTGAGACTCCTGAAGTCGTTGAAAGTAAACATGTGGAAACACCAATGCAAAAAGAGAAAACAAGTGCTGAGAAGTCAGAGGGGAAGAAGATGGTAAAGCCGAAGGAGAAGACAAAAGAGAGGCTAGACAAAATCAGGGGGCCATTGGATGAGTTCAACAAAGTATCTCCCGACGACTTAAAAGATGGTTTGCTTCCCATGAGGAACATACAAACCCATAACGATTTAATTCTTGGTGCAGATTTATCAAGGGAAATTGTAAATGGTATAAAGAGCTTGAGGGCGGATGCAATTTTGAATTCTAAGGAAATTATGATATTTTACTTTATACTTGTTAAGATTCACTCTTATAAGTTCATCTTTGATTCGCGAGGATACTTATTTATGATTCAAGGAATATCTCCATCAGTCCAAGGTTGAAGAACTCCTATAACCAGATTCAACCATAAACTCCAGGACGAGTTTTTCTCAAGTGGAAAAGAATAATGCATCAGTGAAATCTCGATTAAAATCGATTTTTATTACTGATAGTTTCAACTTTTGAGTTTTGAAATCGCCACATTTATAAGACCACTAGTCTTTATTCCAGCGTTAATTATCGGTTACACAATCGATTTGTATATATTATTTGCTTTTTTAGGATTTTTGTCTTTTAGAATTTCTTGTGTAATATAGTATAAATAGGTCTTTAAACTTGTCTTTGAAGAACATTTGATATTTTATACATTTTGAAATACAATTGAGAGAGTTTTCTCTCAAGAAATTGTAAGATTTTGCAATTTTGTATTTTTAGACATTATCTAGTGAGATTGATTTCTATTGTTTGCGCTTTCACGCTGCATCATAATAGTAATTATTAATGAGGATGAAGTGGAATCGCATTTCCACCTCTATTGAATTCCTCGCCAAGGTCTAAATCGTTGAATCCAAAAATTACAATTTCAATATTTAAAAAATACATCCAAACATAGAAATAGGAACAAGACTCAAAATCGTGATCAAACAATATTAAGTGGACATCAAGTTATAATAATGATAATGTGACAAGGTCCTTAAGGCTTTGTCTTTTGAAAAAGGAAAAAATCAAAACTCTATGCGATCGAAAAAAAAAATCAAAAAGGCAAAAAAAAAAAAAAAAGAAGAAGAAAGAAAGCATGGTACACAATGAGGACCCTTTTGATGCTTTTTAAAAGTTTTTATTTATATCAGAAAGATGTTAAAACATTTGCTGTATAAGAGCTTTTTATCCAACCAAAATTGCCCTTAATGGAGACAGGCCCAAAGAGCCCAAAGGCTTTGGAGGTTAGGCTCTAGCTCAAGGCCCTGAACCATCTTTCCCCAACCCAACGAATTCGCTTTCCTTAAAGCTCTCGAACTCCAACACCAAAATAAGCAACACAGCCTAATGATCCCGACACCGAGAACCTTTGCGTTCGTATGCAAATGCTTTCCCCCCATCGTCTATCTCAGTCTTCTCCAAAAACCCAATGGACACTAAACCCTCACCTTCTTCCTCGCCGCCCAGAATTCTCTCTACTTCACTACTAAACTCTGTTTCTTCTCTCTCTCCACCTGGAGAAGTCCGTATAAATGATGGGTTCGGGTCCGTTTCTTTGCAAGAATGGCAAAAATGGGGTTGTGTGTCCCCTCTTCCTTCTTTGGTCCTTGAGGTCATTGAAGACTTGAGGCTTTTGGAAAATAATATCAATGCCCAGATGACCTTTGGTGGCAATGGTGGTAAACTCCAGGTGTAACCTTATTTATTCATTTATCTTTGTTTAGTTGACTTTTTAGGATGTGTCTGGTCTTTTAAGGGTGATGTTAAAAATAGTCAATGATGAATGCGTGCCCAATATCTGATCGCCGATTTCACGAAAAAGCAAGAATTATACTAATGTGAAAATAATTGTCTTATTTGGTGTTTGTGGTATCCTTTGTCGATTCCATTTTTCAGTATAGTGAAAATTTTAATCTTTAGTATACTAATGTGAAAATAATTGTCTTATTTCGTGTTTGTGGTTCCTTTGTCATTTCCCTTTTTCAGTATAATGAAAATTTTAATGTTTAGTATACTAATGTGAAAATAATTGTCTTATTTGGTGTTTGTGGTATCCTTTGTCATTTCCCTTTTTAAGTGTAATGAAAATTTTAATCTTTAGTATACTAATGTGAAAATAATTGTCTTATTTGGTGTTTGTGGTATCCTTTGTCATTTCCATCTTTCAGTATAATGAAAATTCTAATCTTTATGATTGGATTAATAAAAATGTCTTTTGCAACTCCTCTGTTATGTTAGCTTAACAAATAAAGTGTAGGACTTTGTATGGTGGTTATTCATTTATTTGCTGATGGATGAAAAGTCCGAGCAAGCTTGTAAGAGAGTAAAATTGCTGTTAATTTATGTGTACTTGTTTTAGAAACCTAAATATGAGTGTGGCGAATGGTTGTAAGAAGATAAGATAACTGGGCAGTACATATAATGAATACTAGACATACAATTTTTTGGACAATATTTGGTATGTGCGATACTTAACAAAATTCTTGTGTCCTCCATTGTTTAATATACACAAGTATATTGCAAGATGATATGTTGTGACTATTATAATCTTATATTATCATTATAAATATTATAGTTAGTGGTAGTAATAATGATTTAGTTGTAGTTATGTGATGATAGTGGTGGGGACTTGTTGCTAGTGCTCTATTGGTAGAGATGACGGCAGTAGTAGTTGAGAGGTGACCGCAGTTGTGGTGGTGGAGGTGGTGGCAGGGACATGGTGGAGCTGATAGTATTCGTGTTAGTCTGGTGTCTTTATCAAGAGATTTTATTATATATAATTCTAATATTATTGTATCATCAAATATTAAGAATAAAGATTTTAGGTCTTGTTTAGTACCATGAAAAGAGTTTTGTTCAACCCAAATATATTTTATATACCAAACATAGTACAATGTCCACTTTCCAATTTAGTATCATGAAAAATTATCCAACCAAATGCTACCTAAGATCAAAAGTTTCCACCCTTTGCGTATCATGTCTTGGTCCATGACAGTGCTATTTACACACTGTGAAGTAAAACTAAGATGGCAAAAATGCTTCCATGATTGTTCATTGCATGTGTTACTGTGTAGATCATACGAGATGGATGGCAGCTCCAAATAGGACATGGTAACTTGGGTTTGTAGAGTTGTACACTTGCATCTGATTATTGTGGTTTATAGGATGTAATTGTCAAGATCTTGCTAGCTGTGATGGAAATTTAGTATCTGTAATTGATGCTTTTACATGTAAAAATGTCAGGGAGAGTTCAAAGTTGAAGAAGATAAGAAACACAGAGCAAAATATCAGGCATTAGGTGACTCTGAAAAGAAATTTCAGTTCTTTTCTGCTCGTCAAATAGCATGCCGTTTACTTGGAAGCAGGAATTATCTCTGTCAAAAGGTACCTGATTTATTGACAATGCCTCATTAGATGTTGTTTCTGTATACATGAAAACATACATTGTCTCTGTTTTCTCATGTGTCTTCTCCATCACTGGCTTTCATGTAGTGCTGGCTTCCCATGGATGATTGCATGTGCTCAAAAGTAATTCCATGTCCTCTCTGGGGTGGGCTGCGCTTTTGGTTGTATATGCATCCAAAGGTCAGTCTGTGGCCCATCCTTGTTATATTCTGTGTAAATTCAACCTCACCTTAATTGGTGTGTTATTCTCTTGAAGGATTTCTTGAGACAAAATAACACAGGAAAGTTGTTATGGCAAGTATTTGGGGTTCAATCAGCAACTTTGTGTCTTTTTGGCATTGCTGAAGATGAAGATATGATGTGGAATTCTTTGAAACTTGCAGGTTTCACTTCTCTCCAAGTTTGAACCTGTAGTGACATGTTATCAATTGATAAAAATTCTACATGGGCAAATATTGTGGAAAAAAATACGACGGAATTTTATACAGTTGGTGTAAAGCTGGTTATGTTTAATTAATTTGTGGAAGCATTATTGTTTCTTCTTTGAAAAATGAGATACTTGTGTTTGTTGCTTGGGAAATTGTTATCTTTACCAGGGAAAATAAAAATTGTTACTGATCGTCTACTCTCTAAAAATTTTTTATTATGAATTTGTACAGAGTCATTGTTTTTCTTTTCTTTTTTTTTCAGTTTTTTTTTTTCCAAAAAGAATAGTCGGAACATATAAACATAATTTCAAACCCATATTTAATATGTTATCTTGTGTAATTTCAGGAAAGAGTAAAGTTTGGTGCCTATATCCTAATAAGGATGCAGTTGAAACATCTGTTAAGGATATCTTTGCTTGTGGTCATTCTCAATTGCATCTGGTGTGGATATTGTCCACTGTGCTTTGGTTTCAAAACTCTCAAATTATCCTTGCATTTGATTTAATTATCATTTCTAAGTCTTTCTAGGCATCTATTGCTGAAAGGAATGACGGAGAAGTTTTAAACTTTGTTTTGATTGATGGTACATGGAGTAACTCTGCTGCAATGTTCAGGCGTCTGAAGGTAATTTTGGATACCAAGACTTTACTCGATTGTCATCCTGCTTGTAATTGTGTATGATGACTCATGCAACCACTACATTTTAGCAGTTAACCTTCGTTTCCTTGTAGAGTATTGTCAATGTTTTTGCTACATTATCCTATTCCTTACATATTGAGATAATCCTCTTCATTGATAGTGCTAAAAAGTGAAATCGGATCTAAGCATCTAATTAGGTGTATAAGTTTAAAATATTGTTGATATAGGAGCAAGCAAAGTTGGTTTGGGGAGAGGAGGATATCCCTTCTATATCACTAGCTACGGGTGCATCCGCAATGCATAAGCTAAGGTGAGATAAGCAGAACTGCTATCGTTCTAGCCTTAGTATCATTCCTAAAGCCTATCTTTTTGTATGCAGGCCGCAGCCATCCTGGGATCGTACTTGTACAGCAGCTGCAGCCATTGGCCTACTGTCTGAATTGCATTTAATCCCGGAGTTTAGTTCCTATGGTTTGGAAAAGCAGGCTGAATCTGTGGAAGATGCCTTGCTGGTGTTATTAGACGGACTAACAAATCGCCGTCTTCGGATGGGTCGGTCAATCACCCGCAAAGTTAGACATCGCCGTGATATATGCTAGCTTCTAACCCAATCGTCGTCTGATCAGTGATCACTGCTATGGAGTGATTTCTCCAACGTTTGCAAGGTAATCCAAATATCAGTGTTCAAATTTGTTGCACAGAATCTTAATCCATACAGCTAAACATAAAAAATGTGAAATTTACAGGTCAATTCACATGGGTTGAATTAATCTTGAATTTTTGTGTCTTTAGAATTTTCTAGTTGGTTGGTTTGCTGATGTCAGTTTGATTTTCTTTAGGTGGAGACATCAAGGTTCATGGTACCTGAGTTATCTGAGGAGTAATCTATCTGTGAGATGAAGATTCGAGTTTTTCATCCAGTAATTTCCAAACATAACTAACAGTGGCAACTTCAATTAAGTTGCGTTTAACCCCACATCCTCGTGAAATGTCTTCCTCAATTTCAAATATGCTGCCGGCTTGTCTCAGATGAGCCATTGCCTTCGGACACCATGTGCAATGATTCAAGCTACATCACCATCCATCACCTCCACAATAGGGAGTGATGAGAGAGAGGGACCTCAAATCTTGCGAGGCTAAAGTACACTGTAACCAACATTCTTTTCTTTTGTACATTATTTGAGATGGTTTTGCTGCTTCCTAAAATACTTTTTACCTCTGTCACAAGTCCTGGCAATTGAAGTCTGGATACATGTCCAAATTATAAGAATATGTTCAGAGAGGCCTCTACCTTGGTCTCACAATTCCTGTTACGTAAGGGTGGTATGGATCTTGCTTCTGGACTATATGCCAGCTACAGGAAAATCTTAAATCTTTGGTTTGGCCCCATGGATGCGTTTTGCAAAAGCCACTTTTTGGGATTTATGCATTTCAAGCAACTTTTGATATGCTATCCTTATGGCCAAGCTTAGTGTAAGTGTAAGGATCGTGCATTTGGAACTTGTTTATTCTCATTTTGGTGCTATCACCTTCAAATATTTGACTCTCGGCAGCAATTGGTCTGTCCGACCTTCTTAAGGACAAGAAGAATAATGCTCGATTCTTACTTTTCTCAACGATGTTTTTTTTCTTTTTAAAAAAAAAAAAAAAAAAAACTAATGACAGAATTGTAAACGAATTGTTGCTTGAGGTTATTTACCGGTAATGATAATGGAAAATGTTTGCTTTTACAAAAATATGTTTCATTTATGAAGTCCGACTGATGTGATGTTGATTGTTAATGGCCCAACACAAACGAGTCAAATGGAGTCAATGTGCTAAAAGTCCCAAGTTTGAGCTTCGAACTAAATTCAAATTCAGACAAATTTAGAATTTTAAATTTAAGCTTTAACTCGATCTGGTATTCAATAAATTTGAGCTTGAACCTAATTAAATTTGTTAAAGCTTGATTCATTTGTGAAATAATTTTTCTTCTATTGGTGTTTAAACTCAAATTGAATTTCACAATTATATGCAGTTGATTTAAGTTACTGTAAAGTTCAAACTTGATTTAATTATTCACAAGTGCAACTCAAATTTAAGCTTAACTAGATTAAATTTGTCGAAATTTAATTTATTTGAATAATAAATTATTTTCCTGATTGTGATAATATTAATTTTTAAACTCAATTCAAATTCAATAATCATATTTAGTCGATTTAAGCTAAAAATTACGAACTTCAAACTTGATTCGATCAATTGATTCAAATTGATTAGTCTTTTATTGAACCTGAATGAATATCGAATATGATTTTAAGTAGTTTAACTCATTGGCTCTAAGGCAATTTATCGCTGGCCAAAGTCAAAATTGAAATTTTGGACAATTATTTCAGCTTTTATGTATATTAATAGCAACAGGATAATTGGAGTTCTATAGCTGGCACATAGGACAGTCGTACTTGGGTGGAAAACAACGTAAAAGGAAGTACACTGTGGCTTGAAAAAGATGGGAAGAATGCATCCCAAAGTAGATCATCAAATATTAGTGAAAAACATATGGAAATTGACAAGGACAGCTTGCCGATTGT